>CM060940.1:69022500-70272500 GCA_030765085.1 Allium cepa | reverse complement strand
AATGCAAGCCAACATCAGTGACACAGCCTCAACAATGAAATGGCTATAAACAACCATACATGAACACTGCAATAGGTCAAGGATGTGCACCAAACAAGAGCATAACACAAATACTCAAAGCAACTCAAGTCGGTGCACCAGTAATGTTAACAAGCCTCGAACAAAATCAAAATGAAACAAATGCAACATGAAAACAACTTAAGATCAATGCATATGAAGCAACCAGACCAGACTGAAGTGTTCAGATCTTACAAACATACAAGTGTAATGCATAGTGGAATATACAGCTCAAAGTTTCAACTGCAATGACATGGTGAAAATGGAAAACTACAAACCATGGAACAGCAGAAGCCGATGCCAACAGAGAAAAGAACATATCATGCAGGTTCAACTAAAAATCAAGCTGTGGTAGTCATGAATTCGAACTAGTCAAGTTTAAATGCCGCAAGTCAACAAGAAGGAATCAAACAGTTCAAAGTAGAACATTTTTACGTAGAAGTTTCGAACAAAGACGGTGCTTTTACAAAGATTAGACAAACTACATGAAGTCCAACAGCAAGTAATAGAGTTGACAATTGGAACAAAATCAAGTTACAGTTTCAATGCTATAAGACCATGTCAAATACAGTGCAACAAAATACAAGTGTTGACCAGACTGACATTCAAGTGCAACCTCAAGTAAACATAAAATGGTGATACAACAAGTTTTTGTGGATATGCAAGTAGTGCAACTCGATAATAAAGTAAACAGCATATGCAGTGATACGTATGCAGGCATAACACACTTGTTAAACAAGGCAAAGTCAAAGACTAGAGAATCAAGCTTCAAAAGTACAGGTTGCAGTGGTGCAAAAATCACAACAGAATCAAATTCGTAAAAATCAAGTCAAAGTCTGATAATATCAAAAATCAAGTTGAAGCCATGAGCAACTGACCGGAGTCAAAGGAAACAAAGAACGAAATCAACGCCTTGGCAATCAAGGAAGCGAACCAAGTTAGAATTCAAAACCGTGTTATTCAAGTGAATTGAAAAAGTATGAAATAAATCTCAAGCATCAAAACAAAATCTGATGGCCGAAGACGAATTCAAATAGATTTATACAAACGAAAATCAAGGATCTCGAATCCTATATAAATCCCTAAACATCATCGACAAAGGTGCATTCGAGTTCGAGCTAAACAGAGAACAGTAATCATTCAACTCGAATCATCGATCGAGTTCAAGCAAGCCAAAACCAGTATAGCAAAAGGAGTAAATTACATACCGGAATCAAATTCGAACTTGATCGAATTGAAGATTCAAAGAGCCAAACGATCGACGAAAGCAACGAACTAGAAACCTTCTATTTCGATTAAGCAACCGAAAGCCGGCGACTTCAAAAAGCCCTAATTTCAGAGCAAAGTGGAACGAGAACAAGTAGAAAGAAAGCCGACCGAATAATAAGAAGAAAAGGGATCTGATTTTTATTACATTGGGTCGGCCTATAAATTAAAGCTTTAGTATTAGTTAGGGTTTTGATTTTTAAATTGTTTTTACTTTGTACTTTATCTTTTAAACTGTTGTAATTTCTAGTCGTGTGACTAGGGCACAAACTACGTGGCGTAGTTTGAGAATTCGCAACTCAGTGGCTGAGTTGTGGTAGGGTTTTAAGCGTAGAGTTAGGTTAGTCAGTAGCGGGTGTCGCTAGTTTATGTGTGTAAGCGTGTGACTACTTAATTTCTAGTAGAAACCAAAGGGGCAACACGTAGGCAGGGTTTTGTCGAAGCTGGGTAAATTCTGTGTCGTTTTTCTGCATTTGTTATTCTGCTATTATCTATGCTATTATCTTGATATATCCGTGTTGAAATAATTTTATAAGCTTCCGCAATAATTTTTATAATTAATAGCATCATCCTATTCAACCCCCCTCTAGGGTGAAATCGATCCTACAGGAGGGAAGTGATAAGTAAAAGAGGGTAAATTTCAAAGTGTTCAATTTATTTGATTTATGAACAAAAGTCAATTTCTTATCTTACTTCAAAACCAAAGATTCAAGTAAACCAAAATTCTCAAGCCACCCATCAAATCAACAAAAAATTATTCTAAAAATTTGAATTCTGATTTGAAATTTAAAAGGTTTTGAAAAGAGGATTTGCAGTATTTTGCTATACAATATTCTTCGCATATGAACCGTGAATGAAAGAAATAAAAATACGATCGTGCACCACACGATCACAAATCAACAATAAACTACATAGATTATTTTATTCTGTGAGATCTCAAAAATTCCATCGTTTGCAAAAAATACGTCAAATGAAAATTTAAATATTTTTCAATTAAAAAATTATGGAAAATCCCTAGAATTTCAAATAAAAGTACTGCAATAAAAATCAAGTCGTTTTATTAAAAACCGATTTTCTTATTATTTTTTCAAACCATTTATTATTGTAAATAAATTTTACAAAATATGCCCACCATTAATATTTATCAAATAAAAGGTGTTAAATAAGGCCATTAGATATAATTAGTTAACGATTTAATTTGAAATTCAAATATTTAAATAATTCCTATATTGAAATATAAGTTATTAAACTTTAAAACTAATTATTTAAATATTTAAAACTAATTAAATATTCAAAATCAAAATGATAAAATTTCCGGATGTTATAATAAATTTTACTATGATATAACTTTTATATTTTAATTAATTTATGTAATAGTCTTATACATAATGATATTTTAATTAAATCTTATTTAATTAATTTTATTAATTAACTTATATAGTTTCATATGTGCTCTCCTCTTTTATTAGAGGATCGCACATTTTTCTCAAAAAAAATTAATTAATTAACATTTTAACCGATTTCATATTAACATAACATTTATATTTAGATGTTATTATGTACTATAACTTTTATAGTATTACGTATTTATCATATATATGTATATTCATTTAATTAATTAACCTTTAATTTATTGATTTAATCAATTAACCTTTATTATTTTTATTTAATTAAATAATTTTAATTAAATTATATTAATTTTGAAATTCATTTATATACATACATGTATACTTATATTAATTTAACATTTTAAAACAACACATACACACACACACACATATATATATCATAATATACAATATATGTATATATATATATTAATTAATTAATTAATTCACTTGTTTAATTAATATATTTTATTAATCTTATTAATAAAATTTAAAATTTGAAATTATTTGATATTGATTTTCACTCATTTTACAAAATTTCATTATATTATAACATTTATAATATGTGTATATTATTTTTTAAATTTTACTTTTAAATTTAAAAATCTTACATTTTCAATTTTCTAAACAACTTGAAAATTTATATTATAACATCTATAATATTTTTTTATTTTAAATTTAACTTTTAAATTTAAGTTTTAAAATTAAAATTTTGTTTTTAGTTCCTAAAAATTTGTAAAATAAGACTAAGGCCCAATTAAATTTAGGCCTTTTCTATTAGGGATAACTTTTGGACTGAGAGTTTAATAGTTAATCCAAACATGACTAATTTAAGCCGCTTATGGTATTGGGCTCTTATACCATTATTGGAGCTGGCCAGCTTGCAGCGAAAGTAATGAGTGAAGTTTAAATTTTTCTCCCTTATTGAATCTATATTGGGGCTATAAAGTCTAATATATTTAGAACATTTCTAAATTTTATTTAAATAAAATCTCTTAATTTATTTAAATATGTAATTATATACAATTTTATTTAATTTATATTTATACATATAAATGTACACATATGTATCATGTACATATATATATATATATATACATATATGTATGTATTTGTGTAATATAGTAATCCGTGCAAGGTATAATATGCACGTATATAGATGTTGAGATTTACATTGCAATAGACATGTTAGTTCATCCGATATGTATTATATGTTGTCCAAAAATATCTATAATTTTGTTATTTCTATAAATATTATATACATATATATAAATGTGTAAGTAAATTTTATTTAAATAATTTTATGAGGATGAAAATATATAAAAACTTATATATATATATATATATTTGTAATTTTTTTTAAAACTTAACCCAGAGCCCTGATGAAATCGAAGGGATGGGATGGGCCCCTCCTTCCTAGTCTGACCATAGACAGGGAGGAGGTAAGCCAGCCAAGCATAGAATTTGATGCCCCCAACCAGTTTTTTTAGATTTAATGGCGAACCACCTCCGCACCTTGAAATTGGGAGTATGGTAGACGGGAAACGAATGCACAACCTGATTACCAGGAAGCAGGTATCTTACCACTACGTCACTACTTGCGGACATATTTGTAAAGTATTAATAATTTATATATATATATATGTAATTATATATTATTAATAAATATTAAAATAACATATATATATATATATATACATAATATATATGTATATATATTTTTATTAAAATATTTATTATATCTAAATTTATACATGCATACATATATATGCTTTAGTTACTAAAACAAAAAAACTAATTTTTTACTTCTAGATCGTATACGTAGCGTAACAAAATTTTATTATATCAAAAGATATATATATATTACTTAGTTAGTTGAAATACAATAAAATATTAATAAAAATATTTCAAGGCATATTTTTCAGATTTTAAAGTTTTAAAGAATCGGCATGATATTTAGAAGTTTTGACAAAAATTTCATTATTTATCTCAATGAAAATTTATTTTTTAGTAATTAATTAATTTCATCCATATATTATAATGATTTTTAACTATAAAAATTGATTATTAAATTATCAATTTTTGGTTTGAAATTTATTTCATGATAAAATAATTTTTAAAAATTTAAAATTAATTTTCAGAACATATTTTATTTTATATAAATTATTTAAATCATATATTGATTCAAATAATAGTAAATAATTATTTAAAAATACTTTATTGTTATCAAAAATTATAAATTTAGCAAATATACATGTATAATATATGTATGTTCAATTATTACTATGATACGATGATATAAATAAATGCAAATCATATAATTATAATTAAATGACATATTTAAATAAATAAATATTAATTAATAAAATAATAATTATATATATAATATTTGGCTATGCATATGTGATTTATTTGTGGAATTTTTTTGTCTTTCTGTACATATAACTAAGCTAGTATGTGATAAGATCAACATATAAGAATCGTCGCCTAACTAACAATATAATATATTATGAGAGTATAAGCAATATAATATAGTAAAGGCATACCTAAAACTAATGCCCTAAAGCACACCTGATAACGACGAAGTATCTTTCCTTTGAAAGCTTTTTGATTTGGCAAACCGGTAATCCTTGAATCGTAGACCTTTGACTATCAGATAATGCTTATTTTGAATCGATTTGAGTTGGATTTGCTTAAAATCATAGGGGATGTGATCATACATCAATAAAAGAGATAGTGTTATCCAAAAAAGTCTTTAAACAATTAGGGTTAGAGGTCATCTT
Source organism: Allium cepa (assembly GCA_030765085.1). Lineage (NCBI taxonomy): Eukaryota > Viridiplantae > Streptophyta > Magnoliopsida > Asparagales > Amaryllidaceae > Allium > Allium cepa. The sequence continues at coordinate 70,267,006 of CM060940.1, read as the reverse complement.
ATAGTGGTTGAAAGAGTGAAAGATATGTGTATCATATCTTATACCAATTCTCACTAAATCTGAGTCATCCATTTACAACCCCTCTAGCCTATTTTTAGCCGCTCCCTATAGCCTTCATAACAGCCGAATTTTCACCGTACCATCACGGGCAAACATTCCATTTATGGCCAAATAAATATTATTAGTTAAATCTAATTTAATTATTTATCGATTTCAATATCGATCGATATATTTATAACTATTATAAATATATTTTATTAATATTTAATCTTTAAATCACATTTGAAATTTTATAATAAATATTTCATAGATATTAGTTAATTTATAACAGTTATGAACTAATTTAATCATTTGGTCTAAAGAGAATTCATCATACTGGTTATATGACTCGTCAAGTGTAAATTTGGTCAACAATTAACATTGAACTATTCGAATGTTAATATTCACACGTCACTTAGCAGGTGGTCTGATATTTTGGTCAAATTTATCATTTACTTATTTTTGATAAAATCTAATTTTACTTTATTATGCGTTACCCGATTGTGACATTTATTTACACCAATTCTCTTCGTCAAAACTATCACTTTGGACTTATGGAATTTGGTACCGATCAAAATTTCATCCCATAATTAACTCTATAGTCCATACACAAAGTCCTTGGTTCAATGATAACAATTATTATTATCCAAAATGCTATGGCCAGAGACTTTGACTTTGAGTTGAATTAAGTGACCGTGATAATAACCCATATAACCAAGGAGACAAATCCTCACTTGAATAGTGCTTCACTTCTAATACTTCCACTCGACCCAACTATAGTTACTCAATGGACACGGTGCCATTATTTGACTATACTCAAATTAGAGCTTTCATATTGAAGATCCACAATATCTCAAGTCGAGAGAACTATGTAAATCTGTTACATCGATATTTTCTGTTTGACCTTAGTTATATTACCCAACAGAAAACTATCGAGTGAGTCATCCATATTTATCCGATAACTATCAATACGTAACCCCTAGGTGTCCACAGCAGTCATGAGTAATACACTGCCTAACATTTGGAGAGTGTTACGTACTCTAGTCTCAACGGATGCATTGATATCTAGTCTCGATGCATCTTGACTAGGAAAATTTAAAATGGTATATTTGTTTTCGGTGTGATAAAATACTCACGGTTACAATAATTTGTAACTACTACTACAAACATACCATTTAAGGATTTTATATTAAATACACTTTTACTTAAATTAATTAATTAATTAATATACACATTGTATCAAGTGTATGATAGAAATAAAACACCTTCTATTTCGAATAAGATTGGTTACCGAGTTAGATATATATAACAAATTACATAACTGCCTCTAGGGCGTATCCGTAACTCTATCGACCCTGTTACATATTATACCACGATATTGTTATCATATAACAATGTTATAGGATTATCAACATTTGGAATCTCCCGTAGCTCAGTTATAATTTATGCATTTATATTTATGTACATTTCTTTTATTGCGGTACTATTCAAGGCAATGTACTTAGCCTTTTTTCATCGAATCAATACAATCTTTCGTTCAGAAAATTTACAACTTAAAGATTCTTAACTTGAATTTATTATTAACAAGTCTCACTTATGAAAATTTGAGTCCAAACACTTCTTCATAAGGATTTCATCGTTTCTATAAACAATTCTCTAGTATTTCATGAATTCACAAGAACACCTCATATAATCATTTAGTGATATCTATTTGAATTTGATATTTGCTTCATGCAGTAAATACATAAAGAAATTACGGTATTGTAGACAACACACATTTATGATAATTCATATTGGGAATACATAGGGAATCCATCTTACATGTTCCATATTAAACATTTAAATAAGGTGTCCTTGCATATCGTTTGGGACATTCTCGATATCATTTATACTCACTAGAAAAGACATCATTTACAAATCCAACATCGAGTACTTAAACAAATAAAGTTGATTCTAACACATTTTTAACAAACAGCAATGTATTGTTTATTTATGGTTTAGAAATATCTATGTACTTCTTAATGTTCTTTCATATGAACACACGTTTCTTCTACATTTTGACTAATAATCAAACTATTGGATATTTCTATTAAATCGCTTGTTCAATTTTGATGCTTTTCTTGAATGATATTATCGTATCCATTCTCAGATTGTACCTGAAAAACCCACAAACTCAATATCATTCCCATTGACTTCGAGACACTTTGGTTGTTATGCATATACAATCTAGTCTAAATCTATATTTAGAACTTTCTGCTTCAACACATATATACCAAAACAGGAAGTCATAATAGGCATAACTTTGTAAGTAAAATCCAAACTAACTTGAGTACACAAATAGTGAATCTGTTACGTTAATTTTAACAATTGAAATTCATAATATTATTCTTATTAATGTGGCTCACTATATTGCAGCTGTATTTGTCTTTCTCTTAAAGATACATTTGTGGCCAATGGATCATACCCATTTAGGTACAACTATCAAAATCATATTTTTGATTATATACTTGGAAACTATTTCAGATCTATGCATTGTACCATATCATATAGTCAATACTCTTGATGGTTTAATCAAACAATCAAGGATTATTTATTCTTGACATTGATAAGAAACTCACAGTCATTATTTATTATACAAGAATACTCATTAGATGTTCTATTGTATCGTGCTCATTTAGGTTTGACCAGTTTCATTTCATCCATTGTAATCGGTTTTATCTTTGGATTGTATCCAAATTCATTTTACTGGCAGTAATTTCTAAAAGAAATTCCTTAGCTACGAAGTTGGTATTTCATGAAACAACTGTTGTTTCTTAGTGTAATGGAACGTGCTTCATAATCATTTTATGGATTTCCTTATATAAAACTAATTTTGCATTAGTTCACAATATACTTATGTTTACAATATAATTGGTCATCTAATGACCATCGTTCTCAAAACTCTATTAGGAGGATTCATATAAGATCCCTTATGTATGATTTTACGTGCAGCTTTTCAACTTGCAGAACTTGCCAACTCCTTGGCCTTAGATATGTTGGGGTTAGCAAATTATTCTATGGATGATATTAATAAACGTATTAACTAATCTTAATTACACACCTTTCAGAAAGAGTTAGACTAAACTTTACTCATAATTAATTATGCTTTATCCAACAAAGTTCGATTACACCTTATATATATATCATTATATATTATAGGGAGGAGTGGCCTTTGAGATCGAACCTTTATTCATATAAGGTGCATATGGAACTCTTTCTAATATACTTACCCATTTGATCAAATTGAATCATTTTTATTGCATGTTATATTATTTACTTTCATTTTATATTCTATGAGCTTATCATAGACTTATACATGTGTATTAAATATACATGTTCATGTCTGTGATAATTCATCGATGAATATGTCAAAGTACATGGAAACTATTTGGCATTATAGACTTACGATTGCATACATCTATATGTAGCAATTCGAAGTGTTCATTAACTCTTATGATGCTCCCCCTAAATGGTTGCATAACCCTTAATTGTTTAAGATATAATTGAACAATATTATATGATTCATAAACATATAATAATATTATTATTCAAAACTACGACTTAGTCTGTACTTTCAAAACAACTTTAAATAATTTTAGATACTTTAGTATTTTCCAATGCATTATATTTTTTGTGAAAACAAATACCACATTGTAGTTTTATTTTATAATGAATATTCATAATATTCACATCGAAATATAACTATGCCTATTTTTCAATCGACACCGGTCATTATTTCATAATAATATGCAGTATGTTTTACGAAAACAATTTCTTAACTTGATGCAATCAATTATACTCTATGGCACGCTTCAACTAATTCCTCCATAATATAATAGCATACTAAATTCGGAGGTCCATCATTCACTTAATATAGATTATTTATTTCACATACTGCAACTAGTTTATAGGAGAGAGTTCTTTGATTAAATATCTTGAAATCAAAGAAATAAATCTCATAGAAAACAATTTTCTTTATGAAAATAAGTTTTGGAATAGAAATAATATTTATTATTCTAATGTTAAGTATTAATTATTAGTATTACAATTCTTATTTTTGACGTTTCTTTATAAAGCAAAAGTTACTATTCACTCTCTCCATCCCAACTATACCTTAATTCACATCTACTGTCGTACATTTGTTTTTCTAAATGGTCAAACTATTCAAAAGAATGCCTTTACTTCGACATCATAATGAACTCTTTACAAAAGCACACCCGATTACCCTTAACATTTAAGGACATCAAATATGTTGCACTTTATGTAAACCGATCAAACTGAAGTTTCAGTGATCGAGTTCATAGATCTGTATTGTAGTTTTGGTCTTGTGTTACATTTAAAACAATGCGATCCTTTTGTAATTAATCAAATTGGATACTCGATCTCATAGTACCATTTATTAGCTTATTTCGGATGAATTGACATCGTCGAAGTATCATACATTATGAACTATGACCATTCCTATATAACACTTCTATGCGATAGTATTTGGATCAAATATCCATAGTCTTGTATTGCTTTTAGAGTTCGAAACTCTAGAATGCAATACACGGTCTCGATAAAATAAACACGTAAGCACCAAATTACAAATGTATTAAGTAGTTGTAAGATCAGGAAATTGCATAGGTATAGAAAACATTAACATGTAAGAAGCATCTAATAGTAACTGTATTGTAACAATCTGTGTTTTACGTATCGAAGGATCATAAAATATTTTTATTTTATAGAGGTCATATGACTCTAAAATTTTGGAAAGTGACTCTTAGGGACATCTTCTACATCTTTGCCGAATTTCTATATGGCCACTTTAACCCTAAAATCTTGTTTTGACCATAACTTTTTATAGGGCTGAATTAATATCTCAAACCACTTCCATAGCCTCAGGATGACGGTTTCCCTTCCATGGAGTGGTCATAACAGAAAATTGAACTTGTTCTTTGAAAGTTATAGCAATCTTAAGTTTTGGTTGCCGCTGGTCAGTTTTAGTGGATAATTAACTAAGCCCGTGCTTCAGCCCACTAAGCCACTTTAAAATTTGTGCTAATAGGAGGCTGTAGAAACTGACCTAAGTCATTTCCTTCTTCCTCAAAATAGATTTAAACCTCCATTATCCCTAATTTCATCAAAAATCACATCTTTTTCTTACTAATCTTAGCCAAATCATTGACTAGAGATGGAACTAGCACATAAAAGCTAGAAATTTTATTGATTTAGGTCCTTCTCCCTTGCTGTCCACTTCAGATCTAAGGAAGAAATTAGGTATTTTAGGTATTTAATAAGTGGCTAGTGACCTTTCACTAGTCTATACTTGTTTATACAGTCAAAATGGTTGTTTTTAACATGATTTTGATCTAAAAAGGGTTTTCTAACTTTAGTCACTAATTCATACATGCCGATGACCAGAAATTGGAGATTTTGAAATGGCTTTAAAATTGGTTTTGTAACCTATTTATTGACATTCACACGCTAGTGTAACTCCCATCATTTATACATGCATATGCTAATATAAAACTTAGATTTAGAGTGAAACTAGTTTGATTGTCACATTATCATGTATTGGTTGTATGTATATATATGTGTGTGTGTGTGTGTGTGTGTGTGTTAATCCATGATTGTAAGTTGTTCTTTGATGTTGTTCCTAGTGTTTGGATAATAGTTAGACATGTTGAGAGATAGAGAAAATCGGAGGCAAAACTAGATGAAACTTGGAGGATGGATTCTTGAGCATGGGAAGAGCCTGTGGTCCAAATTACAATTCCAAATTCTTTAAGCACATAGTTTGGTACTAACTTGAATCGGTATCAATCTCTTTGTGTTGGTTCATATCGACAGTGACTTAAAGAAGGTGGAGCTGTCAACTAGTAGAGGCTTCCTAACATGATGAACTGGAGATTGGCTAAGTGCTTAAGGCTATGATGACTTGTTTCTAGGACTCAAAGTAGGGTGCTATGAAGACATGGATACTTGATTTGGAGCATAGAGGTCGGGATCAAAGCATATCAGCAAGAAATAGTGGAAGTAAGCAGTAGGATGGGAAGAGACTTGTCCATTAGTTGGCTAAGCACAAAGGTCTATATCGAGTTCAGAGGTTGGTATTGAGCTCTCCTACTTGATCCTATGTGGATTGAACTTCTAGGGTTGGTATAGGGGTTCGAGAGGTCGTACTCTAGATGTTGGTGCATTCACATGATGACTGATGGCGATGTAACAACACGATGGAAGTTAGAGTTTTTGGATGGTAAGTTACGTTCTAAAGAAGATGGTTCTATGTTGAAAGGATCTTAGAATTGGGAATGTAGAATGGTTTCTTGAAAGTGAAGGCTTGATGTTGAAAGGAGTCATTGAGTGGGGGAATGTAGAATGGTTCCTTCAGGAAATTAGAAGCTAGTTGGAGAAAAGGGAAGGGCTTGGATATGCATACTAAGGGATCGTTGATTCTTGGAGTGTTTTCTATTGTACTCAAAGCGGGAGTATCATGAGAATGCTTATGGGTATGTTGAAAGTTACCCCGGATTAGTTGAATGGGTCCATGTACCCTGGACCGTTTGAATAATTCTAATATCAGCTTCAGGCTAAAGAGAGTGCATTGAAAACCAAGATTACCATTAGTCCCTAGTAGTAGAATGGTCAACACTGAGTTACCATACATCCAAATTATATCGAGTGATAGTGGGGATTGTTTGTTGGATGCTATGGTTACTTTAATTTCTCTCCCCACAGTCCATCACTCTAGGGTAGGCATTGAAGATAGGTATTGTATATAGGGATACCTAGACAACCATTCCGTTGCTTCAGGATGATAGTTTTCCATTACTTGGAGTGGTCATAATAGAAAAACAAACTTATTGTTTGAAAGTTATTGAAGTTTTAATTTTTGTTCATGCTGGCCAGTTGTAGTGGGTAATTAACTAAGTTTGTGCTTAGGCCCACTAATTCACTTGTAAATTTGTGCTAATAAGAGGTTGTAGGAACAAACCTAAGTTATTTCCATCTTTTCTAAAATAGATCCGAACCTCTCTAGCCCTAATTTCATCAAAAATCGCATCTTTTGCTTACTAATCTTAGCCAAATCATTAATTAGAGAGGGGATTAACATATAGAAGCTAGAGATTATCAATTTTTTTATTCATTTGAGTCCTTCTTCCTTTCTTTCGACTTCAAATCTGAGGAATAAATTGGGTATTTTAGGTATTTGGTGAGTGGTTCTTGTTCTCTCCCTCATCTATACTTGTTTATATAGTTAAAATAGTTATTTTTAACATGATTTTGACTTAAAAAGGGTTTTCTAACTTTAACCACTTATTCATACATATTGATAACCAAAAGTTGGAGATAATGAAATGGCTTTAAAATTGGTTTTGTAACCTATTTACTCATATTCACATGCTAGTGTAACTTCCATCATTTATATATGCCTATGCTAATGTAAAACCTAGATTTAGAGTGAAACTAGTTTGATTGTCACATTCTCAAGTATTGGTTATATGAATGGATGTAAATGCTTGATATTCCATGATTGTATGTTGTGCTTTGATGTTGTTTGCCAGTGTTTTAGATGTTAGGTATATAGGTTACGAGATTATGCAACTCGAAGGCAAAACTGATCAGAATTGGATAAAAATTGGAAAGCAGATTCAGGAGCATGGGAAGAGCTTGTGGTCCAAATCACAACTCAAAATTGTCTAAAAACAAAGGTTGGTATCGATTCATAGGTTGGTATCGAGATCTTCATGTTGGTCCATGTCGGCATCGACCTTGGAAAGGAGGAGATGTAAGCTAGGAGAGGTTTCCTAATATAATGAATTGGATATTAGCTAAGTGCTTGAGGATATAATAACTTGTTTCTAGGATTTGAAGTAGGGTGCATTAAAGACATGACAACTTGATTTGGAGCAAAGAGGTCAGGGTCAAAACAAATAGGAAAGCAGCACTAGAAGAAAAAAATGGGATGGGAAGAGACTTGTCACTAGTTGTCTATGTACAAAAGTCGGTACTGAGCTCTTCAACTTGGCCCTATGAGGATGGAACTTCTAGCAGTTGGTACAGGGGTTCGAGAGGTCGTGCTGGAGATGTTGGCTCGTTTGCATGATGATTGGTGGTGATGTAATAACATGATGAAAGTTAGAGTCTTCAGATGATAACTCAACTTTGAATGGATTTAAGTTCCGAAGAAGACAGCTCGATGTAGAAAGGAGTCATATAATAGGGAATGTAGAATGGTTCTTCAAAGGCGATGACTCTATGTTGAAAAGAGTCATTGAGTGGAGGAATGTAGAATGTTTCCTCCAGGATAATGGAAGACAGTTGGAGCAAAGGAAAGGGCTCGGATACACGTACTAAGGAATCGTTGATACTAGGTGTGTTTCCGTTGTACTCAAATTAGAGGCATCGTGTGGACGCTCATGGGTATATTGAAAATTACCCCAGATCGGTTGAATGGATCTGTATACCTTGGACCAATTGAATGGGTTTAGTATCAGCTTCTGGTTAAAGAGAGTATGCCGAAAACTGGAATTACCATTAGTCCCTAGCAGTAGAATGGTCATACGAGTGATCATATATCCAGGGTGCATAGAGTGATAGTGAGGATTGTTTGATGGATGCTATGGTTTCTTTGATTTCTCTCCCCATAGTCTATCACTCTAGGGTAGTCATTGAAGATATGTATTGGAGATAGCAATACTTGGACACCCATTATCATACTTAGTCGTATTGCACCTTTAGGACACTTAGAGTAGCATATTATGTTATTATATGCTAAATCTTTGGTTGTAGTGACATGTTAGGTATGATTCGTGTACCTTTGTTCCTTACTATATCGACTAGTTTAGTATTTTTGAGATTCATTTACCACTCATACCTGACTATTGTCTAACTCAGGGTTTTACACTTTGTTTCTTATTATTTCGGGCACTCTTAAATGAGTAGACTAGATAGCAGTTCTAGGTGCGATGCAGTAGCTTTGTAGAGGACAAGCTGGAGGGAGCTATCTTGTATTTATATGGATTTCTATGCTTATTCTGTTGTGCAACACAGTGGAACCTTAGTAGTGCTACTTATTAGTATTGACTTGAGACAATCTTACAAGTTGCTTCTGTTGTATAAACTCTATTTCAAGATTTTATAACTTTGTGTATCTATACTTTGATATTTGAATCACTTAGTTATTAACATCTCTTCTATTTTATATCTTTGAAATTATATTTTATTCCATGCACTTTGAGATACACTAAAGATTCTATGACATTTTGTTTTACTTTAAAACCTTAATGATCGTTCTACATCAATCGGCATGACAACGATGCACTATCTTATGTTTATTGGGTGCTGGTGGTGTAAGGCGGTCATCACATTTGGTATTAGAGCTTAGGTTGCATTGTTTAACCTAAAGGATACCTTGATTTAGCAGAGATAGGGAAGGATTTCTCACTTTAGACTGAGTTGAGAGAGTTTGTGTGTATATATATATATATATATATATATATATATATATATAGACGTGTACTTTTTATATATTTTGATTTTCAAAACTATATAGTAGTGTATATACTATATAAGTCGCATGGACATGAAAGTATGCTATGAATCGTGTAATATGGATATATGATAATACAAAGTGTATTGATCATAAGTATATAGTAAATAGTGCGAAATATAAAAGAGTATAATAAAAATGACACCAAAGATTTTTATACTGGTTCAGAGCTTCGTCCTACGTCCAAACCCAAACGCCTTTTGAAGTTTCACTAAAACAACAACCCTCACTTAACCTGGAGGAACAGGTCTATACAACCCCTGAGCAACCAAACAGGAACCTAAGTAGCGGAACAGGATTTTGCCTCAACAGTCGAAGAAGACTTTACATGCCTGAGCAGTAGAACATGACTTCAACAAAATACAAAAGATTGTTTGACTTTTTATGTTCCGATATCAGGGATAAATCTGTTTGTAGTACACCCTTCCTTTGATCTTCTCCTCAAGTATATATATATATATTTGAAGTTTATGAAGAATAGAAAGGAATAATATTGCTTAAAATACGTTAATGCAGAATATTTGAGAGTATAGTCGCAAATACATTCAAGAAAGTTAGATAAGAAAGATAAGAAAATTCAGCGATTTGGAATCAAGTTAGAATATGTATTTGTAGAAGTTAAAAAGCAACGACCATTGATGGAGAGTTTCGGTTGAAGTGTTGCGTCCAAATCTCTCTGTAGAGATTCTTAACTCTTCATAAATGGTCATGTCTTTTCAAAAAATATAGATGTTATAAAAATTCAGTTAACTGATCCTCTGGGTCAGTTGATTGGATATTCAAATGAATTTTAAATATATATTTGTTTATTTGTGTACTTATGCATGTTGCACAGAAATTGTCAGGTCAGTCGACTGACCTACCAGGTCAGTCGACATTTCCGTGCACTTTGCATAGTTTTCACAGGTTTATATATATATATATGTATGTATGTATGTATGTATGTATGTATATGTATACTATACATGATTTTAAAGAAAAGTTTTTGATAATATATATTATATACTTATATATGTATAAATCATTTGAGAAGAAGAAGATTATATATAAGCAAATATTTACGTAAACGAGGAGAGATCTTAACAAAATTGACTTAAGAATCAAAACAAGATAATATAAAAATTAATGCATCGATTTTGATGTCTTGTCTCCATGTAGTATATATTCTCTTTTTGTTGTAACAGTCATCAAATCTGTATGTTGTAGTGATAGCTTTGTGTCATGAATCAAAAGCAAGTCTCAACATTCTCCCTTTTTTGATTGATGACAACATGTAAATAGATATAGATATTAACTGTATATAATATAAATACTTACTCCTCCTGAATCTTTGGCAACATATATCCTACATTCTTAATGTTAGTGATAATTTTCTCCCCCTTTGTCATCGACAAAAAGGAATAAAGAGCATGAATAATAGTATGATGTGTTCATTGATATTAAAAGAAAAACGAACATTCATACATTATAATATCACAAACAAGAGCTTTTGAAATAATACGAAAACATTGGCTATTTAATTCAAGCCATAATGTTGTGAAATAAAAGACTAATGTTCTTAGAATATAAGATAAGTAACAACTTACTCCATTATACGCTTACCCATATCACTATGAGAACTTCGACCACCACTATCGCCTCCATTTCCACCGTTGTCGCTGCTACTCGCTTGATCATCGGAAGAGGAAGACCAAGTGAAGACGAGTTGTTTATCGGATCACCTAGTGTAGCCGTGGAAGTGCCGGATGAACACGAGATCGCTTGCCATAACTTTGTGGAAAATCCTTTAATTTTATCAAGCTTTTTTTCAACCCTAGTTATATGTGATTGAAGAATTTGTTGGTTACGACATATAATGGAAATAGACTCATGTGGAGGAAGGCCCGGACTTGGAATCATAATTTCGTCTTGTTGACAAATAGTTGATCTTTGGCAAGTTGGACGATGAGATGATGCTTCGCCCTGTGATGTGGTGGTTGATCTTGAGGTAATTGGCATTGAGTTCATTCTTCAAAAGAAATTATAGGAGGAGGTCGAGGAAACGGTAATTTCATCAATTCTAGAGTACGGGAGTTTAAGTAGCCAAAGGTAGAAACCAATGAGTCGAATTCTGAAATCTCACATTCTTTTAGTAAGCACGTAATGTACTCACCGTAATATATGACATTCATTCGACCATAGTTAAAACTTAAGAACTCATCAAGAATCAATCAGAGCTAATTAACTTTGATATTCCTGAAGATGGCATATAAGACTTTGAAATTGTGTTCATAAACAAGTTCGTAACCTCCAGTACTCGAACTTATGGTTTTCACTAATGCACGGTGCATAATTCTAGCTTTAGGCCTTAAGGACATAGATTTGAATTAACGCATATCATCTTCCAAAAATAAATGACTTATACGATCAAGAACGACCATATCACAATCAACATTAATCAATTCAATACCACCATTTTCAGATTTTAAAACGCGATCCATTCGATCTAAAGAGAAAAATACAAGGTTTTCACAAACCAAACTCCATGCACAATCATCTTGGTTTTGAATGTTTTGGTGACCTAAATTAAGTTTGACATAGAATAGCTTGATCATAATTTAGTTTATTTTATGCTTATTTTCATCAATATTGAACAATGACTCCAAATTGCTACAAAGAGCCAATTCTTACATATGATAAGGAGAGAAATAGGCAAATTTTACAAACGAACCTTCAAAAATACGAGAATCTTGCATTCTCCTCATCGTCTAACTGCGGTATCGTCGAAAAGCCATTTTTGGATTTGGTCACTGGAAGGAGGTCGAGAAGATGAAGATGCTTAACCTTTTCTTTTTGGAGCCATTGAATTTGAGTGTTTGAAGGTAAAAATTTGGTTTTTGAAGGTCTAGGGTTTGAGTTGAGTTGAAAATTTTGAAATGAGAGTGAAGAGTAAAGGTAAATTTTGAGGTTAAAAGGTGAGAATGGGTGGATAGGAGAAGTTAATTTGGCTCAGATCTACGAATCAGTCAACTGAATTAGGCGTTCAATCGACTGAACCTGAATTTCAATATTTTCGAACTTCTGGTTCAGTCAACTGAATCAGGTGTTCAATCGACTGAACCTGAATTTCAATATTTTCGAACTTCTGGTTCAAACAACCGAAGGCCTGATTCAGTTGATGATGACAACCCCATTTGCTACGGATGAACCTTCGACAAGCTTTGTTGACTTATCTCTCTCGCTGAATATATTTCTGTAATTATGCTACAGATTTCTCCCCCTGAATCTATGCTATATATTCCTGTAAATAATCAATCTTTTCTCCTCTTTAATCTGTGCTTGCATTGTTTATTCCTGCAAATAGTGTTGGAGCAATATCTTTCTCTCCCTTTGTCATCGACAAAAAGGAGAGTTTATACGATGAAAAAAATTATTTTCCACATAAGTATTAACATATAACAATATAGAACAAATAAAACTACTACTTATAATGTAAGTCATCAAAAAAAACAACCTTTAAACATGCGATATCCAAGGTTCTTATAATTTCCTAACTTTTAGGAAACCATACCCATTTGGGTGGGGTTGAACCTTTATAAATATAATTTTAATTATTAAATACCATATCAAAATAATCATCAATGTATTTTTCTCTATTTTTCCAATTAACAGGAACCCAAATACTTTGATAATTTTTATTCATATTTCCCGTCAATGATTTTGTACTTTTAAAGAAATTATAAACATTATTGGTCATGAAGTATTTGAATTTCTATAAAAATTGGATTTAGACTTTACTCATAATCTAGTACTAGAACTAACATATTTACTATACATGAAAGCGTGTCTAGTGCTATTTCTACAATCAATTTTTTTATGTCCTAAACCACTTTTATCATGTAAAGGTCTAGAATTAGATAAAGTCGTGTTTAAATTGTTTTACCTTTATTAAATTTTGTGACTTCAATGTTAAGTTTATCAAATTTAGCTTTAAAGTCACAATTATTATTTTCAAATGAAATGTTACTGTTTTTCAAAACATCAGTTTGCTTGTTTAATTCAGAATTCTCCTTTCTAACATACAATTCTCATTTTTGAGAAGAAAAATACGAGATTCTGAATTATCTAAAGATGATTGTAATAAACCATTTTGTCTTTTCAAATCCGTAATTTCTTTTGAAAAATTTTCTTCTTCTTTTTCAAACATAGTATTTTATTTTTCTAGAAAATATTTAAGAGCCTCAAAATTATTTTTCAAAACACCATGTTGATTTTTTAAATCTAATTTCTCATTTTTCAATTTCTCATTTTCAACTTTGATCGATTTCATCTTTTCTAAAATAAGAAAATTAAGCTTTGAAATATTATCGCTTACACTAACTAATTCATTATTCTCATTCACTGAAATTTGTAAATCAAAAAGTACCTTTTTACTGTCCTTGTTGGTCGTTGCTCTGATAGTTTCAGGCTTTTTGCTTGTTGTATTTTGACCGGATCTTCTTCTAGCCATTATTCTATAATGTTGTGACGATTGATAGAATTCCAGGCTCTGATACGAAATGAAAGTCTCCATGCTCTGATACAGAGTGTAGTGATGATAACTATACAGTAAATAGTGTGGAATATAAAAGCAGTATAACAAAAATGACACTAGAGATTTTTATACTGGTTCGGAGCTTCGTCCTATGTCCAGTCCCAGATTCCTTCTAGAATTTCACTAAAACAACAACCCTCACTTAACCCGGAGAAACAGGTCTATACAAACCTTGAGCAATCGAACAAGGACCTGAGCAGCGAAACATGATTTCTCCTCAACAGCTGAAGAGGACTTTACACGCCTGAGCAGCAAAACAGGACTTCAACAAAATACAAAAGATTGTTTGACTTTTTGTGTTTTGATAACACGGATAAGTCTGTTTATAGTACACCCTTTCTATGATCTTCTCTCGAGTGTATATATATATATATGTATATATATATATATATATATATATATATATATTTTGAAGTTTATGAAGAAAAGAAAGGAATAATATAGCTTAGAATATGTTAATGCAGAATATATGAGAGTATAGTTGCAAGTATATTCAAAGAGTTAGACAAGAAAGATAAGAAAATTAAGTTAGAATATGTATTTATAGATGTTAAAAAGTAGCGACCATTGATGAAGAGTTCTGGTTGAAGTGTTGCACCCAAATCTCTTTGTAAAGATTCGTAACTCTTCGCAAATGGTCATGTTTTTTCAGAAATTACAGCTGTTATAAAAAATTCAGTCAATTGAACCTCTGGATCAGTCGATTGGATATTCAAATGAATTTTAATATTTTTTTTTCTATTTGTGCACCTGTGCATGTTGCACAAAAATTGTCAGGTCAGTCGATTGAGCTGGTAATTTCTATGCAGTTTGCATAGTTTTCACAGGTTTATATATATAATACATGATTTTAAAGCAAAAACTTTGATAGTATATACATATATTATATGCTTATATATGTATAAATCATTTGAGAATAAGAAGATTATATATAAGCTAATATATACTTAAAAGAGGAGAGATCTTAACAAAACTGACTTAAGACTCAAAACAAGATAATATAAAAATTGATGCATCGATTTTGATGTCTTGTCTCCATGTAGTATATATTCTCTTTTTTCGTGATGGTCGTCATATCTGTATATTGTAGTGATAGCTTTGTGTCATGAATCAAAACCAAGTCTCTACAGGACACACGAGTACCGTTAGCATAGTTTTTTTTGAGAGACAGGTCATTCTTGTTGTATGTCGATAATGAATTAGCAAACAAGAAACAGTCTTAGGAAATCCATCTCTGGAGTTGTGCAAGTAGCGGGTTGGGGGGTTATAAATCCTAACTTGCAAGCTATATTCAATGCAATGATGGGAACATGCTTCAAAATCCCAAGTGGCTGCTCCGAATGTTGCGATTGTCGGTGACTCTTAAGTACAAGCGCCGAGGGCTGACTTGGCCAAGCTATGCAAAGATTTCCCTATTATGGAAGGCAAGTCATTCCTTAGAATGGAGTCTTCCATCAAAGTGCATGATTGGTTGGACACCTATGAACGTATCTTTAGTGATATGGATATTGATGATACCATAAGTAGGAAACCTGTAGACAACTTTGAGGGCGGCCACGGAGCGGTGGAATGCCATCACTATTGCTACACCCAAGGATCAGTTCACTTAGAACCCATTTATGGCCAGGTTTGAGGAGAAGTTTGTTCTAACTGCTCAGAAGTCGGTGCTATTTAGGCGATTCACTAATTTAAAGCAGGGAGATATGTCTGTTTCTAAATACATTGCTAAGTTTGATGCTTTTTCAAAGTATGAGATAACTTTTATCGACAACCCATTGAGAAAGATTGAGAAATTTATTATGGGTTTGGACTACTATTTAGGAAAGAAGTTGGTAAGTCATAATAATGAGCCTTTTGAGAGACTCATTGAAAGAGCACTTCGCTAGCAGAGTTTATACCCTAAGTCTAAATCAGTTGTTTTCGTTAAGGAGGAGCTAAAATCGCAACAAAGTGGTGGAGGCAAGAAGAAGTGGTTTGGAGAAAGGAAGCAATCTCAGAAGATGGACGCTCGTAAGAAGGTTAAATGAGATCCTATTTGCCATGGTTGTAGAGACAAGGGTCACTTAATCATAGATTGCAAAATCGATACAAAAAAGTGTTACAATTGTAGAAAACCTGGGCATATATTGAAGAATTTTCCAGAAAAACTATAGCAGAAATAGGTTGTGAAGGCATATGCTTTAGACATTGTTCCGACTTCGTCGAGTGCTCCCTCGACGAAAGAAAAGGGCAGGGCATTTTCATTCAAGGTTTGCTTTCCATTTATAATGTTCTCATAAATGTGTTATTCAATATCGGGTCTTTACATTCCTTTGTATGTAGTGACCTAGTAGATAGACTAGGATTGAAACTCGAAATAGTTGACTAACAGTTGATTGTGACAAACCCTGTCGGAGGCTCCACTAGCTTGTGTATGGTTTGTTGTGGTTCAGTTTTATCGAGTCATGGATGTTCTTTTATTTGTCATTGTTTTGTTTTGAATTCGTCGGGTTCAAGATTACCTTGGGAATGGACCGGCTAAGGAAGTGTGCAACAGTAGTGGATTGCAAGAAGCTGTTGGTGATAATTGGGGTTGTGGAAGGATGGATGGTGGTGATTGGCTGCTACCAAAAGATGGGGTTATGGTGAACTTTCTATATTCGCTTGAGATTCCATAGGATGAGTTTTAATCTATGTCTATCGTTAGGGAGTATCCGAACATATTTGAGGAGATGACCTGTTTGCACAAAAAATGGGCAAACACCTCCAAGTCGTATGATTCAGTTGATTTTGTGTTGTTCTTAGTGATTTGGATGATTTATGCAAATATGTAAAAAGCAGGGACTAAACTGTAAAAGACACATAGATTTATAGTGGTTCGGCGAGAATGTGCCTACGTCCACTTTATATGTTATTCTCCTTTATTTTTCAGCTTACAAGTCCAAGGCCTTGATTACAAGCGTATATAAGTTGTTTGAAAGTTCCTTCCGTGTTTGAGCTCTCAAACTTGTCCCCCTTGTTGTACCCCTGCCCCTCTAATATAGAGTGAGGCTGGAGAGCAGGGGTCTTGGATGTATATAGCTGCTGGTGGGCCTGGGCTGATACAATCTGGCCTGGAAGTGTTGGTTCGGTACGCCTTGGTCCGGTGGTAGATGGTTGGAGGGGTTGGTATGGTGAGGCCTTGGACTGGTGGAGGTTGACTCCGTGGTGAGTTGGTCCGGTGAGGGTTGGAGCGGCAGTTGGTTCGGTAGTATGTTGGCTCGGTGGTATGCCGGTTCGGTAGTGCATGGAAAGATGGTTGGTTCGGTAGTAGGAGGGAAGTAGGTTGGTTCGGTGATGGGGACGAAGCTTGGTTCGGTGGTGGTATACCTTGCTTCTGGTTCGGCAGTGGGAGGAGGTGGCTGGTTCGGCCATGCTTGGAGGTGAAGTTTGGACCGGCAGTGCTTGGGAGTGGAGGATGGATGGTTCGGCAGTGCTTCCTTTCATTTGGCTCGGTTATATCTCCTTCATACGAACTCCGATTAACCTGAAATTTGAAACATAGCCTTTCCTAGTCCTTTTCATCATTTCCAATCAATTTCGTTTCGATTGGAGCTCAACCAGATTTTGGCGATATCGATCGCAGCCTTGATCCCAATCGATCTCCAACCCCGATATTCAACATTCCTTGCCAATTTGTTGACATTCCAGTTTTGACCAAAAATGGGATAACACTTTTCCCCCCAAAACATGCCTTGTGATAACAAGGCGTGTTTTGAATAGTTCCGAGTCTAATGTCCAAAGTCCATAGACACATTGCCAGAGTATATCATCCTTGAATGCTCCGAGTCGATGTCCAATTCCAAATCCCATGACCAAAGCTTTGGTCAATTCCACATCCATTCGAACTCGACAACCGAGTCCTAATTCATTCTTATCCAATAGCCAATAACCAAATCCAAGACCTCTCCAGGTTGACATCCGAATCCATAACCTTTCCGGGCTTTTGCCAAGCGCAATTCACACTTGATGCCCCTGGTCCAGTGTCCCTGGACGTTGTACAATGCCATGGCTTAAGTCCTAAGCCAAATCCTGGTCTCTCTGGACCCTTGTTGAGCATAGTCCATACTCAACGACCTGATAATAACAATTGATAATAGAGGGCCTAAGTCCTTGGCCGAATCTTGGTCACTCCGGACCCTTGCCAAGCATAGTCCATACTCGACGACCTGAGTGAGCCAATTTACCATGTTCGGGCAAAGCGACTCACCCCTTGCCAGGCATAATCCATACCCAACGACCGTTTATCAAAAATCAGATAAAAATCCAATCAAAATCCAATCCAAAATCCAAATCCAAAATCCAAATCCAAAATCCAAATCTGAAATCCAAATCCAAAATCCAAATTAAAACCAGAAAGCCAGAAATCCAAATCCAAAATCCAAATCTGAAATCCAAATCCAAAATCCAAATTAAAACCAGAAAGCCAGAAATCCAAACCAGCGTCCAAAACCGAAAACAATCATCCAAAGGAAAATCCAAAAGCAAGCAAAACCAAGAGCTTAATCCAAGCTCCAAAACCAAAAACCAAAAAGAAAAGTAGTGTCCAATCCAAAAGCAAAAGATAAATTTCACAAACCATAGCATCGCAGTTTATCATCATTCAAAGCATGCCTAAGGGCTATCTCCGTCCCCGTATATGTGTAAATGACTTGGTTGCTTGCCAATAGTTCTCTACTTATTCCATATTATCCTGGTCAATGGATGATCAATTGACCATCGTTCCTGGGCCTCCCACCATCGTAGCTTGAGGTAGGCGGCGGTTGCTCCTGCTCCGCCGTTGCATTCCAAGGTCCAACATATTGTGGCAGCTGTCCATTCCTTACATGCTCCTCAATTATGTCCTTTAGGTGCCTGCAGCTGTTGGTGTCGTGTCCATCCAAATCATGGAAGAGACAGTGCCTTCCTGATGTCCTTTCCCGTTTTGTTTGTTCTCTCCTAGCCGGCCTCCGGTAGGGAAGGCGATTCCGAGTATCCAGGTATATCCTCTCCAGCGTCTCGTTCAATCCTGTGTATGTTGAAAACTTTGGATCCTTCCATTGCTTCCTAGCATTTCCAGAATTATCGTCCAACTTTCCTTTTTCCTTTGTCTTTATCCAAACCTTTGCTGGATGGTCCTCCAACCTCAACTACATTAACCTTTTTTAACTTTAAATCCGTACTCGCGTCTTCTTGCCGAAGGAACCTTTCTACCTCATGAAAGAATTCGTCGAGATCCCGTGGGGGATCTCATATCAGAGATACCTTGAAATCCGAGTTCTCCCTGACTCCTGATACTGCTGCCATTAAAACCATCGATGGATCGGGCCGATCCACCGAAGCAACTGCGGCACTGAATCGAGTTAGAAAGGCTCTAAGCGATTCATCGATCCTTTGCTTTACCGATGTCAATGTCATCACATTCTTCGGTCTCTTGACATGAACCCGAAACTGTCCCAAAAACCTTTCCACCAATTCCCTCCAAGTCCTGATAGATCCTTCTTCCAGTTACCTAAACCACATCGCAGCTAATTCCGTCAAGTACAAAGGGAAGCATCGAGCGATCACTTCCTCCGATGCCCTTAGCACCTCCATGTGTCTGGTGTACCTCATCAAGCGATCCGTAGGGTCTGCCTTGCCATCATATACCTCCACGCTAGGTAGCTTGAACTTAGGTGGATTCTGAGCCATCCTTATTTCCCGAGGAAACGGACTCCTGTTCACTCCTTCCAAGTCTCCGCTGGTCAAACCACCTCGCACAGTCTTCCTGATTATATCTACCAATCCAACGTTGTCTGTCGGGGGTTGCACCCGAGGGAATTCCGGTACATACTCTTCATGTGGCTCACTAGCAGCAACGTTGGCTCTAGCCTGTTGAACTCCTTCCAAAGGTCCTCCTGTGTTGGATCCTGTGGGCCTGCCCCCGAGCCCTTGTCGATTTCTCTCTGGCTCTACATCCTGCCCTCCATTGGGTTCCATAACCCTAGCTCCTTATCCTGCATACACAGCCGCTGTAGCTGTTCCTAAGTTCTGGGTCCCTACAGCTCTGATTTGCTCCAAGAAAGTCTGCATCATCTCCTGTTGACTCTTCAACAACCTCTCTTGCAGTGAATTTGTTATGGCTTCCATTTCGTCCCGGGTTATGTAGATCGAAGCCGGTCCTTCCTTAGCTCCGTAGGATGCTTGTTGACTTCCTTCCGGTTGGCTTCTCTCAGCCCTTTGCCTTCTACTATTTGCCTAGTCATTGTCTTTCAAGTCTAAACTTCTATCCGATGCAGCGGGTGCTAGTCCTTCTCAGTGAAAGCACCAAAAATGTTTGCACAAAAAAATGGGCAAACACCTCCAAGTCGTATGATTCAGTTGATTTTGTATTATTCATAGTGATTTGGGTAATTTATGCAAATATGTAAAAAGCAGGGACTAAACTGTAAAAGATACATAGATTTATAGTGGTTCAGCCAGAATGTGCCTACGTCCACTTTATATGTTATTATCCTTTATTTTTCAGCTTACAAGTCCAAGACCTTGATTACAACCGTATATAAGTTGTTTGAAAGTTCCTTCCGTGTTTGAGCTCTCAAACTTGTCCCCCTTGTTGTACCCCTGCCCCTCTATTTATAGAGTGAGGCTGGAGGGCAGGGGTCTTGGATGTATATAGCTGCTGGTGGGCCTGGGCTGATGCAATCTGGCCTGGAAGTGTTGGTTCGGTACGCCTTGGTCCGGTGGTAGATGGTTGGAGGGGTTGGTCCGGTGAGGCCTTGGACTGGTGGAGGTTGACTCGGTGGTGAGTTGGTCCGGTGAGGGTTGGAGCGGCAGTTGGTTCGGTAGTATGTTGGCTCGGTGGTATGCCGGTTCGGTAGTGCATGGAAAGATGGTTGGTTTGGTAGTAGGAGGGAAGTAGGTTGGTTCGGTGATGGGGACGAAGCTTGGTTCGGTGGTGGTCTACCTTGCTTCTGGCTCGGCAGTGGGAGGAGGTGGCTGGTTCGGCCATGCTTGGAGGTGAAGTTTGGACCGGCAGTGCTTGGGAGTGGAGGATGGATGGTTCGGCAGTGCTTCCTTTCATTTGGCTCGGTTATATCTCCTTCATACGAACTCCGATTAACCTGAAATTTGAAACATAGCATTTCCTAGTCCTTTTCATCATTTCCAATCAATTTCGTCTTGATTGGAGCTCAACCAGATTTTGGCGATATCGATCGCAGCCTTGATCCCAATCAATCTCCAACCCCGATATTCAACATTCCTTGCCAATTTGTTGACATTCCAGTTTTGACCAAAAATGGGATAACATGACCAGAGTACCGCTGCATAGAAAGACTGAGTTCCATATAGACTTGATGAAGGATGTTGGACCTATAGTTATGCCTTTACGACATATGGTACCTAGAGAGAAGAAGGAGTTAGAGGTGCAAGTGAATGACCTATTGAATAGAGGTTTCATTCATAGATGCACATATCTATTTGGGGTACACCCATAATATTCACCAATAAAGCAGATGGCTCTCTAAGGTTGTGTGTGGATTATCGTGAGTTGAATAAGATGATAAAGAAGAACAAGTATCCACTCCTACGTATTGATGACTTGTTCGATCAGCTCCATGGTGCGAAGGTGTTCTCTTAATTAGATTTGGCTATGTGATTTTACCAGGTGAGGGTAGTGAAGGAGAATGTGTCGATCATCGCATTTCGTATGCCATCTGGTTTCTATGAGTGGTTGGTTATGCCATTCACGCTAACCAGTTGATCTCATGAACCGTGTCTTCAGGGATCAGTTGAACAAGTTCATACTTGTGTTCATGGGTGATATTCTAATCTATTCCAGGATAAAGGACGAACATAAGGTGCACTTGAGGATTGTGCTTGAAGTATTATGGAAGCACAAGCTGAAAGCAAAGTTTTTGTAATGTCACTGTATAGAAGGGAAGTGATATTCTTGGGACATGTCATATCTAAGCAGGGCATCGCAGTAGATTCTTCCTAGGTGGAAAAGGTTCAAGATTGAAGCTAACCCAAGGATGTTATTGACATAAGGAGTTTCTTAGGGCTAGCGGGATATTATATACTTTATCATGGACTTCTCAAAGATAGTCGCGTCGTTAACCAATTTGACAAAAAAATCAGACTTTTACTTAGGATGTGAGATGTGAGCAGGAATTTGTGAGTTTGAAGGAGATGTTGACGAGCACACTTATACTGACCATTCCAAGCAGGAATAAGGAGCTGACAGTATATATAGGCACCTGTGATACTGGATTAGGTGTAGTTTTGATGCGGAAAGGAAAAGTTGTCGCCTACACTGGTCGACAACTGAAGCTGCATGAGAGGAAGTATCCAACCACTGATTTGGAGTTGGTAGTGATAGTGTTTGCTTTGAAGATTTGAAGGCTCTATTTATTGGGGGAAAGGTTCGAGCTGTTCATGAACCAACAATTCTTAAAGTGGCTTTTCTCCGAAGGATCTCAACCTTCAATAGCAGCAATGGCCGGAATTCTTTGCCTCCTATGACTTTAGCATCTCCTATATGCCTGGTAAGGGAAATGCAGTCACCAATGCATTGAGTAGAAGGCTTTCCAGTTTGGGGGCGATGTTCCTAGAGTGGAAACTGTTAGAGTATATTACTAGTTATGATTCAGACCTCATTATGAGTTAGGGTAAGAGATGTTGCCAAGCTCGATAATCAGACCTACTTTAATTGAGCGGATCAAAATCAAAAGTGTGACGCTAGGTTGGAAGAGATTATGGCGAAAATAGAAGGAGGAGTAGGGTCTGAGGATATGAAACAATACAGACTCGACCGAGAAGGTTGGCTCCGTAAGGATGGAAGGCAGGTTGTTTCCGATGTTGAAGGACTACATGATGAGGTGCTACGAGAGTGCCACCATTCTAGGTTGACCATACATCTGAGCAATAACAAGATGTACCACAATATAAGGCAGAGCTATGGTTGGGAGGGGATGAAGAAGGACGTTGGGACATTCATCTCGAAGTGTATGAATGGTCAAGGTAGAGTAAAATAAATCGAGTGGCCTACTCCAACCACTTGAAGTTCCCGAGTGGAAGTTGAAGAAGACATCAAATGGATTTTAATAATGGAATACTAATGACTCGAGCTGGATATGATAGTTTCAGGGTCATATTCGATCGATTGGCCAAGAGCACCAGATATATACCCATTAACTAAAGTAGAATGGCAGTCAAATTGACCGAGTTGGGTGTGAAATAGTTTGTAAGATTTCGTGGTGTGCCAAAATGCATTGTGAGCGATTGGGACCCGTTGTTCACTAAGGGTTTTGGAAGAGCTTATAGGAGGCATTGGATATTGAGCTGCATCTTAATACGGCTTATCGTTCACAAATGGAATGGATGGGTAGATCGAGAGAGTGAATCATATACTGGAGGATCTTTTGCAAGCTTGCATTCATGATTTTGGAGGCGCACGGGATGATCACTTGCATTTGTTAGAGTTCGCATAAAATAGTAGTCATTGATCTAGTATCGGTATGGTACCATGTGAAGCATTGTATAGCTGTTCGTGTAATGTCCCTTCACGCTGGTGGGAAGAAGACAATAGACTAATACCGGACCAAATACAATTAGAGAAACCTCGAAAAAGATAGAGATCATTCGATAATGGATGAAAGCTGCACAAGATAGGAGGAAAATTTATGTTAAAAGAAGGCTTAGATGTAATAACCCATATTTTTAATGATATTATTTAGGATATTTAATTAGTTAAATTAAATGAAATAATGTGAGAAGATTAATGGGTTGAGATTTGATTATAGTTAAAGTGTAGCCGTGCCTATATGTAAAACGAATTAAAGAAATAAAAGCGATATAAGTGCTAGGAAATAAGAAAGGGTAAAATAGGTAAATGATAAAACTTATACCCTAGACCCTTTGAAAAACAACACATATTTTCATTTCATTTTCTAAAGCAAAAATCACTTAAGGCCAACCACCATATTCAATCTCAAGGGAAGATAAAGATAGGATTTAGAAAGAGGAAGAAGTACGTCAACTTAATCAAGATCAAATCTCATATTCTTAATCATAAAAAGCTAAGGTGAATAATTACTACATCTCATTTTTCTTATGATTTTGGTTTTAAGATGAATTTTGAATTTTATCATACAAGTTTAGCCATGATTTTGAGGAGCAATTTTTTTATATATACATGTTGATGATTTATGCTTATATAGATTATATGATATATTTTGATGTGAAAACCTTAATAACATCCAAATACCTTGCGATTTTTAGATATGGACCAGAAATATTATTTTAGAAATGTGTTTCATCATAATTTTCTGTATTAAAGTGGATTTTATATAAATTTTCTAGTGAAAATAATAATTTAATGGGTTATAAATTATTTACCGTTGAATAATTAATTATTTGGGTCTGGAATTTTTATATGTTGGAAAACATATTGAAAAGGAATTTCTGGAATTTTTATAAAATTCTCTAAGGTGTTTTGATGAATATATAAAATTATTTAAGGTATGAGACTTAAATGTTTTATATATTTAATGAAAGAGATGCGATACTTTGTAAATGATTCAAATTAAATTAATTCTAAAATTATGGTTGTACTTTTAGAAAAGGAAATTTGCAACCAATAAGAGTTTGACAAACAAGGAAGGTTAGTTAGAAAGTTTTACTTAAAAGGTTTGAAATCAAAAATTCATGTTAAAAGCATGTTTCGCCTATTTTGGTTCCGCCCAGGTAGCTTTCGACTAAGACACCCTGCCTCCTTCCTCATACCAATGCGCATAGTAAACATGTTGGTACATAGTGAATTGATTCAAAGGTGGAAGGTAAAGGTCGAAACCCAAGGGTTTCCAATAGGGTTGAAGCACTTCTTTGTTTTAAAAGGAAAGAATGCCTGCTTGCTTTCGACCATATAACTTTCGACATTGTTAGATTCCGTCTATGCCAAATTGATTTAATGAAAGGTTTAAGGTTGCGCCTTCGTTTTAAGAAATAGCTTTCGACCAAGATGCTTTCGACTAAGTCAATGGTTTAAAATGTTGGTTTCGAGATAGTTGCACCTTTACTTTTAAATGATAGCTTCTAACTAGGTCGAAGCCCTTACTGCCGCTTTATACCTTTTGAGACAAAGCTTTCAAAGGGGATGCTTTTGTTTTCTAAAAACCCTGCTGCTTCTCCAATACTTTCGGAAGGGGCGGTTTCGACTCCATCACTTCTCTACTTAGTTTTAGCTTTCGAAAGAGTAAGCTTTCAACCCAATTGCTTGTGACCCTTAATGATTTTAAAGAATAACCTAAAGGTTTCAACCAGTTTTGTGTTGAATGATTTCAAAAGGTGTTTTCCACATGCCTTTAAAAAAATGAACCCAAGTGCTTTGGAAGGGTTTAAAGTTTTGATACCTTCGAAAGGTTTTTAAGGAAGGTTTCGAAGGGTTTGTCCCTATGTTTTCAAAAGGCTTTAAAGAACGGTTTCGAAGGGGTGGTTCCCCTACGGTTTCGAAAGGCCTAAAGGAATGGTTTTCCAATGTTTTTGAATAAGTTTAAGGGAAATGGTTTTTCCTATGGTTTCGAAAGGCAATTTTTATTGGTTTTAAAGTGGGATGTTTAAGGTTTTAACTTTCGAAGGAGAAAGAATTTCAATGGTTTCAAAAGGTTTAAATGAATGTATTCGAAAGGAAAAATTTGGACTTTCGACCTAAATGAAAGAAAGGTTTTTCCATGGTTTCAAAAAGGGTACTTACAATAGGATCGAAAGGGGTACTTTCAAATGTTTAAAGATTTTCATCAATAAGGATTTGAGTAAAGTATATATATAGCATGGCAAGTTGATTTTGAGTAAAGCATAGAGTATAAGTATTTTCCTTGTTTAAGTTTGATTTAAAAAGGGTTTTAAATAAATTTTAAGATGAAAAGATTTTCAAGGCAATTATGGGTGGTTATCCCTAACTAAATGACTTAGATATTAGAATACCAGATGGGACTAGTATAGGGTCGCACCCTATACATTAGTTTTTAGCCCCAACTAATTTAGTGCAAAATTTCAGTGTGTAGGGCTTTTTCATAGGTACGAATAAAATTATGATTACACACAGAAAAGAATATGTTTTGTATACAAATAGGTTATTGGTAAGCCTGCAAAACTATTAGATCAGGTGACCTTGGGAGATGTTAAGCTAAGGACAGACCGACCAGAAGAGAAGCATTTAACAGATAGTTAAAGGACAGACCGACCAGAAGAGAAGTATTTAACAGATAGTTAAAGGACAGACCGTCCAGAAGAAAAGTGTCTAACAATTGTTAGATCATTATGTTATTTTGTCTAGAAGGCCCAATTCAGCTAACAGTTAATAGTTGGCCCAATAAAACCGTTGTATTCGGACTGATAGTCCGTTTGTTACCTGATATATACTTGTATAATGATGCTTTACAGTTTTAACCAGTTTTGTTTGCAGCATAAAGGTTTGTGAAATATATGTTTTAAAAGGATATTAGTGAGAGAAAACTCGTTCCGCTAAGCGACATGGTCTCACTTAATATCAAATAACTGAGATGTATAGTATTATTCACACTGGGCTTTATGTCTGACTCGAAGTTTATGCTTTCCCTTTTAACACTCGGGTGCTCCAAAATTGATTTGAGTAGGCTGAAGGATTAAGGCTATACAGGTTTAGTAGGATGACAAATAAGGCTACCGGAGGTGAGCAAGAGGCTAACGGATAGCCATTTAGGAGTTGCAGTTCTTGTTTTATTTTTATTTCCGCTATGTGTATTATGTCGGTTATGACAATATTACTCTGATCATCCAAGGGGGCATCTTCATATGCCGATCTTGGCATATTTTGTAATAATTAGATTTTATCTTTTCCTGGGAACGTATTGGGATTTTGTAATTTGAATATGGAACATATGTTTTGAAATGTAATGAAAAATTCTATTTTGAAATTTGTGATTTATTTCATATTTAAATGCTTCTGATATTATAGATACCATTAACATAGCCGTATTTAGTTATCGGAAGTTAATACTATGGATGACTGCAACATCTATAGCGTTTAGCTTTTGGCCTCTAGATAAAGGATGTTTCAACTTGGTATCAAAGCATAGGTTTATGAAATACTTTAACTAAAAATGATTTTGAAAACGTAAATCCCTAGAAATTAGAGATAAGATCGGGGTATGAGATAACACTATAGTAATGTACTTATAGTTGTTATAGATAAGTATACACTTTAGACTCCTATCTTTATTAGGCTATTCTTTTATATCTTAGGAGGCATGAATACAAAACGGAAGAAGAAGCAGAGTTAATGTGGGAGGACAAAACACCGCTACTAATGGAAATGCCCGACCCCATGCTAGAAGAGGACAAGGTCAGGCTCAGGCTGAGAATATTGGTGTTGGGGTTCCCCAAGTGGATATGGGAGCCATGTAACGTTATTCGTAAACATGATGTAGCTGGAATCTCTACTGGAGTTGTTGGAGGAAATGCTATGAGAGGAGTTCAAACAGCTCCAGTAGTCAACCAGTATGCTAACTTGAGCGGAGACTACGCTAGACTTTAAGGGAAGCCACTCATTGGAACCGAAGATGCCATAGAAGTAGAGAACTGATTATTGCATTGTGAAAGGATATTCGTTGATTTAGGGCTCAACGACGAGCATAAAAGGTGACTTTCCTCATGATAGCTTCAAGGGGAAGCTTTGTACTAGTGGAGCAGTGTGACAACTGGGTAAATGAAGAAGAGATGATGTGGGCAGAGTTTATAAGAAGGTTACAGGAAAGATTCATGTCAATAATGGCGCAGTCTATCTTGATAAGGAAGTTTGCTGAGCTTGAGAAAGGAGAGATGTCAATTCTGGAACATGCCAGTAGATTTGAGGAGTTAGCCCGGTATAAGTGTGCCACTATTGACACAGTGTTGAAAAGGAATGAGAAGTTCATTAGAGTATTGAAGCCAAAATTGGCTAGGGCGACTTTGCCACACATTATAGATCTGTGTGATTTAGTGTTGGAAATGGCATTGAGACATGAGGAGATGTTAGCTTGCTTGGAAAAGAAGAAGGAGAACGAGGTCCAGGTTGGGTAGGGCCAAAAGAGAAAGTTTTTCCACAAGAAGAATTCTTAGAAGGGAGGAGTAGCAAAGCAAAGAAAATCTGAAGTGGTCTGTTACAAGTGTGATAAGAAAGACTACTATGCTCATGAGTGTCGAACAGACAAAGGAAAGAAGGCCGCTGAGAAGAAGTGAGTTAGATGCTTCAATTGTGATTAGGTGGGGCACTACAAGAACTCGTGCAAAGAGTATAACGACCCATAATTTTCGGTAATTAAAATTGTTATTTTAATAAATTTTTGTGATGTAATGCGGAAGAAATAAAAATTTGTGATTTAATAATGGAAATATAACCGGAATGTAACGAAATAGTATTAATTTAAGGTAACTGATAACTACTTTAAATGTAATTCCATCTAATTAAAAGGATTAAAAAGTTATAATTGATATAGAATGTAATAAATTATAATAATGTATGTATTAATGGGTAATTGGATTTAAAGAGCAATTGAAAATTCAAATGCTGATTTATTAGTGAATATATGTGAAATAAATTGTAATTGAATAAAATTAATGTTGTGGAGTAATTATAACACTTGCGGTGGATAATAAACTTATAAAATGCAATTAAAGGTAAACAACGACAATTATTATATATTATCTATTTATTTAGCCTGTTAAATTTAATTGGAAATCAATTGCAATTAATTCACTTAATTAGTGCAGTTAATGTAGATTAAATTGATAATTGCAGAATAAATTCAATAAAATGTAACCAACGTAAATTTTATTCATAATATGATAATTGATTGAATGAAAAAAATTGAAATCAATTTTGATCAATTAATTGGAATTTAAGCTATAACAATTGAATTTATTGCAATTAAATGTAATTAAATACTACATTAATGAGAATTAAGATGAAATTGTAAAATATTAATGTGGTAAGAGATAAACTTATGTTAAATTGTATCCTTAGGGAAATAATTGATACAAGATCGGAAAGTCAAACAAATGGATTTATTGGAAATTTAATTTATGATTGCTGAATTTATTGAAACTGAAATCAAATACTCTAATTCGTGCGATATTGAATTTGATATAGAAATTTGTTTCAAGGTACTATGAATTACTAAGTAATCTAAAGTGTAAGGAATTTGTAAATTTTAAAATTTGAATTAAACGGTGATTAATTAATTTAATTAATGTGAAAATAGCCATTTTTTCCACTGTCTCAGATTTTGGTGAAACAAGTTTATCAGATCCATAACGGTGAGTTATTGTAGGATTTCAAGTGTCGTAATGATCGAACTTATTGTTTGATCGTACGAGCTTGAAATGCCTAGAAATCAATTTAACTGTAATCAATTTGAAATAATCTGATTTTAAGTTAACTTCTTCATACAATGAAATTTGGACTTGAAACCTATTCCATTGAATATAAAAATATCGAAAACATCTATTTGATATATGGGTTGACCCATTTTCGTTCCGGAGTCAGAACGAGCATTTCAGGTCATTTATCGTCCAACTTGTAAATCAATCTGCTCCATTCTTCATATTTTCATCTTTGCCTATAAATTGCCCGTTATAAACCCTAGCAACCTTTTTATTTCTATTGTCTATACGTACAATTTCATCTGTCCACTTCTCCACTTCTCCTTCTAAATGGAAGATAAGCAAATTCCCAATTCAATTTCAAATCAAAATTTCAATCGAAAATTAAAACTCCTTAAACCCTATCAAATTTTACATCGATTTGAAGCTCTCGACGAGCGCAAGTTAGAACAGCAGTCTGTTTTTCGATTTGGGTTCCGGTGTGGCCAAAATTGGGTGATGAAGTCTCGGGCGTTCGTCATGTCTTAATCGACTAAGTCCGATCGACGAATCGAGGATACGGTGTGTGGAGAGCAGCGAGCGTAGTCCATCGTCGCGGTTTGTTTGGCGAGATGATGGTTGGATCGAGTGAATAATTCGACTAGGGTTTAAGGAGGGCGGAGACAGCTCGTTTTCGACGTCGATCGGCGTCATGGGGTCGCTGGTGGTAGTAGACGGTGTTGCGAGTTCGATTAGACATTCCAATCTGGTGATGGGACGTCCACATGGCATAGTCGAAGGTCGGCTGAAGGTGTTGGAACCTAGGTTCGTACCCGTGCGTGTTAACGCATATGAAAGAGATGGTGACGTGTGTGAGTGCTTCTCTTTTTTTATTAGTTATTTATATTTTGATTTTCAAATGTTCTAATTTACGTAACTTTCTCATACGAGATCCGATTCACACACGATTTGTTCTGCTTAGATCGTATCAAAATTCCGGTCATTTTGGCGCTAGTTTGGATGAATTCTGAAATTGTTTGAATTCGGGATCCACTGACAATGTAGTTAAAATAAATGTATGATGTGATTAGGAATTTATGTCATTTTGGTATATTTAAATTTTCTGTTCCTGATAATTTGAATTATTTTCAATTAAATTATCATTTAATTTATTATTGAATTTAAAATTCCAGTTAAATAACATTGAGTAATAATCAGTCATTTTTTTATAATTTATTTTGTTGATTTGTATGATGATTGTGATGGATGTTTGATCGTTGATATTGGATGACTGGATGTTATATTTTATATTGTTATAATATTGCAAGTTCCTTATAGGTTGAAATGATACATACCCGAATGATCTATAGATTAGAAAAAATCATTATGGGTTGAAATGATAGACTCGAGCGATTTTATGGATTTTATTTAATTCGGGATTGCGGTTTGAAATGATATATAACCGTAAAAATTCTAAATTACGGATTGAAATGATAAATATCCATATCACTTGACCCTAGGGTAAAGTTTATATACGGACACCGAATTGGTTAAATTAAAGGATTTTAAAATCCTTAATTTTGAATTTTGTTAAATGATAATTTGAAATAAAATTTGAATTATATAAATTGAATTATTATCAAATTTCGAGTTTTATGTTAAATTTGGAATTGTTTTAAAAGTGTTGTTAAAGGAATGAAATTGAAATTTTAAAGTCAAATTTGAAATATAAGTGAAATTTATCAGAATTGAGTTATTTGAATTATTTGAAATATAATTTTGAAATGTATTGAAATTGGAATAATTTAAATTGATATTTCAAACGTGGATTGAAATCTGTATAGAATTTAATAGTTTATTTAAAATTTGAATTGAAAAATTCAAAGATTGGGTTTTGTTGATTTGGAAATTGAAGTGGTTCAGATGTGTTGAAATAAAATAAATAGTTTAAATTGATATTAATTTCAAGAAATTTCTTAATATAAACTGTTTAAAATATATTATTTTAAAATTTCTAATTAGTGAGATTTTTAAATTATTAAACTATTTTAACCTGTATTAACCATATTAAATCATTTAACCCATTTAAACCATTTAATTTATTTTAAAACTAATTAACCCATTTTAACATTTTTTTTGGGCAAGGCCAGCTGATTTTATAGTGGACCGTCCACTTTTTATTACGAACATAATAAAAGCTTGAGATACAAGAGTAAGGTAAAAACACCGTTACTGCTAAAAAAAAGGGAAAATAGAGCACTGGAGTGTGACAAACATGCCATAGCTACAAAAATATACGCCTAGACTATGTCTCCTTCGGAGAGGTAGAAGCACCAACATCCACAATCATCTGGGAAGAAACTAAAGGGACATTCCGAAAAAGATCAGCAAAGGGGAAGAAAAGGGTAGCAAGACGTGGTTCAAAAACCCCAGCATCAGATGAGTAAATAAAACAACGATCCCAAGTAGTATCAGCAAGCAAGTTAGCATTCAATGTCGCATATGGACCATCCAAATCGAGAACTAAGGAGTCACCAGAAGGCTTGTAATAAAGGCATCTAAGGTCCAAATGATCTTCCGTAATAAATCAAAAGTAGGAGTCATCCAAGGGGTTCAATCTCATATCAGAAATGTGATCGACCGAACATCTCTTGGAATCGTCCCAAATAACCGGCAAACGAGGAGGAACAGGATCCGGAACAACAACAGGAACCACAGAAACATCACAAGGAGTCACAGACGAAGAAAGGGAATCAGGGTGAGCAACAGAACATGGAGGCGGATCCAGGACAGATAAAGGAGATACAGGAGGAGGAGCAACCTGAGAAGAAACCTTAGGAACCCATTTCCTGAGTGGAGGCCGAGGAAGAGGGATCTTAGGAGCAGCCGCGGTAACAACAGAATGCGAGCAGGCGATAGCCAGGTGGCCAAAGCAGTGATAGGGGGAACAAATATCTGGAACCCAACCGTAGCGAACACGGACTTCCACTACATGTCCAACAGCTAGATGAACCGGAACAGAGGAATGGAGGGGCTTAAAAGGGGTAATCTCAATCAGAACCTTAGCGAACATCAATTTTTCACGCGCGACCGTATTAGAGTCAAAACATTTTAATTTACCTACGATACAAGCTAGCCAATTCAAACCAAGTAAAGGTTAAAGAGCAGAGGGAATATGCGAAAAGTAAACCCACACGGCAATAGAAAGAACTTGCTTACGAGCACTAGCAACCGTAGGAGACCAAGGAGTAACAATAAAAGGTTGCCCACCAAAAAAAGAAGGCTCAGCCTCAAGAACACGACAGCGATCATCGACGGAGGAGAACAAAAGGTAATACATGGAGTCAACCAGCCAAACATGAAGATCGCCATGAAACCACCATGCTCTACGACAAACCGAAGCCGCATCATGTAGGCGGTGAGAAGGGTCTAAAATGAATCCAACCATATACACTGACCAATAGTCCAAACCAGCTTACATAACAATAAGAGGAGGGATCATCACTCTATATTCCTCAACAATTTCAAATTCAATCAGGTCGTAATCTCCCGCATAACGGGACAGAGATGTAAAAAGTGAAGACCAAGATTTCAAACAGGCCAGGGAAGGAGCAGCAGGACCAGGAGGTTCCACGTCATTGGGTTTATCAATAGAGGCATGTGACGCCCCACGTCTATACCCACGCTAGCCAAGAACACTACGGAGTAATGCTGTCGACTAGCACGGAGAATAAGGCTGTTGAGGAGCGACCATCTGTATAATTGCTTTGTGCGAGTACCGAAATGCCAGATAAAAATATAACTTTTCATCTCAAGAGGAAATCCGACATACCGACACAAACTCAAAGCTACTACACAGTGGCTATGAAGGTCTTCGGAAACAAATATAGAAATAAACATAACACAAATCAGTCACAGACAATTCATATCACAAAGGCGAAAATAGATATGAATATTACACTAACACATGAAAGTGTATATCAGAGTAGTGGTCAAAAAGACCCACTATAATACAAAATAATAGCAACACGTGCTATACAAAAGAATATATCTATGAGTCTAAATCTCAGGTGTATACAACAAAATAAACCACTAAACTAAAGTAGTTAACCAAAAGATCAGATGAAAGTCCGATAAGTAGCCAAGCAGAAGCACCTGTAAAATCCCAGTCTGACCCGAGTATTATTTAAGAAGAAGATAATAAACGGATCAGTCTAGCTATAAATTTCAGATGAAATGATATAGCATAAGAAATATGACTAAACGTATAATAATCACAATGCCAAGCTGTGATATATAAGTAATTGAAAAATCAATAAGAGATTAATCAATATCGCAAAGATCTACTCAAGATAAAAAGGAATGTCATACTCCTAATTTCATTCACCAAGCCACAATAATTGATAGAAATCACACAGATGAGGTCTAGACTAACCAAAAAGCAAAAAGGTATATGTGAGTCGAAATCACACAAATGGTGTCTAGTCTAACCTCGCAAACAAAAAGATATGTGTGAGTCGAAATCACACAAATGGTGTCTAGGCTAACCAAAAAGCAAAAAGGTATGTGTGAGTCGAAATCACACAAATGGTGTCTAGCCTAACCTTGCAAACAAAAAGATATGTGTGAGTCGAAATCACACAAATGGTGTCTAGGCTAACCAAAAAGCAAAAAGGTATGTGTGAGTCGAAATCACACAAATGGTGTCTAGCCTAACCTTGCAAACAAAAAGATATGTGTGAGTCGAAATCACACAAATGGTGTCTAGGCTAACCAAAAAGCAAAAAGGTATGTGTGAGTCGAAATCACACAAATGGTATCTAGACTAACCTTGCAAACAAAAAGATATGTGTGAGTCGAAATCACACAAATGGTGTCCAGGCTAACCAAAAAGCAAAAAGGTATGTGTGAGTCGAAATCACACAAATGGTGTCTAGCCTAACCTTGCAAACAAAAAGATACGTGTGAGTCGAAATCACACAAATGGTGTCTAGGCTAACCAAAAAGCAAAAAGGTATGTGTGAGTCGAAATCACACAAATGGTGTCTAGCCTAACCTTGCAAACAAAAAGATATGTGTGAGTCGAAATCACACAAATGGTGTCTAGACTAACCTCGCAGATAAAGAGATAGGTGTGAGTCGAAATCACACAGATGAGGTCTAGTCTAGCCTTGCAGTCAAAGAGACATCGCACAATTGCTAGTCTAAATCATAAAATGATCGTCATGATCTAAGAGAAGTGTAAATTACAGTAAGCTAGTAAATATATGAGCTTAGCTTCATGTCCCATAACCACTAGCATAACTTAAATATTTACGAACAAATTGTAGATCTCCACTAGAAAATTGTCACAAGAGTTTCAATCGAACAAGTCCAAGAATTAACCGACGAAGTAAACGCAAGCGTTTCATACCACTCGTTTTACTAAGCCGTTTAATTAGATTTCTCATACGAGTGAGGTAAAGGTTTGTATATACTAATAGATTGGAAATCGGTTTAAGAAACGAGCTTTGTACTAAAATAGAGTTGAAATCATTTGAAGAAGGAGTTTTGATATTTACTACTAGTATAGAAACCTTTTATATTTTTAAAGTGACAAATCACAAAGAAGATTGTAGGAACAATCAATCACTAAGATTCACATACGAAGATGTGAATAAAAAATCCAACGAAACCGATAAAGAATCCATCCAAATGGATATTCAAAAATCCCTAAAAAAGAGTCATCAAAGTCATAACAAATGATAACAACACATAGGAAACAATACGAATCGATTAAAGTTGGAAATTCAAATAACTAGGCGAAATAGGCAAAAATGCACCAGGTCGGTCGGCCGGCTACAGAGCTCGGTCGACCGAACCAGGGTTTGGAAGTGCACGGGGCACCAGGTCGGTCGACCGGCCCAAGGGCTCGGTCGGCCGAAGCCTGTAATCGGCACTTCCAAACAGAGGCAGGAAGTGCCTGGGTAACAGGTCGGTCGACCGGCCCAGGGGCTCGGTCGGCCGAACCTGTTGCCAGCACTCCCCTGCCCTATTTCAAAAGAGGTGCAAACTCAATCAAATTGCATTCGCTCGTGCAACGGCGCTAAGGGTTTATGCCTATCGACTACCGGCCCTATAAGCTCTTCGATGCACAATCAAAAATACATTCAAACCTCAAAGTTAGGATTTTTAACGAATTGAACTCAAAACACCAAAAATTGGAATATTCACAAAAGCAATCCAAATCAAAAGCAAATGCACATGAATAAGTGTTGGGAATTCATACCTAACAATCGAAGATAAATATAAGCATAGATGTGAGATAAAAATCTCACCTTTGAACCCAAATCAATGAAGAAGAAGCTATAGAGCAATGGTAAGAACAATCATTCTTCAATTCCAACCCAACAAGCTTGAATCTAAGCTTAAAGGAGAAACATTTCCTAAATTAGGTTTAGGAATTTTCTGAAATTGAATGGAGAAAGAGTTGGAGAAGATGAAGGAGATGCTTACCAATGGGTTCACTTGAGTTTGGAGCAAGAAGATGGATTTGCTAATGGAAACTAGGGCTTAGGATTTCCTAATTCTTTTTCCCTTCCCCCATTTTTGCTTGAGCTTGAGTGTTAGGAAAATAGAAAAGAAGTGAATGAAGAGGAGAGGGGTTGGGACTGAATACATAAGTGGGCTCAGCCCAAACCAAAACCCTAAGTGAAAAGTAGCAAAATTCAACTTTCTCCAAACATATCGAAGCTTATACTCAAAAAGGTCGCAAACGGCATTTTGAACTCAATGGGGGTGGTCTCGAGTCCTAATTCGGCTGTTTGCAAAAAGTAGCTTTTCGGACCAAAATCCGCCGAACGATAAAATATTTAAATAAAATATTTAAATATAAAATCGATAAATATGCGGGTTGTTACAGACTCCCCTCCTTAAAGAAATTGCGTCCTCGCAATACTTAAGAGGAAAGTAAGAAGTAACAACCATGGAAGCATATCAACACCAAAAGAAAAATTGAAATAAGAAGTTCACCATAAAGAGCACGAAAGAGTTAGCAAGAACGGGATCGCTCAATGAATTCTCTGGATTCCCAAGAGCAATCCTTAGGATTTGAGAATCATTGAACTATCACAAAAAGAACATCTTTATTCCGAAGGCGCTCAACCTCCGAAGTAATGATGCGAATGGAATGTTGCTCATAAGTCAAAACTGGTGAGACTTCAATTTCATCAATAACACCAGCTCGAGAATAACAATAGGAAACCTAAAAGCATTTCCATAGTTAAAAGACGCAGAAAACGTCAAGAATAGCAGAAAATTGAGCCAGTGCAACGGCGTAGTACAGAAACGGTACTCCCGAGAAACCAGAAACTCGAATAATTTGGAACACCGACGTAGTACAAAAACGGTACGTCCAATGAACCGATAAACCGGAATAACGATGTAGTATAATGGTACATCCATTGATCCAGATAAGACGGAACATCGATGTAGTATAATAATAGTACATCCGATGAACCGAACACCATAAAAGAACACCGGACACTAGTCCATAAAAGGAATGAGATAAAACTCAATAAAACGAAGTACATCAAAACGTCCGATGAACTTGATAAAAAGATAATTCCATTCAGACAACATCAAAGAATCAACCACTTGTTGCCTACGACAAAGCGCATTGGCAACACGATTTCCCTTCCGGGAATAAAAGAATATCAAGATCATAAGATGCAAGGAATCTCGAGCCAACGAGGTTGACGCAGATTAAGTTCCTTATGAGAAATAAATATTTCAAAGATTTATGATCGAGGTGGAGAACAAATTTCTCATCCAAATATGATGATGCCAAATTCCAAAAGTAAAAACAATAGCCGCGAGCACTAGATCATGAGCGGCATATCTAGTCTCGATAAGCTATAACGATTTAGAAGCACGAGTGACAGCACGTTCCCATTTGCAAGAGAATGGAATTCAAACCAATACGACTAGTATCGGTAGAAATAGCAAAGTCTTGGTTCCCCTTCAGGAATCACAAGAATAAGAGTATCGAAAAGAAAGAATTTCTTTTGAATAATCTTCTTTCTCGAAAAGCTAAAACTTTCAAAATTACATTTATCTTTATGTAATAATCTTTTTAGAAAAATTTACATTTTTACAAGTCAATATATCGTGTCTGATTGTCTCATCAAAGCGTTTAGGAAATTCCTATCGATAACGTTGATCAAGCGCATCGACCAAAATTCTTAAAACACTAAATGGGCAATACAATCACAAAATCGTATTCTATATGATAAGTAAGTTTCTCAAAAACTTCTAAGAATATTCTTTGTTCGTTTTAAGAACAAAAATCCGGTTATACTTCTAAATAAATCTTATGAAAAAGA
Organism: Allium cepa; assembly: GCA_030765085.1. Taxonomy (NCBI): domain Eukaryota; kingdom Viridiplantae; phylum Streptophyta; class Magnoliopsida; order Asparagales; family Amaryllidaceae; genus Allium; species Allium cepa. The sequence continues at coordinate 70,229,100 of CM060940.1, read as the reverse complement.
TTTTGCAAAATTTTAAATTGTTATTCTCATCCAAAAATCAATAAATAAAAGAATGGTCTCATCGAAATATTCATAGAATATTTGATATATAAAATGGATGAAATAAGCAGAACAAACTGAATGACAAAATAAGTCATTCGTAGGAATCATAACAAGTGCGGAATGCGGTAAGTGGAATGCTAACTTCCGCAACTCGTAGCAAATGAAAACCGGTGGTAAGGTCAAACTGAAAAGACCTTAGCACCACACAAAAGATTACTTAGGTGATAATCCTAAGACAAGCTCAAAAATACCGGAAAATTTCTCAAACTACATGAATGAGAGAAATAACACTTTCCTTATAAGTGGGCTTAAGGAATAAAATGATGCCATCAAGTTGGAATCAAAATCATAAAGGAAAAATAGAAATCAGCTTAACAGATTGAAAATATCGAAGAGGAAAAGTCCACACGAGAAAATAGGATATGGGCTTCACAACGATTAAGCCAAACCTTACAAAAAGATCAATTCCGAAGCCTAAGTAAAAATATCGGTTCGGAAAGATAAATCACATAAAATAATTTCGACATCAATAGAAAGCAAATTGAGTGTTGCGGATCAACCATCCGGATTCGCAGCTCTCAAAGAAGTCATCAAGCCCAAAATATTCAAAGAAAAGAATCTTCAAGTTCTTTTGATATAAAAACAATGAGATGAACCCATACCAAAAAGAACTCAAATAGAAAGTTCACGAAATAAACAATGCCATCAAGGATTGAATGAAAGATACCTTGACCAAGAGATGTGTTGCCAGGGGCTCGGGCAACATTTAACTTTCCCTCCGTCTTGCCTTCAAGTTTGAGGCATTGATGTATATAATGATCCGGGCTCTTACAATAGCGACAACAACGGGGTTTTGAACACTTGTTCGCAAAATGGTCCCTAGACCCACAGTTGAAGCATTTCCCACTACTAGGAGAAGGAGCCTTTGCAGCAAGAGTTGCTTGCTTACTCTTTTTGTTGGGATTGGGGCCTTTGAATATAATAGGCCTCTTCATGTTGTTGTTGAAGTTCTGTTTGGCACGCACAACTTCATTATCGCTTTCTCTATCGGCCTCTTCAAGACGAAGAGCGATATCAATAAGCTGATCAAAAGAAACTTCAAGTTTCAGGAGTAATGGCTTCTTAAGATTCTTATTCAAGCCATAGACAAACCTCTGATTTTTCTTCAATGGGGTGTTGATGTATTCAACCCCGTATTTGGACAGAGATTCGAAAGATGCGACATAGTCTGTCACAGAAGATTCACCTTGAACAAGGTCAATGAAACGCCAGGCTAAAGTTACTTTCTCAGCCTCCGGCACAAATTTCAATTCGAATCTTTACCGGAATTGCTCCCAAGTGAGATCCGCTTCAATGATTTCAGAAATTAAAAGCTCATACCAATCTAATGCTCTTTCTTGGATCATGCTAGAAGCCACTTGGACTCGATGTAGGTCAATAAGGTTCATGCGAGAAAAGATGCGATCGCATGATTTGAGCCAAGCTTGAATTTCTATAACACTCTCGGATCCCCTGAATGGCCTTCCACCCAAATCGGTGTAGTCTCTGCACAAGCGTGCAAAACCGGATCTAGGATGAGTAGGCTCTGGAATGGGTCCGGCTGCTTGAGCGTTCTTTACTAAATCAAGAAGTTGCTGGGCAGACATAAATACTCCATCCTGGGGAGTAGCACTAGATTGACCGGCGCTGGGACGGCCTGGTCTAACCATTTCTCTTCTTTAAGAAAGAAAGAAAGAAGAGGAAAAAGTTATTCTCAAAATAAATTTCAATCAAACTTGATTGATAAAACAAGGAATCATAAGGAAAATAGGATGAATCGGTACGAAGACTCGAATTAAATCCTAAAGCACGACTCCTAAGATGGACTTAGGACGATGATCCTTGTTATAATATTCCATATTGTTCCGAAGTTTGGCTCCGATACCAAGCTGTGAAGCCCCACCTCTATACCCACGCTAGCCAAGAACACTACGGAGTAATGCTGTCGACTAGCACGGAGAATAAGGCTGTTGAGGAGCGACCATCTGTATAATTGCTTTGTGCGAGTACCGAAATGCCAGATAAAAATATAACTTTTCATCTCAAGAGGAAATCCGACATACCGACACAAACTCAAAGCTACTACACAGTGGCTATGAAGGTCTTCGGAAACAAATATAGAAATAAACATAACACAAATCAGTCACAGACAATTCATATCACAAAGGCGGAAATAGATATGAATATTACACTAACACATGAAAGTGTATATCAGAGTAGTGGTCAAAAAGACCCACTATAATACAAAATAATAGCAACACGTGCTATACAAAAGAATATATCTATGAGTCTAAATCTCAGGTGTATACAACAAAATAAACTACTAAACTAAAGTAGTTAACCAAAAGATCAGATGAAAGTCCGATAAGTAGCCAAGCAGAAGCACCTGTAAAATCCCAGTCTGACCCGAGTATTATTTAAGAAGAAGATAATAAACGGATCAGTCTAGCTATAAATATCAGATGAAATGATATAGCATAAGAAATATGACTAAACGTATAATAATCACAATGCCAAGCTGTGATATATAAGTAATTGAAAAATCAATAAGAGATTAATCAATATCGCAAAGATCTACTCAAGATAAAAAGGAATGTCATACTCCTAATTTCATTCACCAAGCCACAATAATTGATAGAAATCACACAGATGAGGTCTAGACTAACCAAAAAGCAAAAAGGTATATGTGAGTCGAAATCACACAAATGGTGTCTAGTCTAACCTCGCAAACAAAAAGATATGTGTGAGTCGAAATCACACAAATGGTGTCTAGGCTAACCAAAAAGCAAAAAGGTATGTGTGAGTCGAAATCACACAAATGGTGTCTAGCCTAACCTTGCAAACAAAAAGATATGTGTGAGTCGAAATCACACAAATGGTGTCTAGGCTAACCAAAAAGCAAAAAGGTATGTGTGAGTCGAAATCACACAAATGGTGTCTAGCCTAACCTTGCAAACAAAAAGATATGTGTGAGTCGAAATCACAAAATGGTGTCTAGGCTAACCAAAAAGCAAAAAGGTATGTGTGAGTCGAAATCACACAAATGGTATCTAGACTAACCTTGCAAACAAAAAGATATGTGTGAGTCGAAATCACACAAATGGTGTCCAGGCTAACCAAAAAGCAAAAAGGTATGTGTGAGTCGAAATCACACAAATGGTGTCTAGCCTAACCTTGCAAACAAAAAGATACGTGTGAGTCGAAATCACACAAATGGTGTCTAGGCTAACCAAAAAGCAAAAAGGTATGTGTGAGTCGAAATCACACAAATGGTGTCTAGCCTAACCTTGCAAACAAAAAGATATGTGTGAGTCGAAATCACACAAATGGTGTCTAGACTAACCTCGCAGATAAAGAGATAGGTGTGAGTCGAAATCACACAGATGAGGTCTAGTCTAGCCTTGCAGTCAAAGAGACATCGCACAATTGCTAGTCTAAATCATAAAATGATCGTCATGATCTAAGAGAAGTGTAAATTACAGTAAGCTAGTAAATATATGAGCTTAGCTTCATGTCCCATAACCACTAGCTTAACTTAAATATTTACGAACAAATTGTAGATCTCCACTAGAAAATTGTCACAAGAGTTTCAATCGAACAAGTCCAAGAATTAACCGACGAAGTAAACGCAAGCGTTTCATACCACTCGTTTTACTAAGCTGTTTAATTAGATTTCTCATACGAGTGAGGTAAAGGTTTGTATATACTAATAGATTGGAAATCGGTTTAAGAAACGAGCTTTGTACTAAAATAGAGTTGAAATCATTTGAAGAAGGAGTTTTGATATTTACTACTAGTATAGAAACCTTTTATATTTTTAAAGCGACAAATCACAAAGAAGATTGTAGGAACAATCAATCACTAAGATTCACATACGAAGATGTGAATAAAAAATCCAACGAAACCGATAAAGAATCCATCCAAATGGATATTCAAAAATCCCTAAAAAAGAGTCATCAAAGTCATAACAAATGATAACAACACATAGGAAACAACACGAATCGATTAAAGTTGGAAATTCAAATAACTAGGCGAAATAGGCAAAAATGCACCAGGTCGGTCGGCCGGCTACAGAGCTCGGTCGACCGAACCAGGGTTTGGAAGTGCACGGGGCACCAGGTCGGTCGACCGGCCCAAGGGCTCGGTCGGCCGAAGCCTGTAATCGACACTTCCAAACAGAGGCAGGAAGTGCCTGGGTAACAGGTCGGTCGACCGACCCAGGGGCTCGGTCGGCCGAACCTGTTGCCAGCACTCCCCTGCCCTATTTCAAAAGAGGTGCAAACTCAGTCAAATTGCATTCGCTCGAGCAACGGCGCTAAGGGTTTATGCCTATCGACTACCGGCCCTATAAGCTCTTCGATGCACAATCAAAAATACATTCAAACCTCAAAGTTAGGATTTTTAACGAATTGAACTCAAAACACCAAAAATTGGAATATTCACAAAAGCAATCCAAATCAAAAGCAAATGCACATGAATAAGTGTTGGGAATTCATACCTAACAATCGAAGATAAATATAAGCATAGATGTGAGATAAAAATCTCACCTTTGAACCTAAATCAATGAAGAAGAAGCTATAGAGCAATGGTAAGAACAATCATTCTTCAATTCCAACCCAACAAGCTTGAATCTAAGCTTAAAGGAGAAACATTTTCTAAATTAGGTTTAGGAATTTTCTGAAATTGAATGGAGAAAGAGTTGGAGAAGATGAAGGAGATGCTTACCAATGGGTTCACTTGAGTTTGGAGCAAGAAGATGGATTTGCTAATGGAAACTAGGGCTTAGGATTTCCTAATTCTTTTTCCCTTCCCCCATTTTTGCTTGAGCTTGAGTGTTAGGAAAATAGAAAAGAAGTGAATGAAGAGGAGAGGGGTTGGGACTGAATACATAAGTGGGCTCAGCCCAAACCAAAACCCTAAGTGAAAAGTAGCAAAATTCAACTTTCTCCAAACATATCGAAGCTTATACTCAAAAAGGTCGCAAACGGCATTTTGAACTCAATGGGGGTGGTCTCGAGTCCTAATTCGGCTGTTTGCAAAAAGTAGCTCTTCGGACCAAAATCGGACGAACGATAAAATATTTAAATAAAATATTTAAATATAAAATCGATAAATATGCGGGTTGTTACAAGGCATCTTGGGTAGATTCATCAGAGCTGTTATCAATGAGAATGGGAGCACGATTCTTAAAGGCATTTAGTCGAACACCAGAGGAGCATCGACCAATGCTCGTACAATCTGTAGCAGCAACAAGTAATCACGGCCAAACAAACCAGTCTCTGCCCTAACTACACCAGAGACGACAAACTCAGACACATGAGGAGGCATACCACCTAAATCAGGTTGGCAAACATCACCAGCCAAAGGAGTCGAGACCACAGATCGCAGGCATGAGCTAACTACTGTCGTGTGGGAAGATGATAATGCGGGCAGGGGGAAACCAAAGTCAGATAGTATGGAAGGCAACGGGCGAGAGGTGCTGAAGGTAAGCCCTTAAAAATTCTTCCAGATCTGGAGGATGAAGGCAAAGGGGAAGGAGCATTGGGGAGGAGGGGGAAAAGAGGCGAAACAGGCATGAAGGGGACGAAGATGAGGGCAGGAGGAGGCCGGAAGCGAAAGGAAGCTAATAGCAAGACGAACAGAGCAAATTAATTACAGACGAGGACGCCATTATTGTGTCAATATTAGAAGTCGTTTAAAGAACAATTTTTTGTTTTTAACTTATTTTAAATCTAATTAATCTATTTTAAATCAACTTAATCTATTTTAACTATATCTAATCTATTTAAATCTATTTGACTATCTTAAATCAATTTAACAATATCTATATTCTTTAATTAAACTATTTTAGAGTATTTTAACTCTTTACAACTATGTAAAACAATTTATAATTATCTAAACCATCTTTCTAAATTTCAAACTAAATTAAGTGGATACATTTATATATTCAGATCCTTGATTTTAAAGGAATATTGTTAAATGATGTAATAACCTAAGTTGGAATTTGAAATTGATACCTTTTTGTGAAACAACATATTGGACTAAATAATGATGATTTTTAAATGCAATTTAAATTAGCCTATCTTATCGATGATTTCAAAAGCGAATATGATTTTTTGAAGTGTAAATGGTTTCTAAAGTGAATATGATTTCGAAAGTGAAATGATTTGAATTGAATATGATATTTTTATATCAATTGTAAATTGACTTTTTGAAATGTAAAAGAACCGTCCAGTGTGAAATAAGCGTTTGGTTGTTAAAGAGACCGGGATCAGATATTGTAATACTCTCTGCCAATACCGAAAACTAATTTAACAACTGTACTTGGTGGAGATTCCAGATATGAAGTAGGATGGTTTGATGAACGATTCTATACGAGGTATTTACGTGACCTTGACTCCCGTGAGTCAGCTTGATGCGGCTAAAATCAGGAGCTACGCCGGACAAAGTGAGGTCATTCTTCCTATCGGGCACACTTCTTCGCTACTATATTATGACTTTTTGATTGATTTGGTGGTCACCCCTCGATTTTGATTATAGGAGTGTGTTTCGAGGTGGGCGGTAGTAGCTGCTATGCGTTACCACCAGTCCGGATACGCAATTGGTATATCTAACCTTGTAGTGCCTCGAGTGCTGTGTTCACATGCCCTAGCGTGCCTTCTACGAGTTTATTTTATACCATACCTATGAAGTGCCCTCTGGGTAAACCTCCAGTTTACGGAGAGCGTACGATATTGTATAGACTATGAGAAAATATAAAATGTGTTAAAATGGAATATGGGTAACGCCTTAATGCTATTTTAATACTTCACTTTTTTGTAGACGTATATAATAGCATATTGTACTACATAGTAGATAGTTAAATGGATCCTTAGGAGATGTGAATTCCGAACATCTCTTAAGTTATTGCACTCATGTTAGACACTGGATAGAAGATGTCAGATCCCGTAAACAGCTCTGACGCCGTCACATGCATATTTACCGTTGATTTTACTTACATAAGATCTTTTAGTTCTGACTCGAGTATTTTGTCTTTTTAATTCGCTCGGGTCAGCCTGAGCATTTCAGGGTTGAAGACCTTATTTCTGGAGGACGAGGATGAAGATTTGTACTAGTATTATTTATTTTATTCCACTGCATCATATTGTTCCGCTGCATTTATTATTTATTTCTTCCTGTTTCTGTAACTCTGATTTTGGGTTGTAAAAGAATAGTCAAATGTATTTATAAAACAGCTTCATGAACTGTTATTTGATTATTATATTTTGTCATTCCGTTGCGAGATTCTGTACTTGTTTCATTTCTTTCTCTTTTTTTATTTACCCCTTAACAATCAACCACTTTTGAATTGTTTGAGTATGGCACGTGTGTCTGCTTAAAATGTCCAAAAAGGCAGGTCGTTACAAAGTGCCAGCAAAAGGAGAGAAGGGCCAAGTATATGCATTAGAACCTGCACTTCGAAGTCGATAGTGTAGGAAAAAGGGAAAGCAGTATTTGGAGGTGCGATTCAGATGCCTGGTATGTCTGTTAGCGTTTTGTTTAATAATAGTGCATCACATTCGTTTATATCTCAATGTTTATTAGATAAGCTTAACCTAGAACCCTCATATTTAGTGACATACTTAAGAGTTGCAAATCTGATAGGTGGTAATGCGATACTTAGGATGAAGTATGGCCGCTTAGAGTTTGACTTGCTAGATTACACCTTTGTTTGTAGGTTGCATGTAATTGACTTCGTAGGATTCAAAATTATATTGGGTATGGATTAGTCAAGTGAATAGATGCTAGGATATTTTACAAGGATAGGAAATATTAGTGAGACATCCAGACTGTAGAGATCGGATAGTTTATACTATAGGAAACCCAAGCTGCGATGCGAATGCTTTGTTGAGTGTTATGGAGTTATAAGATGAGCTAAATCGCGTTTTCATAGCCATAGAATTCGTGGATGTGTTTAAGCTGGTAGTTGGATTACCGCCGAAACGAGCCATATAGTTTCGGATAGATTTGGTGCCTGGAGCAGAACCGGTAAGTAGGCTGCTAAGCCGGATGACGCCAATAGAGATGAAGGAGTTGAAAGGTTAGTTGTTAGACTTGGAAAGTAAGAGTTTTATTAGACTAAGCAGTTCTCCTTACAGAGCAGCCACTATATTTGTTAAGAAGCCGAACGATTGTTAAAGCTATGCATCGATTATCATAAGTAGAATGAGAAAACGATAAATAATCGATATCCCTTGCCAAGAATTGAGGATTTGTTCGATCAACTGAGTAGAGCCAAGGTATTTTCTCAGTTGGATTTGGCTACTGGTTTTCGTCAGCTTAGAGTATCAGAGGACAGTATACCTTTGACGGTGTCCAAAACAAGGTATAAGTCATACGAATGGTTAGTTATGTTGTTCAGACTCATGAATGCATCGGCTTTCTTTGTAGACTTAATGAATCAAATTTTCAGAGAGAACTTGGACATATTCGTGTTGGTATTCGTAGATGATATTTTGATATACACTAAAGATGAGAAAGAGCATGAAGTTCATCTTAGAGTGGTCCATAAGACTATGAGAGAACATCGGCTGAAGGTCAAATTTTCGAAGTGTCACTTGTGGAAGAAGGAAGTGAAGTTTCTTGGTCATGTAGTTTCAGAAAGAGGACTAGCGATTGATCCAGATAAGATCAAAGTCTTTAATAATTGGAAAAGACCACAAATGGAAACTGAGGTAAAAAGCTTTGTTGGATTGGCAGGATATTACCGAAGGTTCATTAAATATTTTTCATGGATAGTAGCACCAATGACCAAGTTTATTCGAAAGGCCGTGAAGTTTGCATGGACTGATAAGTGTTAGGAAGCATTCCGGAGTTTGAAACACTTGTTGACCCATGCACCTGTGCTAGTAGTACCATAGGGGAATCAGGACTTGGTAATTTATATTGATGCATGTGGAACCAGATTAGGAGCTGTACTAATGCAGAGGGGCAAAGTGATTGCCTATGTTTCTAGACTGCTTAGACCACATGTGGTTAGGTATCCAACGCATGACTTGGAGTTAGCTATAGTAATTTTTGCATTAGAGGTGTGGAGGCATGTAACGACCCCTTTTTTAAGCCAAATTTAATTTAGTAATTATGAATTTTTTCAAAAACAAATAAGATATGTGTTTGCTTATGTATATATTAATAGATTGTAAATATAATTTTGATTTGAAATTCAAAAAAAATAAATATCTTAAAAATAAATTGGATTAAAAACCTATATTTTAAATAATAATATTTTTTTTTTTTTTGGCAAGGCCGACGGTTTTATAGTGGACCGACCACTTTTATTACGAACGTAATAAAGTTTGAAGTACAGGAGTAAGGTAGAAGCACCTTAGCTACTAAGAAAGAAAGAAATAAAAATACAGCACAGGAGTATGACAGACATGTCACATCTACTAGATATAAGTTACTAGACTAGTTCTCCTCAGAAGAGGAAGAAACACAATCGCTCTCAACTACACGGGTAGAAATCAGAGTTCCACCTCCAAGAAGACCAAAATAGGGGCGAAAAAGTACAGCAAGAGAAGGATCATAACAGTCAACGCCAGAAGAGTAAATAAAAGATCGATCCCAGGCAGAATCAGCTAGAATAACAGAATTAGCTTGCGCATGCGTTCCATCCGTGTCAAGAACCAAGGAATCACCAGAAATTTTATAGTAGAGGCAGCGTAGATCAAGAAGGTCATCAGATACATATCTGAAATAGGAGTTCTCCACAGGATTGAATCTCATATCTGAACGGAGATCAACCCAACTATGTTCTGTGTCAGCCCAAACAACAAGATTCTGCACAACAGAAGAGACATCAGGAACTGGGGAAGAAGGCCGCGCTAAGGAGAGGGAAGGTCCAGGGTCAGAAGATTGAGATGCAACCTGTTTGACTTTGGGGACCCATTTCTTAAGCGGAGGCCTAGGAAGAGGGATCTTTGGAGCAGAAGCAGAAATAACTGAGTGCAAGCATGCAGATGCTATATGACCAAAAGAGTGACAGGAGGTACAAATGTCAGGGACCCATCCATACCGAACACGCACATTCTCGACATGTCCAACAGCAAGCTGAACAGGAATAGAGGTAGGAAGAGGCTTATGGGGAGTAATTTCAATCAAAGCCTTGGCATAAACAAGCTTATCACGCGCCGCAGTGTTGGAGTCAAAACACTTCAATTTACCAACATTGCAAGCAAGCCAATTCAATCCAAGAAGCGGTTGAAGAGCAGAAGGAATTTGAGAGAAGTAAACCCAAACAGGGATAGAAAGAACCTGTTCACGAGCTCTAGCAACCGTCGGAGACCAGGGGGTGATAATAAAAGGCTGACCATCAAAGAAAGTAGGCTCGGACCCAAGAACACGGCTACGTTCCTCAGGGGAGGAGAACAAAATGTAGTATAAGGAATCAACCAACTTGATTCTAAGACCACCAAGAAGACGCCAGGCCCTACGACAGACAGCAGCCACATCAAGAAGACGATGCTTAGGGTCTAAAAAGAATCCAACTACGTATTCTGACCAAAAGTCCACACCGGCTTGTATAACACTGGGGGGAGGGATCTTTACTCCGTTTTCCTCAAGGATTTCGAACTCAACTGGTTCATAAACACCCGCATTACGGGGCATGGATTTAAAGAGAGAAGACCAAGATTTTGGGACCGTAGGGCAAGTAACAACAGGGCGAAACTCCACCACACCAGTAGAGGCCACAGGAATGGGGCAATTTGCTACAATGGGAGATTGCAAATTATCACCAACATCAGCAATGACAGGTGAGCCACAATCAATGACAGGTGAGCCTAACACATTAGTCTCAGGGCATACAATCGGTGCCGTAGGAGGCCCAAAACAAACAACACCAGATGGCATGGACGGAGTAGCATCACACAAAGAGTTAAACAAACCAGAATCTCTGATAGATGGACCAGATCCCACTTTGTCATTAATACAAGCACTAGTCGTGCAACATTCGATCTCAACAGGCACAACCAAACCTAAATCATCTCCAGTCAGTCCACCAAGATCACTCACTATTGCCAATGTTCCTCCGACTTGCTCGCCAAAAACACCACAGGGAGACCCAACGGAATCGACAATGTGCCCGGAGTTAGAAGGAGGTAGCTTACCTGACTTACACAGCGTCGTTGTTGCAGCCGAGATACCGGTAGTAGATAAAACATTGAGGCTAGAGTGGGCAGTAGAAACAAGGGGAGGAAATTCACGGGGAGAAAGAAGATCTGGACGGTCGATGTTATGTAGGACCATGGCTCCAAATTGGCGGCCTGAACGAGTAGACGAAGGGGAGAGCAGACGCGGAGGCTTGTGGAAAGAATGAGGAGAGGACATGAAGGGGGCGATCGAACCAGAGTGGGGCAAGAAATCACGGAGGGGAAGACAATCGCCTGGAACCAGAAGACATTCTAATAATAATATTATATATATATATATATATGCTTATTTATTAATGTATAATTAGTTTTAAATCATTTTCTTTAAAAGTTATATAAGTATAAATAATAGAAAATGTATGAATAAAAAATATAAAACATATATAAATATTTAAACTAAATTGAAAATATAATATAAACTATATAAAAATATTAATAATATGCAAAATAGACAAGTGTAAAAGACTATGACATGCATTTAAACATTTGTAAGTTGATTTTAACATGCAACCAATAAGTGTCATTTGTTTTCTTTTCATTTTTAATTATTAATAAAAAGGATTACAAGATTATATATACATCCATATCCCTTATTTTATCATTTTCTTTTGTTCAAAAATAAAAACTTGAGCAAAACAAACCTGGATACTAAAGAGAAACAAAACCAGAAAATCAAAAAAAAATCTAAAAAACCCTGAAAGCGGGTCAAAGATCAAAAATTCAAAAAAGATCCAGTTTTCAAAGATCAAAATCGAATAACTAAAAACAGATCAGATCAAAGCCAAAGCAATTTCCAGAACAATTTTCAGTGTTCAAGTTTTACAGGCTTCTCTGTCTTCTAACTACAAGTGAGTAAACTAATATTTTAAACCTAAATCTGTTTATATATCTTGATGTTTGTGATTAACACTTGAAATATAGCTAAACTACTGTGTATATTGATGTGCATGTCTGTGTATATGTATATACAGTCTCTGTTATTTTTAACAGAACCAAGAACAACTTAAAAAATTCATAGCTACCATCTAAACAATTTTAAGCTCTGGCCATTGAAGAAAAAGTGATTGTATGAATGCAAATTCATTTTTAAAAATAGCTTCAAATGAATATATTGTGTAATTATTTCAAAAATAAGAAAGAAAGGTGAAAAATCAAATCAAGTCAGAAATTGAATTATGTAAATTTCAAGTTTTATTCATAAAATCAAGTTTTTGAAAATGATGATTTTTGATAGTACTATCTTAATTTTTAAGGTTGTGTTGGAAGAGCATTTTTGAGGTGAACGGAAATCGATTTATTCTTGATTTCTAGCAATCGGCGAAGTGATAGGTCTCGGGGTTGAAGCTAGAGGTGTTTGGAAGTGTGGAGATCATCAAAAAAATGGCTGGAGGATTTTTAGATCATCAGTGTGGTTGGTCATTGGCGATTTAGGGATTTATGATCAAGTTTGGTCGAGGACGTATTCGAGGGTCGTGCGTCGTGGTCGATGCGTCGGAGTGGAACTGTGGTGGGGGAATCGAAGCGTGAAGTCATGACGCATCTCTGGATAGGATCGCGTGGTCTCTAGTGACAATGCGCGGCGGCGTGAGGCGTTTTTCGTCGATGGGTTTAGGTTCCAAAAAGTCATCGAATAGCTCGATTTCGATTTTCAGGCGAGTTCGTCAATCTCGTGGTCGATTTCATCGGCGAGGTTGTCGACGACTGGTTGGTGCTCGCAGCGTTGATCAAAACGGCGCTGATCGACCGTGCACATGCATGCATGTGTGTGTGTGTGTGTCTACGTGTTTTGTGATGATCGGAGAAGAAAGTGGTGGCTCGGGTGGGATCTCGGAAAGTATGGTTTTGGCTCGAGTTTGGTACAAAATGTTCGCATGAGTTTTATCTGTGTAATAGGTTTTTAAAAACTTAAAAACAAAACAAAGTTAAAAAAATGAAGTGATGGCTCGGGCTTGGTCTTGGGGAGATTACGGGTTTGACTCGAGTATGTGTAGTAGCAGTTTTAAAGTTTTAAAAATAAAACAAGTTGTACTTAAAACAATCTTTAACCCATTTCTTTAAATAATTAATGTTTTATTTAAGTTTGGGAATGGATAAAGGTTTATAAATAAATTATTTTAAATTAGTTAAGTTTAGAATTTTGTTCTGTGTCCGTTATTTATAATTTATTCTTAAGTTTATTTAAATAATGTAGTTAAATAATTAATTAAGAAGATGAAATATTTTTAATTCATTTGTTAATGACAAATTTATTAAACAAGTTTTAAAGGGTTTCAAAGAAAGGTATTGATCAAGTTATTAAGCAAGTTTCAAAGGTCAAAATTTTAAAATTAATTATTTTTAAAATTATTTGATTTGGTTTTAAATAAATGATATATTGGGATAATTATGTAATTAAATCCCTAAGTGTTTTCAAAAAATAAAGTGACGTGATTAAGTAAGTAATGAAGAGAATATATTGAATTTTAGTTATTCAAAAGGTCTCAAGTGATTTTGTATAATTAATTTCAAATATTTAATAAGATTTAAATGATTTAATTAAGTAAGTAATTAAGATAATGGTTTATTTTAGATTAATTAAGGACTTAAGTAATTAAGGGTTAATTAATTAACTTAAGTAATTATAAGATAATTAATTAATGTAATTAAATGATAATTACTTAACGAAATTAATTAAAGGATAAGTAATTAATTAAAGGTTAATTAATTAATGTAAGTAATTAAAATATAATTACTTAATGTGATTACTTAAAGGATAATTACTTAATGTAAGTAATTAAAGGATAATTAATTAATAATTAAAAGTTAATTAATTCATGATTAATGGATAATTAATTAATGTAATTAATTAAGGATAATTAGTTATTTAAAAATAATTAATTAAGGGTTAATTAATTGATGTAATTAATTAAAGGTTAATTAATTTATGTGGTTAATTAATGGATAATTAATTAAGATGGATAATTAAGGATGACTATTTAATTTTCATTAATTAATTAAAATAATAACAAATGTTTAGTAATTAATTAATGTTAATTAAGCAGGGTTAGGTAATTTATTCATAAGTAATTAATTTATTTGGAGATTAAATTAAAATGATTAGGAATTGAACAATTAATTAATCTTGCTTATGGATGATTGGATTATATTGAATGCCTTGAATTGTTCGATATCTCTGATATGTAATATTCTGTGATATGAATTACTTTGGATTGAGCTGTGACAAATGTAAGTTATCTATCTTTGATGTATTACCGTGTGAATGTGAACTTCTGAATTGAATTAAAATTGTTTACTTAAACAACTGGCCTTTAAGACGACATTTGAATTTCGATGAGACCAGGAATCAGATTCCAAATGGTTATCGAAAACCACATCGAATCTTAAATGTGGATCTTTTGTTTAAATGATCTAAAAATGGAAATTTGTTTAAACCATTCAAAAGGAAAGGTTTTGGCTAAAATGTTGTGACTTAATTTAGATCCGAATGTATTCATATGTTTTAAAATAAGCGCTGATTATTCGAAAAGGCCGGGGGAGGACATAAGTCATCAAACTCATTCCGAACAATGATACGACGAAATGAGATTGCATTTGAAGACGGTGGTTGAAGACTGGGTATTTTCGAAAATGAAAGGATTTCCTTTTGATTGTCTCTGCACCGAGTTGCTCCGTATAGAGATTACCCTAAGTGATGGGGAGTCCGGACATGATTAGGGGATATCCGGATTTGCAAGGACTTCTTTCTTTAATTGGACGAAGTGCATTCGGTTCCATTCAGACCCAGGATGGACTTGTATGGATGTATGTCTGACATTACACTTTAAGATATAAAACTAGTTTCTATCAAATAGATTTCTGTTTGGTGGCGGAAAATTTATTCTCTTAGCTTAACACCCTTCTTTGAGACGTACGAGCTCAGAGGTTATGTAGTTGATATTTACTAGTGATATATTCCCAATTCGGTAATGTGGCATGCCAAGTGCTGAGCATTGGATGATCAAAGCATGGCTTTTGTGAAAAGCGTAGCTTTGTGGGACGAGACTTCATCGAATGTCACACCCCGAAAATGGTCGAAACGGGAAAGGATGCAGCAAGGTTATGGGGTTCGCAACCCTTAGGGTATGTACATTTCCTTCTGGATAAAAAGTGGTATTCTGATATGGAGCCCAAATATTTTTCTTATGTGGTTGTTGGTTGCTGATGTGCCTCGGTAAAGGTCGGTTACGACTGGGGATGGCATACTCATGACAGTTAGTTACCCAGTTACAAAGGTAACCCGGTTTTATGTTGGCAGAGATCTGGTTAGGTTCTCGGGACGTCCCTCCAGAGGTGTGCTGGAGATCTTATGGTGGTTTCTTTTTCCAAAAGCATGAATGGATTTCTTTTAATTTCTTTTTATACAAATAACTATTTTATGTTTGCTCACATCAGTCCCATGACTGACTCAGAGTTTATTGTTCCCTTTTCTAAACTCTGGGTTCCTTCAATTTTCTACACGGGCAGCCTAGAGTTAGGTTATCTGTAGATTTATATTTGGAAGCTTTTGGTTTTTGAGATTTTTGGTTCCGAGCTTTGGAGCTTTGGAAATAAAGATGTAGTATGTTGGACTTGCTCTCTCTCTCTCTTTCTCTCTCTCTCTCTGGATTCCCTGTTGTTATTTTTTTCTTTCCATTGTCATGTTGTATTCCGTTGTTGTGTTGCATATATTGGCTCTGATATTGTTGAGCAGTTGTTGTAGAATATTGTGTCCATATTGTGTATCAATAAAAGTCATTTTTGTTCCACTATGTTGTTATCATCTAATGTTTTATAGCTCTAGTGAACCGGACTCCAACATTTAAATCTTCGGCATTCGAATACGGGCGATGTATTGGATGCTGATTTTCAAAGGTTGAAGTGTGGGCCGTCACATGTGGTATCAGAGCTGAAGGTTGAGTAAGAACTTTAGGTTTGGAGTATAACTCAATAGGTGACTTATTCGAGATAGGGTTATAAATGCCCTAGAATGGGTGTATTCCCTAAGATATCTCGTCCATATGTCGAAGTCAATTTTCTTACTATTTACTGGTAGTAAGAATAAGTGCAAGAAGAGGATGGGGTAGGGGAAGGGAGAGTACCACTACAAATGGTCGAAACCCTGCAACAACAGTAATGGAAGGAGAATCTCTTCCCATCCAACCCTAGCCAAATCTGGAAGAGGTATATCGGAATTTCTCAATATTTGGAGAAAACCATTCAAAGGCACATAGACTATTATAGAAGCGCAAGCTTGGATTCGATCTTGTGAGAGGATTTTTAAAGGACTGAAATTGGATGACGATCAAAGGAGGTTGATGGTTTCCTTGTAGCTCCAAGAAGAAGCTTTGGTATGGTGGGAGACCATTACTTTGGCCGAATCAGAGGATGAGTTTACATGGGATAGATTCAAGCAAATATTTGAGCATCGTTGTATGCCTTCTGCTAGTATTTCTAGGATATATCAAGAAGATTACCTTACTTCTTATTTATGAAAAAATTATTAGAATTCTATTCAACATTGGAGCCACACATAGTTTTATTTCCCAATAAACAGTAAGAGAGTTAAATCTTGAACCCGAATTCGTAGACAAACCTACTTGTGTGACGAATCCGGTAAGAGGCCCAACGAATCTTTGTTTACATTGTAGAAAAATCCCTATTTCGTACTCTCTTTATCAGTTTCCTATCAGTCTTTTTTTCGTTCTTGACTTTAGTGAATTTGAGATTTTACTTGGAATGAATTAGTTAACAAAATACGAAGCTAAATTATATTGTATCAATAGAACGATTTCGGTCAAAACAAAACTTAGGAATTTTATTGTGATTTCCCATGAGAATCCAAGTCCGAAGAGGGACAAGCTAGTGTATACTTTAGGGTATTCCGACCTGAATTTGGAATCCATACCTATTGTTCAAGAATTTCTTGACGTTTTGAAGAAGTTAAGTCTTTATCTCCGCATGGGGAAATCGAATATTGAATCAACTTGATTTCCAATGCCCATCCAGTTGTGCATACAAGTCATAGGATGGCACCAAGGGAAAGAGTAGAGCTAGTCAAGCAATCCCAGGATTTACTGGAGAAAGGATTTACATAACCTAGTCGTTCCAATTGCGGTTCAGCTGTGGTATTTGTAGCCAAGTCCGATGGTTCTTTGAGATCGTGCGTAGATTTTTGTAATCTTATTAAGTTAAGAATAAATTTCCTTTGCCCCGAATCGACAACCTATTATATCTGCATGGTGCTCGATTCTTTTCTAAGATGGATCTAGTCTAAGGATTCCAACAGCTGAGAATCGTGGAAGATTGTATTCATTTGAATGCTTTTAGGGGTTCCGATACATTCTATGAATGGTTAATTATGCCCTTCGAACTAACCAACGCCCCTGCATATTTCGTAGACCCGATGACCCGAGTATTTCACGAAGTATTGAATAAGTTTGTTCTTGTATCTGCTTTATTCCGAACGTAAAATAGATATTTCGGCTTGATCTGGTAAGCCATTTCTCTATCTTTTTATGCGATCATACGTTCTTTGTTTGTCTCCTTGTCTATCAAATTTCGAGGATGAAATTTTCTTAAAGGGGAATTTGTAACGCTACCGTTTTTAAGGTAAATTTAATTTAGTAATTAATATAATTTTTAGAATTAATTTGTGAATTAATTTGAATTTTATCAAAAACAAATAAGATATGTGTTTGCTTATGTATATATGTTAATAGATTATAAATAGAATTTTGATTTGAAATTCAAAACAATAAATGTCTTAAAACTAAGTTGGATTAAACCCTATATTTTAAAAACTAATATATATATATATATATATATATATATATATATATGTTTATTTATTATGTATAATTAGTTTTAAATCATTTTCTTTAAAAGTTATATAAGTATAAATAATAGAAAATATATGAATAAAAAATATAAATATATAAATATTTAAACTAAATTGAAAATAAAGTACAAACTGTATAAAAATATGCAAAATAGACAAGTGTAAAAGATTATAACATGCATTTAAACATTTGTTAGTTGATTTTAACATGCAATCAACAAGTGTCATTTATTTTCTTTTCATTTTTAATTATTAACAAAAAGGATTGCAAGATTATATATACATATATATCCCTTCTTTTATCATTTTATTTTATTCAAAACTAAAAACATGAGCAAAACAAACCTGGAAACTAAAGAGAAACAAAACCAAAAAATCAAAACAAAATCTAGAAAAACCTGAAAGCAGTTCAAAGAACAAAAATTCAAAACAATTCCAGTTTTCAAAGATCAAAATCAAACAACAAGAAATAGATCATATCAAAGCCAAAGCAATTTCTAAGACAATTTCAAGTGTTCGGGTTTTATAGGCTTTTTTGTTTTCTAAATGCAGGTGAGTAAACTAATATTTTAAACCTAAATCTGTTTATATATCTTGATGTTGGTGATTAATACTTGAAATAATATTGAGAAAAATGTTTGCATGGATGCATTTTGCCAGGAATATAGTTAAATTACTGTATATATTAATGTGCATGCCCATGTATATGTATATATAGTCTCTGTTATGTTTAACAGACCTAAGAACAACATAAAAAATTCATAGCTACCCATCTAAACAATTTGAAACTGTGGTCGTTGAAGAAAAAGTAATTGTATGAATGTAAATTTATTTTTGAAAGTAGTTTCAAGCGAATATATTGTGTAATTATTTCAAAAATAAGAAAGAATGGTGAAAAATCAAATCAAGTCAGAAATTAAATTATGTAATTTTTTTTCTTCATATAATCAAATTAGATTTTGAAAATGATGATTTTTGATAGTACTATCTTAATTTTTAAGTTTGTGTTGGAAGAGAATTTTTGAGATGAACGGAAATCGATTTTTGGCGATTGGCGAAGTGATAGGTCTCGAGGTTGAAGCTGGGGGTGGCTAGAAGTATGGAGATCATCGAAAAAATGGCTGTAGGATTTTTAGATCATCGATGTGGTTGGTCGTTGGCGATTTAGTGTTTTACGATCAAGTTTGGTCGAGGTTGTATTCGAGGGTCGTGCATTGTCGTCGATGCATCAGAGTGGACCGATGGAGGGGGAATCGAAGCGTGATGTCGTGACGCATCTCTAGATGGGATCGCATGGTCTCTAGTGACGGCACGCGGCGGTGCAAGGCATTTTTCTTCGTTGGGTTTGGGTTCTAGGAAGTGATCGAATAGCTCGATTTTGATTTTCAAGCGAGTTCGTCAATCTGGGTGGTCGAGTTCGTCGGTGAGGTTGTCGACGACTGGTTGGCGGTCGCACAGTGTCGAATCGACCGTGCACATGCACGCGGGCGTATGTGTGTCTGGGTGTTTTGTAATGATCGGAGAAGAAGGTGGTGGCTTAGGTGGGATCTCTGGAAAGTATGGTTTTGGCTCGAGTTTAAACAATTTATTCTTAAGTTTATTTAAATAATATAATTAAGTAACTAAATAAGGAGATGAAATGTTTTTAATTCATTTGTTAATGATAAATTCAATAAACAAGTTTTAAAGGGTTTCAATCAAAGGTATTGATCAAGTTATTAAGCAATTTTCAAAGGTTAAAATTTTGAAATTAATTATTTTTAAAATTAATTGATTTGATTTTAAATAAATGATATATTGGGATAATTATGTAATTAAATCCCTAAGTGTTTTTAAAAAAAATAAAGTGATGTAATTAAGTAAGTAATGAAGCTGAATGTATTGAATTTTAATTAATCAAAAGGTCTCAAGTGATTTTGTATAATTAATTTCAAATCTTTAATAAGATTTAAATGATTTAATTAAGTAATTAGTTAAGGTAATGGTTTATCTTATATTAATTAAGGACTAAAGTAATTAAGACTTAATTAATTAACTTAAAGTAATTATTGGATAATTAATTAAAGTAATTAAAGGATAATTACTTAATGAAATTTATTAAAGGATAAATAATTAATTAAAGGTTAATTAATTAATGTAAGTAATTGAAGTATATTTACTTAATGTGATTACTTAAAGGATAATTACTTAATTTAAGTAATTAAAGGATAATTAATTAATAATTAAAGGTTAATTAATTCATGATTAAAAGATAATTAATTAAGGGTTAATTAATTAATGTAATTAATTAAAGGTTAATTAATTTATGTAGTTAATTACGGGATAATTAATTAATTAATTAAGATGGATAATAAAGGATGATTAATTAATTTTCATTAATTAATTAAAATAATAACAAGTGGTTTTTAATTAATTAATGTTAATTAAGCAAGTAGGTAATTTATTCATAAGTAATTAATTTATTGGGAGGTTAAATTAAATTAATTAGGGATTGAACAATTAATTAATATTACTTATGGATGATTGGATTATACTGAATGCGTTGAATTGTTTGATATCTCTGATATATAATATTCTGTTATATGAATTGCTTTGGATTGAGTTGTGATAAATGTAAGTTATTTATCTATGATGCATTGCTGTGTGAATGTGAACTTCTGAATTGAATTAAAATTGTTTGCTTCAACACCTTGGCCTTTAAGTCGGCATTCGAAATTTCAGTGAGACCGGGAATCAGATTCCAAATGGTAATCCGAAAACCACATCAAGTCTTAAAGGGGGATCTTTTGTTTAAAAGATCTAAAAATGGAAATTTTTTAAACCATTCAAAAGGAAAGGTTTTGACTAAAAAGTTGTGACTTAATTTAGATCCAAATGTATTCACATGTTTTAAAATAAGCGCTCATTATTCGAAAACGTCGGGGCGGACATTAAGTCATTAAACCCATTATGAATAATAATACGACGAAATGGGATTGCATTTGAAGACGGTGGTTGAAGACCGGTTATTTTCGAAAATGAAAGGATTACCTATTGATTGTCTTTGCACCGAGTTGCTCCGGTATAGATATTACCCTAAGTGATGGGGAGTCCGGACATAATTAGGGGATATCCGGATTTGCAAGGATTTCTTTCCTTAATTAGAGAAATGCCTTCGGTTCCATTCAGACCCAGGATGGACTTGTATGGATGTATGTCTGACATTACACTGAGATATAAAGCTGGTTTCTATCAAATACATTTCTGTTTGGTGGCGAACAATTTATTCTCTTCGCTTAACACCCTTCTTAAGACGTACAAGCTCAGAGGTTATGTAGTTGATATTTACTAGTGATATATTCCCAATTTGGTAATGTGGCATGCTAAGTGCTGAGCATTGGATGATCAAAGCATGGCTTTCGTGAAAAGCATAGCTTTGTGGGACGAGACTTCATCCAACCTCACACCTCGAAAATGGTCGAAATAGAAAGGATGCAGCAAGGTTATAAGGTTCGCGACCCTCAGGGTATGTACATTTCCTTTTGGATAAAAAGTGATATTCTGGTATGGAGCCTATATATTTTAGTTATGTGGTTGTTGGTTGTTGAGTCACCTCGGTAAAGGTGGATTACGACCGGGGGATGGCACACTCATGACAGTTAGTTACCTAGTTACAGAGGTAACCTTGCCTTGTGTTGGCCGAGATCCGTTAGGTTCTAAGGACGTCCCTCCAAAGGCGTGCCCATTCGAATAAAGGAAGTTCCTTAGCCTTGACCATTTGTTGGAAATCCAAACAAAACAATACGAGCCATTTACGGTTTTAGTTGTAGAACCTGCCATTTAACATGGTAGCTATAGTATACATACTATAATGGTACGTATTTTGGCTAAGATTAATATTATACTTTCGAAATGTTTTTCCACACTATGCATTTTCCACACTATGCACTAATAATAATATCAAAAGGATTTTCGCTTATCAAGAATGTTTGACTACTATAAGGAGAAACCTCCCCCATGTGTGCGGCTGCATTAAGTGTGTGCCGAGAGACATTATGGCAGTTTCTTTTTCCAACAGCATGAACAGATTTCTTTTAATTTCTTTTTGTACAAATAATCGTTTTACGTTTGCTCACACCGGCCCCATGACTGACTCGGAGTTTATTGTTTCCTTTTCTAAACTCTGTGTGCCCTTAATTTTCCACATGGGCAGCCTAGATTTAGGTTATCAGTAGATGTAGATTTGGAAGTCTTTGGTTTGGAAGCTCTTGGTTTTTGAGCTTTTGAGTTTGGAGCTCTGGAGCTTTGGAATTGAAGATGTAGTATATTGGACTCGCTCTCTCTCTCTTTGGAGTCCCTATTGTTATTTTTTTCTTTCCGCTGTCATGTTGTATTCCGCTGTTGTGTTGTATATATTGGCTCTGATATTGTTGAGCAGCTGTTGCAGAATATTGTATCCATGTTGTGTATCAATAAAAGTCATTTTTTCCACGGTGTTGTTATCATCTAATGTGTTATAGGTCCAGCGAATCAGACTCTAACATTTGAATCTCCGACATTCGAATACGGGCGATGTATTGGATGCCGATTTTCGAAGGTTGAAGTGAAGGTCGTCATAAGGCATTACCTTTTAGGAGAAACGTTCAATCTGTATACTGACTATAAGTCATTAAAGTACTTGTTCTCTCAGAAGGAGCTTTAACATGAGGAAATAGAGATGATTAGCTTATGACCTCGAAATAGAATACATGCTAGGGAAAGGCAACAAGGTTGCTCATGTGCTTTGTAGGGAGCATCAAAATGTAGTGTTGGCTATGATAGAAGAATCGAAGGACTTGGAAGCCTTGACAGCTTGTAGAGTGCAAGGAGATTCAAGGCTGGATCTAGTAGAGGATCTGCTGTATTATCTTGTTTAGAAGTATGACAGGTATTGATCGAGAATATTGCTTCTAAATAGTAAAAGGATCCAGTGTTGGCTGATAGGATCAGGAAATTAAACGATGGAATGGAGAACGATGACTTGAAAGACTTCAATCTTGACAAAAATGGATGGTTAAGGAATAAGGTAGATTATGTGCTCCTAATGTGGGAAACATAAGGAAGAATGTGTTGGAAGAATGCCATCACTCGAAGTTCACTATTTACCCAGGAGGAACAAGGATGTATCAGGATATGAAGAGAAGTTTTTTCTGGAAGGCATGAAGTGGGATGTTGGCTTATGCATGAAACAATGTTTGAATTGTTGGCAAGTGAAAGCCGAGCATCAGAAGCAGAGTGGGTTGCTTCAGTCGTAGGATGTTCCAGTATGGAAATGGGACTCTATTTCTATGGATATTATAGATGGTTTTCGAGATCTAATAGAGAGAATGAAAGTATATGGGTCATAGTGGACAGATTGACCTATAGTGCCCATTTCATCCTAGTTAAGTTGAATAGGATGGCACCTGTACTGGCTAAGTTATTTATGAAGAATGTTGTTAGGCTGCTTGGGATTTCTGGTAGTATTGTTAGTGATAGAGATTTCTTATTCACTAGTGAATGCTGGAAGAGTCAGCAGGAAAGTTTGGAAATCAAGCTCAAAATGAGTACTGCTTACCATCCACAGATAGATGGGCAGACGGAAAGAGTTAACAAGACCTTGGAGGACTTATTATGAGCTTGTGTATTGGATTTCGAAGAATCATGGGAAGACCACCTACACTTAGTCGAGTTTTCATACAACAATAGTTATCAGACTAGTATGGGATGGCATCGTTTGAAGCTTTGTATGTAATACCATGCAAATCACTTACGTGTTGGTTAGAGACCGGAGAAAGGTTAGTCCTCGGTCCAGATTTGGTTAAGGAAGCCGTAGAGAAAATTAAGTTGATAAGGGCGAGAATGAAGGAAGCTCAATCTAGACAGAAAAGCTATGCAGATAAAAGACGGAAGGACATAAAGGTCTCCGTTGGAGACCATGTTTTTGTCAAAGTATCGCCGATGAAAGATGTTATCAGGTTCAGGAAGATAGGGAAGTTAGCAACAAGGTTCGTAGGACCATTTCCTATTTAGAAAGGATCAGGAAACTCGCATACAAAGTAGAGTTACTGAATTGCTTGGCAGGAGTCCACGATTTTTTCCATGTATCTCATCTGAGAAAGTATGTTAAGGATCTAGATACCACTACAACACAGACTGTGTTGGAAAATTTAGCAGTGGAACCAGATATGACTATAGTAAGGAAGCCCATCCGAATAGTCACGAGAGATGAGAAGAATTGAGGAACAAGAGGGTAAGATTAACGAAAGTCCAGTGGAGTGACGATGCTAGAGACTGTACTTGGGAGACTGAGAGCAGGATTATAGATACTTATCCTAACTTTTTTTGATCGTATGTTTTACCTTGTATTATTTGATGTGTTCCTTATCGTAGTTTCAAGGATGAGATTCTTTAAGTAGGGGAGACTGTGACATCCCACAATTTCAATGACATTATTTAGGATATTTAATTAGTTAAATTAAATAAAATAATGTGATAATATTCATGGGTTGAGATTTGATTATAATTAAAGGGTAGCCATGCCTATGTGTAAAATGAACTAAAGAAGTAAAGGGAAAATAACTATTAGGAAATAAAGCTAGGTTCATTCCAGTTTCTCAAGAAAACAACACATACGTTCATTTCAGTTTCTCAAGAAAAATTCACAAGGCGGGCCATTATTTTCCATCTCAAAAGGAGATAAAGCTAGGTTTACAAAGAGGAAGAAGTAAATTAACTTAATCAAGATCAAATATCATATCCTTAATCACAAAAAGATAAGGTGAATAATTAACACATCTCATTTTTCTCATGGTTTTTATTTTAAGATGAATACCAAATTTAATCTTCCAAGTTTAGCCATGATTTTGAGGAGAAAATTGTTTATATATGCATGTTGATGGTTTATGCTTATTCATATAGAATATATGATATGTTTTTATGTGAAAACCTTATTTAATGACATCCAAATGCCTTGCTATTTTGGACGTAGACCAAAAATGTTATTTTAGATACGGGTTTCAATTTTCATAATTTTATGTATTAATGTGGATTTCATATAAATTTTCTAGTGGCTAAAATGATTTATTGGGTTATAAATTATTTACGGCTAAATGACTAATTATTTGGGTTTGGAATTTTTATATGTTGGGAAACATATTGAAAAGGATTTTTGGGAATTTTTGTAGAATTTTCCAAGGAGTTTTGATGAATATATAAAATTATTTAAGGTATGAGACTTAAATATTTTATATATTTAATTAAGGAGAAGGGGTACTTTGCAAATGATTTAAATTAAAATAATTCTGAAAATGGCAGCACTTTTAGAAAAGGGAATTTGCAACAAATATGAGTTTGACAAATATGGAAGGTTAGTTAGAAAGTTTTACTTAAAAAGGTTTGAAATCAGAAATTCATGTTAAAAGCATGTTTCGCCTATTTTGGTTCCACCCAGGTAGCTTTCGACTAAGACCCTCCACCTACTTCCTTATAACAATGCGCATAGTATCAACATGTCGATACATAGTGAGCTGAATCAAAGGCGGAAGGTAATGGGTTGAAGCACTTCTTTGTTTTAAAAGGAAAGAGCGCATGCTTGCTTTCGACCATATAGCTTTCGACCACATAACTTTCGACTTAGTTGGCTTCCGACCATGTCAATGATTTAAAGAAAGGTTTAAGGTTGCGCCTTCATTTTGAGAAATAACTTTCGACCGAGATGCTTTCGACTAAGTCAATGGTTTAAAAAGTTGGTTTCGAAATAGTTTCTCCTTTGTTTTTAAACAATAGCTTTGACTAGGTTGAATCCCTTACTATCGCTTTATACCTTTCAAGGCAGAGCTTTCGAGGGGGATGCTTTTGATTTCTAAATACCCTGCCACTTCTCCAATGCTTTCAGAAGGGGCGGTTTCGACTCCCTCACTTCTTTTCTTAGTTTTAGCTTTCGAAAGAGTAAGCTTTTGACCCAGTTTCTTGTGACCCATAATGATTTTAAAGAATAACCCAAAGGTTTTGACCAGTTTTGCGTTGAATGATTTTGAAAGGTTTTTCCATATGAAAAATAAAAAATTAAACCCAAGTGCTTTCGAAGGGTTTAAAGTTTTGATACCTTCGAAAGGTTTTTAAGGAAGGTTGTGAAGTGGTTGTTCCCTATGTTTTCGAAAGTCTTTGAAGTTGGTTTTGTAGGGGTGGTTCCTCAATGGTTTTAAAAGGTCTAAAGAAAAGGTTTTCCAATGTTTTTTAATAAGTTTAAGGAAATGATTTTTCCTATGGTTTCGAAAGGCAATGTTTATTAGTTTTAATAAGGGATGTCTAATGTTTTAACTTTTGAAGGAAATGGAATTTCAATGGTTTCGAAAGGTTTAAATTAATGGATTCGAAAGGTAGATTTGGACTTTCAGCCTAAATGAAAAAAGGGTTTTCCATGGTTTCGAAAGAGGTGCTTTTAATGGAATTGAAAGGGGTACTTTCAAATGTTTAAAGATTTTCATCAACAAGGATTTGAATAAAGTATATATATAGCATGGTAAGGTGATTTGAGTAAAGCATAGAGTATAAGTATTTTCCTTGTTTAAGTTTGATTTAAATAGGGTTTTAAATCAATTTTCAGATGAAAAGGTTTTCAAGGAAAATTATGGGAGGTTATCCCTAAGTAAAATAACTTAGATATTAGAATACCAGATGGGACTGGTATAGGGTTGCACCCTACACATTAGCTTTTAGCCCAACTAATTTAGTCGAAAATTCTAATGTGTAGAGCTTTGTCATAGGTAAGACTAAAATTATGATTACATACAGAAAATAATATGTTTTGTATACAGATAGGTTATTGGTTAGCCCACAAAACCATTATATCAGGTGATCTTAGGAGATGTTAAGTTAGGGAAAGATCGACCAAAAGTGAAGCATTTAACGGATTGTTAAAGGGCAAACTGTCCAAAAGAGAAGTGTCTAACAGTTGTTAGATCATTTTTTATTTTGTTTGGTAGGCCCGAGTCAGCCAATGGTTAATAGTTAGCCCTGTAAAACTATAACATTCGGATAGATAGTTCGTTTGTTACCTAATATATATTTATATAATAATGCTTTACAATTTTAGCCAATTTTGGTTGCAGGATAAAGGTTTGCAAAAGATATGTTTTAAAAGGATATTAGTGAGGGGAAACACGTTCCGCTAAGCGGTGTGGTCTCACTTAGTATCAAATAAACGAGATGTATAGTATTCACACCAGGCTTTACGTTTGACTCGAAGTTTATGTTTTCCCCTTAAACTCTCGGGTGCTCAAAATTGATTTGAGTTGGATGAGGTATTAAGGCTTTACAGGTTTAGTATGATGACGAATAAGGCTACCAGAGGCAAGAAGGAGGCTAACTGATAGCTATTTAGGAGTTGCAGTTATTGTTCAATGTTTATTTTCGTTGTATGTATTATGTCGTTGATGACAATATTACTTTGATCATCCAAGGGAGCATTTTCATATGCTATTCTTTGCATATTTTATAATAATTATATTTTATCATCGCCTGGGAACGTATTGGGATTTTGTAATTTGAATATGGAACATGTGTTTTGAAATGTAATGAACAATTCTGTTTTGAAATCTATGATTTGTTTCATATTCAAGTGTTTTTGATATTATAAATGCCATTAACCTAGCCGTATTTAGTCACCGGAAGTTAATACTATGGATGACTGCAGAATCTATAGCGCTTAGCTTTGGACCTTTAGATAGGGGATGTTATATTAGAGATTTAGAATTTTCTATCAGAGGTATGGTATTTGTGAAAATTTCTCCTTTGAAAAATGTTATTTGATGTGGTAGTAAGCGAAAGTTGGCCCTTTTCTAATAGCAGAGAGGATTGAGAACCTAGCATATAGGGTCAACTTACCTTCGAAAATCGTAGGTATGCAACAACGTCTTCCATTTTCTCGTTTACGGAAGTATGTGCACAACTCAGGCATGACGATTGCACTGGATCAGCTTGATGATATTGGGATTGAACCAGATGCTTTAAGGCCTCGTAGGCCGGTTTTGTATTATCAGACCCAATATGAAACGGCTTAGGAAGAATATGGTGGAGTTGTTGAAGGTTTAATAGGGAGACAGTGAAGGCAATTGCACATGGAGAACCGAGGAGAGTGAAAGGGCCACACATCCGGAGCATGGTAAGGCCCATTGTTTATCGTATTTACTTTCACTTTCTATATCATATAGGATAGTTTAGTATCCCGCATTCTAGAAAGTTTTTATCTATATTATTGATTGCATGGTTATATGTTTGATATATTTGATGATGTACCAGATTTTTAGGGATGCGGGGTAACTATGATTGTTTTTTGTGTTTCTTTGAGGATTTCGAGAGCGAAATTCCTAAGGAGGGAGTTTAACAACCCTTGTTTTATGTTTTAAAGGATCGTAAAATATTTTTATTTTATTCATATGAGATCGTGTGACTCTAAAATTTTGGAAAGTTACTCCAAGGGATGCATTTCACATTTATGATTGTTTTCAAATTTCTATATGACCGTTTTGAACCTAAAAAACTTGTTTGGACTATAACCTCTGATAGAAGCCGAGCTAGGGTCTCAAACCACTTCCTTTGCTTCAGAATGATGGTTTTTCGTTCCATGGAGTGGTCATATAAAAAAACTTATTGCTTGAAAGTTATTGCAATTTTAATTTTTAGTCCTACTGGCCAGTTGTAGTGGGTAATTAATTAAGTCTATGTTTAGACCTACTAACCCCACTTTCAAATTTGTGCTAATAGGTGGCTGTAGGAACTGACCTAAGTGATTTCCTTCTTCTCCAAAATAGATCCAAACCTCCATTAGCCTTAATTTCTTCTAAAATCACAACTTTTCCTTACTAATCTTAGCTGAATCATAGATTAGTGAGTGGATTGGCATATAGAAGCTAGAGATTGTCATTTTTTTTATTGATTTGGGTCCTCTTCCTTGTTTTTCCGTTTTAGATCTAAGGAAGAAATTTGGTATTTTAGGTATTTGGTGAGTTGTTCTTGATCTCTCACTCATCTACTTGGTCCTATAAGGATGGAACTTCCAGGAGTTGGTACAGGGGTTCGAGAGGTCGTGATAGAGATGTTGGCTCGGTTGCATGATGATTGGTGGTGATGTAACAACTTGATGAAAGTTAGAGTCTTCGGATGAGAACTCAATTTTGAATAAAGTTAGATTCCAAAGGAGATAGCTCGATGTAGAAAGGAGTCATAAAATGGGGAATGCATAATAGTTCTTCAAAGGTGACGACCCGATGTTGAAAAGAGTCATTGAGTGGAGGAATATAGAACGGTTCCTCCAGGATAATGGAAGCCGGTTGGAGCAAAGGAAAGGGCTCAGACACATGTACTAAGGGATCATTGATACTAGGTGTTTTTTCTGTAGTACTCAAAGTAGAGGTATCGTGAGGATGCTCATGGGTATATCGAAAGTTACCCCGGATCGATTGAATGGATCAAGTATACCTTGGACCAGTTGAATGGGTCTAGTATCAGCTTTTGGCTAAAGAGGGTACACTGAAAAATGGGATTACCATTAGTCCCTAGTTGTAGAATGGTCATATAAGTTATCATATATTCAGATGACATAGAGTGGTTGTGAGGATTATTGATGAATGTTGTGGTTGCTTTGATTTCTCTCCCTATAGTCTATCACTCTAGGGTAGTCATTGAAGATAGGTACTGATGGAGATAGGGATATCTGGGCACCAGCTATTATACTTAGTTGTGTTGCACCTTTCTGACAATTAGAGTAGCATATATGTATTATGTGCTAACTTTTTGGTTGTAGGGACATGTCAAGTATGATTTGTATACCTTTGTTCCCTACTATATCGACTATTTTAGTATTTTTGAGATTCATTTACTTCTCACACCAAACTATTTTCTGACTCGAGGTTTTGTGCTTTGCTTCTTATTCTCTAGGGTGCTGTTAAATGAGTAGACTAGATAGTAGGTCTAGGTGCGATGCAGTAGCTGTGTAGAGGATGAGCTAAATGGAGCTATGTCATATTACGTATGAATTTCTATGCTAATACTGCTGTGCAATACTATGGACCCTTGCAGTGCTGCTTATTAATATTAGTATGAGATAGCCTTATGAGTTTCTTCCATTATATAAATTCTATTTCATGATGTATAACTTTATGTATCTGTACTCTGATATTTGGATCACTTGGTTATTACTGTCTCTTCTATTTTATATCTATGATATTAAATTTTATTCCATGCGCTATGAGATACTGTGACGTTTTGTTTGATTTTAAAACCTTGATAATCTTCCTATATCAATCGACATGGCAGCAACACATTATTTAATGTTTGTTGGGTGCCGTTAGTGTAGGGCGGCCATCACACTTATATTTTATTTATAATTATCAATCTTCAATTAAGTTCATTTGTATATCTTAGTTAATAAATATTTTATCAATTATATTAAATGCACAAATTTATCAATGTAGATTATTATAACATTATATAACATATGTTCTTACAATATTACAAAGCTTAAATATTATCATTTCATTATTCTAATAAAGCATCTACTAGTCTTTTATGTTTCACCAAAACCTAAGCCGAAACATAGAAGTCATTTGACTTCATTAGCTGGTATTAGGACTCGTCTATTTCGGAATTATAGCCTTAAATTTTCTCAACAAATCATAGCTCTACGGATGATGGATAACTCCTTATCGATTGTATCGTATACAACTCCTAACTATTTATACCTTATCCTAATTTCACTTTGACCTTGAGTTTGTTCAACAAATTGAAATGAAATTATTTACTCGTATCTATCATACCACGACGGCCTAAGTATAGTATATGTAACTTGAGTTTGCTCAACAAATATATATAGACATCTTACCTTGTCTATTTAATATATTAATGGTACTACAAATAGCATCCCTAGCTTGATTTTGCTCAACAACTAAGGAGTATGTAAGACATTTTTTAATATATATGATGGAGGAAAACATCAAATTGAAGATCCATAATCTTTAATGTATTATATTGAGTGATATCGACTTATGGAATAACAAATTTCTTTCGAAATGCTCTCGAGATTCAAGTGTCGGATACATCGAAAATCATGGTATACATACATTTAATGCATGTATTTATTCCTTAAGTCTATTTTAGTGTTTCTTAATGTTCGACCTTTAATTTGTACATTCATATTATATAAGTTTTATTCTTATATAACTTTGATATTTCATATTACTTATATAATAGTCTTATGTATAATATTATATTAATTAAATCATATTTAATTAATTTTAATAAATTGTCATTTTAATTAATTTTAATTGTCTTAATATAACGTTTATATTAAATATTTATTACACATTATAATCTTTATAGTATAACACATATCACACACACATATATATTATTTAATTAATAACCTGTTAATTAATTTATAAAATTAAAAAAATTAATTAAATTTTATTAATTTAAACTCTTTTATACACATATCTATACTCATTGTCTTAAACTATTCAAGACAACATAACATATACCATTATATATATTACACACACATATATTTAATTAATTAACTTATTTAAGTAATTCATTTCTTTTAAATTTCATAGAATTTTTGAATATTTTGAAAATTTATATTATAAATTTTATAATATGTATTTTATTTTAAATTTAACCTTTAAATTTAAAACTTTTATTTTAATTTTCAGAACATTTTTAAAATTTTATATTATAACATTTATAATATTTTTCTTTTTTTAAATTTTAACTTCTAAATCTTAAACTTTTATTTCCAGTTTTCAAAATAGTTTTGAAATTAGCCCAAAGCTCAATGAAAATTAGGCCTCTTCTATTCGTGGCAACATTTTGGGCTCGCATATCGGTTCGGGCTAGGTTGGTAGCCAAGTAAGGCAGAGTACTAGATTACCCATATCCAATCCTAGACACAATCTTTCTTGATATTGTACTATGGACCATGAGCTTAATTAGTTGACCCTAACATGACTAATTTAGATCGCATGTGCTATTGTGTTTTGATACCATTATTGGAACTGGACTAGCCCGTGGTGAAAGTTATGTGTGAATTTCAAAAAAGTTCACTTATTGGACCTACGAAGTCTAATTTATTTAGAATATTTCTAAATATTATTTAAATAAAACTTTTTTTGTTTAGATTTATAAATTATATAGTTTTATTTACCTTTTTTAAGAAATGCTTGTAGGGTTGACTTGTC
Organism: Allium cepa; assembly: GCA_030765085.1. Taxonomy (NCBI): domain Eukaryota; kingdom Viridiplantae; phylum Streptophyta; class Magnoliopsida; order Asparagales; family Amaryllidaceae; genus Allium; species Allium cepa. Next base: position 70,196,740 of record CM060940.1, on the reverse strand, counting down.
CCTTGCATGATTTATTAAAAAAGAAAAAAAGGGGAAAAAACATGCTTAATCCCATAACAAGATGAGTAAAAAATACAAAGGATCGCTAGAGAAGGGAGGAAAAAAGAAAAGAAGGAACAGGAAATCAACTTGCCCACATTAAGCATATATCTACCTCAAACATGACACCGTGAATATGCAGGCCCATACGTATCTTATGGCTTAATTCATTACATCTTATATTATACGTTTTTCTCTTTCTCTTAAATACTCTGAGATTCCTTTCTATTGAGATACTTGTCACAAAGACCCTAAGGACATATAGTATCATTAAAGATTGTTGATCCCTCCATCCCTCGCCTTATAAAGCCTTACCCATTCCTCAGTACTATCATGACAAGGCTACTGCTGCTTACTCGTACTCAAAATACTTCTCCATATGTCATTAGTGTTGTGATAGTTGAAAAAAAGATGCATCCCCTCCTCCTAATGAGTCCCACAAAAAGTACAGAGGTTAACCATGTCAAATCCTCTGGCTTAAATATTCCTCTTCATTTGCACTGTGTTCCTAAGCACTTTCCAAAGTAGGAAATTCTCCTTCTCAGAAACGTAAGAGTTTCAAACTCTTTTAGACCATCAGAACCTTTCCTTAGCACCTGAAGTGATAACAGTGCAGACAACTGAGATAGAATGCAAATCTTGCTTAGCTACCCAAGCATATTGATCATCCCCAACTTGTAGCAGCTCTCCCTGAATCAAAGTAAAGACATGCTTAACCCTGACAATACTAGAATAAGGAACAAAAATATGATATTCATAAACGTATCAACAATTGTTGCTTCTGATAGGATTCTAGACCGAACTCAATCATTGTATGATAGTACATCAGCTAAGGTAAGACCCTTTTTTCCCCAAGGCATATACTAGAACTTTGCAACACTATCATGTGCAAGAGAAAGCTGTAAGTGTGGAAGAAGCAAATCTCTCAACTATAAAATACTACTCCATACCCATTCACAATGTGACACCCCTAATTTAGTTAACATTATTCAGGAGATATAATTAGAATAAATCAAATAGAATAATGCAGATAAGGAGGTTAAGGTTGATTAATAAATATGTAGTGGCCCTGCTTATTAAAATATGTGAACTTACAAATGGTTAAATGTTAGCTAATAAATCATAAGGTCATTAGGGTCATTGTCGTCCCGTTTCCCACCCTTATACTATTTTCCCCTTAGCCACACACGTTCATTCATCATAAGCAAAACTAAAAAAAGTAAACAAGTAAGAGCAAGGCTGACCAATAGGAACAAGAGAAGAAGAGAAAAACCAAAGTAAAGCTTAGGATTCAAGCTAAAAGAAATCAATCTCAATCAATCATCAATTTCCTTTTCCAATCTAAGGTGAATAATATTTCCATCTCAATTTTAGTTTAAATCATATATTTTCGGATTTAAGAAATAAATTTATTTTTATGATATATTGGATGACGATATGCTTGATTCATAATTTATTTGATTTAAATAAGGTTGTTTAAAAGGGTTTTATATGGTTTTAGATCAAAACCAAGATTTAATGTTGTTTAAATGTCGTGGGAAACTTTTATGTCATGAGAAATATTAGTTTGGAGTTGGGTTTCAATTTTCACAATTTTCCAAGCCATGGAGAATTAATTATGAATTTTCAAAGGAAAACATGGTTATTTGGGTTTATGAATTTGTTTTGAAAAATATAGTGAGAATTTAGGTCTGAAATTTTGATATGTTGGATAATATGATTAAAATGAATTTTTGAAATTTTTAGGGATTTTTACTAAGTGACTTAGTATGGAAATCAAATTATTTTGAAAGGAGGACCTAAATGATTTTATTATTTTGTTGATAGGAAGGGCTTATTTGTTAAAAATTTAGTTGGTTTTGGATCTAAGAAAAAGCAGAAAATTTTAGTAAATAATTTGAAAGTTTACTGTAACCAATCAAGAGTTTACAAGTGGGCAAGTTATTTACAAAAGTTTACTTTATTTGGTAAAAATGACCTTTTGTTCAGAAAAAAGGGTTTCGCCTTCTTTGGAAAGACCTTTCGACCTAGAGCTTTCGCCTCCGACCTAGTCGAAACCAGTAAACAAATAATCATGGTATCATTTAGATGGTATGTAGTGGATTGGAGATAGGCGAAAGGTAGGGTGTCGAAAATTAGCTACCTTGAGTCCATTGTTTTGTTTAAAGGAAAAAAGCACTTGCCTGTTTATAAAGCGGCTTCGACATAGAAGAAACCTATGATTGGAATGGTATTCCAAAAGAAACTTTCGAAAGAGAGTTACCACCTTTGTTTTAAAGTAGTAGCTTCCAAAGGAGTTACTTTGGTTTTACTTAAAGCTTTTGAAAAGGGTAGTTTCGACTAAGTTGTAACCCTTCTGTGAAATGATGTCGTTCGTTGGTATTGAAGACATCAATATTGTCGAAAGATACTCTTGTTTTATAAGCACAAGCCACTTCCTAATGCTTTCCAATGAGATTAGGGGTTTTGAAGGGGATGCTGTCGAAAGCGATTTCGATGCCAACCTTCAATTGTTTTACCCAGATGTTTTAATGCTTTCGAAAGGATGGTTTCGACATCATCAACCTTCCTAATATTTTATGAAGTAAAGAATGGTTTCAAAAGAAGGGCTTTCATTTATGCTCACTCTATCCACAAAATATTATTTAAATATAAACCCAATGGTTTTGAAAGGTATTGGTTTTGAAGGGTAACTTCAATGGTTTCGAAAGGGATACTTTCAGTGGCTTCAGAAGGTATATATCCAATTGTTTTGGAAGGGGATGTTTCCACTTGGTTTCGAAGCATTTTTTCCAAAGTTAAAGGTTAATGCTTTAATACAATCAAAAGGTTTCAAAAGGGATGTTTTAAAGTATTCAAAAGGCAGAAGCCTAATGTTTTAAAGATAGAATTTTATGCTTTCGAAGGAGGTTATCCAATTAAGTCGAAAGCTAGGTTTTGAAGGATTTGAAAGGCTTTTAAACCCAAACTCATTTTTTGAAAAAGGAAAAAAAGCCTTGACTAAATAAAGGTGTTTTGAAAGGATTTCAAGTACGTAAATTTGAAAAGTATTTCAAGGATTTGAAGTCCACAGGATTGATGTTGTTTGGTTATTATGTTTACTCTTCCAAATATAAATACGTTCATGTGATAAAGGGGTAGAAGCACCGGTTAGGTTAACCCAATAGTGAATATAAATTGATTAAACTCCTAAATGAGTAGAATTGAATCCAGTGAGCTAGGAAAACTAGAATATGGGATGCTTAACTTTGAAGTTGTCCGGGAGATAGGTTCATAGTGGTTAGGAAGTTATTGGGGTAATTAACAAGTTCATAGTAAACCCATGAAAACTATGTATAAAGGATGGTTGGTAGGGGCCAATTGGTTTGTAGTGAACCTAAGAAAACTACATCCGAATTAGGTATTGACATCAGTCAAATGGTTCCTAGTAAACCCATGAAAACTACGATAAGAAAGTAGTAGGTTTCTAGTCAACCCATAAAAACTAGGCTAAAAACGGAGTTACTAGAATGATCCATAGGTTCCTAGTCAACGCATGAAAATTGGGAAAAAGAGGAGTTATGGGGGAGGCAAATAGGTTCTGTGGAACCCATAAATTGATTAAACTAATTGGAAGGGGAAAGTCGGTTCTTAGTAAGCCCATGAAAACTCTGGAATAGGACAGGATGTCCATGAATTATAAAAAGGTTGTTAGTAAACCTTTGAAAACTAATAGGTTAATAGTGATCCTAGAAATTATAATTTTGGTAGGGAGTTAGTTAAACCGGAGATGGAAAACCAAATTATAAGTGGTCATATCATCATAATATTTTGAAATGTATGTTTTAATTATTATGGATGTAGGGGCGCAGTTTATGGTTTTGGAAAAGGTTTTGGGATACTAGTGAGGGGAAAACCCATTCTACTAAGTGGTGTGGTCTCATTAGATATCTAAAAGGATTGAGATGTTAGATTATTATTCGTACCAGGATTTATGTCTGACTCGAAGTTTTTGTTATTCCCCTTAAACTCTCGGGTGCTCAATTGATTTTGAGTAGTTTTAGATTTAAGGTTTTCAGATTCTCTTCTTAAATGAATAAAGCTTCTGGAGGTGCACAGGAGGCAGTTATTTATTTAGAGTTATCTTTTCCGCTGTGTATTTGTGGATGTAAAGGCATACTTTTAGCCTTATTATGTACTCTAATCAACCAAGAGAGCATCTTTATATGTCGCTCTTGGCGTATGTGTAATAATTATAATTTTTTGGACGTGGTTAACGCTTTTGGGATTATATAATGGATATGAAATGTTTTGTATGAAATGTGGAATTGTATTTTCAATTTGTTAATTTTTTTCCATATTCTTGTGATTTGTGTATAAATGTATCTAACACAGCCGTATTCGGTCGCCAAGGATTAATAATTATGGATGGTTGAAGCATCGGTAGCCATTAATTTTGGGTCTCCAAGTAGAGGGATGTTACAAGTTAGTATCAGGGCAAAGGTTTATGAAACTTTAAAAGAAAGTTAAAATCTAAAAGCTTTTTCAAACATAATCCAATGAATTTGAAAATATGCTTGGGGTTTAGGTTAGCTCTATAATAACATACTTTGATATTTAGGTATATATCTAAGTATGTATTCCCCTCTCTCTTGGACCGTTCTTCTGTATCTTACTAAGTCTCGCATGTAGATTTAGAGAAAGAAGATATGGAAGCAGAAAACGGTTTAGGGAATATAGGTGGAGGAAGCACCACAACAAATGGTAATGCTCGATCTAACACCAGGAGGAATCAAGGTCGACAGGCTAATGCTAATTCAAGTGTTGAGGCTAATGTATGTGCTGAAAATCCGCCAGCAGATGCGGGGATGATGTATCGGTTGTTGGATAATCTTTTGCAAGCAGGCGCTGCTGGTAATGTTGGAGGAGCTAATATTTAGCTCCAACTAGATATAATTACGCTACGCTGAGCAATGACTGCATCAGTCTGGTTGGAAAGCCGTTTATCAGAACGGAGGATGCTATTAAGGTTAAGAATTGGCTAGTGAGCTATGAGAGGATTTTTTACAAATCTAGGCTTGGTAGATGGGGAGAAGAGAAGGCTATCCTTTGGATAGTTGTAAGGGGTAGCGCTTCGTTGGTGGAACAGTGTTGCAGTCGGGCTACCAAGGGAAGAGATGACATGGGCTGAATTCAGAAGAAGCTTTGAGCAGAGGTTTCTGTTTAAGGTTAACAAGTTGGCATTGATCAGGAAGTTCATGGATCTTGTTTAAGGAGAGATGTAAGTGGTCAAGTATGCTGCTAAGTTTGATGAGTTATCTCGATATGGATATGCTTTGGTTGACACTAATGTTGGAAGGAATGAAAGGTTCATTTGAGGATAAAAAACTTAAGCTTGCTAGAATGACCATGACCCATATCCGAGAACCTAGTAATGTGGTAGTGGAGATGGCTATTCACCATGAAGAGATGCTTGCTATTACTGCTAAGAAGAAGCCAGTTGAATCCTAGGGTCCTCAAGAAAAGAAAATAAAATTCTTTAAAAAGGGAGCCTAGAGAAACGAGTGTAACAAGAAGGCAAAGGCTGATTTGGTGTGCTTCAAGTGTGGTAAGAAGGGGCATTACACTCACGAGTGCAGAACATGCAAGGGGAAGAAGCCTGTAGAGAAGAAGAATGTTAAATGCCTCAATTACGACCAAGTTGGGCATTACAAGAAACAATGCCCAAAGCCAGTCAGGGTGGACAGAGGGAAGGCTTTTGCTATTGGACCACCATCTTCTTCTAAACTTACAGCAGCAGAGAAAGGAAAAATTATGACGGAAGGTACGCTTTTGATTCATAGTATTCCAGTTAAGGAACTATTTGATACCGGTGCATCACATTCATTTATATCATAGTATTTGGTTGATAGGTTATGCATAGAACCCACATGCCTTGTTACTTCCTTAAGGGTTGCAAATCCAATAGGATGATGCGCAACTCTGGGGATGAGATGTGACCCATTAGAACTGGATTTGTCAGGTCATATATTTGCATGCAGTTTGTATGTTTATGAATTCGTAGATTTCGGAGTCATTTTGGATATGGACTGGTTGAGGAGGTACGAGGCCAGGATATTTTTCCAGCATGGAGAGATATCTTTGAGACACCCTGATAGTCATAACCGAGTTATATTCTCAGTAGAGAATTATGACCAGAGCTGTTGTGCTTTAATGAGTATGATGGAAGTGGGAGAAGTGTTAAGTCAGGTTCGGATTGCAAGGGAGTTTGCAGATGTGTTTGAGCCATTCACGGCCTACCACCGAAACAAGCTGTTGCTTTTCGAATAAATCTTATGCCGGGAGCTGAACCTGTGAGTAGACCTCCTAGCGGGATGACACCGATAGAGATGAAGGAAGTGATGGTGCATCTAGTAGATCTAGAAGTAAGAAATTTTATTGGACTAAGCAGTTCGCCTAGGGAAGCGGCTGCGATATTCATGAAGAAGCCAAATGGATCATTAAGGATGTGCGTCGACTATCATAAGCTAAACGAAAGGACAATCAAGAATAAGTATCCTTTGCCGAGAATCGATGATTTTTTTGATCAGTTGAGTGAAGCCAAAGTGTTTTTCCAGTTGGATTTGGCGACAGGGTTCCACCAGTTAAGAGTGGCAGAGGATAGCATTCCTTTGACAGCATTTTAAACTAGGTATGGTTCGTATGAGTGGTTAGTGATGCCATTTGTTGGCAAATTCACCTGCTTTCTTTGTAGATTTGATGAACCAAGTCTTCTAAGAGTATTTTGATAGATTTATATTGGTGTTTATAGATGACATTTTGGTATACTCTAAGGATGAGAGAGAGCATGAAGATCATCTTAGATTTGTTCTAGAGACGCTAAGGCAGAATCAGCTAAAGGCAAAATTTTCCAAGTGTAAATGTTGGAAGAAAGAGGTTAAGTTTAATGGTCATGTGGTTTTAGAGAAAGGATTGTTGGTCGATCCTCATAGGATCGAAGCTATGAACAATTGGAAGAGACCGTAGACAGTAACCGAGATCGGAACTTTTCTTGGACGTGCTGGCTATTATCGGAGATTCATCACGGACTTCTAGTGGATAACAGCACCTTTGACAAAGTTGAGCAGGAAAGATGTGAAGTTCTTTTGGCCCAACAAATGTGAGGAAGCATTCCTTAAGTCAAAGCATTTGTTGACTAGTGCTCCAGTGTTGGTATTTCCAAATGGAAACCAAGGGTTGGTAGTATACACCAATGCATGTGGGTTGGATTGGGTTTAATGTTGATGCAGAGGGGCAAAGTCATTGCTTACACATCTAGGTAGCTTAGACCGCATGTAAGATACCTTACTCATGACTTAGAGTTGGCTGCAATGATTTTTTTCTTGAATATTTGGAGGCACTATCTCTTGGGGGAGAGAATTGAGTTGTATACCGATCATAAGTCTTTGAGATATTTATTCTCTCAAAAGGAGTTGAATATGAGGCAGCAGAGATGGATGGATTTTTTGGCTGCTTATGTTTTTGGTATAGAGTATACTCCTGCGAAAGGAAATAAGGTGGCTGATGCACTTAGTAGAAAACATCAAAATGTGTTGTTAGCAATGTTGGCAGAATGGAAGGATCTAGAGGCCTTAGCCAATTGTTGTGTGCAGTTGAGATCTAACTCTAGTTTTAGTCAGGGTACTGCCATATTGTCTTGTTTAGAAGTACGACCAGTGTTGATCAAGAGGATAATTTCTAAGCAGAGGGAAGATCCAGTTTTAGCTGAGAGGATTAGAAGTCTTTAGGTAGGATTAGAGATCGATGATTTGAAAGATTTTTCCTTGACCATAAGGGATGGTTTAGAAAGAAGGGATGGTTATATATTCTGGATGTAGAGAACATAAGGAGGGAACTTCTAGAAGAATGTCATCGATCGAAGTTCACGATTCATCTTTGGAAGGATAAAGATGTATCAAGATATAAGTAGAAGCTTCTATTAGGAAGGCATGATGTGGGATGTCGGCTTGTGGGTTAGGTAGTGCGTGCACAGTCAACAAGTGAAGATCGAACTTCAAAAGTCGAGTGGTATTATTTCAAACTTTAGTTATTCCAGTTTGGAAATGGGATTCGATATCCATGGATTTTATAGATGGGTTGCCAAGGTCAAGGAGAGGAAATAAGAGTATATGTGTTATTTTCGACAAGTTGACCAAGGTTGCCTGTTTGATTCCAGTAAAGTCGACCAGGACGGCACCTGTTTTGGCAAAGTTGTTCATGAAGAACATAGTTATACTTCATGAGATTCCCAATAGCATAATCAGCGACAAAGATGCATTATTCACTAGCGAATTTAGAGGAATCTGCAAGAGGTATTAGGTACCAAGCTCAAGATGATATAGCGTATAAACCACAGATGAATGGGTAGACATAGAGAGTCAATAAACTACACGAGGATTTATTAAGAGCTTATGTATTGGATTTTAATGGATCTTGGGAGGATCACCTACATTTGATTGAGTTTTCCTATAACAATAGTTATCAAACTAGCATAGGAATGACGCATTTAGAGGCTTTGTATAGAAGACCATGCAAATCCCCTGCATGCTGGTTGGAGACTTTAGACACATTGGTCTTAGGTCCCGATTTAGTCAGGGAGGCATCGAAGAAGATTAAATTTATTCTAGAACGAACGAAGGAAGCTCAATCCAGATAGAAGAGTTACGCAGATAAGAGGTGTAAAGACCTAGAGTTCTCAGTAGAAGACCAGGTTTTCATTAAAGTATCCCCGATGAAGGGAGTAGTATGGTTTGGGAAATCTAGAAAGTTATCCCCGAGATATATTGGTATATTCCAAATTTTAGAAAGGATTGGAAAGTTCGCATACAGAGTTGAGTGACCGAGCAGTATAGTAGGTGTCCATAATGTATTCCATGTTTCTCATCTTCACAAGTATGTACATGTTCCAGAGGCTACTATTCCTCAAACAAAGTTGGAGGACTTGGTTGTGGAGCTTGATTTGACCCTTGTTAGACAGCCAATTCGGGTTGTGGCAAGAGATGAGAAAAGATTGGGGACCAAGACAGTCAAGTTGGTGAAAGTTCAATGGAGCGACAACTAGAAGAACTATACTTGGGAGACAAAGGATAGGATCCGAGAGGCTTATCCTGATCCGCTTTGATGGTATGTCTATATTAGATTTATATATGTTATTTTCTAGTCAGGTAGACTAGTATGGATGTTAGGAGATGTTACAGATGGTTGCTATGTTTGCTAGTTAGTCCTTACTGAATTTCGTGGATAAATTTTTTTAAGGAGAAGAGCCTGTAACACCCTTAATTTTAAAAACATTATTCAGGAGATTCAATTAAAATAAATTAAATCGAATAATGTAGATCGGGAGATTGAGGTTGATTAATAAATATGTAGTGGCCACGCTTATTAAAATAATTGAACTTACAAATGGTTAAAATGTTAGCTAATAAATTATAAGGGTATTAGAGTCATTGTCATCCCATTTCCCACCTTTGTACTATTTTCCCCTTAACCATACATGTTCATTCATCATAAGAAAAACTAAAAAACGTAAACAAGGAAGAGAAAGGCCGACCATTAGTAAAAAGAGAAGTAGAGAAAACCCAAAGTAAAGCTTAGGATTCAAGCTAGAAGAAATCAATCTCAATCAATCATCAATTTCCTTATCCAATATAAGGTGAATGATAATTCCATCTCTATTTTGGTTTAAATTATTTATTTTTTGATTTAAGGGATAAATTCGTTTTTATGATATATTGGATGATGATATGCTTGATTCATAATTTATTTGATTTAAACAAGGTTGTCTAAAAGGATTTTTTATGGTTTTAGATCAACACCAAGATTCAATGTTGTTCAAATGCCATGAGAAAATTTTATGTCATAAGAAACATTATTTTGGAGTTGGGTTTCAATTTTCATAATTTTCCAAGCTGCGGAGAGCTAATTATGGATTTTCAAAGGAAAACATGGTTATTTGGGTTTATAAATTTGTTTTGGAAAATATATTGAGAATTTGAGTCTAAAATTTTGATATGTTAGATAACATGATTAAACTAAATTTCTGAAATTTTTATGGATTTTTACTAAGTGATTTAATATGGAAATTAAATTATTATGAAAGAGGACCTAAATGATTTAATTGTTTTCTTAATTGGAGGTGCTTAATTGTTAAAAAGTTAATTAGTTTTAGATCTAAGAAAATGCAGCAAATTTTAGTAAAATAATTTCAAAGTTTATTATAACCAATTAAGAGTTTACAAGTGGGCAAGTTAGTTACGAAAGTTTGCTTTATTGGGTAAAAACGGCCTTTTGTTCAGAAAAAGTGGTTCCACCTTCTTTGGAAAGACCTTTCGACCTAGATCTTTCGCCTCCAACCAAGTCAAAACCTTCTAGGTCGAAACAAGTAAACCAATACACATGGTATCATTTAGATGGTACGTAGTGGATTGGAGATAAGTGAAAGGCAGGGTGTCGAAACGTAGCTTCCGAAAGGGTTGAGTCCACTGTTTTGTTTAAAGGAAAAAGCATTTGCTTGTTTATAATCGGGTTTCAACATAGAGGAAACCTACGGTTGCGAAAGGTTTTCCAAAAGAAGCTTTCAAAAGAGAGCCGTCGCCATTGTTTTAAAGAAGTAGCTTTCAAATGAGTTACTTTGGTTTTACTTAAAGCTTTCGAAAGTGGTAGTTTCGACCAAGTCGAAACCCTTCTGTGAAATGATGCCTTTCAGTGGTCTTGAAGACATCAATGTCGTCGAAAGGTACTCTTATTTTTATAATCAGCCACTTCCTAATGCTTTCGAAAGAGATTAGAGGTTTCAAAGGGGATGTTGTCGAAAAGGGTTTCGACCCCAACCTTCATTTGTTTTACCTATGAGATGACCCGACTTTTTCTCCACAAAAAGTCGTATCATCCTTAAGAAAGAAAGGGATAGAAAAGAGAAAAGAAAGAAGAGAAAGAAGAAACAACACAAGAATCTCAACAGCGGAACGAATAAACTATATTAATAACATAAGTATTACATATTATACAACAAATATCAGGGTTACACAGACTATACAACACATACTAGACAGTTATAAACGCCTGTCTAGTTATTACAACTCAATACACAATACAGAAAAACTCAGATATACCAACACAGCGGAACTATATAACTAAACGCAGAAGCCTCCTGCTCCATTTGCTCCTCCACAATTCGTCAAAGCTAACCTGAATTCACTTGGCTACTCGTAAAAATTTGAGTACCCAAGAGTTAAAGAAAAAAAGAAATAACTCCAGGTCAGACATGGGTCTGCTGTGAGTAACAGGTTAAAGTTGCTTAACTTTGAAAAACCTTTGAAAAGAAAAGGTATCACGTAAGACTTCCCACACATAAACATGGAAAAGTTTTTACCTTATGCTAACCAAAACATTTGATAGGAAATCCGATGATATTATAATAGTGTCTAGGGTTTTCAAGTAAATAAGAAATAGCCGAAATTGTTACATGATTAAATTCTAGCTACTAGCCACAAAAGTGGGTAATACAATCAAAACCGTTGGCACTTATTGGATTTTGGATTCCATACAATGGCTGGGCTACTGGGGTACCGCCCGTCACAGTACGTGGCCTAGATCACCGTACTGAGGATTACTCCCAATCCCCTGCAACACAAAGCCGGACCCATTTCTTACTGAACAGTTCCGAACAAGACGACCCCACAGTTGTGATCAGCAACCGCACCACTAAGCCGAAAATAAAGGGACCTCTAGACAGGGATAAATCTTGCTCTCAAGTGGGGGCTACCCACGAAGCTTTGCTACACCTCCCCTGTTTTAGCCATTCCCGGTTGATGAGGCTTGAGGCTACGATTACCTTTATAGGACATATCACTTAGAATGCTCATCGTCCTCCTGACGATGTTCTGAAAGCATTCAATCCATACAAGTTCGTTCCGGGTTTGAACGAAACCGAAGGCATTATCTCGTTACACTCATTTTGGAATCACCCTCAGAGTTAACGACAATAACCCTTGCACTTTGAATCATCATCTCGAATCTATAAGTACTATTCCGTCAACTCATTACGGAATCACCCACAGAGTTATACTGACGTATAGCCCTTACACCTCGAGTCTTCACTCGCTCCACTTGGATTAACGACCTAACGTTTAATTGGAATCGATGTGGTTTTCGGATATCCAAATATGGAAACCCGATCCCGGTCTCATCGAAATCCAAAGCGTGTCTTTTAAGGCCAAGTTGTTTTAAGTTTAAAACAATTCAATTCATTATCTAAATATACACAGATAGATAATTCATCACAATAGATAATCAACATTATCATTATCAACAGAAGATAATTCATATCATAATCAGATAATTCATCTCATCATTCAAAAGCAATCAACACATCCATATCACATACATCTCCCATCTCAAACTGAGATTACAAACCATACCAGGCAATCAATACCAATCATCAAACATAAGCAATGATCTAATGATCATTCCATTTATAATTAATTTAAAATGAATTAAATTAATTACCTAAACTCTAATTAATTTAAAATAAATTAAATTAATTACTTCATCATTAAAATTCTTCTTATCTTAATCTTTAATTGATTACAAATCAATTTATCATCTCAATATCCATTTCACTTAATCCTTATTGATTAACTATCTCTAATTACAATAAGTAATTATCATTTAATATTTCTTACACAAGTTAATTATATTAAACCCTTTGCAAATAATTAACTTGTATTTGCTAAATTAATTAATTAGCTAAAATTAATTACATTAATCATTTATTCATTACTAATTATACCTTAATTAATCAATTTCAAATTACATCATTAATTAATTAATTAATGATTACATTTAATCAGTCTCTCAATATAAATTAATTACATAAGTAATTAATCTTCAATTAAACAACATATATATTAATCACCCATGATTAATAATATTAGTAATTAACTACTTTAATAACTCATCACATAATTAATTACTCTTAATTAATTATCTAAATTAATCCTTGATTAATTCTAAAGTAATTTAAATCAAATTGCCTCTATAATAAATATCTTTAATTACATCTTGTAATTATTAATTAATTACTTCCTTAAGTAATTACAAATCCATAAAGTAATTATCAACAATCCACAAAAGTTTAAATTAATTTAACTTAATTAATCTAAAACTAATCATTGATCAAATTAATTACACTAAGTAATTAATTCATTAATTACTTTCATTAAGTAATTAAACTTAAACAATTGATTATTATTAATTAATTAATCTAATTAATTATTAAAATTAATCACATTAATTAATTGTTAAATAATCTTAAGTTAATGACCTTCATTAACCTTTCTTAATTACATAATTAAGAATTAACTTCAATTAATCATTATTAATTATCAATTAATTAATATTTAACTACAATTTAATTAACCTCAAATTATTAATTAATTAAGTGTTAATTAAAATCTTAATTAATCATTAATCACTTGATTAAATAAATCTTAATCATAAATTAAAATTTAATTAACCATCCCTAATTATAGATTAATTAACCTTAATTAATTAATCTCAAATCTAATTAAATCAACTTAAAAATATTAATTACTTAATTAAATATCCACATTATTAATAAATTAAATAATTAATATTCCATTTAAATTAACTTAATAATTTAAATGAAACCAATTTAAGTTCTAAATTAAGATACATTCTTCTTCATACAAAAGTATTTTAAACAATTTGTTTCAAACAAAATTAAATTTAAAAATTTCTTTTTAAATTCAAACTGAAACACAATTTTAAATTTTCATTTCAGATTCAATCTTAAAATTAAAACATTACTTACATCTCTATCTTCATTTTTAAATTCAATTTATTTAACTTTCCTAAAATAGTTAAACAAATTTAAATTTAAAACTTATTTATTTTTAAAACTGACATTAAAGTCAAATTCCACATTTCAAAACTGAATTTAAACTTATTTTAAATCCTTATTTCATAATTTAAAACTCATACTTTAAAATTCAAACCAATGTTCCTTTATACTTTAAAAAGTTTAAAAACTAAATTTAAATTCCAGATTTAAATTCAAAATCAGGTTCCATATTTCTGTTTTCCAGATTTTTAAACTTGTTTCAAATTTTCAGTTCCATTTTAAAATTTTGATTTTAAAATTTTAAAACAGAAAAACAGTTCCCTGTTTTGGTTTAATCATCTTACATTTTTGAATTCAAAAATGATTCAAAATATCAGATTTAAATTATTAAATTCAAAATTAAGTTTCAGGTTAAAAATTCCAGTTTTAACTTCATTTACAATTTGAAATTTTACTTTTAAATTTTAAACACAGAAAGACAGTTTTTCTGATTTTAGTTTAAAACCAAACTTAAATTTTAAAAGCATTTCAAATTTATTTCATAGGTCTAAAATTTAAAACTTACTGAATACAAATTCAGATTCAAGGCTTATTTCAGATTTTTGATTGCATTTTACTTTTTACTTCAATTTTATAAAACCTGGAAACAAATTTCTGTCTAATTACTAAAATCCTGAAACATTTATTTCAAATATCCAAGTTTAAACTTATAGAATTCAAATTAAATTCTAGTTCAACATAGGTTTACTTAATTTAAACCTTAGTTTACATTTTAAAACCTGGTTTTAAAACTAAAATAAAAACACGTTCTGTTTTTATATGAAATCCTGAAACAATTAGTTACCCGAGCCACCCTATAAATTACTTCGAGTCAGAAGTACATTTGCTTCGAGTTTCTACCCAAATTTCCCGAGACAATCCCGACCAACAAAACCCTGCAACCCAAAACAACACCACCATCATCACCAACATGCACAACACCCCTGTGCATCCACTTCCCAACTCCGGCATCACTGGCCATCATCTCTGACCATCCTTCATCGACCAAAATCCCCACATCAACCTTCAACACTCCAAAATCCCAGAATTCAACTTGAATTTAAATTCAAATTTTAAAACAAAAAACCTGGAAACAACCCCTTCCCACTGCCTGACCTGTCAACGACAAGGCCTCCCAACTCCGGCCACTATTACTCTTGAAACTCCAGTGAAGACTTCATCAATGCATCTGCTACCAACACACCAAACCTAGTTGAACTCGATCAATTTATGAGACCGCATCACTCAATTTTATTATACTCAGTAAAACTAGGGTTCTAAACCTGAAATCCCGAATTGCAACAGCAAGATTGAATTTTAATCCAATTCAATATTTTTCCTATAATATTTGGTAGCTAAACTATCTCCAGAATCAAATTCATCCAAAATAATTGCAAGCTTCCACTGTGCTTAGCCAAATTGTAAAATACAGTAATTTCAAAACTACAATTTGCTTCTTACATTATAAATGGTAATATTATTTTTTAAAAATCTTAATCTTGTAAGATGTTTTGAGTTGAATTTCTGAAACATTGACTTGCAATGTTTCATATTTTTACTTATAAAAATTCTAATACTTGTTATTTATTTTACAGTAAGTTTTATTTAAATTTTACTCAAATAAAATCTTAAAGCCTAAATTCTGAAACTAACCTACAAATCTTATCTAAATCCTATAATTTAACAAAAACAAATTAAGGATATAAGAATCTAATTTGAAAACTTGAACAAGTTAACAAGACAGAGCATAGAAATTTTTAACAGCATACATATTTATGCAATTCACACATCAGACAGTTAGTATTGAACACATGAATCTTTATTTATTTTAGCATGCAATAAGTTTTAACCTTAAGTTTTTAAAAGAAAAGTTACTCACATGAATTTGCAAAATGCAGAGCACAAATTCAATTGCATGTTCCAGATTTTGAAAATTCATGAATGCAGGCCCTTGCTTCCAGATGCAAAGAAATGCAGACCTTCAGATTTAATGCTTTTAATCTTTGTTTTAAAATGATGCTTCCAGATTTACAGAATAGAATGCCTATATGCTTGCTTCATGGTTGCAGATGCAAATCCCCAGGTTATTTTGAAAAAAATGCAGGCTTCACTTGATAAAAATTGAAATGCAGGCCTTCGGTTTTGGAGGATGCAGATTTGTATTTTGAGGAGTTGAATGCAAGTTGGTTTATAGGTTTGAGAAATGCAGGTGTTTGCTTATGCATTTGAAATATGTTATAGAGAGTTTAATTATGAAGAGGTGAAAAAAAATTGTTTTTCTCAGCTGAAAGAAATTTTGATTTAGAATGAAAAAATGAGAAAGAGGAGAAGAAATGAGTATGCAGGTTTATATAGCTTGTTTATGATGAATTAAAATTAAAGAAAAATAAAATTTAAACAATGACACTTGTAAAAGAAATAGACACATGTAAATTTACACACTTAAATATTTAACACATGTTAGCTCAAAATTTTAAATTACATACACATGTCTCTTTCAAGTAATTAGTAATTTAGATTAAGTGTTAAAGATAAATTAAACTTAATTAGTTCCATAATCACCTAGCTATGTATAATTAATTTCTAAAGAATAAAGCAAAGTGTTTAAATAAAACAACATACAAATTTATCATTCGAAAAAGAAACTTTTAAACAATTAAAATTAATTTATAAAAGAGGTTACAATAACTTACATGAATACATGTTTCATAAATTAAATTGTATTTTAAATTTCAAATTAAACTTACAAATCACATTTCATAAATTAATAATTTAATAAGAATAACACAAACATTTTTGTAACTTATTTTAATATACAAACTTAAACTAAAATGAATTTTAAACCAATAAAACATTTATCTTATATATTTAAAATCATATAGTTTTTATTAAATATTTTTGAAAAGCTTAAATCCAAAAATAAATCACAATTTCTTATTTTCAAAATATTAAAATTATGCTATACTAATTTAATAACTTATCTATTAAAATATACATATATATTTATAAATATAAAACAATTTATTAACTTATTAAAAATAATTTCACAAATTAAATATTTAAATAAAGAAGATTATTAAATCAAATCAAATTTATTAACAAAAATTATCAATTCAATTTAAATTTAAACACAGATTATTAAATTTAAATTGCCATAAATTCCGGGATATTACTTCCCCCTTAAAAGAATTTCGTCCCCGAAATTTAAAACAAAGGTAATTTAATAATCTATTTACAGATTTAATTTTAAAACACAGCATATGTTAATCATATGCCAACAACCAAAGCAACCAATTCACACAATCAGAACAAATCTAATTATCCAAAAGAATTTTGGATAAAACTTTCACGAGTTTCCACGGTGTATATATATATATATATATATATATATATATATATATATATATATATATATATATATATATCGGGATACTCGCTCTATAGAGTCCAATCAATCAATACTACTAAGCTGTAGAGCTCCTAACAATCATTCTATACAGAATATCATATTATAAACGAGTTCGACTCAATAACCAATCCATCCTAAACTACTGGTTCTAAAACCAGGAATATCAAACACGTACTCCCTTAGAGATACGCGAAACTTACTGAATCCCAGTTATCCAAACTGGCAATTCAACTCTAGAAAACCAAACACTGGTCTTACCCAAAACACAGAAGAAATCCAAAACACTTCGGAGCTAGCTTCCCAAACTTATACCTCTTTGGATCGGAGAAAAACTTAACCAAAACCCAATCTCCGATTCCAGAATCCAAATTCCTTCGTCTCTTATCCATAAAAACCTTCGGACGATCCTGGGCTACCAACATCCTTCCAGATCAGCTCAACTCTTGCTGATGCCTCTAGAAACAGACTGGATCAAAACAATCCATTGATCTTCTCAAGATCACTCAAAAACCAAGAACACAAACCCTGCTTCTCAACAACAGAAGACAGAACAAACTTCTTCTTGTCCGGAAAAGAAGACAGAAACACTCCAAACTACTTCCGCTGCATAACTCTGATCCGAAACAGAAGAAAATGCTGACAAACAGCACAAGCACAGGCTAGACAACCCAGCACATAAATGTAGTTCCACATAATCATATAGAAAACTCAGATGTTACTCCGAAACCTGAGTTGCTTCACCAACTTCTATCTCAGGGAACCATCCATCTACTAAACTGAACCACCTGTACCAATCCTGGAAAGAAAACTCGATCTTCAGATGCAGACAAACTGTAACGACCCAGAATTTATATTAATTAAAATATGAATATTTAATTAATTTTAAATATTAATAATTGAAATTTATAAGTCGAATAATTTATTTTCGAATATTGGATTTAATTGGATAATTAAATCGATTATTTAATATTGGAAAATACAGAAATAATTGAAAATTGAGTTTAATATGATTGAAAATGAATTGGAAAATTTTATTTTATCATATTGGAGTTAAAACGATATTTTAGAACTTTTAAAATTGAATTAAGAGTTAATTTGTGAAAATTGAATATTTTAATATTTAATCGACTAGTGAAATTAGCCATTTTTCGAACAGTCTCAGAATTGGACGAAACTAGTTCCATTGGATCCATAATAGTTTGTTATTATCGGATTTCCATTTTCCTAGCAATCGGAGTTGTCGTTTGACTGTGACAACTCGAAACGCATCGAAATTGTTTTAAAATTAATTTGGCGAGTTAAAATAGTCATTTTTCAAAAAGTATCGGATTTCGACGAAACCAGTTTCATCGGATCCATAATCTGATATTATTGCATGGTTTCAAATTTCGTGTCAATCGGATTTACCGTTTGTCCGGTGCAATCTAAAATGCCTAGAAATTTGATTTACCGATTTAATTTTAAATTGATCGTTTATTGCCATAACTCGCACAGATGATCGAATTAGCTTCCGAAACCTGTTCCATTATGTCCGGAACGTGGGGTAAACCCTAGAAACGCCGGTTATCACGCGTAATTCGGAGTTCGGAAAAACGAGATGAATAGTGTTCGTCGTTTTCTATATAAGCACCCCATCTCTTCATATTCACAAAAAAAAAAAAAAAAAAATAGGGAAACCCTAATTTTGAAAGGCCGGCCGCCACCCTACAGTCAAAGGCCGAAAATCAATCTCCTTCCTCCCTCAATCCCTCCAAATCCGTAAGCAATTAGCACAATCCTCTAACTACAATGTTGTAGAGCGTGGAGAGATCTCCACATCCATACGGTTGAGTGGCGAATAACTCAACAAATCGACGACAAAATGATGATAAAGGCGGTGCGTTCGTCCTCGATTTTCACGACAAGGAGGCAGCCGAGCTCCTTCATATTCACGGCAATGGAGGCTCTTGCGATGGGCCACAATATGGCGTCATCTGATCGACGGTTCGTCGTCGTTTGGTGGGTGCGAAATGGAGGGGGGAGCTGCGGTTTGGGTTCTTTTTTTTTGCGTACCTGGAACAGACGCGAGCGAACAAAACACGTGGAGAGGGAAGCAAGGGAGCGGCCAGATGTAATCAAGGAAGGAACGAACGGTGATGATGGTTGGGGTTTTGAAATTTAAAATTTAAAATGTAAATTGATTTGTATTGACTTCTAAATGTCATAACTTGTTGATGCGAGGTCCGATTTGGACGAAACGACTTGCGATCGAATCATATTGTCGAGCACTACGCTATGGAGCTAAATTGGAAGCGATTTGAGCTAGTGAAAATTTTGGGTAAAATTAAACGCACGTTTAATTTTATTCGAAATAAACGCTGAAACGAAATTGAAATCAATGCGAGAACTTCTCACTCAATCGAATCGGTTTCAATTTATATTTTAAATAGTTATATTTAAAATTCTTGAATGCATGTTTGAATGATGATTGGTATCTATTGATTGTTAAAATAGACAT
Organism: Allium cepa; assembly: GCA_030765085.1. Taxonomy (NCBI): domain Eukaryota; kingdom Viridiplantae; phylum Streptophyta; class Magnoliopsida; order Asparagales; family Amaryllidaceae; genus Allium; species Allium cepa. The sequence goes on along the minus strand of CM060940.1, from coordinate 70,176,874 downwards.
TATGCGCCGTTAGTAAGCAGATGTTATTTATTAAAAGCATATACCGCGAATATTTCACAGTACAGTGAAATTGGTATTATTATGTACTTGGAGTTGATTTCCCGCATTATATAGCGGATGAGACCCTATTGCGCCGCCTATTAAGCGGATAATATTTGTATAAATCCCATATACCGCGATCATTCCGTAATGGAACGGAATTGGTATTGTGCTAATGTTTTTGGATGCAGGGAAACATGTTGGAGGGATCCAACTGGATTCCTCAACTGTATTGATTTATTTACAGATATTGTGATATTTGTTGATTATCATATCGATATATGATATTTGGATGTCGTGATTGACTATTTGGTGTTGCTGCATCATCGGATCCATTTCAGAAGTTTTAAAATAATGATTTTGGTTTTAAAAGGGATTTTAAAGTGATTTTCAAAGTATATGTTTTATTAAATTTTGAATTGATTCATTTTAAATAATTAAAACGTTATAAATTTTTATGTTATAAAAATTTAGATTTTTGAGAAATATAACCGAAATAAGATTTTTTGGAAATAAATAGTTAAGTAATTTATAAATTGGTTTAAATTGGGATTTTTGAATTAGTAAAAACGATGTATATAAAAGACTTATAAAATTGATATTTTATAAATTAAAAATATTGGAATATAAAACGAGTCTTTATAAGTGTTGAAAATGAAATAAAGATGGATTTCATAAGTGAACGGAATTTATAGATTTATAAATTGTGAAGTTATAAAAATGAATAGATTTTGTAAAATAGAAGATTTATAAGTATTACTTATAAATCGGATTTTGGCATTTAAATGAGATATAAATGGAATTTGTTAATAATGAGATTTATAAGTCGAAGCTTATAAATAGAAATGGAATTTATAGATGTTGTTTTATAAATCCGAAATTAATTGAATTTGATAAATTGAATATTGAAGTTTATTAAAGAAAATATATTCACGATTTTGGACAGTGAATACATTATTGAATAAAATGGTCATGTTTGGCAAAATGAATATTATAAAATGAAGTTAATTATTTTAAAGATGTTTTAAAATGTATTATGAATCGAAACCATAGAATTCAACATTTATTGTTGAAACAGACGTTTTCGAGAAAGAAGGAAATGGTGGATTATAACACTGTTGTTATAGTAAATGATTTCCGAAAGGAAATGTTTTTGTATAGTATTGGGATTTATATATCTATTTTAATTTCGAATCCCTATATTAGTGATTTTGGGTTGTCGTAACGATGTTTTGCGCAACATTCGTTTTGGCCCAGATAAATGTGTTTAAGAGAATGATTTCCTTAAAGAATGAAATATATACTTAATTTCGATAATAAGTATATCGAATATTTTCTAAGTATTGAAAATAAATGGATTTGCGAATTACTTATTAATAAATAAGTATGGAAATGTTTTTCCAATTTGAAATGAAACGTTTTGAGAATTTACCTTTTTGAAGATAAATTGAAAATGAATAATTGAAATCGTATATTCATAAATATTTTGGAATGTAAATTCACTATGGAATTTATAAATGGAAAGGGGAATTTGATTAAAAATAAAGGTTGATTTATTTTTGAAGTGTGGAAAGATATATCTAGTAAATATATATTGGAAAGTAAATAATTTGGAAAATTATTTGGAATTTGGTGATGTTGAGCATGCCTATTGATAGTTAAATAATCCGACTATCAATATTTACCTTTAAATAGGTATTTGTTGTGATTGTTTGAATTTGAATGCCACACTTATTTTTGAATAAGCGCTCACTATTTGGGTTAGCCGAGAAAGGACCTTGGGGTCGTATAACCCATTCCGAATATGCGATACGTCCTAATGGATTGCATTTGATGACCGGTGTTGAAGACCGGATATTTTTGAAAATGGAAGGATTACCGTTGAGTTACTCTGCATCGGCTGATCTCCGATATAGAGGTTTTATCACCCTTAGTGACGGGAAGTCCGGACGTGATTAGAAATTATCCGGAATGCAAGGACTTCTTTGTAAGTGCCTTCGGTTCTGTTCGAGCCCGGAACAGACTTGTATGGATTATATGTCTGACATTACAAGTTGAGATATAAAGCTGATTTCTTTCAAATATATTTCTGTTGGTGGCGGAGAATTTATTCTCTTAGCCTAACACCCTTCTCTGAGACGTACGAGCTCAGAGGTTATGTAGTTGAAGGTTTAGTGATATACTCTCAATTTGGTAGTGTGGCATGCTGAGTGTTGTTGTGGGATGATCATTGTTTGGCCATTTGTGATATGATCATTTGTTTGATCATTTATCTTGGTGATCATTACTTTGATCATTTGTTGACCCAAAGCACAGCTTTTGTATAAAGCATGGCTTTGTGGACGAGACTTCGTCGGACCTCACACCCCGAAAATGGTCAAAATAAGAAGGATGCAGCAAGGTTATTAAGGGGTAGCGCCCCTTTAGTGTATGTCATTCCTTCTGGATAGAGGTGGTATCATGGTATGGAGCCCAGATATTTAACCTATGTTGTTGCTACAAATTTTGTGGTTGTTGGAAATCGAGGATCCTCGGATAGATCGGTTACGATCGGGGGATGACATATTCGTGTCAGTAGTTACCCAGTTAGGGGTAACCCGGCCTTGTGTTGGCAGAGATCCGGTTAGGTTCTCGGGACGTCATTCCAGAGGCGTTTCCATGTGGCAATGAGAAGTTCCTTGGCCTGACCATTTGTTGGAAATCCAAAGAAACAATATGAGACTTGTACGGTTTTAGTTGTAGAACCTGCCATGGAATGTGGCGGTAACCTGCTATTGAACTTGGTAGCTATAGTAGGCATACGATAATGGTCGTATGTTGGCTAAGATTTATATCTTTACTTTCGAAATAATTTTTCTACACTATGCACTAGTAATAATATCAAATGTTTCTTTTTAATGCGTATCAAGCATCTTTGACTATCATAAGGAGAAATCTCCTCCGATTCTGCGTTTGCATTGTGTGTGTGTGCGGGAAGCCTTATGGTAGTCACGTTTTTAAAAGCATTGCGAATTAACTTTAAAAATATTCCTCTATTTTGATTTTAAAGAAAAATAAACTGTTTAGTCCTCACACCAGTCACATGACTGACTCAGAGTTTATTGTTTTCCTTTCTAAACTCTGGGTGCCCACCAATTTCCACACGGGCAGTCAAGAGTAAGGTTTATCAGGATATTCTGGAATTCAGGAGTTGCTGGAGGCAAGCTGGATGGCATGGCATATTACTAGTATATAATATTTCTTTTCCGCTGTTGATGTTGTTTGTTGTTGTACACTCTGATGATGTAATGAATTGTAATGTAATGTAATAACTGATATAGTTCTTTGTTTAAAGATTATTCATTTATGTATTATATGTTGTTCCGCTGCGAATTGTGAGATTCTGATATTGTTTCTGTTGTTGTTTTCTTTATGTTCTATTCTATCTTTTTCTCTCTTTCTTCTATCTTTTCTTCTTCTTTAACCCTAACATTTCGGTTTTTGGACAACGAAAAATCGCAAACGTCACATTTGGTATCAGAGCTTATGGTTAAGCGACAACCATTGCTCTGTTGGGTATTACTCATTAGAGATAGAGTCAGTAGTACTCTAGAATGAGTTTGAGTGTAATAATAGATACGAGCGCGTATTTGTTAGTGAATATAAATTGTTTTATATTATGATGATTGGTTTGTTGAGTGGTATATGGATTTTGGTCAACAGAGTAATTAACGTTGTTGATAGGGATCTCTAAACACTTGAATAGAACAATTCGACACAGTATTGTTTTAATAGGGTAAATGAAATAATTTTACCTTGATTATATTTTATATATGAAGGAAATAATTTTTCAGAATTATTAAAGTGTATATTAATTGATTGTTTGGTTGTTGAATAAAAACAACAATTTTTAAAGAATAATTGTACAAGCAAATGAATTATAAGTATGAAACTATAATTAATGTGATTTACAATTGTGAAATAATCTTGTATATAAGAAGTGAAATTATATAAGTAAAAGACTTATAAATGTGATTTATAATCTGAAAACAAAATTCCAGAGAAGTGTTTTGATATTTTGGGAAAATTATTTTGGAAAAATTAAAGCTCTAAACTCTTTTGGTCGCTGGAAAATAATTCCGATGATGATCATGACATCATCGGTGTTCATTTTCGGGTTTCCAAAAGAGGGATTGCTGACTTGAATAGAATTGGATTTGATTTGGGTTGAAGGCGAATTAATGTGAATAAATTAGTGAATGTAAACTAACTGAAATCGAATGAATGAACGTTAGTAAAATTCCAATGTTAATGAATCAATTGGAAAACCAATTCAATGAATATTAATGAGAAGTAAAATTATATTGATTTGGTGGTTGCATTTGTTGCTTTAGTTGCATTTGCTATATTATGTAGTTGTTATGTTGCTATATGTTGTATATCGATACTATTGTCTATATACATGTTCTTATGTTGTTTGTTGAGTGTTTAGTAGGTGCGGATCGCGTTTGCTTCGCATTTGGAGCTCGCTTACGCGCTATAATAGCCGTATACGCTCGCTAATAATAAATAAGGTACATATCTCGGATTACATATCGTACTTTTACACTTTTTTCCCTGCGGGATGCCTCATCACTTGATGAGATGTATATTTGTGATATATATACTGTCATTTTTTTTCGGATCGAGCCGCGCAAAGGAGACTCTGGCGAATTTTTCCGAAAATTTAAGGCGTTAGAATATTTTTGAGAAAATTGGGAAATTTTTGAAAACTAAGTTTAGATTTGGAAACTTAGTAAAGATTTTGTAAGAAGTTTAACTATGAATTTTGGAAAAGTTAAACACTTAAGAGATTTGTAAAAATCTAAATTGAATGGTTGGTTTTGGAAAGTTAATGGATTTTGTAATTTTTCTTACTTGGTAATTTCGAGGACGAAATTCTTTTAAGGGGGAAAGTCTGTAACGCCCCAGAATTTATATTAATTAAAATATGAATATTTAATTAATTTTAAATATTAATAAGTGAAATTTATAAGTCGAATAATTTATTTTCGAATATTGGATTTAATTGGATAATTAAATCGATTATTTAATATTGGAAAATACAGAAATAATTGAAAATTGAGTTTAATATGATTGAAAATGAATTGGAAAATTTTATTTTATCATATTGGAGTTAGAACGATATTTTAGAACTTTTAAAATTGAATTAAGAGTTAATTTGTGAAAATTGAATATTTTAATATTTAATCGACTAGTGAAATTAGCCATTTTTCGAACAGTCTCAGAATTATACGAAACTAGTTCCATTGGATCCGTAATAGTTTGTTATTATCGGATTTCCATTTTCGTAGCAATCGGAGTTGTCGTTTGACCGTGGCAGCTCGAAACGCATCGAAATTGTTTTAAAATTAATTTGGCGAGTTAAAATAGTCATTTTTCAAAAAGTCTCGGATTTCGACGAAACCAGTTTCATCGGATCCATAATGTGATATTATTGTATGGTTTCAAATTTCGTGTCAATCGGATTTACCGTTTGTCCGGTGCAATCTAAAACGCCTAGAAATTTGATTTACCGATTTAATTTTAAATTGATCGTTTATTGCCATAACTCGCACAGATAATCGAATTACCTTCCAAAACCTGTTCCATTGTGTCCGGAATGCGGGGTAAACCCTAGAAACGCCGATTACCGCGCGTAAGTCGAAGTTCGGAAAACCGAGATGAATAGTGTTCGTCGTTTTCTATATAAGCACCCCATCTCTTCATATTCAAAAAAAAAGGGAAACCCTAATTTTGAAAGGCCAGCCGCCACCCTACAGTCAAAGGCCGAAAATCAATCTCCTTCCTTCCTCAATCCCTCCAAATCCGTAAGCAATTAGCACAATCCTCTAACTACAATGTTGTAGAGCGTGGAGAGATCTCCACATCCATACGGTGGAGTGGCGAATAACTCAACAAATCGACGGTAAAATGATGATAAAGGCGGTGCGTTCGTCCTCGATTTTCGAGACAAGAAGGCAGCCGAGCTCCTTCATATTCACGGCAATGGAGGCTCTTCCGATGGGCCACAATATGGCGTCATCTGATCGACGGTTCGTCGTTGTTTGGTGGGTGCGAAATGGAGGGGGGAGCGTCGGTTTGGGTTCTTTTTTTTTGCGTACCTGGAACAGACGCGAGCGAACGAAACACGTGGAGAGGGAAGCAAGGGAGCGGCCAGATGTAATCAAGGAAGGAATGAACGGTGATGATGGTTGGGGTTTTGAAATTTAAAATTTAAAATGTAAATTGATTTGTATTGACTTCTAAATGTCATAACTTGTTGATGCGAGGTCCGATTTGGACGAAACGACTTGTGATGGAATTGTATTGTCGAGCACTATGCTATGGAGCTGAATTGGAAGCGATTGGATCTAGTGAAAATTTCAGGTAAAATTAAACGCACGTTTAATTTTATTCGAAATAAACGCTGAAACGAAATTGAAATCAAGGTGAGAACTTCTCACACAATCGAATCGGTTTCGATTTATATTTTAAATAGTTATATTTAAAATTCTTGAATGCATGTTTGAATGTTGATTGTTATCTATTGATTGTTAAAATAGACATTATGCGCCGTTAGTAAGCGGATGTTATTTATTAAAAACATATACTGCGAATATTTCACAGTACAGTGAAATTTGTATTATTATGTACTTGGAGTTGATTTCCCGCATTATATAGCGGATGAGACCCTATTGCGCCGCCTATTAAGCGGATAATATTTGTATAAATCCCATATACCGCGGTAATTCCATACTGGAACGGAATTGGTATTGTGCTAATGTTTGTGGATGCAGGGAAACAGGTTGGAGGGATCCAACTGGATTCCTCAACTGTATTGATTTATTTACAGATATTGTGATATTTGTTGATTACCATATCGATATATGATATTTGGATGTCGTGATTGACTATTTGGTGCTGCTGCATCATCGGATCCATTTCTGAAGTTTTAAAATAATGATTTTGGTTTTAAAAGGGATTTTAAAGTGATTTTCAAAGTATATGTTTTATTAAATTTTGAATTGATTCATTTTAAATAATTAAAACGTTATAAATTTTTATGTTATAAAAATTTAGATTTTTGAGAAATATAACCGAAATAAGATTTTTGAAAATAAATAGTTAAGTAATTTATAAATTGGTTTAAATTGGGATTTTTGAATTATTAAAAACGATGTATATAAAAGACTTATAAAATTGATATTTTATAAATTAAAAATATTGGAATATAAAACGAGTCTTTATAAGTGTTGAAAATGAAATAAAGATCGATTTCATAAGTGAACGGAATTTATACATTCATAAATTGTGAAGTTATAAAAATGAATAGATTTTGTAAAATAGAAGATTTATAAGTAATTATCTTATAAATCGGATTTTGGCATTTAAATGAGATATAAATGGAATTTGTTAATAATGAGATTTATAAATCGAAGCTTATAAATAGAAATGGAATTTATAGACGTTGTTTTATAAATCCGAAATCAATTGAATTTGATAAATTGAATATTGAAGTTTATTAAAGAAAATATATTCACAATTTTGGACAGTGAATACATTATTGAATAAAATGGTCATGTTTGGCAAAATGAATATTATAAAATGACGTTAATTATTTTAAAGATGTTTTAAAATGTATTATATGACTTATAAAATGGTCTTCTACATTACACTGGTCTCCAAAGAATGAGTAATAATATGACTTATCTTGGCCTCCCGCTATTGACATCAAGACTGAAGTATGCTGATTGCCTCCCATTGTATTCCAAAATGGTTGCTATTCTTGACATGTGGTCTAACAGATTTTTGACCCAGGCAGGAAGGCTTGTCCTTATCAAGTCTGTTGCATTTTCTATGACTGTTTATTGGGCTAAAGCGTTTATCTTGCCGACTAAACTTTTGCATCATGTCAGAAGTGCAATGCTAAGATTCTTTTGGACTGGATCCACCAAAAACAGGAAGCCATTGCCATGTTCATTCAAATGTTTTGAGAAGAGTTTAAATGCTGGTGGGCTGGGGGTTTTAAACATTGTTGACTGGAATATTGCTGCATTCAGTACTCATCTAAATTCAATTATTGCCAAGGATAACTCTGGTTGGCTTAATTGGGTTTGGGTCAATAGAATTGGTAGGGCTAGTTTCTGGACTGTTACCACTCCACAAATTTGCAGCTGGACTTGGAGAAATCTCCTGAGTTTACGTGATAGATTGCTTCCTATTATTGTTCATAGGTTGTCAAATTCTTCTACTGTCAAATTTTGGTACGATCCATGGGTGGCCAAGGGAGTGATATTGCATTCTTTGTTCACATATCAACAGATCCAACAGACTGGTATACCTTTTAATGCAAAGGCGGTGGATTATATTTTCCAGGGTAACATGAATCTGCCATACTCATCAAATCAGTACATCAGGTCAGTGTGGAATGATATACAATGTAATAAGTACCCTCTTGTTGATGTTGGTGATGTGTTTTGGAATGATAGACCTCATACTGTTAAGCTTGTGTACAAGCACCTGCACAATTTTGGTGATCATGATTTCAAGTGGAGCAAAGTTATTTGGACAACTGATTCAACCCCAGGGGATAATCTTATGCTCTGGAAAGTGCTGCAAAATGCAATGTTAACTAGAACCAAATTGATGGAGATGGGATATGATAGGGGATCAAATTGTTTTTTCTGTGCTAATGACCCTGAGACTGTGCACCATTTGTTCATGCAATGTTCTTACACTAAGATGCTGTTTGACAAAATGATGCTTGTAGCTGGGAGTAGATTGTTGGCTAATCAACCTATGCTGGATTTTGACATGATTTACAAAGCTATAAGGTGGCGAACTTTGAAGGCGAGACACTTAGCTATATGCTTGAAGAAATACATGACAGTGGTGTGGTATGAACGAAATTTGATTTGCTTTGATAAGAAGAGGAGAGATGGTCAGGTGTTATGGAAAGTATTGAAGTATGAAATTTACAAAACAATGAAGATGCAAGCTATTTTTCCAGCCATATACATGGATGCTTGGAGATAGTTGGTTTTTTTGGTGTGTTTCTTGTTTTCTTGTTTTGCTTTGTGTGTTTTTTTGTTGTGCTTTTCTTTCTGTGTAGCTCCGTGTGTTGTGTTTTGTATTTTCTTTTTTTCTTGCTTGCTGTTCTCTTTTGGGCAAGTTTTGTGTTTTATTGTTTTTTTGCAATAAAATCAGGTAGGGGCCCTGTTAACCCCGCTAGCTTTTGCTAAAAAAAAAAAAAAAAAAAAAAAAAAATGTATTATGAATCGAAACCATAGATTTCAACATTTATTGTTGAAATAGACGTTTTCGAGAAAGAAGAATATGGTGGACTGTAATACTGTTGTTATAGTAAATGATTTCCGAAAGGAAATGTTTTTGTATAGTATTGGGATTTATATATCTATTTTAATTTCGAATTCCTATACTAGTGATTTTGGGTTGTCATAACGATGTTTTGCGCAGCATTCGTTTTGGCCCAAATAAATGTGTTTAAGAGAATGATTTCCTTAAAGAATGAAATATATACTTAATTTCGATAATAAGTATATTGAATATTTTCTAAGTATTGAAAATAAATGGATTTGCGAATTACTTATTAATAAATAAGTATGGAAATGTTTTTCCAATGTGAAATGAAACGTTTTGAGAAGTTACCTTTTTGAAGATAAATTGAAAATGAATAATTGAAATCGTATATTCATAAATATTTTGGAATGTAAATTCACTATGGAATTTATAAATGGAAAGGGGAATTTGATTAAAAATAAACGTTGATTTATTTTTGAAGTGTGGAAAGATATATCTAGTAAAGATATTTTGAAAAGTAAATAATTTGGGAAATTATTTGGAATTTGGTGATGTTGAGCATGCCTATTGATAGTTAAATAATCCGACTATCAATATTTACCTTTAAATAGGTATTTGTTGTGATTGTTTGAATTTGAATGCCACACTTATTTTTGAATAAGCGCTCACTATTCGGGTTAGCCGGGAAAGGACCTTGGGGTCGTATAACCCATTCCGAATATGTGATACGTTGTAATGGATTGCATTTGATGACCGGTGTTGAAGACCGGATATTTTTGAAAACGGAAGGATTACCGTTGAGTTACTCCATAGGCTGATCTCCGATATAGAGGTTTTATCACCCTTAGTGACGGGAAGTCCGGACGTGATTAGAAATTATCCGGAATGCAAGGACTTCTTTTTAAGTGCCTTCGGTTCTGTTGGAGCCCGGAACAGACTTGTATGGATTGTATGTCTGACATTACAAGTTGAGATATAAAGCTGATTTCTTTCAAATATATTTCTGTTGGTGGCGGAGAATTTATTCTCTTAGCTTAACACACTTCTTTGAGACGTACGAGCTCAGAGGTTATGTAGTTGAAGATTATTAGTGATATACTCCCAATTTGGTAGTGTGGCATGCTGAGTGTTGCTGTGGGATGATCATTGTTTGATCATTTGTGATATGATCATTTGTTTGATCATATATCTTGGTGATCATTACTTTGATCATTTGTTGACCCAAAGCACAACTTTTGTATAAAGCGTGGCTTTGTGGACGAGACTTCGTCGGACCTCACACCCTGAAAATGGTCAAAACAGGAAGGATGCAGCAAGGTTATTAGGGATAGCGCCCCTTTAGTGTATGTCATTCCTTCTGGATAGAGGTGGTATCATGGTATGGAGCCCAGATATTTAACCTATGTTGTTGCTGTAAATTTTATGGTTGTTGGAAATCGAGGATCCTCGGATAGATCGGTTACGATCGGGGGATGACATATTCGTGTCAGTAGTTACCCAGTTAGGGGTAACCCGGCCTTGTGTTGGCAGAGATCCGGCTAGGTTCTCGGGACGTCATTCCAGAGGCGTTTCCATGTGGCAATGGGAAGTTCCTTGGCCTGACCATTTGTTGGAAATCCAAAGAAACAATACGAGACTTGTACGGTTTTAGTTGTAGAACCTTCCATGTAATGTGGCGATAACCTGCTATTGAACATGGTAGCTATAGTAGGCATACGATAATGGTCGTATGTTGGCTAAGATTTATATCTTTACTTTCGAAATAATTTTTCTACGCTACGCACTAGTAATAATATCAAATGTTTCTTTTTAATGCGTATCAAGCATCTTTGACTATCATAAGGAGAAATCTCCTCCGATTCTGCGTTTGCATTGTGTGTGTGCGGGAGGCCTGATGGTAGTCTCATTTTTAAAAGCATTGCGAATTGACTTTAAAAATATTCCTCTATTTTGATTTTAAAGAAAAATAAACTGTTTTAGTTCTCACACCAGTCACATGACTGACTCGGAGTTTATTGTTTTCCTTCCTAAACTCTGGGTGCCCACCAATTTCCACACGGGCAGTCAAGAGTAAGGTTTATCAGGATATTCTGGAATTCAGGAGTTGCTGGAGGCAAGCTGGATGGCATGGCGTATTACTAGTATATAATATTTCTTTTCTGCTGTTGATATTGTTTGTTGTTGTACACTCTGATAATGTAATGAAATGTAATGTAATGTAATAACTGATATAGTTCTTTGTTTAAAGATTATTCATTTATGTATTATATGTTGTTCCGCTGTGAATTGTGAGATTCTGATATTGTTTCTGTTGTTATTTTCTTTCTGTTCTATTCTATCTTTTTCTCTCTTTCTTCTATCTTTTCTTCTTCTTTAACCCTAACATTTCGGTTTTTCGGCAACGAAAAATCGCAAACGTTACCCAAACTCTGACTTCTTGGAAGAAATCCGGACAATCTCCAACAATCCAAAAGAACATACTATCGCAAGTCACTTTTGCGATCAACTCAGCCTAAATCCAAAGAAATTGCTCTCTCTCAACCAAACAGAACAGCTTATGCTGGCTAAGCCAACTCACCAAAGAAACGAGTCCACTCTACTGCTTCTGAACTCCACTTCAGAGAAACTACCCAGCCCGAAGACTCCTTACCAACTCAGAACACTCTGCTAAACTCAGCCACATCACCGAGCAGACTCACTTCTTACTCTTGTTCCAAAGAAACATCTTCGGAAATATCCATAGTCACTACATCTCATCACGCAGCTACTATTTCCTGAGATATCAAGATACCAAAATATCATCACTCACTAGCTTCTGCCCTACCGATAGATCCAAACTCAATTCGGCACTTCAAAAATGAACTCCGTACCTTCAGAAGGTTACCTTCAGAGATCGATGAAGTCCTTACACTAAGAAAAACTCACTCGAGACGGTATTTGGTCTACAGTCTCGACAAATACACTTCCAACCTCATCCATTCAAACTCCAAACAATGGTAGTCGTGTTGCACACACTTCTACCTCATCTACCTTTATAACTTACATTGGAAGACCTGAACAGGTAAACCAACAAATAGGTAGAAACCATTATATATATATATATGTATATGTATTAAAAATACAAATACGCTCTCTCAAGATAGACACCTCTACAGAGCCTAGGTATTCACTCAACCTAATGCTCTGATACCAGCTGAGACGACCCGACTTTTTCTCCACAAAAAGTCGTATCATCCTTAAGAAAGAAAGGGATAGAAAAGAGAAAAGAAAGAAGAGAAAGAAGAAACAACACAAGAATCTCAACAGCGGAACGAATAAACTATATTAATAACATAAGTATTACATAGTATACAACAAATATCAGAGTTGCACAGACTATACAACACATACTAGACAGTTATAAACGCATGTCTAGTTATTACAACTCAATACACAATACAGAAAAACTCAGAGATACCAACACAGCGGAACTATATAACTAAACGCAGAAGCCTCCTGCTCCATTTGCTCCTCCACAATTCGTCAAAGCTAACCTGAATCCTAACCTGAATTCCCTTGGCTACTCGCAAAAATTTGAGTACCCAAGAGTTAAAGAAAAGCAGAAATAACTCCGGATCAGACATGGGTCTGGTGTGAGTAACAGGTTAAAGTTGCTTAACTTTGAAAAACCTTTGAAAAGAAAAGGTATCACGTAAGACTTCCCACACATAAACATGGAAAAGGTTTTACCTTATGCTAACCAAAACATTTGATAGGAAATCCGATGATATTATAATAGTGTCTAGGGTTTTCAAGTAAATAAGAAATAGCCGAAATTGTTACATGATTAAATTCCAACTACTAGCCACAAAAATGGGTAATACAATCAAAACCGTTGGCACTTACTGAATTTTGGATTCCATACAATGGCTGGGCTACTGGGGTACCGCCCGTCACAGTACGTGGCCTAGATCACCGTACCGAGGATTACTCCCAATCCCCTACAACACAAAGCCGGACCCATTCCTTACTGAATAGTTCCGAACAAGACGACCCCGCAGTTGTGATCAGCAACCACACCACTAAGCCGAAAATAAAGGGACCTCTAGACAGGGATAAATCTTGCTCTCAAGTGGGGGCTACCCACGAAGCTTGCTGCACCTCCCCTGTTTTAGCAATTACCGGTTGATGAGGCTAGAGGCTACGATTACCTTTATAGGACATATCACTTAGAATGCTCATCGTCCTCCTGACGATGTTCTGAAAGCATTCAATCCATACAAGTTCATTCCGGGTTCGAACGAAACCGAAGGCATTATCTCGTTACACTCATTTGGAATCACCCTCAGAGTTAACGACAATAACCCTTGCACTCTGAATCATCATATCGAATCTATAAGTACTATTCCGTCAACTCATTACGGAATCACCCACAGAGTTATACTGACGTATAGCCCTTACACCTCGAGTCTTCACTCGCTCCACTTGGATTAACGACCTAACGTTTAATTGGAATCGATGTGATTTTCGGATATCCAAATATGGAAACCCGATCCCGGTCTCATCGAAATCCAAAGCGTGTCTTTTAAGGCCAAGTTGTTTTAAGTTTAAAACAATTCAATTCATTATCTAAATATACACAGATAGATAATTCATCACAATAGATAATCAACATTATCATTATCAACAGAAGATAAATCATATCATAATCAGATAATTCATCTCATCATTCAAAAGCAATCAACACATCCATATCACATACATCTCCCATCTCAAACTGAGATTACAAACCATACCAGGCAATCAATACCAATCATTAAACATAAGCAATGATCTAATGATCATTCCATTTATAATTAATTTAAAATGAATTAAATTAATTACCCAAACTCTAATTAATTTAAAATAAATTAAATTAATTACTTCATCATTAAAATTCTGCTTATCTTGATCTTTAATTGATTACAAATCAATTTATCATCTCAATATCCATTTCACTTAATCCTTATTGATTAACTATCTCTAATTACAATAAGTAATTAGCATTTAATATTACTTACACAAGTTAATTATATTAAACCCTTTGTAAATAATTAACTTGTATTTGCTAAATTAATTAATTAGCTAAAATTAATTACATTAATCATTTATTCATTATTAATTATACCTTAATTAATCAATTTCAAATTACATCATTAATTAATTAATTAATGATTACATTTAATCAATCTCTCAATATAAATTAATTACATAAGTAATTAATCTTCAATTAAACAACATATATATTAATCACCCATGACTAATAATATTAGTAATTAACTACTTTAATTACTCATCTCATAATTAATTACTCTTAATTAATTATCTAAATTAATCCTTGATTAATTCTAAAGTAATTTAAATCAAATTGCCTCTATAATAAATATCTTTAATTACATCCTGTAATTATTAATTAATTACTTCCTTAAGTAATTACAAATCCATAAAGTAATTATCAACAATCCACAAAAGTTTAAATTAATTTAACTTAATTAATCTAAAACTAATCACATTGATCAAATTAATTACACTAAGTAATTAATTCATTAATTACTTTCATTAAGTAATTAAACTTAAACAATTGATTATTATTAATTAATTAATCCAATTAATTATTAAAATTAATCACATTAATTAATTGTTAAATAATCTTTAGTTAATGACCTTCATTAACCTTTCTTAATTACATAATTAATAATTAACTTCAATTAATCATTATTAATTATCAATTAATTAATATTTAACTACAATTTAATTAACCTCAAATTATTAATTAATTAAGTGTTAATTAAAATCTTAATTAATCATTAATCACTTGATTAAATAAATCTTAATCATAAATTAAAATTTAATTAACCATCCCTAATTATAGATTAATTAACCTTAATTAATTAATCTCAAATCTAATTAAATCAACTTAAAAATATTATTTACTTAATTAGATATCCACATTATTAATAAATTAAATAATTAATATTCCATTTAAATTAACTTAATAATTTAAATGAAACCAATTTAAGTTCTAAATTAAGATACATTCTTCTTCATACAAAAGTATTTTAAACAATTTGTGTCAAACAAAATTATATTTAAAAATTTCTTCTTAAATTCAAACTGAAACACAATTTTAAATTTTCATTTCAGATTCAACCTTAAAAATTAAAACTTACTTACATCTCTATCTCCATTTTTAAATTCAATTTATTTAACCTTTCCTAAAATAGTTAAACAAATTTAAATTTAAAACTTATTTATTTTTAAAACTAACATTAAAGTCAAATTCCAGATTTCAAAACTGAATTTAAACTTATTTTAAATCCTTATTTCATAATTTAAAACTCATAGTTTAAAATTCAAACCAATGTTCCTTTATACTTTAAAAAGTTTAAAAACTAAATTTAAACTCCAGATTTAAATTCAAACTCAGTTTCCATATTTCTGTTTTCCAGATTTTTAAACTTGTTTCAAATTTTCAGTTGCATTTTAAAAATTAGCTTTTAAATTTTTAAAACAGAAAAACAGTTCCCTGTTTTGGTTTAATCATCTTACATTTTTGAATTCAAAAATGATTCAAAATCTCAGATTTAATTATTAAATTTAAAATTAAGTTTCAGGTTAAAAATTCCAGTTTTAACTTCATTTACAATTTGAAATTTTACTTTTAAATTTTATTCACAGAAAGACAGTTTTTCTGATTTTAGTTTAAAACCAAACTTAAATTTTAAAAGCATTTCAAATTTATTTCAAAGGTCTAAAATTTAAAACTTACTGAATACAAATTCAATTTCAGATTCAAGGCTTATTTCAGATTTTTGATTGCATTTTACTTTTTACTTCAATTTTATAAAACCTGGAAACAAATTTCTGTCTAATTACTAAAACCCTGAAACATTTATTTCAAATACCCAAGTTTAAACTTATAGAATTCAAATTAAATTCTAGATTCAAACATAGGTTTACTTAATTTAAACCTTAGTTTACATTTTAGAACCTGGTTTTAAAACTAAAACAAAAACAGGTTCTGTTTTTATATGAAATCCTGAAACAATTAGTTACCCGAGCCACCCTATAAATTACTTCGAGTCAGAAGTACATTTGCTTCGAGTTTCTACCCAAATTTCCCGAGACAATCCCGAGCAACAAAACCCCGCAACCCAAAACAACACCACCATCATCACCAACATGCACAATACCCCTGTGCATCCACTTCCCAACTCCGGCATCACTGGCCATCATCTCTGACCATCCTCCATCGACCAAAATCCCCACATCAACCTTCAACACTCCAAAATCCCAGAATTCAACTTGAATTTAAATTCAAGTTTTAAAACAAAAAACCTGGAAACAACCCCTTCCCACTGCCTGACCTGTCAACGACAAGGCCTCCCAACTCCGGCCACTATTACTCTTGAAACTCCGGTGAAAACTTCATCAATGCATCTGCTACCAACACGCTAAACCTAGTTGAACTCGATCAATTTATGAGACCGCATCACTCAATTTTCTTATACTCAGTAAAACTAGGGTTCTAAACCTGAAATCCCAAATTGCAACAGCAAGATTGAATTTTAATCCAATTCAATATTTTTCCTATAATATTTGGTAGCTAAACTATCTCCAGAATCAAATTCATCCAAAATAATTGCAAGCTTCCACTGTGCTTAGCCAAATTGTAAAATACAGTAATTTCAAAACTGCAATTTGCTTCTTACATTATAAATGGTAATATTATTTTTAAAAAATCTTAATCTTGTAAGATGTTTTGAGTTGAATTTCTGAAACATTGACTTGCAATGTTTCATATTTTTACTTATAAAAATTCTAATACTCTGTTATTTATTTTACAGTAAGTTTTATTTAAATTTTACTTAAATAAAATCTTAAATCCTAAATTCTGAAACTAACCTACAAATCTTATCTAAATCCTATAATTTAACAAAAACTAATTAAGGATATAAGAATCTAATTTGAAAACTTGGACTAGGTAACAAGACAGAGCATAGAAATTTTTAACAGCATACAATTTGTGCAATTCACACATCAGACAGTAAGTTTTGAACACGTGAATCTTTATTTATTTTAGCATGCAATAAGTTTTAACCTTAAGTTTTTAAAAGAAAAGTTACTCACCTGAATTTGCAAAATGCAGAGCACAAATTCAATTGCATGTTCCAGATTTTGAAAATTCATGAATGCAGGCCCTTGCTTCCAGATGCAAAGAAATGCAGACCTACAGATTTAATGCTTTTAATCTTTGTTTTAAAATGATGCTTCCAGATTTACAGAATAGAATGCCTATATGCTTGCTTCATGGTTGCAGATGCAAATCCCCAGGTTATTTTGAAAAAAATGCAGGCTTCACTTGATAAAAATTGAAATGCAGGCCTTCAGTTTTGGAGGATGCAGATTTGTATTTTGAGGAGTTGAATGCAAGTTGGTTTATAGGTTTGAGAAATGCAGGTGTTTGCTTATGCATTTGAAATATGTTATAGAGAGTTTAATTATGAAGAGGTGAAAAAAATGGTTTTTCTCAGCTGAAAGAAATTTTGATTTAGAATGAAAAAATGAGAAAGAGGAGAAGAAATGAGTATGCAGGTTTATATAGCTTGTTTATGATGAATTAAAATTAAAGAAAAATAAAAATTGAACAATGACACTTGTAAAAGAAATAGACACATGTAAATTTACACACTTAAATATTTAACACATGTTAACTCAAAATTTTAAATTACATACACATGTCTCTTTCAAGTAATTAGTAATTTAGATTAAGTGTTAAAGATAAATTAAACTTAATTAGTTCCATAATCACCTAGCTATGTATAATTAATTTCTAAAGAATAAAGCAAAGTGTTTAAATAAAACAACATACAAATTTATCATTTGAAAAAGAAACTTTTAAACAATTAAAATTAATTTACAAAAGAGGTTACAATAACTTACATGAATACATGTTTCATAAATTAAATTGTATTTTAAATTTCAAATTAAACTTACAAATCACATTTTATAAATTAATATTTTAATAAGAATAACACAAACATTTTTTTAACTTATTTTAATATACAAACTTAACTTGAAATGAATTTTAAACCAATAAAACATTTATCTTATATATTTAAAATCATATAGTATTTTATTAAATATGTTTGAAAAGCTTAAATCCAAAAATAAATCACAATTTCTTATTTTCAAAATATTAAAATTATGCTATACTAATTTAATAACTTATCTATTAAAAATATACATATATATTTATAAATATAAAACAATTTATTAACTTATTAAAAATAATTTCACAAATTAAATATTTAAATAAAGAAGATTATTAAATCAAATCAAATTTATTAACAAAAATTGTCAATTCAATTTAAATTTAAACACGGATTATTAAATCTAAATTGCCATAAATTCCGAGATATTACAACCTAGATGTTTTAATGCTTTTGAAAGGATGGTTTCGACGTCATCACCCTCCCCAATTTTTTGTGAAGTAAAGAATGGTTTCCAAGAAGATTTGTTTATGTTCACTTTGAACCAAAAATATTATTTCAAATATAAACCAAATGGTTTCGAAAGGTGTTGGTTTCAAAGTGTAACCTTTAATGGTTTCGAAAGGGGTGCTTTCGATGGTTTAAGAAGGTATATTTCCAATGGTTTCGAAAGAGGGTGTTCCACTTGGTTTAGATGCTATATTTCTAGAGTTAAGGTTAATGCTTTAATACAATCGAAAGGTTTCAAAGGGATGTTTAGAGTATTCAAAAGGTAGAAGCCTAAGTTTTAATGATAGAATTTTATGCTTTGGAAGGAGGTTATCCAATGAAGTTGAAAGCTAGGTTTTGAAGTCGTCGGAAGGCTTTTAAACCCAAACTCATTTTTTTTAAAAGGAAAAAAAAGACCTAGGCTTAATAAAGGAGTTTTGAAAGGATTTCAAGCATGTAAATTTGAAAAAGTATTTCAAGGATTTGAAATCCTTAAGAGTGGTATTGTTTGGTTATTATGTTTACTCAGTAAAATATAAATATATTCACATGATAAAGGGGCGGAAGAACCTGCTAGATTAACCCAACAGTGAATATAAATTGATTAAACTCCTTAGTGAGTAGAATTGCATCCAATGTGTCAGGAAGACCTGAGTATGGGATGCTTTAACTTTGAAGTTGTCCGGGAGATAGGTTCATAGTAAACCAATGAAAACTAAGTTATTGGGGTAACCAACAGGTTCATAGTAAACCCATGAAAACTATGTATAAAGATGGTCGACAGGGGCCAATTGGTTTGTAGTGAACCCAAGAAAACTATATGCGAATTAAGTATTTACATTAGTCAAATGGTTTCTAGTAAACCCATGAAAACTAGGGTAAGGAAGTAGTATTTCCTAGTCAACCCATAAAAACTAGGATGAAAAAGGAGTTACTAGAATGATCTATAGGTTCTCAGTCAACCCATGAAAACTAGAAAAAAATTGAGTTATGGGAGAGGCAAATAGGTTCAGGTGAACCTATGAATTGATTAAGTTAATTGGCAGGAGCCTATAGGTTCTTAGTAAACCCATGAAAACTTTGGAATAGGATAGGTATCCATGAATTATAAAAAGGTTGTTAGTAAATCCATGAAAACTAATAGGTTAATAGTGATCCTAGAAACTATAATTTTAACAGGGAGTCGGTTAAACCAAAGATGGGTGACCCAAATTGTTTATAAGTATGCATATCATCATAATATTTTGAAATGTATGTTCTAACCATTGTGGATGCAGGAGCACAATATATGGTTTTGAAAAAGGTTTTGGAATGCTAGTTAGGGGAAAACCCGTTCCGCTAAGTGGCTTGGACTCACTAGATCTCTAAAAGTTTTGAGATGTTAGATTATTATTCATACCAGGCTTTAGTCTGACTTGAAGTTTTTGTTTTCCCCTAAACTCTTAGGTGCTCAATTGACTTTGAGTAGTTTGAGATTTAAGGCTTTCAGGTTCTCTTCTTAAAAAAATAAAGCTTCCAGAGCTGTTTAGGAGGCAGTTAATTATTTAGAGTTATCTTTTCCAGTGTGTATTTTTGGATGTAAAGGCGGACTTTTATCCTTATTATATACTCTGATCAACCAAGGGAGCATCTTCATATGTTGCTCTTGGCGTATGTGTAGTAATTATAATTATCTAGAAGTGGTTAACGCTTTTGGGATTATGTAATGAACATGAAATGTTTTGTATGGAATGTGGAATTGTGTTTTCAATTTGTTCATTTTTCCCATATTCTTGTGATTTGTGTATCAATGTATCTAACATCGCCGTATTTGGTCATCGAGTATTACTAATTATGGATGACTACAGCGTCTGTAACTGCTAGTTTTGGGCCTCCAAGTAGGGGGATGTTACACACAAACTGGAGAAAAATCCATTACCCAAAGTTCTTTTCGCCAAGATGAAACTTCCTAGCCCATTGTACTTATGACAATCCCTAATGTTAAGGAGATCATCAAAATGCTTAGAGAAAGCTGCCTCATTCCAGAGCCTGGAGTTCTTAACACCCAAACCCCTAAAAGCATAAGGTTTTTCAATCTTACCAAATGACAAAGGTACGAGTATCCTAGAATGCGTATACCTGTCCGTAGAAAATGATTCATAGCTTAACGAATCTGGTTAATAAGCTTGATAGGAAGGATAAATATCTACACCGGCCCACGGTCATAGCTTGAATAATTATTTTGATAATGATAAGTCTCCCTACCTAAGTTAGGAACCTATTAACCTATAGATTCATACATCTCCTAATCTTCTCAAAGAAAGGAAGGCATTCATAATATCCAATCATCCTAGTGGAAAGAGGAACACCTAAATGAGTTATGCCGTTAGGTATAAATGGTAAGGACAAATGTGAGTGCAGTTTAATCCTTTAGGAATCGATAACACTAGCTAAGGTTATAAATGACTTCTAAGGGTTGATTTATAGTCTAGTAATACCTTAAAACTTGTTCAATGTCATGAAGATACATTGTAGTGAAGAAGTAGTTGGTTTAGTGAAGATAATTACTTCATTTGCAAAAATAAGAGTTGAGATGGTAGGGTCTTTCCATTTAAGGAAAAGCAGGAATTCCTTCTTATCTATTACTATGTTTAACAACTAAGTATATAACTCCATTACTATAATGAAAAGGTAGGATGACATCGGGTCGCCCTGCCTAATGCCTTGCTTACCCATCAAAAACCAAAGTTCTTGCAATTGAGGACTAGGGAGTAGGTGACCATGGAAAGGCAAGTATATACCCAGCTAACATAATGACAGAGAAAGTTCATTCTTGCCATTATCTACTATAGCCTTCTACTAAACAGAGTCATAAGCCCTCGTATTGTCCAGCTTAATCATGGCCCTCGTATTAGCAATTCATGTGCGAGTAAGACATTATTGAGAATACTCCAATCTAAAAGGAAAGCAGACTGTGTAGGGATATTATATGAGGGAGAACAATCTTTAACCTTGAGGATATGACTTCGGAAATGCACTTGTAGACCATATTGCAACAAGCAATAGGTTTAAAGTCCATAACAGATGAAGGATGGCTAATTTTTGGAATTAAGGCCAAAGTGGTAGCATTGATGTCATTAATAATTTACTATGATTGAAAAAATTATTGACAGCCTTTAAGAAGTCTTTATAAATAATAGACCAACTATGTATATAGAAAGTGACATTAAAGAGGATTTATTCATACCAAATATTGCAAGCTTAGTTTCATCATCAAGGACTCTAGTTAAAAGAATATTTACATCTTGGCTGCTAAGTGTTGGAAGATTAACAAATCCTCAAGAGGAGGACTATAATGAGCAAAGGTACCTAAAAGGTGAGTATAATAATCACTGGAAGCCTTATCAATAGCCTTAAGAGTGTCGTGATGCCTACCAAACTCATTATTGATGTGGTAAAGATTTTTTCTGGCTTGTTTGGGTTAAAGAGAATTATGAAAAGTCTTTGCGTTTTCTGTTACCTTGAATGATCCGTTCCTTCCTAACTGCTTGTATCTTCATTTCCCACTCTACTTCAGACGGCTTTAAACATAGCTCATGCTCCTCTTGTGATAATTGTAAGTTGGTAGGCTGCTCCAACACGCTACACTGCACCCTTTGCAATTGCTTAAACAAGCTCCTTGATAGTCCCTCCCCTTCCAAAAATTTATCTCTAGTCCAAGCCCTTAATGCTTCCTTTGTTAGCCTTAGTTTTCGCTGAAAAATATGCATATTGTTACCATAAAAGTTAGTAGACCAAGAATTATAAATAATAGGTAGAAATTTAGGATTGTTTACCCATGTATTAAAATTTTTTAGAACTTGTCTTTATCCAATAGCACAGCTGCTTCACCTGATGATGAGAGGGGAATGGTCAGATAATAAAGGTGGAAAGACATAAGTAATAAGATTAGGCCATTTTAGAATAGATACAGAGTTCGTAAATAAGTGATCAGTGTGAGTCATAGTTCTAACACCAGTTCTACTGTTATTATAACAAGTAAAAAAATGACTAGAGACTATAGATTCATATGGATTAGCCAGCTAAATGGCTTCATTTAGGGGTGCAGTGACCTTGAAGGATAACGGGACACCACCTATATGATTAGCAATACTAAGCATGATGTTAAAATCACCCAGGATGAACCAAGGATGAGACTCTTGGCTTAGATGAGGTAGATAGTCCAACAAGTTTTGCCTTGGTAAACTATGAATATCCACGTAAATAAAGGTGATGTACAAGAAGGTAGAGGTGGGAAGACGTCGAGCATGAAAGTGGATGAATTGCCTACGAGATAAGATAGGGGACAGTTGTAAGATATTAGGGTCAGAAACCACCATGATTCTACCATAAGGGTTTGTTATAAATTATGATGCAACTCCCAAGTTGGATTAATAAAATTAGAAGCTTTTCTAGTTAAAAGAAGATTCAGTTTAGTCTCAACAAGGGCAAGAATACTAAGATTATTATTGGAGATTAGTTGCTTGGCTTTCAAATGCTTATTTTTCGTACGTGCACCTCTGATATTCCAGATCCTAAAATTGTGTAACATTGATTAAACTATAGTGAGAGGAGGGTGTTACTCCTGGTCCTTATTCCTTGCGAAGAGATAGTTGATTCTGATTCAGGAAGAACCAATTGATAGTACACTTCCAACCCATTGTCATGGTCTAGAGCGTTTATATTTTCTTTTTTGTTCTTGCTCTTTGTACTGTTGTCCTTGGGAACTGATTTAATAGCTACATAAGATAAGTTACTAGAGAGATCTTCATCTTCAAAGTTTATGAGGTGGGAATATGAGGGAGAGTGGGACATCTAGGGGGAAGGATATGCGAATTGTGATTATGATTGGATTCACTGAGAGTTTTCATAATAATTTCCTCAGGTGAAAGATTTGAAATGGAAGTCTGGTGAGATTGATCAAGAGAAGATAATAATTCTAAGAAGGTGGAATATAAGGAATTTGAATAGGTGAGTCAGTAGAATTTGATTTCTCCCCTACTATATCAACATTGAGAAGAGATGAGATTAAATGCTCATACATTGATTTATTAGAATTGGTTAGGGTAGATAGAGCATTTAAGAAAGGGTTCTCCAAGGCTTGCACACCCTTGTTTTGCATGTGCACAGATCCATGCATAGGAAACTACCGTAAAGAATGTGTAACCTCTTCATGTGCTTGTGATTCGTCAAATTTATTATAAAGCTCATTAACCAAACCAATCAAGGGCTTAACCACCTCGTGCGTTACATTTCTATCACATCATTAATAAGCAAGATGGCGCAATCCAATTGCTCCTTCTGATATAATATTTATCCTTCCTCAAAACCATCAATACTTGAATAATTTCTTCCTTCCTCATCCTCCATTTTCCCAAGTACCCGAAATGCATTTGAAGTTATCACCTCTATCCCTCACTAGACAAGTTACATACCCCTACCATATTATTTTTCCCAACCTCACTAAGAGATTAACCATTCTTATTAAGACTACAACAGAATCCTCCAAGTCAATGTTACTTTTCCCTTCCACCATAGGAATGGTTAATTTAGGTACCATATCCCCATTCACCTTTTGCTTACTAGCAAAATCAACCTTTTTCCATATATGCTTAGCTTTATTGGGCCTTTGAACAAATTTACCCCCAAGTCCCAGATTTTTCTTAACAAGCATGACTTCACTTTCCTCAACAGGATTCTTCACCCCCACCACCTTTTCACTCTAATAGTTCTCTGCTGAATGACCAAACACCTTACACAAACTGCATGCCTTTGTCTTCCATTGGTAATATGCCCGCACATATTTCTTAGTTCCATGCCCTAATAAAATATGGAAACTTGTAACTGTTGGAACTGGACTAGCCCATAATGGAAGAAATGGGTGAATTTCTAAAATTTTAACCATTTTGGATTTTTAATGGGCCTATGAAGTCTAAATTTATTTAGAACTTTTCTAAGTTTCTTTTGAATAAAATCAATATTTCATTTAATTTTATAAATAAGATTTTACTTTAATTTAATGTAAATGTAAACTAAAGTATATCAAATATACTTTTATGCACTTATTTGTGTATAACAGTAATTTATTAAATTTATTTAGAGAATGAAACTTTTCATTCCCTATCTCTTAAATTATTCAATTAACAACGGGGAATAGGCTTATTAAGAGAAGGAAACATTTCATTTCCTTCCACTCAACTTATATAATTAATGTGGGGCACATTATTTATATGGAGAGAGAAACCTTTCATTTCTCTCTCTTTAATTAAATTGATTGATCATATGAATGTCATTAATTAGCAACATGTATATGGCACAATGTAAGTATAAACAAATATATTGTATTGTAAATGCTGTAAGTACAACATATGACAGGTACTATCAATTGATGATAAAGTGTAGACATATAAACAAAATTAAATGGATAACTAATCACATAAAGGAAAAAATGGAAAATAAATAAAGAGTAATAGTGATGATTGAATCAATTTCTCATTTCATAAACTTAATTAATGCAGCATATTAATGACAATAAATAGGCATCATAATATAAGGATATAAAAAGTCAAAAAATAAATGTATGTATATATTATTGTCTTATTTAAATTGTTTCCTCCTTTGGGGAAGAAATCTAATCATACTTTGAAAATATTAATACATGTAACAAATTTTATATAT
This sequence comes from Allium cepa, assembly GCA_030765085.1. Taxonomy (NCBI): domain Eukaryota; kingdom Viridiplantae; phylum Streptophyta; class Magnoliopsida; order Asparagales; family Amaryllidaceae; genus Allium; species Allium cepa. The sequence continues at coordinate 70,151,297 of CM060940.1, read as the reverse complement.
ACAAACATACATATGAGATTAACCGTGTGTATATAAGATTAAATTAAGTCTTTCTACTTAATAAAAATAGAGATTTATAGGAATCGATTTAAAAGTAGGTTTATTATCAAAACATTAATTGTGTGTATGTAATATTCAATTAAATATATCTAATTATTACAAATAAGAGACTATAGTAATCAAATTAAAATTTAGATTTATTGCTAAAAAATCTTTCTTTTTTTAATTTTCAAAACAATACAAACAAAAAATACACATGTAAACTTTCAAATCTAAAATTAAATTTTGTTTTATATGATTTAAAACAAGAATCTTTCATAAAACAGTATAATATTCCTACATAAATTTTATCTTAATTTATTAAAGTAAATCCAATGAAAACAATATGAACATACAAAATTTTAGATCTAAAGGATTATACTTTGAGTCGAATGTTTCACAATATAGATCTATAATAAAACATTGTATTCAAAAATATACAAATTTTAATTTTAATTTAACAAAATAAGAACCCAATTGATAAAATGGACATATAAAATTTCTGACCTAAAAATTAGACTTTAAATTGAATGTTAGAACACAGCTCCAAAAAAACATTGTATTTAAACATAAACAAATATTAGTTTTGATTTATTAAATAAAACACCAATCGATCATTCACCAAACAACTCAAGCTACACAAACAATTTTCAACTTAAATGAGGCAGTGATATGTACATACAAATTACAATAATTAAATTTCTCTTTCAACAAAAATTACATCAAATATCGTTATCTATTAAAGAAAAACATATCTGATTACCAAAAGCCTTAAAGCAATCTTTAAAATGGACTCCCCTTAGGATGTTTTCTAGAAATCACACCTTGAATGATGATTTCTCCTCAGATCTTCAAGTTGCCCATCCCATCCTTACAAGAGATGGATGAACCACTTTTGTTCTATTTTTATTTTGATGTTTTCATATGGAGTTGAAAGAATTTTGGAATTTTTTTGTTTTCTTCAATGAGAAGTTAAGAGGAGATAAAGAAACAGATTGAATAAGAAAGAATGAATTATACATACAGAATGAATCAGAAAATATGCTTTATTTTAAAGAACGAAACATTTTCCATTCTTTCATTAAAACTTCCCTAATTAATTCTCTTGATTGTTTCTCTTTCTCTCTAATCCTTTCTTTACATGTGCAAATGACATAAAATTTTGATAAATCATGTCATCAAATGACATAAAATTTCCATAAATCATGTCATCAAATGACATAAAAGTACCATAAATTATTTTATGCAATTATCTTTAAATTACATCGATATCGTATGTCAATGAGCGCAAATATAACTTTTATAAATGCATTAAAATAATTGCAAAAAACTTCCAAACATCAAATAAATAATAATTAATATTTCTCAAATATCAATAAATTTAATCAATTTACAACGTTTAATAAATTAATTGAATCGGGTGGTTTTTCAAAGAATTCATCATTTGGCTTGTGCGACTCAAAGGCGTAAATTCAGTCAACGATTAATATCGAACTATTCGAATATTAACATTCGTACTTCACTTAGCAGATGGTGTGACATTTTGGCCAAATTCATTGCTTACATCTTTAGGTAAAATTGTATTTTACTTATTATAAGCGGTACCTAATAGTGATAATTATTTACACTAATTCTCCTTGTTAAAACTATATCACTTTGGATTTATGAAATTTGATAATGGTCAAAATTCCAATATAATCCACATTCAACTTTATAGTCCGAAGATAAAGTCTTTGGTTCAATAATAACGATTATTATTAACCGAAATGCTCTGGCCTGAGACTTTGATTCTGAGTTGATTTCAATTGACCGTGTTACTAACCTATATAAATGAGGAGAGGAATCCTCTCCTGAACAGTGTTTCACTTCCAATTCTTCCACTCGACTCAAATATAGTAGTTCGATGGATTCCATGTCACGACTTATAATCAAAGCAGAGCTTCCACATTGAAGATCAATAGTATTCTTAAGTTGAGAGAACTGTGTAAATTAGTCACATCGATATTCTCTGTTTGAGCTTAGTTATATTAACCAACATAAATCTATTGAGTGAGTCATTCCATAGTTATCCAATAACTATCAATATATAACCTCTTGGTGCCGCTGCCCAATTGGGTTCGTCCCTTTGTGAGCGGGTATGCCATTATGTTTTAAGTATCTACTCTATCAATCAACTCTCTCCGACGATATAAACTATTTTATCTTGTGGAACAGTTCAGAGTATGTCCCTTGACTTCTAGTAAGCTATAAATGTTGTTAGGAATTATATCATGATATCGTTATCATGTAATAATGTTACGAGATTCTTAACATTTGGAATCTGCTCAATTATAAATTTGTGCACTTATATTTTTATATACATTTTCTTTATTGTGGCGCTATTTAAGGCGATGTACTTAAATATTTTCATCGAATCAGCCATTGTCTTTCATTTGGACATTTCCAACTTAAATATTCTTAACTTGAATTTGTTATTGACATATTACACTCAATATCACTTATTAAGTTTGAGTCCAAACACTCCTTCATAAGGTGTTTTTGTTTCTGTAAACAATTCTCTGAAATTTCATAAATACACAAGAACAATTCGAGCAACCATTTAGTGATATCATCTTGGATTTAATATTTTTTTCATATATCAAATACACAAACAAATCAAGATATCATAGATAACGTAACATTTATGATAATTCCTATTGCCAATGCATAAAAAACTCATCTCACGAGTTCCATATTGAACAATTTAATAAGGTGCCTTTTCTTTTTGATATGGGACATTTCCAATATCTTTAATACTCACTATAAAAGACATCATTTACAATCCGAAATTGAGCATTAAAACAAATAAGGTCAATTTTAACAAAAGTAAATCATTTAAAATCAACATGTTATTTACTTATAATTTAGAAATACCAATGTACCTTTTAACGTTATATCATATAAACACATGCTTCCTCTGCATTTTGATTGATAATCAAACTATTTGATATTTTTATCAAGATATTTGTTCAATTTTGATGCTCATAAAATGATACTTTCTATCATTTCTTGGATCATACCTACAAACTCACAAACACAATACACCCCCACTTACTTTGAGACATTTTGGTTATTATGTGTAAATTTTTTACTCTAAATAATTATTTAGAATTTTCTGTTTCAATACTTATGTACCAAACAAAAAGTCATATTATATGGCAACGAGTAAATCCGAATTAACTTGACCAAGTTGAATACCGAATCTATTGTGCTAATTTCAACAATTGAAACTTGCGATAGTATTCTTACAACAATGCTCATTTATTCCAACTGCATTAGTCTTGCTCATAATGATACAATCGCGGCTGATGGATCACATCCCTTCGGTTATGACTACCAAATTCATATTTTGATAGCGTACTTGGAATTCTTTCAGATTCGTGGATCATATCATATCATAGAATCAACACTCTTAAGAGCTTAATTAAACAATCGAGGACTATATATTTTCGACATTGATAAGAAACACATAATTTCTCTTCAATGTGTTAGAATACTTATTAGACACTCTAATGCATTGTGTTCATTTAGGTCAGTTACTTTCATTTCATCTCATCAAATCAGTTCTATATATGGATCGTATATAATTCTATTTTACTATCAGCAATTCCTTAAACAAATTTCTTTACAATGTAGTTGGTATTTCTTAAAACAACAATTGTTTCTCGGTGCAATAGAATATGTATTCATAAATGTTTTATGAATTTCTTTATTTATAAAACCATTTTGGTTTTACTTTACAAAACTTATGTTCAAAATATAAATATGTCTTCCCGTGACAGTCTTCCAAAAACTCTTTTGGGGAGATTCATACAAGATCCCTTATGAATAATTATTATGTGCAATTTTTCAATTCGCACAACCTGCCCACTCCTTGGCCTAGGATATGTTGGGGTTTCTTATAACTCTCATCTTGTGTGATTTTGTAAACTGTCATTCAAATGAAATAATATTGACATTGTGTACTACTCTTAAATACACGACCTTATGGTGAGAAACTAACTGAACTTCACCCATAATTAGTTGCACATTGTCCACCCATAGTTCGATTATTCCCTATCGATATATCATTATGTATCACATGGAGGATTGATCTTTTGAAATTGAATCTGTATTCATTATTTGGTACGTTTGGAACTTTTCCAATATACTCACTCATTCAATCAAATCGAATCATTTCTACTGCATGTTATTTTATTTACTTTTGTTTTATACTATATGAGTATACCATAGACATACTACATGTATATCAAACATACATGTCCATGTCGGTGATAACTCATCGGGTGAATACGACGAAGTACATGGAACCATTTTGGTATTAATAGACTTATGATTGCACGCGCACGCACACACACACACACATGTATATGTATCAATCTGAAGAGTTAATTAACTCTTATGATGATCCCACTAATTGGGTGCATAACTCTTCAATTATTTGAGATATAATTAACCAATGTCATATAATTCATAATCATATAATAGAGATTACATCTCATAAACTAAGATTGAGTTTATAATTCCAAAATAATTGTAAATAATTTTAGATATTGTATATTTTCAATGCATCACTTTTGTTATGAAAAAAATACCACATTATAGTTTTATTGCATAAAGAATATTCACAATATTCATATTGAAATATAGCTATGTTTATTACTCAGTCGATACCGAAAACTAGTCATAATTTCATAAATAATGTTTGGTACATTTTATGAATTTTTTTCATAATATTATGCAATCAATAAGTGCTATATGGCATGCTCCCACTATTTCCTCCATTACTATAATAGCATGCTAAATTTGGAGGACCATATTCACTTAGTTTAGTTTATTTATTTTATATGCTGCAATTAGTTTACAGCGAAAAGTTCTTTGATCAATTTTCCTGAACTCAAAGAAATAAATCTTATATAAAACAATTTTCTATACAAAATTATATTTGAATAGAAATCACATTTCTTATCCCAATGTTAAGTATCAACCACTACCATTACAAAAATTATATTTGAATAGAAATCACATTTCTTATCCCAATGTTAAGTATCAACCACTATCATTACAACTCTGGTTTCTGTTGTTTCTTTATAAAGCAGATATGACTATTCACTCACTTCATCTCAACTTTACCTTAAATCGTATCTACTCTTGTACATTCGCTATTGTTTATAAATGGTCAAATCATTCAAAACAAAACCCTTACTAAAATATCATAACGAACTCTTTACAAAAGCGAACTCAATTATCCTTTGCTTTTAAGGACATTAGATATGTTTCACTTTACGTAAACTGATCAAGCTGACATTTTAGTGATCAAGTTCTTAGATTTATATTGTAGTTTCGGTCAAATATTACATTTAACACGATACGATCCTTTTGTAACCAGTTAGATTAAATACTTGATCTAACACTAAGGTTTATTTGGTTTTTCGAATGAACTAATTTCATCGAAATATTGTACATTACAAACTTTGACCTTCACCATATAACATTCATATGCAATTGTATATGGATGAACATCCATAGTCTTTTATTGCTTTTAGATTCAAAACTCATAGCATGCCATACATGGTCTCGACCAAATAAACGAGTAAGTGACCAAACTATGAAGGTATTCAGTAGTTTGTAACATCAATCACTTGCATGAGTGTTTCATTAACATGCAATTATCTTTTATTGGCATGTATATGTTATATTTCTATTTGTCAATCTTTAATTCATTTGTATGTCTTAAATGATAAGCATTTTACCAATCTTGTTAAATGCACAAATTTATCATTATAGATACTTGTAACATTATTTAATATATGTTCTTACAATATTAGAAAGGTTAAATGTTACCATTTAAATTTTCTAATAAGGCTCTCACTAGTCTTTTATATTTCTCTAAACCATAATATGAAAATAAAAGTCTTTCGACTTCACTAGTGGATGTTAGGACTCATTTGCCTTGATATTCTAACCTTGAGTTTACTCAATAAATCACAAGCGATGGATAATTCCTTATCGGTTGTATCATGTACAACTACTAACCTATGTTTTAGTGTCTTAACCTCATTTCGACCTTGAGTTTGCTCAACAAATCGAAAGAGATTATTCACTCATGCCTACCATATCACAACAACCTAAGTATAGTGTATGTACCTTAAGTTTGCTCAATAGATACATGTAATTATCTTACCTTGTCTATTCAATATATTAATAATACTACACATAACATCCCTAGCTTGAGTTTGTTCAACAATTAAGGAGTGTGCAAGTAATTTATTAATACATATATTGAAGAGGACAACATTATATTGAAGATTAATCTTTAATATATTATATTAAGTGATATTGATTTGTGGAATAACATATTTCTTATGAAAACTCTCATGTTTCAAGTATCAAACACATCAAAAATCACAGTATATGTACATTTACGTATGTATCTATTCCTTAAGTTTATTTGGCTTTCTTTATTGTTCCACCTTTATTGTATACATTTATATCATATAAGTTATATTATTATATAACTCTTATCTTTCATATTACTTATATGATAGTTTTATGTGTAATTCTTTATTTGATAAAATCTTATTTAATTAATTTAAATTATTTACATTAATTAACTCTTTAATTAATTTTATATTAGTATTCCACTTCAACATTTATATTGGATATATATACGATAACCTTTATAATATAACACATATATGCTATATATGCGTATTTTTATTAAATTATTTAACCCTTAATTAGTTTAATTAACTAAAAAATTTCAATTCAATTACATTAATTTCAAAATTTATTTTATATACATACATGTATACTTATGTTATCTTAAAACACCTTAAAGTAACATTATATATCAACATATATAATACATGAATATAAGTATTAATTAATTAACTCATTTAAAAAATTTATTTTATTAATCTTATTAATAAAATTTTAAGTTTCGAAATTAATATTTATATAGTTTCAACATTTTGAATTTTTATTACATTTCAAACATTCTGAAAATTTATGTTATATTAAAGCCTTTAATAATAAACATGTTTTTATTTTTAACTTTTAAATTTAATATCTTGTCTTAATTTTTAAAACTATTTTGAAAATTAGCACAATGCCAATTCAAATTGGGCCTTTTTCTATTAGGGACAACCTTTGGGCTCACTTCACTTTTCAGACCAGGCGTGTAACCAGGTTGGACAGGGTACTTGATTACCCAATTTCAATCCTAGACGTCACCTTTCTAGATACCGTACTAGGTGCGTAAGCTTAATTAGTTAGGCCTAACATGACTAATTTAGACCACATAGACTTTTGGGCTCCGATACCATTGTTGGAACTAGGCTAGCCTGTAACGACCCGTAAATTTTCAATAATTTAATTGTTAAATTTTATTGAATGTTTGTCATCTAATATTGGAAAAACAGAGATTGTGATTTCATCTATGAAATAATAACTTAAATGAGATGTAATAATGCTAACCTAGGTTATTTATTAACTATTTGAATGAAATTACAATTAATGGGATTAGTGTAAATATATACTAGGCTATAAACTGAATATATGAAAACAAATGTAAATACGGAATAAATAATGAAATAATCTATTAATTGGTGATTGAATAAATCCAGTATTATGTAAGTAACAATTGATGTAATAAAGGATGGAACAAAGGTAAATTAATTAATTAGATTTAAAATCTTAATTAATGGGCGAAATTGATAAATTTCAATATGATTGAATTATAGTAGTTATTACACAATAAGTGGAAATAAAATAGTTAATACAAATAAAGATGAAATTGGAAGTATCAGTGTAATGAAACGGAAAACATATGTTAAATATGTTTATAGGGTAATAATGGATTTAATAGAAGAATTGAAATTTGTACCAACCAATTTTCATTTGGAATTACTTATGAATTAATTGACTTTAATTTAAGATTGAAGAAACACTGTAATTGGTAAATTTATTTACTTTAAATTGATACCTAAGTTTGTTTAAAATTATTGTAGTTGCCTAAGGAATAAAAAATGATGAGATTTGTGGATTATTAAATTTGAAACGAAAAGTTATTTAATTTATTTAATATTAATTTGATTTAATAATGGGAAATATAGCCATTTTGGCCACTGACTCGGATTTCGACGGAACCAGTTTCATCGGATCCGTAATTGTGAATTATTATAAGATTTCAAGTTTCGTAGCGATCGGGCTGTCATTTAATCGTACGTGCTCGAAACGCCTAGAATCAATTTGAAATAATTTAATTTTAGCATAACTTCTTCATACGATGGAATTTGGACTTGAAACATGTTCCATTGATTTTAAATACTCAAAAACATCTATTTTGATATATGGGTTGACCCAATTTCATTCCGGAGTCAGAACGGTCTTTTTGGGCCATTATCGTTCAATTTCCAAACCCATTTGAGCCCATTCAATTCTATTTTGTTCAGCCTATATATATGTCGTTATAAACGCTAGTAGCCTTTTTATTTTTTATTTCTGTACGTACATAAATTTCTGTTCCTCCTCTTTCCAATGATTGAAAACCCTAAAACTCCTCAGTTCAATTCCAATCCAAATTTCAACTTCAAAATTAAAACTCTTCAAACTGTATCATATTTTATATCGTCGGAAAGCTATCGACGAGCGCATCTCAAATTTGTAATTCATTTTTCGACTTGAGCTTCCGTTTGACTAGAAATTTATGATCAATTCTCGGCCACCATCGCGTAGAGATCGACTCTGCCTGATCGACAAATTGATGGTACTTTTGTGTGGAGATCGACAAGGGAAGTTCATCGACGTGGGTAGTTAGTCAATTCAACGGTCGGATTGCCGTCAAAAAAATTAGGTTAGGGTTCAATATAGGCGGCGGTTGGGTGATTATCGCGTGTCAATTGGCGGCGAGGTGGTTGCGCAGGAGGGTCGAAGGTCGGCGCTTGCATGGGGTTGGGCGGCACGGCTGTAGCGGCCGCGACATGCGGTGGTGACTCGTGGCGACTATGGCATATACATGTTCGATCGCGTTATTCTATGTGGCTAGGGTTTCTGGGAAGAAGGGTAACGTGGTTATGCTTTAATTATTTTATTTTATTTTATTTTCGAATCGTATAATGTTCTAACTCGCGTATCTTTTACATACGAGGTTGAAATTATGCACGGTTTTCTCTGCTAGGATCGTATTGGGATTCCGGACATTTTGACGCTTATTTGGATGAATTCTGAGAATTTTCAAACTTTGGATTTAAAATGGATTTAAATTCAATTTAAATTCAAAAGGTGAGTGTTTTAACCCACTCACAACTTCTAAAATTTCTTAAGTTCGTTGAATTGATTTATGATGTGATTTGAAATTTATTTATGACTGTTTGGCATATTTTGAATCATCATCTCAGTTTATTTGAATTTATTTGGATGAATTGTTATTTAATTTATTATTGCATATAAATAGCCAGTTAAATTGTTATTTAATTTATCATTGAATATAAACTGTCAGAAAATACCTAATATTTATTATTTGTTCTATATCGATGTTATTATATGAATTGGATGATGAATGTTATAAATGGTTGATGATTGATATTGGATGAATGGATGTTGTATTTTATATTGTTATAAACTGCAAGTTGTTAAGGATTTTTATTTCATTCGGGATTACGGTTTGAAATGATATATAACCGTATTTATATTTTAAATTATGGATGTAAATGATAAATAACTGTATCACTTGACCATACGACAAAAAATTATATACAGACACCGTGATCTATATATATAAAAATATTTTGAAATGATTTCTATGGTTTTGTAAAGAAATATATGGTTTTCTATAAATATTGATTTATGACATTATATATTGTTATTTTATTCTTGATCTTTAAGCTACGTGTAATTTTTTTAATATGGAATAAGCGTAATAACGAGTTTGATTTTTATTGGAGATAATATGGTTAAGTATTTAAATTATATTTAAATATAGAGTTTATAATGATTTAAATAAATTAAGGTTGGAAGATAGATTGGAAATTTATTTGGATTTAAATTTATTTAACATTAAACTCAAATAAGTTTGATGTGAAATTTATTAAATTGGAAATTTTAAAAGGTATGATTTTCTAACTTGATTTTGGGTTAAGGTGAATTAAATAAATATTTCAAGTAATTAGATTTAAGGAAATATTTAGTTATTTGTAATTTGATTTTTATTTATATGATAATGGATTTATTATGTAAAATATTTCAAAACTAAATAATAGAAAATTTAATTGTTGAATCGTAATTACCAAACTTAGTTTTGAAATTGTTGAATACATTATGTCCGAAATATTTTAAATTTGAAATGGTTTATTCTGTGGATCAAATCTGTTTTGAAATCGATAAATTTGGAATAGTTTATTTGGAAATTGAATTTAATTGAAATCTATGGTTTGGAATTTCGTTAAATATAAAATGTGGAAATTCGAGTTGGGTTGGATTTGATTTGTGAAATTGAAGAAGCTATTTTATTATATAAAGTATCTAAATATTTAAACCATTTAAGTGCTGGAAGTTATGTTTCAAAGTTATGAGTTTCAAGGTATTAAAATTTGAAAGGGTTATATTCAATTGTTTTAATTTCGAAATGTTATAACTTTGAAAGTGCTTTGATTTCAGAAAATGGGATATATTTGAAATAAAAATGACATTATATTGATTTGGGTTTTTATTAAAATGATATCATATTGATTTGGTTTTAAAAATGGAAATGATATCGTATTTATATGGTTTTGAAAATGGATATTATATTCTGGTCTCGAAGTATAAATTATTTTGAAATGACCACGGTGTAATAATAACGTTTGGTTGTTAAAGAGGCCGGGATCGGAAGTTGTCATACTCTCTGTCAACTCCGAAAACCACTTTAACAACCGTGCACGCGGTGGAGATTCACGAATGAAGTAGGATGGTGGCGGCGTTCCTTTGAGGTATGTACGTGGACCCGACTCCCGTAAGTTGGCATAAGGTGGCTAAAACAGGAGCGATTGACGGGCTAAGAAGGTAGCACCTTTTATTGGACACACTCCTTCGATACCATTCTATTACTTGTGATTGATTTGGGCCCTTTTGATTTTGGGGATGTGGCCCGAGGTGAGCAGTAGTAGCTGCGACGCGTTACCACCGTTTCGAAAGCGTAATTAGTATATCTACCCTGACATTGCCTAGTTGTGCCATGTCACCTACCCTAGCACACCTTGTACGAGTTTTGTTTTCTCTCGTAGCCCGTGTGGTATCCTCTGGTGGCTTCCCGATCTGTAACGACCCGGAATTTTCGATCCCGAAAAATCTAGATAGTTAGGAAAAGAAGAATAAAGATAGAAGAAGAAACATAAACAAAACACAGATTCTCACATTCGCAGCAGATCAAAATATAATATCAAATAATATTATTTATACAAAGAAAGGTGTATCAGTAAATTTACATTTTTAATACATCAAATTTACAACATTCCATAATCACTGGACAGTTAAAATAACTTGTCCCAGCTATACAACAATATATCACCACAAATACGCTCCATATGTTCCTGCCATCTAGCTCGCCTCCTGAGCTCCAGGACGTTCTTACTTGAAAATCTGTAATACTCGGTCTGACCCGAGCATTACATCAAAGTAACAACCGGGTCAGGCTGGAAACCGGCGTGAGTAAAACCATCTAACATGGAATACCAAAGCATAAAATTTATTTAAAACCCGGGGTAACTCGTATCAATTTTACAAATCCACAAATTTGGTATAGTCAACACTTATGACACATATCAATTTCTAAGTACCAAAACTTAGATTAAATGGTCTAATTCACTTAAATCGTTCCATTCCAACCTATTGATTTCACATATCAAATCTGTACAGAATTATTATAGATTACAAATCGAAGTGGTTTCGGGTATTTACTAATACCCGACTCTGGTCTCTTCAAATTCGAAACCATCTAAACCTACGTTATTCAAGTGAAACACAATTCAATCTACAAATACAAGATGCCACTTTTTTACACAGCAATTCATTATCGATAGATTACCAATTATCATTGTTCAGATAAACATATCATATCACAAACATTTCATATCAGAAATATCAACCAATCATTCATAAGCAAGATTAATTAGTCACCCCATTCCTAATTAAATTGAATTAATTACTTTAATCACTTTTGATCTTGCTCACTTAACAATAATCAATTACAAACCATTAATTAATCATCCCTTAATTATCCTCTCCAATTATATTCAGTAATTAGCCTTAATTAATTTACACAAATTAATTATCCATAAACATATACAGTAATTAACCTTTAATTACTTCATTAATTAATTAACATTACATTAATTACATTAATCCTTAATTACTTACATTAATTAATTATCCTAAAATCACTTATATAGATTAATTATACTTTAATTAATCAACTTTTATTAATTATATTAATTAATGATCCCTAATCACTTCCTTAAATTAATTATTAATCATATTTAATAATTAATCTCAAATTAATAACATTCAATAATCAGCTTGATTTATCATATTTAGTAACTAACTACTCTTAAATAATTACATTGCTTAATTAATTTCTAAATATATTTTTATTAAATAAATTCTTAAATTAGTTACACAAAATAATTAATTCTTAATTACTTCCACTAAGTAATTATCCTTCTTATTAATTACACAAAGTAACTAAACCAAAACTATTACCATTCTTCAATTAGTTACATCCAGTAATTACCATTAATTACTTCACTAAGTAATTACGCTTAACAATTTCATTAAGTATCTATACTTATTCAACCCTCAAATGTTTATCTTTAATTAATTCACAAATTAATTAACTCAAATTAATCACATTCGTTGTATTAAATACAATTGGGTAATTCATCCCTTAATTACCTTATAATCAATTAATTAATCTTTAATTACAGATTAATTATTCTTTATCTATTAATTAATAAACCTTAATTATTAATTAATATCCCTTAATAATAAAATAATCAATCATTAATTACCAGTTAATTAACCTTTAATTAATCTTTAAATATGGATTAATTATCTCTTAATTATTAATTAATAAAACTTAATTATTAATAAATAAAACTTAATTAAGTATTTCTTAATTGCAAAATAATCAACCTCTAATTGCTTAATTAAGTAACTCCTAATTACAAATTAATTAATCTCTAATCATTAATTAATCAATCATAGTCATTAAATAATTAAATTAATTAATTATTCCTAATTAATTAATTAATTAATCCTTTATCCTTAATTTTATTTAAATGTATCAATTATCATTAACACCTTAAACCTTTAGCTTTAAAGACTATCTTCCATTATTAAATCTTTTTAATTAAGATTTTAAAATAAGTTAAACATTTACTTAACAATTTTCAAATTAAACACTTTACAAAATTTTCTCTAATCAATTATTCAAAAACATTTATTTTTATAAAGAATAGATTTTAAAACAAGATTTATTTCAAAATTTAGAACTTGCTTTATTTAAATTTGAAAACTGGTTTTTATAGAAACCTTTAAAAACTTTTGAAAACTATTTTTAATCTTTCTTCGGGTCTAACCCGAACATTACTAGAGAGCCACTACGGGTTCTCTCCTTTCCCCTTTTCTTAAAAAACTTACTTAAATTTTTGAGTTTAAAACCTGGATTTGAAAACTCACTAGAACTACTCGAGTATAAACTCGAGTCACCTCCCTCAATCACTCGAGCAATACTTTGAGACAATCCTGCCCAACAAACCCTGACATACTACAAACCACCCGTGCAACCTGCACCATCCACGGTGAGGCTCCGACCATCGCTTACACTTCCCACACATCCACTATCACCTGCATCATCGATCCAGACTCCCAAATCTTAAGCACAAGCGCGAAATTGAGCTCGAGCCATTCAACAGAAACAGAGACCAAAAACATCACCAGAAAACGTCCCGAATCTCATGTCTCTGATCAGTGGAATCGTGGAAACCTCGTCTACATCTTCTCTAGCATTCCAAGCTGCTATCCCCAAAATCTGATGCCACCCGATCAACACGAGATACTACATTGCCTCCATTTCCAGATTCGACCATAATTTGGGTTTTGACCCTACTCTGATGAACTACCGCCGCCACGGTAGAATAAAAAGCCACATACCATTTTTGCCATGACCAACGACCTCACAACCACCTCTAGTAATGGCCTCGACCACCCAAACTCCGCTGATCATCAGAAAAGACCCAAAATTCAATTTCTGAACAAATACCGATATCCCACTTGATACAATTCTAAAAATTATGAATTTACTCTTAAAAATCATGATTTAAGTCAGCGATTCAGGTTATAAAAGAAAATCAAAAGGTTGTAGAGTTTGAATTTTAACATTTATCAAAATTTCTTACTGTCATTTACTATTCCAGGTGATATTCAAACCTTCCTTACTTAATTTTATTTTCAAAGCTTTGATTAGGTTTAAACAAACAATTCTTGTTTGATTTCCAAAACCTAACAGAGAGCAGATGGAAAGATTTGAGTTTTGATAAAAGTTTAAATTCTAAACTTATAAACAAAGGTATACTCAGGCAACCAAACATGCATACTTCAATCAGATGCATATACACAGAGATTTACTTACATATACGCAAATGCAAAGCACTCTCCAACACAGAAATTCACATGCAACAACTTACATTTACTTAAGCTTTTTATGTAAATGTTTACTCACTTGAAATCCCAAACAGAGAACGGGCTTGTATTTATTTTTAGGTCCTGGAATCTTGCTATATGATTGCATTTGAATTAAACTTATGATGAGTTGACCTTGGGTTGTAGATCAGCAGCTTTGATCTGATAATCTTTTGATTTCAGGTTTGAGCTCATTTGAATTAGATCTACAACTTGCCTTCTTGTTTAAGATGGGTTGAAATCTAAAGTTTGATCTTTGAAACTGAAGTTTGGGTCTTGCACATATTTCCTTTAGTTAATTTTTTTTCATTTCTTAAAAGATGAAAGAAGCTATAAAAATAGGAGGAGAGAAAAGAGGTAGCCTAGTTTCTCACTAAACACATACTAATATATTTTTAAATTTAGAAAAAATAGATTGCCACTTGTTAATTATATATGATATATTAGTTACAAATGTTTTAATGCATGCATACAAGTCTTACAAATGTTCTTATGCATGTTGGATTTATATTTATTCATATTCTATTTTTGTTTTTATCTTTTATTAATTAATATATCTTCTTAAAGAAAGATATAATCCCAATATTAATAAGTAACTATATATATATAGTTACTTATTATGTATATAGTACTTGTGAAAATGTAAAGTTTTAATTTAGTTTACTTTTGAGATTTTGAAAATAACTTGGAAAATTAAAATTTCTTATATCCATATTATAACAAATTTCCCTATATTTTAATCCATAGGCATATATATATACACTTATATACATTATAAAGCTTGTATATATCTATTTATATACATGGATATCTTATCTTGAATCAAATAGTGAAATATACTATTATTTATATACTATAAGATTTATCATCACCAGAGGTTTAAAATCCAACACTTGTTATAGTTATCAAATCTATATACATACATACATATATATATATATCTAGATTTTTATCAGAATCTTATCTGTTTAATTTACTAATTAGTATTTTAATAAATTAAATCATGTTAATTACCAATTAATAGATGTCCAAAATCTGGGTTATCACATTCATTCCCTCTTTGAATCTTTTGGTCTTCGAAAAGGAACGAAGCCATAATTTATTCAATAACTTAGATTCAGATAAATTTCTTTGATCATTTTTAAAACAGTTTAAAATCTATATAAAATTGCCAAAATAGTTTTTATAGAAATATCATTTTATAAATCGATGTTTTAACAAGTACGCCCACGTTCTCATGGAAATTCGGTCATACGTTGATCAGGCTTACGACTGAAAATCTATAAGTACTTAACAGACCTATTTTCAACACCCAGTGAAAATACTTGGAAAATAATTTTATTGAAAATATCGAAAATAATTTTTTTTGAAAATAGAGGAAATATCTTTGGTGAGAATGCTTTGGAAATCATCACCCCCCATCCATGGTCACAGTTATATCCTGGGTTACGTTGCCATCACAACAAAAGTCCATGTAACCGTAGGCACTCCATGCCCCTCGATTACACCATGGAACCCGCCACAGATTGCAGTTCTATTCTAGGGTTACGTTGCCATCGCAGCAAAAGTCTATGTAACTATAGGCATCAGTGCCCTCAATTTTCGCTGCCAAATGATACTTCATGAGACGACCCGACTTTCTCACCATAGAAAATCGTATCATCTTGAAGAAAAAAAGGGATAAAAAAGAAAAAAGAAAGAAGACAAAGAAGAAACAACATCAGAATCTAAACAGCGGAACGAATAAATTATATTAATAATATAAAAATTACATAGTTTACAACCATTATCAGAGTTACACAGATTAGACATCACATAGTAGACAGTTATAAACACCGGTCTAGTTATACAACTCAATACAATACACGGAAACTACTCAGAGAAATCAACACAGCGGAAAACTATATATCTACACGCAGAAGCTTCCTGCTCCATTGCTCCTCCACAATTCGTCAAAGCTAACCTGAATCCCTTGGCTACTCGTAAAAATTTAAGTACCCAAGAGTTTAATAAAAATAGAATAAACCCCGGGTCAAACATGGGTCTGGTGTGAGTAACAGGTTAAGGTTGCTTAACTTTAAAAACCTTTGGAAAGAAAAGTTATCACGTAAGACTTCACACACATAAACATGGAAAAGTTTTTACCTTATGCTAACCAAAACATTTGATAGGAAATCCAGTGATATTATAATAGGTCTAGGGTTTTCAAATAAATATGCAATAGCCGAAATTGTTACATTCATTAAATTCCAGCTACTAGGCACAAAAGTGGGTAATACAATCAAAACCGTTGGCACTTATTGGATTTTAGATTCCATATAATGGCAGGGCTACTGGGGTATCGCCTGTCACAGTACATGGCCTAGATCACCGTACCGAGGATCACTCCCAATCCCCTGCAACACAAGGCCGGAACCATTCCTTACTGAACAGTTCCGAACAAGACAACCCCGCGGTCGTAGCTAGCAACCGCCCTCAAAGCCGAATAAAAGGGACCTCTAGACAGGGGAAAATCTCATCCTACTTGGGCATGACCCACTTAACCTTGCTACACCTCCCCTGTTTTAGCCATTCCCGGTTGACGAGGCTTGAGGCTACAATTACCTTTAGTGAACACATCACTTAGAATGCTCATCGTCCACCTAACGATGTTTTGAAAGCATTCAATCCATACAAGTTCATTCCGGGTTCGAACGAAACCGAAGGCATTATCTCGTTACACTCATTTTGGAATCACCCTCAGAGTTAACGACAATAACCCTTGCACTCTGAATCTTCATATTCACTTGAGATTCATGACCTGTCGTTAATTTGGATCGATGTGGTTTTCGGATATTCAAATATGGAAACCCGATCCCGGTCTCATCGAAATCCAAAACGTGTCTTTTAGGTCCAAGTTGTTTTAGAGTTTAAAACAATTCAATACAGTATCTATATACACAGATAGATAACTCAGAGATTACAATTGATAATCAACATTATCATAATAAACAGGTAATCCACATTATCATCAAAATAGGTAATCCATATCACCATTACAATAGATAATCTATATTACCAACACAATGCAACCAAGCATTCATATCACACAACGTCACCTATATCATTTCTGAGATCACAACCTTTCAAGGCAATCAATATCACCCATTCATACATAAGCAAAGATTTACTTAATCACACTATAATTAATTTAAAATGAATTAAATTAACTACCTCCATCTCTAATTAATTTAAAGTGAATTAAATTAATTACTTCATCTTTAATTAATTTAAACTAAATTAAATTAATTATTTTCATCAATATAAATCTTGCTTACTTAACCATTTAATTGATTACAATCAATTAATTAATCATTCAAAATAATCACCTTCATTAATCACCCTTGATTAATTATCCTTAATTACATCCATGTAATTATCCTTAATTAATTTCACAAATTAATTATTCTTAACCTTTAATTACTTCAATTTATTAATTACAATTAATTACATTAATCCTTAATTAATTACATTAATTAATTATCTTCAATCACTTTTCATTGATTAATAAATCATAATTAATCAACTTTAATTACATCATTAATTGTATTAATTAATGTCCTAAATTATATTTTAATTAATTACTTTATTAAAATTAATTACCTTAAGTAATTAACCCATAATTATTAATCCTTCTTAATTAACAATAATCAGTAATTAACTAACTTAATTACTTTATTAAAATAAATAAATTATCCCTTAACTAATTTATTAATTAATCCTTTGATTAATTACAAAGTAATCATACTTCAATTTACTTCCATTTTAAAACATCTTCAATAAATTACATTCAGTAATTACTAATCAATTACTTCACTAAGTAATTTCCAAACCATTAATTACATTAAGTAATTATCATTAAAACATTCAGTGTTTAAAATTAATTAAACTTAATTAATCAATTTAAGCAATCACATTAACATAATTAATTACATTAAGTAATTAATTCCTTAATTACTTTCATTTAGTAATTACACTTAAACAATTCACGAATGATTATTATTAAATTAATTAATCTAATTAATTATTAAAATTAATCACATTAATTAATTATTAAATAATCCTGGTTAATGACCTTCATTAACCATTCTCTAATTATCAACTTAGATTAACCATTGTTAATTACAATTTAATTTATATTTAATTATTCATTAATTAATCCCTAATTATTTAATTAATTAAGAGTTAATTGTAACTAAATTATTCCTTAACCATTTAATTAATTAACCTTGATAGTAAGTTTAATTATGTAATTAATAATTATTTAATCATTAATTTAACAATCTAATTAATGATCTTAATTACAAATTGATTAACCCTTAATCAATTAATTTATCCCAAATCAATTAATTAAATAATTTAACCAGTTATTCCACAATTACTCCATTAATTAAATTAATTTCTAAACATTAAGTCTTAAATTAATTTTAAGATAAAATATTTCTTAATTATTTTTAAATTGTCATTAACAAATTTATTTGAAATCAATTTTCTTTTGAACTTACTTTAAAATTTCATTTCAAATATAAATTTTAAAATAAATAAAATTTAAACTTAATCAAAGTTTTAAACAATTTAAAATCTTTTAAAATTATAAGACAAACAAGTGCTTGTCTTAATAAAGAAATTCATAAGAGTTTGAAACTAAATTTATTTTTAAATTCAAATAATTTAAATATACACTTAACATACAATTTGTTTAAATCTTTCCAATTTAAATCTTCTTTTAATTTCAAAACTGAAGTTCATATTTAACTTCTGATTTCCAGATTTAAATTTAATTTTAACTTGCTCATATTTTAAAAAAACTTTAAAATTTCAAACTACTTACTATTTTAAAGTAGTTAATAATTCAAGTTTAAAACTTTATATATTTTTTATTTAAAACTGAGATTTTAAATCAAACTTGGATTCTAAAATTTTTAAACTCTGAACTTAAAAATAGATTTAAACTTTAGCTTCCACATTTACAAGCTTCAGGTTTAAAAATTTTAGACAAACAGGGAATAGGTTTTGTTAAAAACCTGTAACAACCTTAAACCCAAGACAACCAAAATCACTTCGAGTCTACAACCCCTCTTTCCCGAGCAATATACCCAATGACTTCGAGTCCAACCTAAAATTACTCGAGTCACTCCAATACCAAAACAACTTCAACACTTAACTGTGCACCGTGTATGTGCACTGTGCCGATGATCATCTCCGATCATCAACGATGATCTTCCCCCATCCCAAACATCATCCAAACCCCTAACCTGATCACCAGATTATCTTAGCTCAACCTGAATTTGTATTCGAGTTCAAATATAAACCTGAAACCCATTAACATGAACTCCCCTAAAACCTGTCAACGCGTTGCTTACAACATTCCGACCACTTGACGATTTGCAACTCCGACATCGTCTTCGACTACGACCCAGCTACCCTCCCCCATAAACTTGCTGCACTCGATCAACTTCACACGCCATAATGATCGGTTCTTAAATCACTGTAAAAACTAGGGTTAAGAGCAGAAATCATTCACCATCAACATTACAGTTATCTAAACACCAAACTAAAAAAATTTCCCCACTCACCGATCATTCATCTACCTCCAGAATGATTCACGACTTCCCAAAACAATTAGGTCGCTAGGAAATCCCAATATACCATTTTCAGTTCAAACCCAAACTGCTCCCTTAATCCCAATCTAAAAATCTTAATTCTTGTATTAAAAATCATATTTTAGTTGAAGTATTCGATTTGTAATGCTGAATTTATAAATTAAAAAGTTTGAGTTTTGATTTAACTTAATATGCTCAGTTAATTTAGTACCCCCAGAGCCAAACAAGCTTATTTAACTATCTTAGATTTTTTTTAAACATAAATTTAGGTTAAATCAAACAATATTAGTTTGACAAGCAGGTCCTAACAAGAACTGGATCATGTGGAAGAATTTTTTTAATAAAAACATGAACTTGGAAATCAAGGCAGAGCACAAAGCATAATCACAACATGCACACACAAATATGCACAGAGACATACTTATACATATACATCACAAACATATTATTTTCAGAGATGAGTGTGCAACAGAATTTATAACTTAAATTATTTAAATTTGTGATTTACTCACCTTTTTGAAAATGACAAATCTTCCCAGATTTGTGAAGAAGCTTTTAAAATTTAATTGCTAAAAACAAAATGTTCCTACCTCTTTGATTTTAAAAAAAAACCGCTTGCATGCCTCCATATATAAGAATGCTTTTGAAACTTTGCTTGATTGTAAAACTGTTTGCAGGCTAGAAAAAAAATGGTGCAGAACAGAATTTAAATTGAGGAGTTTTGATTTTGTATTGACATGATTTCCTGGATTTGGTTTTGTTTTGAAAAGTGTTTTACAGGATTCATTGATATGAGGAGTTTTGTTTTTCTTGAGAACAGGATTTTGGAATAGGGAAGTGATTTTGGTTTTTGAAGATGCACACTATAGATTTGTAATTGCAGATTTGCAAATCTGCATTTGATCATGAACTACAGATTTTGAAAAAAAACTTTGAAATTGGGTTTTCATGTGTTCAGATTTGTTTACAGATCTGAAGTTGAAGCTTCTCTTGTCATTTGAATTGAGATGAGAAAAGGAAGAAAGAGATGAAGATGTAGGTTTATATAAACCAATTAAAAAATTTATAAAAAATTAAGGAAATAAAATAAAGGGGTGACACTTGTATAAATTTTTAACATTTGTCAATTTAATATGTTTATCTTATAACATTTGTTAAGTGAGGCTTTAAGAAATCAACACATGTCCTATTAAAGGTAATTTGTATTAAACTTAAATGTTAACAAAATAGTTATGCCTAATTTAATTTGTTAATTAGTATTTAATATGTATATAAATTTATAAAAGAAATAAAAACAAATTATGTTTATAAATAAAGCTTATGTATACAAAAATTAAAACAATTAAAAATCTATACTTTGGATTTAAATTCAAATCAAATTCAAAATCTAATATTTAAAAATCAAGTTATGAATACAAATTAAATTCGAAATAACAATCGCTATTTTTATTCGAAATCTATTTGTAAAACAATACACTACTAATATTATTTTTGGAAATGACTCATTATTAAATTAAAATAATTATAAAAGAAATTATATCTTTATTAATAAATTACTTATTCTATTAAGCTATAAAACTTTTTATTAATTCATTTTAAATTTAAAACTCAAGCCAAAATTATTTTAAACATTTAAACATTTTCCTTAACAATTTAAAAATCATATACTTATTTATTTAATAGTTTTGAAAACTTATTATTAAATTAAATCAAAATTTCCAATTTATTAATGTATATATTAGAATTTTAAACCATGATTCATTTATTAAATTTAAACCAAGATTTATTTATTCAATAACTTTGAAAAGCTTTATATTAAATAGAAAACTAAATTTTCCAAATTACTAAAAATAATAAGAATTAGAAATTACGCTTTATTCACTAAATTTAAAACAAAGTTAATCCATTTAAAATATATGCCATATATTTATATTATAAATAGAAACCAATTTATTATTTTTAAAAGATAAAATAACCAATTAAATATCCATTAAAGAAGATTATTGAATCAATTTGAATTATATTAACAAAATTATCAATATCAATTTAATTTTTAATACAGATTATTAAATTGATATTGTCAAAAAATTTGGGATATTACACTTCACCACTCCACATAGGTCGCAGACTACATCAGTCAGGTCCCAATGTTGCCTTAGGCTCTCACAGCCTCTCGACTTTCGCTATGTCATCATAGATCGCGGTCTACTGATATAAAATCAAACGTAGGCTGTTGGCTCTCAGCAGCACACACGACTTTCGGTATGTCACCATAGGTCGCAGTCTACCGATGTAAAATCAAGCGTAGACTGTTGGCTCTCAGCAGCACACACGACTTTTGCTATGGTCTACAGTAAATCACAGTGACATCGAGTTATACTGTCATCACAGCATAACTCAAATGCCTCTGTAGGCATCAGTTCCCTCGACTTTTTCTACACACTACACATAATCCTCAGGAACTTCAGTTTGTCCAGACATCCTCACAGGATCAACTTTAGAATCCCCCTTAGGATTCAAGGCAGTACCACCCCATGGTACTCCTATGAATTTCATTTCAAGGAAGCGTCTTTTTCCCTAGAGACATTTTCAAAACACTTTATACTATACACATATAGTATCTTCCAAATCATACACCTAGTATGAATCTCATATAAATCTCCTTTTCACAAAATCGATTATCCCAAAATCGATAATTCTCAAGTAGGCTTTCCAAATCTCCAAAATTGATTTTTTTCCAAAAATCAAAAGCCTTTCCAAATTCATAGGTTCAAAAAACCTTTTCTCAAAATCATTCTCATAAGATCATTTATATATATAGATTTATATAACTTTAAAAATCTTTGGATCACTTCAAACTTGTATAAATTCCCTTTTTATACTTCAAATACTTTCAGAAACCCTTTTCTTCTGGCAACGCATTCAACAAGGGGAGATTTATCTTATATAAAAAAGATATATAACTTTGTTTATTCCAAATCAAATATTCAAATTTGATTACTCTATAAAGTCACTTACCATATTCCTTACTTTTATAAAGTAATTTTCTATCATGAAAATATCCAATTTCCATTTTATTTCATCATATATTTCACAAAATATACCATTTATTTCAAAAACCATTTTACAGTTCTTATCCACAAATTCAATATCAATTTCATTCAACCCCGTACGATGTACACATATCATCCATATGCAATATCAATCTGATCGCTTACTTGATCACACAATTTCACTTCTGAACTAGTATCGTCCACCCGACTTCCTAGTGCGGACTTAGATCTGGTCTCTTGATCAAAAACCGTCATGCTCCTTGCATAGTCATAACTATGATAGAGAATATCCAGAATCAATCAAAAATACATATCCAAGTTCATCGTCAAAAATCGAGTGAAAAATCCCAACTCGGATTGATATACTATCTCCAAATTCTATGCTCGAATCTGGATCAAATCACTATGCGAATAGGATAATATATGTATATCTTACGTATCTTTCTCGTTGATTATTAACCAAATCAATTCTCTTTGCTATTTACATTCACTTATGATTTTTATACACTTATTCACAATTGCTTCACTCCCATTTGGATTATCACCTCAATTCTTATCTCAATTGGGTATCTAATCATAAACAGATTGCACTCTGTCCAGCTTAAATTTAGAAAATAGCTTTAAAAAAAGTTTAAAATAGATAACTAGTTGAAAAATAGCTGTTAATTGTAAAATGGATATAAAATAGTTAAGTAATTGTAAAATAGTTAGAAAATAGTTAAATAGTTATAGAATATTTTAAATAATTGCAAAATAGTTGTAAAATAGTTATAAGTTAAAAAGTAGTTGAAAAATAGTAATTAGTTTATAAAACAGTTGTAAAATAGTTAAATAGTTCAAAAATAATTGTAAAATAAGTATAAGATAGTTTGGGTTTTAAAAGGAAGACTGTATAGTAAGTAGCTTGGAAAAATAGGTTTAAGAAATTCTACATTTAAAATAATTTATTTTAAAAAATGGTCCAGAGCCAAACTGTTCAATTCCCAATCTCCATTCCCATCAATTCAATTTAAATTTCCACTTCCATTTAATTGACTCAATTCCAATTTAAATAACTTCAATTTCCATTAAAACTGATTTAACTCCAATTCAGGTTGAATTAACCTCGATTCTTTCCAAATTCAAATCAAATCTCGTTTGAATTTTAAAATTTATTCAACTTTAATCACAATTCCAAATTATTAAAATCAAATTCCAATTTGAACTAATTTTAAATTCAATTTCACTTTAAATCATCTCGAATTCTATAAATTTGAGTTAAATTTTCAAATGTTGATTTAACTTCTTTAAATCAAATTAACATTTACTTTTATAGTCTTTAAATACTTAATTCTAAGTCTAGATTTCACATATTCCAATTTAAATCACCTTTACTTCTTCATGAACTTATTTCTAAGTTCAAATCATAATTCGAACCCTTTTTTTATCACTCAATCTTTGAAATTCAATTTATCATCAAATTTCAATTTTGAAACCAATCCTTAACAAATTTGAATTTCCAAGTTCCTTTAAACATCCAAACCTTAAGTTCATAATGATATCACTTCCTAAAGTTAAATTTTTATCCTCAAAAATCAAAATTACTTAAATAATTTCAAATTTAACATTTTATTTCCATTTAACTTCTATAATGGATATAAAATACTTCTTAATTCACTTTAAATAAGCCAATTCACAGTTTCAAAGATTTTTGATGACAATATGATGATATTAGGATATAAATAAACATCCAAATTATCTATACCTTCATCAACAACATCCATCACACATTCCCAGAACTCAAATCCATTTGAGATCTTATATAACTCCCTTCTAAATCAAGCCATTTAACTTTCCTAAGTTAAATCTCAGTTTCATCTTGAAATTTCCAAATCAGGTTGTTCATTAACTTATTTAACTTTCCCAAAGTTAAATTTTATTTACTTAATCCTGTCAACATTATTCAATTTGAACTTCCATTTCAAATTTTAAACTTCTCATTAATAATCTCAATTCCAATCAATTGTCAATTTCCAATTATCTTTCAGTTTTAATTCAAATATAGTTAACTTCCATTCCCAACCCAAATTCAAGATTTTAATTCCAGTTTGAATATATATCAAATTTATCTTTTTTCAATTTCAATTTGGTTGTATTACTATTACCACTTAATTCTCATTATTTAATTTTCAAATGATTTAACAACCAATTACCTTAATATTTATTTAGAAACAAATATTTCTTTATATATCAAAACATAATCTTATATAAAAATCATTTATTTTTTAAAACCATTTAAAATCATTATATACGAAAATAACAAGAACGCTCTCATACATACATACATACATACATACATACATACATACATATACTCAACTCATTTTAGGGTTCTACTTACCCTATCCTTAATGAGTAATCCCACCAGAGCCAAGGTTCTCGCTTAACCTTCAGCTCTGATACCAAATGTAACGACCCAGAATTTTCGATCTCGAAAATTCCAAATAGTTAGGAAAAGAAGAATAGAGATAGAAGAAGAAAACAAAAACAAAACAAAGATTCTCACATTCGCAGCGGATCAAAATATAATATCAAATAATATTATTTATACAAAGGAAGCTGTATCCGTAAATTTACATTTTTAATACATTAGAGTTACAACATTTCGCAATCATTGGACAGTTAAAATAACCTGTCCCAGTTATACAACAATATATCACCGTGGATACACTCCATATGTTCCTCCCATCCAGCTCGCCTCCTGAGCTCTATGACGTCCTTACCTGAAAATCTGTAATACTCTGTCTGACCCGAGCATTACATCAAAGTACACCCGGGTCAGGCTGGAAACCAGCGTGAGTAAACCCATCTAACATGGAATACCAAAGCATAAAATTTATTTAAAACCCAGGTAACTCGTATCAGTTTTACAAATTCAGAAATTTGGTATAGTCAACACTTATTACACATATCAATTTCTAAGTACCAAAACTTAGATTAAATGGTCCAATTCATTCAAATCATTCCATTCCAACCTATTGATTTCACATATCAAATCTATACATAATTATTATAAATTACAAATCGAAGTGGTTTCAGGTATTTACTAATACCCGACTCCTGTTTCTTCGAATTCAAAACCATCTAAACCCACGTTATTCAAGTGAAACACAATTCAATCTATAAATACAATATGTCACTTTTTTACACAGTAATTCATCATCGACAGATAACCACATTATCATTGTTCAAGATAAACATATCATATCACAAACATTTCATATCAGAAATATCAACCGGTCATTCATAAGTAAGATTAATTAGTCACCCCATTCCTAATTAAATCAAATTAATTACTTTAATCACTTTTAATCTTGCTCACTTAACAATAATCAATTACAAACCATTAATTAATCATCCTTTAATTATCCTCTCTAATTATATTCAGTAATTAGCCTTAATTAATTTACACAAAATAATTATCCACAAACAATACAGTAATTAACCTTTAATTACTTCATTAATTAATTAACTATAATTAATTACATTAATCCTTAATTACTTACATTAATTAATTATCCTAAAATCACTTATATAGATTAATTATACTTTAATTAATTAACTTTTATTAATTATATTAATTAATGATCCCTCATCACTTCCTTAAATTAATTTTTAATCGTATTTGATAATTAATCTCAAATTAATAACATTCATCAATCAGCTTGATTTATCATATTTAGTAACCAACTACTCTTAATTAATTACATTACATAATTAATTTCTAAATAAATTTTGTTAAATAAATTCTTAAATTAATTACACAAAGTAATTAATTCTTAATTACTTCCACTAAGTAATTATCCTTCTTATTAATTATACAAAGTAATTAATTCTTAATTACTTCCACTAAGTAATTATCCTTCTTATTAATTACACAAAGTAATTAAACCAAAACTATTACTATTCTTCAATTAATTATATCCAGTAATTACCATTAATTACTTCACTAAGTAATTACACTTAACAACTTCATTAAGTATCTATACTTAATCAATCCTCAAATGATTATCTTTAATTAATTCACAAATTAATTAACTCAAATTAATCACATTCATTGTATTAAATACAATTGGGTAATTCATCCCTTAATTACCTTACAATCAATTACTTAATATTTAATTACAGATTAATTATTCTTTAACTATTAAGTAATAAACCTTAATTATTAATTAATATCCCTTAATAAAAAATTAATCAATCATTAATTACCAGTTAATTAATTCTTAATAACAGTTAATTAACCTTTAATTAATCTTTAATTATGGATTAATTATCTCTTAATTATTAATTAATAAAACTTAATTATTAATAAATAAAACTTAATTAAGTATTTCTTAATTACAAAATAATCAACCTCTAATTGCTTAATTAAGTAACTCCTAATTACAAATTAATTAATCTCTAATCATTAATTAATCAATCATAATCATTAAATAATTAAATTAATTAATTATTCCTAATTAATTACTTAATTAATCCTTTATCCTTAATTTTATTTAAATGTGTCAATTATCATTAACACCTTAGACCTTTAGCTTTAAAGATTATCTTCCTTCATTAAATCTTTTTAATTAAGATTTTAGAATACGTTAAAAATTTACTTAACAATTTTCAAATTAAACACTTTACAAAATTTTCACTGATCAATTATTCAAAAACATTTATTTTTATAAATAATAGATTTTAAAACAAGATTTATTTCAAAATTTAAAACTTACTTTATTTAAATTTGAAAACTGGTTTTTATAGAAACCTTTAAAAACTTTTGAAAACTGTTTTTAATCTTTCTTCTGTTCTAAACCGAAAATTACTCGAGAGCCACTCCAGGTTCTCTCCTTTCCCTTTTTTTTAAAAAACTTAGTTAAATTTTTAAGTTTAAAACCTGGGCTCGAAAACTCACTCGAGCTACTCAAGTATAAACTCGAGTCACCTTCCTCATTCACTCTAGCAATACTTCGAGACAATCCTGCCGAAAAAACCGTGACACACTACAAACCACCGCGCACCCTACACCATCCACGACGAGGCTCCGACCATCGCCTACATTTCCCACACATCCACGATCATCTGCATCATCGATCCAAACTCCCAAATCTCAAGCACAAGCACGAAATTGAGCTCGAGCCATTCAGCAGAAACAAGAACTAGAAACATCACCATAAAACGTCTCGAACCTCACGTCTTTGATCACTGGAATCGCGACAACCTTGTTTACATCTTCTCTAGGATTCCAAGCTGCTATCCCCAAAATCTGATGCCACCCGATCAACCCGAGATACTGCATTGCCTCCATTTCCAAATTTGATCATAATTTGGGTTTTAACCCTACTTTGACGAACTGTCGCCGCTACGGTGTAATAAAAAGCCACCTACCATTTTCTCCATGACCAACGATCTCACAACCACCTCCAGTAATGGCCTCGACCACCCGAACTCCGCTGATCGTCAAAAAAGACCCAAAATTCAATTTCTGAACAAATCCCGATATCCCACTTGATACAGCTCTAAAAATTATGAATTTACTCTTAAAAATCATGATTTAAGTCAACAATTCAAGTTATAAAAGAAAATCAAATGGTTGTAGAGTTTGAATTTTAACATTTATCAAAATTTCTTACTGTCATTTATTGTTCCAGGTGATATTCAAACCTTCTGTAACATCCCGCCTTTTTGTACGTTCAAACAGACACACGTGCCGACTCAAACCATGGAGAAGGGCGGATTGTTATTAAGGTGTATAAGAAAAGAAAATAAAAAAAGAAAAATGCAAAATAGAGTCTTGCAGCGGAACGACAAAATATAATAATCAAATAAACAGTTCATGAAGCTGTTTTACAAAATATTTGATTATACGTATACAACACATATCGGAGTTACACATACCAGCAAATATTAAATAATAATGCAGCGAAATAGGGTGATTCAGTGGAATAATAACAATAAAATCTTTGTCTTCGTCCTCTAGAAATAAGATCTTCAAACCTTGAAATGCTCAGACTGACCCGAGCGAGTTGAAAAGTCAAAACACTCGAGTCAGAAATAAAAGATCTTATGTAAGTTAAATCAACGGTAAGTAATATGAATGGAACGGTGTCAGAGATGTTTATGGGATTTGACATCTCATATCCAGTGTCTAACGTGAGTGTAGTAACTTAAGAGATGTTTGGGATTTCACATCTCCTAAGGATCCGTTAAACTATTTACTATGTAGTAATATTTCGCTATTATAATAATGTCTATAGTAAAATAAACTAACTTTTAAATAGCGTTAAGGAGTGACCCAATATTCCCCTTAACACGTAAGAGTCCCAGTAATCCATCCAATATCATAGTCCCTCCTGATCGGGAAGCCACCAGAGGATACCACACGGGCTAGGGGAGAAAATCAAACTCGTACAAGGCGCGATAGAGTAGGTGACACGGCACATATGGCAATGCCAGGGTAGATATACCAATCACTATCCGGACTGGTGGTGACGCATAGCGCGTAACTACCGCCAACCTCGAGCCACACCCCCAAAACCAAAAATCAAAAGTGGCTGCCAAATGAATCTCCAAGTCAGAATGTAATGTCGAAGGAGTGTGTCTGATAAGAGGAGCTACCTCACTGGCCCGGAATCGCTCCAGTTTTAGCCACCTTATGCCAACTCACGGGAGTCGGGCCCACGTATATACCTTAATAGAACGTCGCCACCATCCTACTTCATTCTGAAATCTCCACCACATACACGGTTGTTAAAGTGGTTTTCGGAGTTGGCAGAGAGTATGACAACTTCCGATCTCGGTCTCCTTAACAACCAAACGTTATTATAACACAGCGGTCATTTCAAAATAATTATACATTTAAATCCAGAATATAATATCCATTTCAAACCCATATACATACGATATCATTTCCGTTTTAAAAACCCAAATCAATATGATATCATTTTTAAAAATCCAAATCAATATGATACCATTTTTATTTCAAATATTTCATCTTTCTCAAAATCATAGCATTTTCAAATTTATACACTTTGAAACCAAACATTTGAAATTATAACACTTTTAAAACATAATACTTTGAAATTCATAACTTCGAAACAATTCAATTTCGATAAAACATTTCAATTTCGATATATTTCAAGGCTTTAAGTATTCCAAAATTTCAAAACTAAATTCGATAATTTTGATTCAACAATTAAATTTTCTATTATTTAGTTTTGAAATATTTTACATAATAAATCCTTTATCATTTTAATAAAACTCAAATTACAAATAACTAAATATTTCCTTCAATTCGTTTATACTTGAAATAATCATTTTATTCACCTTGACCCCAAAATCAAGTTATAATAATTATACCTTTTAAAATTTCCAGTCTAATAAATTTCACATCAACCCTTTTGAGTTTAATTCTTAAATAAATTTAATTTCAAATAAATCTCCAATTTATCTCCAACCTTAATTTATTTAAATCATCATACACTCCATATTAAAATAAAATTTAAATACTTACTCACCTTTATTTTAATAAAAATCAAAATCTATTATTAAACTTAATTTTTATTTAACAAACTTATACATTGCTTAAATTCAAGCATTTAACTATATATGTGTATGTGTATATATATATAAATAATATTTATATAATATCAAAAATCAATATTCATTAAACCATATTATTTTTTTCAAAACCATAGAAATCATTTTCAAAATATTTTAGATATAGACCACGGTGTCTGTATAAAATTTTCCACGCTATGGTCAAGTGATATGGATATTTATCATTTCAATCCGTAATTTAAATAAAAATACGGTTATATATCATTTCAAACCGCAATCCTGAATGAAATAAAAAAGCATAACAACTTGTAGTTTATAACAATATAAAATACAACATCCATTCATTCAATATCAATCATCAACCATTTATCACAATCATCATCCAATTCAAACAATAATATCAATATAGAATAGATAATAAATAATAGGTATTTACTGGCAGTTTATATTCAATAATTAATTAAATAACAATTTAACTGGCAGTTTATATGCAATAATAAATTAAACAACAATTAATTTAATAAATTCAATTTAACTGGAATGATGATAAAATATACCAAACAGCCATAAATAAATTTCTAATCACATCAGAAATTATTTTAACACACATAAGAAATTTTAGAAGTCATGAGTGGGTTAAAGTACTCACCTTTGGAATTTAAATCCAATTTAAACCCAAAATTTGTATTGTCTCAGAATCCTTCCAAATGAACGTCAAAATGTCTAGAATTTCAATACAAACCTAGCGGAGAAAACTGCACGTGAATTGGACCTCGTATGCAAAAGTTATGTCGATTAGAACGAATTGAAGTCAAAATTAAATTAAAACAGAATAAAATAAACTTACCCTCATCTAATTTTCCACGTTAGCGGAGCGCCCCACGTTCTACCTCACTCTAGAAAAAATGCACGAACCAACCTGGTTCGAAACCCTAATTGCCACGATAACGATCATAAACTTCGCCGTAGCACGTCGCAGGCCATCACCGGCCTCTAGGCAGCTCCGTCGTCTCCCCTAGGCTCGCGTCACGAGGTTGAGCCCCCCCATCGACGTGAAAACTGAGGCAGCCGCCACCCCCAGAAAACAAACCCTACTCGAATTTTTTTGACGATCCAGCTGTTAACTCACCGCAAAACCCACATGGATGCGATCCATCGGCCCTCTCTATAAAACCCATAATTTGATTCGTCGATCAGTCGATGTTCATCGACGCGTGATGAACGGCTGTGAATGTTTCCTCGATTTCTGGCCACATCGAAACTCAATTTGAAAAATGAATCGTATATCTGACTTGCGCTCGTTGAAAGCTTTCCGACGATATAAAATATGATATAGCTTGTGGAGTTTGAAATTTTGATTTGATTTTGAATTGCAATTGGATCTAGAATTTGATTGTCTGCCATTTAGGAGGAGAGACAGCTGAATTGTACATACAGAAGGAATAGGCTAGGGTTTATAACGAGGTACATATATGCAAGGTTGAAATTAGAATGGATGGACACGATTGATATACGCGTTGAATGATAAAATGGCCCGAAAAGCTCGTTCTGACTTCGGAATGAAATTGGATCAAACCATATATCAAAATAGATGTTTTTAAATATTTTAAACGCAATGGAACATGTTTCAAGTCCAAATTTCATCGTATGAAGAAGTTATGCTAAAATCAAGTTATTTCAAACTAATTTCACCTGATTTCAGTTAAATTGATTTCTAGGCGTTTCGAGTCCGTACGATCAAAGGACAAGTTCGATCGCTAGGAAACTTGAAATCCTACAATAATTCGCTGTTACGGATCCGATGAAACTGGTTTCGTCGAAATCCGAGTCAGTGGCCAAAATGGCTACTTTTACATTAATTAAATAACTTAATATTAAATCAATTAAATCAAATTTCCAATTCCAATTCCATAATTAACAAACCTTATCATTTGTTTCCTTAAACAATTGCAATACTTTAACAATTTAGATATCAATGCAAAGTTAATCAATCTACCAATTTCCGTATTCAATTCCAATTTTAATAAATTCATAAATCATCAATTGAAATTCCAAATAAATCCATTTATTTGATTCTAAGTCTTGTTATTCAATTCATTATCCTCAAATAGATAAAATTAACATTGGCTCATCCTTTGTCACATAAATATCTTCAAATTTCATCTAAATTTATATTTACGTAATATTTAAATATTTAATTCCATTTAGTTACAATTAATCCAATTATTAAATTTAAATCCCAATAAATTAATAAATCTTGATTTTCCATTCCTTTTGTTCAACCTATTACCATATTATCAATAGAATTTACTTTGGTTATGTCTTATTGAATTAATATCTTCACTTACATATCTAATCTATAATAACCGCAATAATTAAGTGAATTGATTGTGATTGATTCCCAATAATTTTTAATATATCAAAAAATGTGTAGCCTATAATAATGTTAGTCACCATTTACCTTAAATCACATTTATAACACCTTTAAGTTTATTATTGTAAACAAATCTTACAACTTACCTCTATAACACAAATTATATTAAATTACCACTAATTATGTACAAGTTCATAAGTTTATACACACTTACATTTATTTTCTTACATTCAATTTATAACCAAGTTATAACCTTTACACCGTTTCAATTAATTGAGATTTCATATGAATTGTTAATAGTTAACTTACATTAGCATTGTTACAATTCTTTCTAGTCCTTATTTCCAATTCACTAATTTTTATTTTCTTCAATATTAAATTACAAAATCTTATTAAATTAACAAATTAAATTATCAAAACTTTACGGGTCATTACACCTTCCTTACTTAATTTTATTTTCAAAGTTTAGATTAGGTTTAAACAAAAATTTCTTGTTTGATTCCAAAACCTGACAGAGAACAGATGGAAAATTTTGAATTTTGATAAAACTTTAAATTCTGAACTTATAAACAGAGGCATACTCAGGCAACCAAACATGCATACTTCAATCAGATGCATATACAAAAAGATTTACTTATATATACACAAATGCAAAGCACTCTCCAACACAGAAATTCACATGCAACAACTTACATTTACTTAAGCTTTTTATGTAAATGTTTACTCACCTGAAATTCCAAACAGAGAACAGGCTTGTATTTATTTTTGGGTTATGGAACCTTGCTATATGATTGCATTTGAATTATACTTATGATAAGAAGATCTTGGTTGTAGATCACCAGCTTTGATATGATAATCTTTTGATTTCAGGTTTGAGCTCATTTGAATTAGATCTACAGCTTGCCTTCTTGTTTAACACTACGCCAAAAAGGTGTATTTGTGACGAATATAGTCGTTACAAATGAAATTTATAACAGATATAGTCGTGAGCGGTACGGCGTGAGGTTTGTCGTTACAAATATTTATAACGGCCTCTACCCGTTATTAGATATGTCACTTACCAACAGACTTTGCCGTTAGAAATCTAAATTTTTGTAACGAAAAAATTTGTTATTAGTTGCATCGGTTTGTAAGGGTATTTTCCGTTACTTAGTTTCCTCTTTCATGGTCGAAAAAGGAGTTGTCATTCTAAATTATCACGACCTTGTCCGTTACAAATTTCATCATTAGTAACGCACTTGTTCGTTACAAATTTCATCAACAGTAACGACTATGCTCGTTATAAATTTCGTCTTTAGTAACGAACATGTTCGTTACAACTACCAAACAATGTAGAGCTGCATTTTTGCTAGCATTTACACTACAGAATTGTCTATTATAATACAGTAGATACATACATATCTAGAACTACAGAATTTAGATAACAATAAGCAATTACGCATCCAAACATACAACTTAAATTGCACAAATATTTGACAACAAATTAAAGGAAGATTCGAAATTTCACAAATTCATCATACATAACTAAAGAGCTAATTGCACGACAATAGTTTTTTCTTTTCTCCTTTTCAAACACTTCAGCAATGAGATCATTCTCAAAATTTTCAAAACTTCTACTTCCATTGCTACCATTGACACTAGAGTTTTCCTTTTGTCTTTCCTCCGCTGTTTCAACTAATGCCTGCATAATACTCAAATAAATTATACACTTGCGCAATCCATGTTTGCGCAAGCATAATTTTCTTTCTAAAAAAAATACTTATGCGCAAATTTAGATTGTGCAAAACCAGATTTATTTTCTGTAAATAGTTTCGAGCGAGACCTAAAGTGTGAATAAGTTTTTTTTTTCTTAAGGCCTAAAATGAAAATTCATCTTAAAATAAAGGATAATTTTAAAATTTAGGCCAATTTTAAAAATTAATTACAAATTTAGACCAGTTTAATAACTTATTACAAAAATAGGTCACTTTCTGCCACATCAGCGCAAAAGTGCACTGGAGGCATTTCAAATGCCGCCAATGCAATTTTTTTTGGCTTTAAATAGTTCGCGGCATTTCAAATACCGCAACCTATTTTACAAAAATAACAACTCTGCGCGGCATTTCAAATGCTGCAAACTTTTGTTTTAATTTTTTTTTGTATTGGCGGCATTTGAGATGCCTTCAGTGCATTTTTCGCTGATGTGGCACAAAGCGGTCTATTTTTGTAATAAGTTGTTAAACTGGTCTAAATTTGTAATTAACTTTTAAAATTGGTCTAAATTAACAAATTATCCTAAAATAAAACCTGTCAACATATCTAGATAACTATTACCATAGCTAACTTTTGTACATTAAAACGAAAATGCACAAGCATGAAAGATGGAATCACATAGCATTATTCGGCTCCTATTCCAGAAATCTCTACTAACGTATTTAGCAAAACCTGAAAGCAGCATATATTCTCTTAGACTTCAACAAACCCTGATATCAAAATGAACAAGCACACGTTACATAATTAGGAGCAAAAATAAACATGCACTGATCTGTTTTAGTATTAACTGCATATTTATACCATACCAACAGACTCATATATATTATATTAGTGAGTTGTCTATAGATGCAAAAACATACGCTCATACAACTATATTGTTAATACTAAGTTTAGTTATAATATTATCAATGGTTTTATACACAAAACAAAATCACTTAGCTGGGGCAATTAGTAGACAGATTAATAGCATAAAGAATATAAACTCCACACTTTTTAGTAATTCGTGAAGCACGAATATAGCTAACTATGATCTTGGAAGCTAGGGACTTAAGGCAGTAGCACATTGTCCTACGAACATTGGTAGTTCTGGCAGCCGATAATAGTCCTTTAAGGCTAATACAACATGTCCCGTTCACACAGTCAACACATTTCAACATTGATGAAATCACCGTATTTCCTACTATAATAGATCAAAATTGAATAATAATAGAGCAAGAGCAAGTTACATTATGCAAGTTAAGAACATTATTTTCTCTCTTCCATCAGTAAGATCTCTATATCTTTAAAGTAAATATCATAGTATTATAAGTATAACAAATCAGTTTGATCTAATACAAATCAGGTTATACATATGAACAATAAAGTTCAATGAGGCATACTTGGTATTATTGTTTACCACATCTGTAGTTTGCTTGCACATTAACATACTATTTTGAGTTTTTTCTATTTGCGTTCTCCACCCA
This sequence comes from Allium cepa, assembly GCA_030765085.1. Classification (NCBI taxonomy): domain Eukaryota; kingdom Viridiplantae; phylum Streptophyta; class Magnoliopsida; order Asparagales; family Amaryllidaceae; genus Allium; species Allium cepa. The sequence goes on along the minus strand of CM060940.1, from coordinate 70,114,630 downwards.
CTAGCTTATTGCTGCATTTGTAACATTAGTCATTTCATTTTCGGTATTTCTTGGTTTTCAAATGTGGTAGTTAATTTTACAGTGACAATAGATGCAAACAAACGCATATTATATGAATGCAAATAACGTGTTTTATAAACAACACGCTGAATTTTATATCTAAATGTCAAAACGTGAAATTGGGAAGAAAAAAAGTCTCACTTGTATATGATGTCTTTGAAAAGATTTGGGTTCCAAACTAAAATCAACACTCAAATAATCTAAATAGTAACGTGGAAATAGATGAAATGAATCATAATCAAGGTGACAACGTATTTCCAGAAACAAGTGCCAATGCATCTCAACAAGTTGATAGTACTATGGAAATCGGCAATCTTGATAAGAAAAATGATCAAACTCAAATGTCAAATAAAGAGGTAAACAAGAATGATACAGAAGTTTTGACAGTCCAGTTCATGCTATAGAACAAAAGAAGTTCAAAAGTCCAAGCTATATAAATGGAATTTATCTGAAATTGGATTCCGATGAATCACTAAGTTTATACAGTGCGAATTTGTGCTATTCTTACATAGACAATATGAAGTTTTCAATCGACTTTTCACAATGATCAAGCTGCTAATGAAAACAATGATTCCTCAAAGGGACACAAAGGGAACTAGAATTAGAACATTGAAGAAACGGTAGATCCTTCTGAAATAGAATATCAAACAGTACAACATGATATTGTATAACCACAAAACTATTAACACAAGACACACCAATATCAGAAAGAGTAGAATCAACATTCCAAATTATGAAGACTGGAAAGAAAAGCCAAAGATAAATACTACAAGAGTTCAATTAAATCAGCTGAATAAAACAATAAAGGAGAACCTACAACCAATCACAATTTAAAATGCAAATTGTTAATATACTGATAAAGAATTTTCAGTTTAATATATCAATGGTTATTGTGCTCAGTTGAGTCTACAAAAACCCTAATCAATTTCCTAGCAATCAAATAATCACAAAACCTAAAAACCGTGAATTTTTGACAATAAAAAACAAATTTTATCATACGAAGAAATTAGGGTTCGAAATCTTACGTACCATTCGTCACCTCCACGTATTGTCCATGTGTCAGAGCCGCCTATTGTTTTTCACCATCTATAATCTGCTCGACCTTGACACCCAAACACTAAGTGACGTACTTTTGATGTCTCATGCAAGAGGAAAGAATTACACAGAGATGTATATTTTCTAGGTGGGGTTTATTATTTGGGTGGGGCTTATTATTTGGGCGTGGTTTATTATTTGGGAAACGCAGGGTGTATTATCTTGGAGACGTGCATGTGTGCTTATGTTCCTAATTTTTCAAGTAAAGGCACGAAGGTTTCTAATAGGCACAAGCCTTTGCAAAATTGTAACGACCATGAGTCGTTGCTAATGAATTTGCAACGGATCAACGACGTTGCAATATTGCAACTGCCAAAGTCCGTTGCAAATTTAGCCCACTATAGTATTGCAAAATTATCAATATGGTTAAGTGTGTATATATACTATTATATATACACATGTGTGTGTATTATAAATATACATATATACATATGTGTGTATATATATATACACACATTTTTGTTTAAATAATTTTATATAAACATATAAATATATTTATATATAAAACCATACAAATAAAATATTAATATTACATCATATTATTATAATAAATTTATTCAAATATAACTAAATTGTTTATAAATATTTAATTAATTTTTTCTTAAAACCGCGAGTAATACATATGTAAATATATGTTTGTATATATTAATTTTATTTAAATATACATACACACAGAAATATATGTATAATTTATGTATATAAATTTAAAAACTTAAATTAAATTTTTTATTTTAAAATATAAAATCCAGGTCTTGTGATTTATAGCTCAAATATATATATATATATATATATATATATATATATATATATATATATATATTAGTTTAAATACATTTGATTTCATCCCATTCAAAAATTAAAAATTATTAATTAAAAATTAATTTTGAAACTTCATTTCAAATTTAAAATTTTTTAAAAATCCTACATGATCTTTCATGCTTTGAAAATGTTTTCCATAATTTTTCGGTTTAAATTAATTTTAAAATGATTTTTCTTTTTTCCAATTGAAATTAAATAATTAATTTAAAGATAATAGAACTTTTTCATTTTTCTACCGAATGCTTCTTTACTGGTATATTATCTTATAAAATATAATTTCATAATTATTTGAATTAATACAATTTCTTTATGCAATAAATTGATTTAAATAATATTAATAAAAAATACTTTTCCACCGTTGAAAATTACCATAGCTTTAATTTTTTATATATAAAATTATATGACTATTTTTGATTAAAGTATGATGTTGTAATTAATCATAAACTATATATAGTTAAATAATATATATTAATTTAATAAAATATGAAAAATTATATTACTAGTCGGAGTTGTACCGATCTGATGTATATTTGATAAAAATATATATTTTTTAATTCTATTTTAAACATATATACACATATATACATACATACAACAAACAACTCTGTGGCAACATTACTTGCATATCTGAATCATCACCTAACTAACAATATATTTAATATATACATGTATGGTAAAAAAATATAATTGAGATTTAATAACTATATTTTGATTTGGAACATACCTTAATCCAAATGTATTAAAGTACACTTGGAAAATATGATTTCTGACCTAGAAACTATTTTCGATTCAACAGATAACTAGACTTTGAACCATTGACCACTAGTTATTGAATAATGACTGAATTAACTTGGTTTAAGCTTGATGAGATAGAGAGAGACCTGTCGGGGCCAGCAAGCACAAAGGAGGAGGCACCAAAAGATCTAATGCAACGAAGAAGAAGAAGAAAAGAAACAAGAAAGAGGAGAATAAAAACAGTTGAACCTCACAACAGAACGATAACTTATAATATCAAAATGATCTTTTACGAAAACTGTATATGCACGATAATCAGAGCAAACTAACCTATCATTATCCTAGACAATTATAACCGCTTGTCCTTCAATTATTGATATATAAACAAAGTAATGCAGTGGAAATAAAAACTACGGTAGATAATCATCCAAATCCTCTCCAATAGCTCCAATGAACATTAAAGAATTCATGAAATATACATGGGGCTGACCCGAGCATTATAAGAAAAATAACACCAGAATCAGTCTTGTAAACTAGCGTGAGAAAATCAAGTCATTTAAATTAATTAATGTTACAAAACCCTTTTTCAAAATAAAAGTATCTCGTAAGACACACCGTAAATAAACATAGATGGATTTTTACCTTACGATAACCAAAACATTTATATTAGAAACTTCGGTGACATTATAATAATGTCTAGGGTGTTCAATATAAATATAAACATAGTTGAAATGGTTACATTGGTTACATTTAACAACATATATAGGTATAAAACAAAATCACTAAGGCTCGTATAAATGGATTTTCTACGGAGACCTCCTCAATAAACTAAGACCGATCGTCTATGACAAGGATCAAAACTACATTTCGAGCACCGTATATCTCTACATAAAATATATATACCATAAGGTAAACACATCATCTAAACACTCTCGCGAACATTGTGTACCAAGTATCATCAACTCCTTATGGTTGCACATATCGATAAGCATACTCTAAATATGGAGTTAATGTATCCCTCATTGGTCAGTTAAACCCCAGGATCATGCGGCCTACTCTGTATTTGGTCATTTTTCCAATATCGAGGCCACGTTCAGCTTCTTCCACACAAGTCTTCAATAGTCGCATAAACAATGAATCGCACATGCATTCCATCATCTCAACAGAATTCGAAACACATGGACTCAATTATTCATTTCCAAAACATAAAATCCGTGTCTCAATCTTGAAGTGGTTTTCGATGAGTAGAATACTTACTGATCCGGGTCTCTCCAAGACTAAAACAAGGAATTTGGTCTTATTCAACAATAATGTGAACGGTCGCATAGGGAAACTAATTCATGTATACCCTCCATAAGCAAGTAAGCATGCAAGCACTAGTAATTCATCCAAAGTAGGATCAAGCTACATAAACGACTTTTATACCCTTTTTTAATTAATTTATCCTTTATTAATGAAAACTCTTTTTATTAGTAAAACATCCTTTTAAAACACTTTCATTAATCAAAACTTCCTTCATAAATTAATATTCACTAGTCTACGATGTTGGGTGAATTCTCACCACCGATCCAAGGCCTCACCGAACCCACTCATCACCGGACCAAACACCAACTCACCTACCACCGGACCAAACACCAACTCACCTACCACCGGACCAAACACCAACTCACCTACCACCGAATCAACTACTACCGAATCAACCACTACCGAACCAATTCTCACTCACCACTCTCCACCGGATCAACCACTACCGAATTAACCACTACCGGACCGAAAGCCACTCCAACCATCTCCGGACCAAGGCTTTGCCGAACCAACATTGCCAGACCAGATTACATCAGCCCAGGCCCACCAGCAGCAATGTACATCCAAGACCCCTACCCCCAGCCTCACTCTATAAATAAAGGGGTAGGGGTACAACAATAGCAGACAAGTTTGAGAGCTCAAGCACGGGACAGAACTTTCAAACAACTTTCATATACTTGTAATCAAAGCTTTGTACTTGTAATCTGAACAATAAAGAAGAATAACATAAAAAGTGGACGTAGGCACATTCTGGCCGAAACACTATAAATCTGTGTCTTTTACAGTTTAGTCCATGTTTTTTTACATATTTGCATAAATCACCCAAATCGCTAAGAAGAACATAAGATTGATTAAATTATACGACTTGGAGGTGTTTGCCCATTTTTTGTGCAAACATTTTTGGTGCTTTCACTGAGAACTCGAGCTAGAAGCTTCAGCTTCTCCCACTTAACCTTCTTCCCAACAGCGTCGCTCATTGCTTGGAAGACATGCCTCCCAGGCAGAAGAAAGATGTTAGCAAAGGAAAGAACATCGCAACTAGCAGCGTTCCAGATCCAGTGATCACAGATCAAGAGAACCGTCCCGTTTCAACAGCAGTACAAAATGGAAATCAGGCAAATCCGGCAGCCCCTGCCATGGAACAACCAACAGCAATTACTATGGAAGATCTAGACAGGGTCGTGGCTGAAGTGACTAACCCTTCACATCCTAACAAGAAGCCTTGGTGGACCGACTCATGTCACGCTTAAGGGATGCTGAAGAATCCAATTGCAACACTGAATCATGGTATGAGTCCCAGTATGGAGGATCTGGGAGGCGACAAAGATCTTTCTTCTTCGAAAAAGCTAACAACAGAAACAGCAATGATAGGAGCCGAGCCCGAACTCCGACCCGAGGAAACACTTGGAACCAAACCCAACGGGGGAGGTACCAGGCGAGGGTCAACGGTGGCTGAGCCGGTCATGCTACCTAGCCATGGAAACACCAATGAACGGGGCCGAGCTAGAGTCCAGCCCGAAGTTGGACCCGAGAAAGTGCTCAGAACAGAACCCAGCAGGGGAAGATCAAGGCAAGGGCCAACTGTAGCTGACCCTAGCGTGCTCCCAGAAGACCAGAGGCAGCCACTGGAAAATATTAGGAGTGATAGACGATATCACCCCTACAGATCATCTGGACGGAATCAATCCCGCAGAGAAGAACCAAACTCATTTATATCCACTCCAAATTCTGATAAAAGGATGGCGCGATTGTTCAGAGAGTGCGTCTAACGGGATCAAAGAGATCGAGGGATAGGCGCTAGGGTAACCAGCCCTTTCACCCGTAATATCGAAATTTCCATCACCCCCCGAGAATGGAAAATGCCAACAATGGAACCTTATAAGGGAATTTCTGACCCCCGTTGTACACTTGCAGAGATACACACAGCATATGCTCATGAGTGGAGCCACAGAAGGAGTATTGTGCAAATACTTTCCACTATTCTTGGAAGATCTAGCTACCTCCTGATTCTGCCACCTACTCCAAGGATCCATCAGCTCATGGGAAATGTTGAAAGAAAAGTTCATCAGCCAGTTCCGCATTCATGTGGAACAACCCAAGGACGCTTATTCCCTATCTAATATCAAACAGAAGCCTGGAGAGACAGCGCAGCAATATCTAACCTGATTCAATGCTGCAGCGGCCGCAGTCCAAGATGCCGATGAGGAACTTATCTTAATGGCCCTCTGTAGTGGTGTGCATTCGGATACTAAGTTTGCTAGAAGATTAACGAAAGAAAAACCAGCTAGCTTACCCGATTTCTTCCATGAAGCCGGAAGATATATGAGACTTGAAGACGTTGCCACTGAAAGACAGACAGGACAACAAACCAAGGCAGCTCATGGCGACACACCCGCTGTAGCAAAGGATGTTCGAAGAAATGACTCTAGAGATAATGCTGGGGCCAAGAAGGGAGAAAAACGTCTATATTGGCCAGGACCGAGATTTGACACTTACACTCCTTTGAATGAGACAATTGAAAACAATCTCATGGGCATGATACCAATGAATGCCATCATCTCCGGGACTTAATTGAAGAACACATCAGAAGGAAGAGACTAGAACGCTATGTAAAAGGTCAGAACAGGACCCCAGCTCCTGCCGATGAGAACCCAAGGCTACCTCTCCCAAAAGCAGGAGGGGGAAATCGCAACACCGGCGGCCCCAGTCATGAGAAGATAGTGGTCCATACCATATCGGAAGGACCATACATCGCCGATAGAAGCTGGACAGAGATGGAAAGATACAGAAAGTCACTTAGAAACGATGAAGGCTACGTTAATTCTGTTATGGAAGAACGCCACCCGAAGCGAAAAGAGAATGATGACATTACATTTAATAGGCGTAACCTGGAAGGAAGACAGTACCCTCACATGGATCCTATGGTCATCTCTGCCCGGTTCGGCCCAGCCAAAGTTTTTTGAATTCTAGTAGACACTGGAAGCTCAGTAAATATCCTATTCAAGCATGCTTTCGACATAATCAAGCTGTCAATGAAGGATGTGTTGCCCTGCAACAAACCACTACACGGTTTCACTGGAGATGCGAAGATGCCCCTCGGGCAATTGGACCTTTTTGTTGAAATAGGAAGCCACCCCCGCTCCGTTGTACGGAAACAAACATTTGTGCTGATAGATAATCACTCAGCCTACGACGCCTTTTTAGGAAGACCAGCCTTGTCTGACTTCCAAATTTTCTTGGCCCCGTGGTGCCTGAAGATGAAATTTCCAATAGACAATGGAATAGGGGAAGTAGAGGGAGATCAAGACGCCGCTCGAGATTGCTATGTAACTGAACTTCGTAATAATAGCAGGAAGGATAGAGGGAAGAATGCAGAGACTCCTCTCTGCATGAAAAACTTGGAAGCATAACAACTAAAGAAATCCCCTCCTCTTCGATATACCAATGATCCTTTCAATGAATTAGACCCCAGGGACAAAGAGGAGGAGGCCACTGCCGAGCCCGCAGAGGCTATGGAGTTTGTATCTGTAGACAAACACGACTCGAGTAGACTGTTGAAAATCGGATCTCAACTAAGAGCAGAATTGAGGGACCAACTCATTGATTTTCTCCGCCACAACCTGGATGTATTTGCATGGACGCACGCTGACATGACTGGAATCTCCCCAGACGTGGCATGCCACATACTAAACATCGATCCTATCAAGGCTTCAGTAAAGCAGAAAAAGAGAAGTATGGGGGCAAAGCGATCAGCGGCCCTCGATGAAGAAGTAAAGAACCTACTTGCCAACAACTTCATACGAGAAGCCATCTACCCAGAGTGGATCGCTAACCCGGTACTAGTAAAGAAGCTAATGGGAAGTGGCGAATATGCATTGACTTCTCCAACTTAAATGACGCTTGCCCGAAGGATTGCTTCCCACTCCCCCAAATCGATCAACTTGTGGACAGCACAGCCAGGCACGAACTCTTATCTTTTATGGACGCATACTCAGGATATAACCAAATTCCTATGCACGCCCCCGATCAAGACCACACTAGTTTCATCACTGACCGGGGATTGTACTGCTATAGAGTAATGCCTTTCGGACTTAAAAATGCCAGAGCTACCTATCAGCGCCTCGTCAACAAGATGTTTGCGGAGCTAATAGGACGAACTATGGAGGTTTATGTGGATGACATGCTAGTAAAATCAAGGAAAGCCAACGATCACGTAAGCCACCTGAGAGAGATGTTTCACGTACTTCGCCAATATGGAATGAAGTTGTATCCTCTAAAGTGCTCGTTCGGAGTGTCATCAGGAAAGTTCTTGGGATTCATCGTCCATGCCAGGGGGATTGAAGCAAGCCCCGAACAAGTCCGAGCCCTTAAAGATATCAGGATACCTTCCACTCGAAGAGAAATGCAAAGCCTAAATGGGAAGGTGGCCGCCCTAAGCAGATTCATCTCTAAAGCGACTGACAAGTGCGTCCCCTTCTTTGAGGCTCTAAAGAAAGACAAAGGAAAGTTCGAGTGGACTGACGAATGCTTAACGGCCTTTCTTAACCTAATCGAACACCTCCAGAGACCACCAGTACTCTCAACTCCAAACGAAGGCGAAGAGCTATACCTATACCTTGCTGTGTCATCTCATGCTCTAAGTGCCGCTTTGGTGAGAGAAGACAACCGCGCGCAACGGCTAGTATACTTTGTAAGCAAGAGGTTAACAGGGGCAGAAACCAGATATCCTAAACTTGAGAAGCTAGCATACTGTTTACTTATCACTTCACGGAAACTACGATGCTATTTCCAATCTCATTCCATCAGAGTTCTAACCGATCAACCGCTAAGGCAGGTACTCCATCGTCCCGACACTTCTGGACGACTACTTAAATGGTGCATTGAACTGAGTTAATATGATATCACCTACCATCCTCGCACCGCCATCAAGGGACAAGCCAAGGCCGATTTCATTGCCGAATTCACTACCAACGAAGGTAAGGAGCAATCTGAAATAGAAAAAGACATTAAGTGGAATCTCTTTGTGGATGGAGCTTCAAACGAACAAGGCTCGGGGGCAGGTGTTGTAATAACCACTCCCAGGGGAAGGAAGCTACACTATGTTCTAAGGCTGGAATTCGCTGCCACCAACAACGATGCAAAATACGAAGCAGTAACAGCTGGATTAGAACTTGTCCTAGAGATTGGAGTTAGTTCTTTATGTTTTCATAGTGATTCCCAACTTATTGTAAACCAAATACTAGGAGAATTTCAGACTCGAGGAGAACGACTCACAGCATATCTAAAGAAGATCAAGCTGCTACTCGATCAATTGGATCACTATTTAATCAAACACATCCCTCGAGAAGAGAACCAAGAGGCCGACGAGCTGGCAAAGCAAGCTAGCTTGAAAGACGGTACCATTTCCGGAACAATAGCCATCTCAAAGCAACTAACCCCGAGTTTCGAGCAAGTGAATCTGGTAGCTGCAATCGAAGAAGAAACTTAGATGACTCCCATCCGAAAATTCTTACAACATGGCACACTGCCCAGCGAGCGTAACGAAGTTAGGAAAATCTTGAGGAAAGCTTCCCGCTACACAATACAAGAAGGCATCCTCTATCGGCGCGGCTTCTCTAACCCCTTATTAAGATGTGTCGTTGGAAGGGAAGCTAAGGAAATCTTATCCAACATCCACCAAGGAAGCTGCGGGGATCACACTGGAGGGCAGACTCTGGCAAAGAAAATACTCCAATATGGATATTTCTAGCCCGCCTTAAACAAAGACGCCTTAGACTTCGTTAAAAAATGTGACAGATGTCAGAAATTTGCCAAGATCCCTCGTCTACCAACAAATGAGATTACTCAAATGACCAGCCCTTGGCCCTTTGCAGTATGGGGAATTGACTTGATTGGCGAACTGCCAGTGGGCCGAGGCGGAGCCAAATATGCGATAATGGCAGTTGACTATTTCACCAAATGAGTGGAAGCAGAACCTCTAAATAAAATATATTCGGCAAAAGTTATTAACTTCTTAATCAAAAATGTTCTATGTAGGTACGGAGTTCCACTCAAAATCATATCGGACAATGGACTTCAGTTTGATAGCGAGGAGTTTGCCGACCAGTGCCGAGAGCACGGAATTCATAAAAGCTCCTCATCTGTAGCTTATTCCTAGGCAAACGGACAAGTCGAAGCTATCAACAAAATTCTCAAAACTCTAATCAAGAAGAAACTTAAAAAGTCAAAAGGCGCTTGGGTGGATGAACTTCCTACGGCACTTTGGGCCTACCGCACATCTTTCAGAACATCAACGGGGCATACTCCTTTCTCTTTGGCATACGGATCGGAGGCCATGCTCCTAGTCGAAACTGTAGTACCTTCCCACCGCAGGATCCACTATAACCCAGAAGAGAACGAAGAACTCCTTCACATGTATTTGGATCTAATTGAAGAGAGGAGAAACGATGCAGCGCTCAAAGCAGCAGCTCACAAGCAAAAAGTGGCGGCGCAGTACAACTCCAAAGTCAAGCATCGTAGCTTACAAGAAGGAGATCTTGTCCTCAAACGAATCTTTCCGTGCCCCGGTGCACTAGATCCAATCTGGGACGGACCATATGTAATTCATAAAGATCTCCACAACGGAGCTTATATTTCGTCAACAGTCGACGGAGAGGTGTTACAGAGGGCATGGAACATCCAACACCTTCGTCGATACTTTTCTTAACTTGTACTGCCCATATGAAGTGAATTAACAAAGAGAATCAGTGGACGTAGGCATTTTCGTGCCGAACCACTTTAAAAACTTGTCTCTTTTTAACTTGTTCCTTTATATCTTGGCTGCTTGTTAACTTTATCCTTTTCTGTTGAACAAAATCCTGTGTAATGGCATTTTCATTCAAGACGCAACACGGTGCAACCTCCTCTCGGCAAGACCTAACAGGTACTATAAGAATCTATGCCCTCGCCAATGAGACACTTTTGCTCCAGCATCCCTCTGCTGCGGGTTAACTCATTGCTCGCGATCGGCCCTTAAAGCCAACTGTAATGAGCCGATTATAAGCCACCGAGAAGGCCGACTATAGCCGAGGCAGCTCATTACGGCATTCGGCTCGCTGGCAATTATGAACCTACTTTAAGCCCCAACATAAGGTGTGGCCAACCAGGGTAGTTCACTGTTGACGATCGACACCCACGCTAGCCGGCCACGGTAAATAGAATAATACCCACGATTACGGGCCATAATGGGCCGGATAGTTACTGTGCGCGATCTCGGCTCCGATGTGTCTTAAGTACGGCTGTGGTAAAAAGGAAAACTCCCGGCGGAGGCATAAGATGGATGACAAATGTCTCCAAGACCCACAGCTAGGGAAAGTGACTACAAAACCCGTTTGCCACGAACTTAAGCACATCGAAGGCCTTCCGTGATTGGAAGTTTTGCTATTTATTATATTCCTATTTTATTTAAAAACTTTCCTCCTATCCTATATAACGATCCCTAAAGTACAGGGGACAAAATAAGAGACACCCGCAAATGGGGATAGGAACTCACAACTGGATGACAGGACACTCAGGTGCATTCCATTCTCAGTCACACAAGACATTCAAAGCTACCATCTACAACTAAAACACGAAGGGAGGTACTCTCTTCATTTGTCTATGAATGCGTAGCTATAATTTATTCACACATCACAGTAACATTGCAAGATATGAAATTATATTTTGCGCCAGAACATGACATCAAACACAATTGAATCACAGGCATATGCATAGCTGCATTTCTTGTGCAACACACAAAAATAACGAAAGCATTTAAATATAACAGAACCAACTTAAGTTAAAAAATTACATGCCAAAGATGAAGTTGTTCGTTACAAATAACATAATTACAGCCGAAAAATTACATTAATGCACTACACCAGACTGCTAATTTTGCCACACCTCATGCGGAAATTTTGCCACGGTCTTGAGCCGTGGCAATTTTACCACGGTTTCGAACCGTGGTAAAACAAAACATATATGCATCATGGACCGTGGCAATTATGCAAGGGCTTTAAGCAGTTGTAAAATTGGTCCATTTTTTTCACCCCCATCTTGCGTACAGAATACAACTCAAATACGATCTCTTTGTTAAAATAACGGCCGCGCGTGCCCTAATCATCTTCCCTCTGAAGTTCGCAAATCCTTCTCCATAATTCCCTTTTACTTCCCATGCCCTAGCGTCGCTCCTGAATCGGCCGACCTCAATATCGAGATTTTCTTGTCATCGCTCCCAAGATTTTCCTATCGGCCGACCTCAATCCAGCTCCCAAGGTATTTTTATCTTTATTTTTAATCAAGATTTTGATGATCTTTTATTTTTATTATCAGCGTTCGTTTATATGAACCAAATACGCATTGAACAAGTATCTGTTACGTATTTTGATGTGGATTGTTGTATTTGTATAGAACAAGCTTGACCCACTTACGTATGACTCCTTCGCTGTAAACTGTTTTGGATAGCTAATTTTCGTATGCAATTCTGTACCTTGTTAGATTTTTATGTTTTTAAATGTTCAAATTTGTGATGGATGCACGTGTTAAGAGGATGGAAGTATTTATGATGGGCAAGCTTGAACATAAATGAATTTTTTTTTGTACTGCAGTATTTTTGGTTTTGATTTTAGTTCATTACTGGCCATCTTAATGGGTAACATGTACTGAAATTAAATGGCACATGTAAGAAGAAATGTACTGATTGTGCTTTTAGATTTCAGAATATGATCCGCTTTCTGTAGTAGTTAGAACTTTTGGGTAAACATATTTTTAATTTTTTCTGGTAAGATATGTTGGTGTCCAACTGTCCATGTTAAAAGGACAAAAAGAAAGGGCTCACGTAAGTGGGTTAGAAGCAATCTTGAAGTTTAAATTAGAGAACTGCCGATGAACGTAACTTTGATTAAGTCCGCACGATGCGGCTAAATCTTTCATTTCATTTTATCCTTCACAAATGATAGATCCTTTACAGATATTCAAGATTAAAACGTTTTATCATCCTAAATCCTGTTTAAAATATCAGAAATAACAAATATTAAAGTTGCTTCTTCAGTATACACACGCTAATCATATAAATATGAAAAATCTAGAATCCATAATAGATAAACGAGCCACGACAATCTGAGAATAAAAAAATTAGTACGTTAACCTGAGCACGGACATTCTCAAGATTTGAGTGAGCTGTATCAACTCATTTATACACACCACACAATCAGTACAAGGAGGCACTCAGGTATGAGTGATTAGGACCATTACTTGCTTATGATGTTCACAATTGCGTTACATGAACACTAACTAAAGAAATATACAAATATGTACACACTTTGGCACCTAATTCGTGACTTCAAAAAAAATCATCTACGAGGTACAACTGTAGGTTTTGCACCGTATCCACCAGTGATATTATTACTGCCACGGTGTGTCCAAGAAGAAGGCTTAACTCTGCCAGCTAACAAAGAAGATGCAGTCCCAGAGCTAATTTTCCTCCTCTTGTTTACGAGTTCCAACTTTCTAGTAGATGAAGAGTTTGAGGACTCGCTGAATATAGAGGATGCCCTGATTGCAGCTCGTTTATCTTTCCTACTATTTGAATTTTGAAATATATATAAAAGATTGCATAGATATTGTCTCACGTCTTCGGATTTCTAAGTCATTGTATTAGGTACTTTGGTTTACACTAACATGGCCTTGTTCATCATCCATCTCCCACTATAAAAATACCAACAAACACCAATCAACTACATTGGTTTATTAAGCAAATAATGTTCATATGTCCACAATATCTCAATCTAAACCTCAATCGGGAACAGTGTGCTTTAACACCCTACATAAAAGGCAAAAACTAATGAACTTCAGCAAGCATTATGTGAATTTTGTAGTTGAATAACTAAACATGCATGCAACAAAATTGAGCCTCCACAAACCTTACATTTTCTTTTTCAAAAAAAAAATTAAGAAAAAAATAAAAATTACACCCTAGTTAGAAGCATGGTAGATATGCATGTCTCTAACTTTTACCTAATACTGAATTGTTTAGTTGCAGCAGTAAACTCTGTTCCATTAACTTTACTGTTGTTTGCCTCCCTGGAAAAAGAAACGTGGCAAGTGAGAGCCCAAAACATATGACACCTTCTAAAGGACTAATTTCACTCAAATGTGAATAAATTCCAAGTCTAAATCTACTGCAATGAGACATGCTTATACAACACTAAGCAATATGGCTAATTCCAATTTTGAAATCAAATGATATTGTTTACACTCATAATGTTGTATATCATGTATGATATAGCAGGGCAATATGTCGTCTAGTATAGACAAACAATGGATGAAAGAGTCCGATCGAAGAACCACACGATATGTAGAAGGAGTGCAGAAGTTTATTGAATTCGTTGTGGAAAATGGTGGTGATAAGGAAATCTATTCTTGTCCTTGCACACAGTGCAAAAATATGAAAATGAAGATTAAAGTAGATGACATTCATTATCATTTACTCAGATGGGGAATTGTCCAGTCATACACCATTTGGCATTTTCATGGAGAAGAATCGACAGAGAAGCAAAAACAATCTATTAGTCAAGCCGTAAGTGCTAATGAGGCTGAACATCCTAGGATGGAAGACTTGGTCAATGTTGATGATAGATTTCATCATTTTCAACCTAACAGTCTGTTGTCCGATAATATTGGAGAACCTTATATGGTTGATGTTGATCGGTCGACCAATCAAAGAAAGAAGTGCAAATCACTTTTTGGTAGTGCAAAAGAGCCATTGTATCCTTCATGTTCTAAAGGTATAACAACATTTTATGCCATTGTGAAACTGAATAGCTTGAAAACTCAATATGGCTTTTCCGACAATGGTGTGACTGCACTCCTCGAATTTTTAAAGGAGTTACTCCCTGAAGGTAACACACTACCGACAAAATACCCCGACACGAAGAAGATGATTAAACAAGTTGGGATGAATTACAAGACTTATGATGCATGCATTAATGACTGCATGTTATATTGGAAAGATGACGCAAACAGAGTTTCTTGTACAATTTGCAACGAACCAAGATATAAGACAACATTGAACGAGGACAAAAGAGCTACCAAAGTACCTCAAAAGACGCTGAGACATTTCTCTTTGATTTCTAGATTGAGGAGACTGTATACCATACCATGGATAGCAGATGCTATGACTTGGCATGCTCGTGCCAAGTCCGATTCAAATGTGATGCGTCATCCACGTGACACTTCTCAATGGCGAGCTGCAAATTCTTTTGATAAAACATTTGCTACTGACCCACGAAATATCACACTTGGAATAGCAACTGATGGTTTCAATCCACATGCGTCTCTAGCCAGTCGTTATAGTTGTTGGCCAGTAATTATAGTACCATATAATCTTCCTCCATCAATGTGTATGAAAAGAGAGTTCTCAATGTTGACATTGTTGATTTCTGGGCCAAAACAACCAGGTAAGGATATCGATGTTTATTTACAACCGTTGATAGACGAGTTGAAGCAGTTATGGGAAGGAGTCAATGCATTTGACTCATTTAATAATTCCGAGTTCACAATGAGAGATAGGATGTTGTGGGAAATTCATGATCATCCTGCGCTTGGTACTTTATCGGGGTGCACAACTCACGGCTATTTTGCATGTCCTATTTGTGGGGAAGATACTTGTTCTTATTATCTTCCTAACAGTAAGAAGATGTGTTACATGGGACATCGAAGATTTCTTCCTTCCCAACACAAGTTTCGAGACGATAAGGCAAACTTCAATAATGAATAAGAATATCGTCGTCCTCCATGGCCATTGAATGGTTATCAAGTTGAAGAAAAGGTAGTTAATATCAAGATGAAAGTTGGTAAAAACAAACAAGAAATTGGTCGAAAACGAAAAAAGAAAACCGATTATGAAGACCTTATCGATGTTCCTGCATGGTATAGGAGGTCTATTCTCTTTGATTTGCCATATTGGAAAGCAAATTTGGTCCGACATAATGTTGATGTTATGCATACAGAGAAGAATGTCACTGAGCATCTCATCAGCACAATTATGGGTCATAAAGACAAGTCAAAAGATGGCATCAATGCACGGAAAGATTTGAAAACCATGGGTATAAAACAAAAATTGTGGGTGAGGGAAGATCATGAAACAAATAAAATAACTATACCAGAAGCAACTTTCACTTTGAGCAAAGAAGAAAAGGTTCGATTTTGCACCATTTTGAAAAACCTTAAAGTACCTAGCAAATTCTCTTCTAACTTCCACAACAATGTGAGTATCAATCCTCCCGAGTTAACAAATATGAAGTCACATGATTATCATGTCATAATGAAACAATTACTTCCAGTATTGCTTCAACATTCTTATCCACAACATAAGGATCTGCGTAATGCTATACACCGTATAAGTCAATTCTTTAACATTTTGTGCTCAAAGGTAATCAATAGGGAACATCTTTTAAAAGTAAAGGCTAGTTTGGTAGAAGCAATGTGTGTGATAGAAAAACATTTTCCACCCGCATTTTTTGATATCAGCATCCACCTTATGGTTCATCTAGCCGATGAAGCATTGATTTGTGGCCCTGTTAGATATAGATGGATGTATCCTTTTGAACGGTAAATTACTAATTTTTGTTTTATTCTTCATCATTCGATTTAAATAGCTACCAGTTATTTCAAATAGATACCTACATAGGTTGATGAAAACATATAAAGGATATGTGCGCAATAAAAGATATATTGAAGGATGTATTGCAGAAGGATATATTGTACAAGAAGCTAGTTATTACTGCATGGAGTATATGCCAAGAGGAGGTGATGGCACTCATAAACATACCCGTGAAGCGTTTTTAGACGAAGATGATGAGTTTGCTGGTGAGATGCCTCTAGACAGTGGTAAAGATATAACTTTGACCCAAGTGCAGTTTGAACAAGTTCGTAGATGGGTCCTTAATAAGTACGATGGATTGGATGAATGGGAGAAGTAAGTTCACCAATTTATCCTGAATTCCCATTATTGTAAAATAAATTAACTCATATACGTATTGAAATGTCTATCGCAGGAGGTATAATATCTATGTGAAAAGTATTAAATCTAAATCTCGAAGTAGGGTTGCATTCGTGAAAACTTGTCAAAGTTTCACTCTATGGTTACGTGATGAGGTATTACATCTTCTTAGGTATTCATGTGTATTTAAGTGGATTATACACCATCACGAGCATGTTTTTTTACTTATTATGTTTTTTTAGTTGGTCAAGACAAATGAAGTTGATTCAACTCTTTGGCGGTTGGTGAACGGGCCGAAGTTCAAAGCGCGTAGTTATACGAAGTACCTAGTGAATGGATTCATATTTTCTCCAAAAAATTATGAAGAACGGATGGTAACACAAGATAGTGGCGTTTGTATGAGAGCAATTACAAAATTTAGAGCGAGTGGGAAGGATAAAAATTACAAGGAAGCGGAAACAATGTATTATGGAGTTATTCATCAGATAATTGAGTTGGATTATATTGACTTCAAACAAACGGTTTTTTATTGTGATTGGGTAAAGGTCGAAGATAAGATTAATGGTTGTAAGATAGATCCCGTTTCAAACTTGATTACTGTTAACTTTGAGAAATTAAAGACCAAAGATAGAGTGAATGATGAGCCATTTATTCTTGCATCGGAAGCGAATCAAGTGTTTTACTCAAAAGATTTAAAAAATAGCGGATGGTTTGTGGTTTTGCATACACCAAAACGGTTGACTACAACTGTGGATGACACCGAGTTTCCTATTTTCTATCAATCAGCTTTTGAAGACAATAAAAAATTAGAAAACCTAACCAAATGCATATGTTAATATAAGATGTATTTCTTACTTGAAATGAATTGAATTTCAAGTGTGATTGAATTTAGAATTTCTTCACTATTTTTGTTTGCTTATGTTTCATTTTCGTTTTATGCACCTACTCTGATATTTATGCTACATCCTCTGCAACATATATGTTGCATCCTCTAATATAGTTCAGTTACAATTTACTAAAAAGAATACAAATGCTATGCATGTTGGATACGAGACCATATTAGTACGGGACCATACCTGCTTTAAATACGTAGTCTTAAGTTGAGCTTTGAGTTTATGTATCTCTATCCTAGATGTCTTCTATTTAAATTTTGTACATTATGTTACCCTTTTGTAGACTTTTTATCCAAACATATGGTCATTATATGCATTGATATACACATCTGAAGCCTTGGTTCTCTATAATATCATGGCATTCGCACTTGATATTTTGAGTCATTTTGCCCGCCTATAGCAAACACAATATATAGGTTGCTCTTTTTTCTCATAAAATATTTTGTATTTGGCTAATCATGGCCTAATTAAGTTATTGAATTGCTCATTTTCATGCATATTTTATGAAGGTAGCTGACAAAGATTATTTAGATTTAAAACTTAGATGATAACAAAAAACTCAAGCCCTTTCGAAGGAAAAAAAAATCTTAAATGGATTTAAAAAAAAAGCATGAATTAATTGTTTCAGTTATTAGACGATGGTTGGTTAAAGATGTACGTTGCGGACATGTAATGTTTAGCTTCTCGAAAAGGCTTGATATCATTTTTTATTAACATTTTAGCAATTCAGTTATAATCTAATCATTAGGCCTTTCATTTTTCTAATTCTATTCCTAATCATTGTTTACATGATACGGATCTGTCAGCTTCTATTGCTTGCCTGATTATATGCAGTTCAGACATAGCTATTGTAATATATTATCAGCCAACCATGTTTACCATGTACTTCGGTTCTAACTCCTATAGAACAGTTTGCGAAATATTGTAGCATAGTTTGTATTCTTGGTTGATGGGATTGATTGCAAACTCACGAGCTTGGTTGTAGGGCTCAGTTTATTAAGTGGACTGCATAAGTATATTGTGATTATTATAAGAGGTTAGTTATGTATTTTAGTAATCAGTTTACTATACAGTGATATTCTATCAAGTATAGTAATATACAGTATATTGTGATTGACATATCTGTGCGTATGTACGTAAATGTGTTCACACATACAAATATGGAGTTGAGACTGGAAAAAAAAGACAAAGTCCACCAGAAACTATTTTAGCTCTCAGATTTTATACATTTAGAATGTAAATTTTTTAATTCTAATAATGCGTAGTTCATAATTGAAAATTAATTTTCAAATTTTAAGATGATTTAATACCAATTTTAGGTAGTTTAAACAACAGGGAGATGGATCGAATTGTGCATTGAAAATATGACTGTTGAAATTATAGTATGAAATACAACTATTAGTTCAACCCATTTAATGAACTGCTACATATTAATTTGTACTAACGATGTGTGGTGTCTGACTGCTCCTAAACTCAAAACAAATCCTTAAAATGCATCGCAAATGTAAATTTTGTATGCATCACTACATAAATCATCCGTCATTGCACGACAGAAGAAAAATGAACAATTCTTTGTTATTAATGTCCTCTATTGAATTTATCTTTGTTTATTCGTTATTCAGTTCACGTTTTTCCCTTTTATCCTATGTATTAGTCAAGTAGGACCTTTAGCTTTGAACAAATAATGAAATTTTCACCTGACACTTATAGTTTTTTTGCATGTATTATCTGGCAATTTGATATTAAAAATGCATGAATAAATTGTTTTCCAGTTTTAATACAAGTCATCCATCTTGCTCCCATATTTGATACACAAACCTATTTTTTTATGACTAAATTTTTTAAACATATTAAAAATGCATGAATTAATTGTTTTCCAGTTTTAATACAAGTCATCCATCTTGCTCCCATATTTGATACACAAACCTATTTTTTTATGACTGAATTTTTTAAACATATTAAAAATGCATGAATAAATTGTTTTCCAGTTTTAATACAAGTCATCCATCTTGTTCCCATATTTGATACACAAACCTATTTTTTTATGACTGAATTTTTTAAACATATTAAAAATGCATGAATTAATTGTTTTCCAATTTTAATACAAGTCATCCATCTTACTCCCATAGTTTGATATTAAAAATGCATATTTTTGTTATTAATCTATTTTTATTATTTGTTGCAGGTGGTCTTGTTCGTTTGGATTGCAACCAAGAAGATAGTAGCAATGTCGGAACCTGCGGAAGCGTCAACCCATTCAATTACACAGTCATCCTCTACACAACCTGAAAAAGTTGTGATAAATGCATTAGGTGCTCCTATTTCAAAAAATGCTGGAAAAGTAAGCAGTCGAGTCGGTAAATTGGTTCGAATGCATGTGCCGATCTCATATGAAAGTTGGGATAAAGTACCTGAAAAATACAAGATTGACGTTTGGAATGAATTGCTGGTAAGCAAAAACTGATTTGTACCACTTTCAGTTTATATATATATATATATATATATATATATATATATATATGTATGTATGTATGTATGTTATATATATATATATATGTCTGTATTGCCACATAATTTCTTTTCTTACGTAAACAACTCTTAATTTTACAGACATCTTATGATATAGAGTCGGATTCAAAAGACTTGTTTTTAAAAAAAATGGCCGAGTCATTTAGGAAACACAAGAGCGAACTGAGGACAAACTATTATGACAAACATGATAATGACGAAGATAGGCTGAAAAATTGTCCACTAACAATCGCCCAAGAAGATTGGACCGAGTTTGTGAAAAATGAAGCAAAACCCGGTGCAAGGGAAAGAAGAGAGATAGGCAAAAAAAACAGATCGCTGTACAACTACTGTCATCATACTGGACGTACAAGTCACGCTGTAGTAGAACATGAAATGGTATGTTTGTTTCATTTTTTAAATATTAGAGATCTGTTAGTATACCAAAATATTTACATACCTGTGCACACACCTCTTAACTACATCCCGTTGGCTTTTCCAAATTTTAAAACCATCTTGTTAGATTTCCAAAAACAAATAATATCTAATAATTTTCAAAATAATAATGTTTTTGTTAAAGCATTTCTCTTCTACAGTGTTGTTTTTACTGTCAGTTTTCATATAAGTGGTATAGAAAAATAGAACTCTACATAATTGCAGAAGTGATGGATTAATTAGATATGAAATTTTATGATTTAAACGACTGAGGCAATTCATAATTCTAATCCGCAAAACCACTTATTCATTGTGATTTATCAGGACTTTCTAGGAGATGAAAGGCCAGACATATATATGATATTTGAATGCTAGTTGAAGCTTTAGATTATCTAGTACATGCATCCCTAAAGTTAAATTTGAGTGTAACCGTTTATACAGTAGTATTTCTTGCCCAACGGGATATAAATCATTTGTTTATTTGTCCATGGTAATTGTCTCCTGTTTCGAATCAAAAGTTAACTTAGCTTGTTTGGTTTTTTCATTGAAATACGGCCAATTTTAAAATAAAATTAGCAAACAAAATATTTTATGTTTTAAAAAATAACAAAAGTACCAAAAATAATCCATCTATCTGTTAGTAATGAATGTTTGCTGCGTTGAAGTGTTGCGCTGCTTGAAGTATAGCAATGTTCTGACAGATGCAAGGAGATGTTGGAGTTTATGGGTTGTTATGGATGGTGAGTGAAGTAGTAGCAGAGGAGGTTAACAAAAAAAAATGGTTGAAATGCACAAATGAGCTGATGGTCGTATGGTTTGGTGGATTGTGCTGTAACTATGGTCGGTGGGGTAGGTATTCAAGTGGTTTGTAGAACTGTGTGATTTGGCGTACAGGTTGCAGTTTGAAAATGGGGTGGATGACCAGAGGCACTTGAATGTGGTGTGGTTAGGTAGATGATTCTGTGATGAAGCAGTTTGACACTGTGGCTGCAAGCATGATGGCAATAGGGAGAGTGGAAGGAGGAACTGGTGGAAGTAGAAGGGTGGAGTTTGTATACAGGAGAGGTATGGGATGGTGGGTAGTTTCAGGTGAAGTAATGGATTGTGGCAGGGGGTTTGGTTGTTAGTTGTTCAATTGGCTGTACAAATTAGAACAGAGAAAGAAATATGTAATTCAAGAGAAAAAGCAATGCAAAGTGCCAATAGAAAACAGACTTGTAAATTGCAACAGAAAAGCAATTGTAAGACAAAATTGTAAATGCAAAAGTTAGTGAATTTGGTAGGTAATGTAGGTAATGTTTGAATGGCAGTGAATTTTTTTTTTACTTCAAATGAACTTGTGTGGTGATGAACAGAGAGATTGTTCAACAGTTTTGTTCAGATGCGAATGATGAGAAAGCTGCTATCTTGAATAAGAAATGTGGATGTAGGGACTCTGTTAAACCTGCAGTTTATAAAACTGAAGAGAAAAATGGTTTTGACCCCATTCTATATGATCCTTCTATATCGCAATGTTTATTGGATTATAATGAATCAACGGCAAAAAAGAAAAAATAAAGTCTCACGAGTTGGGCAACTTTGAGTTAATCACAGCCATAAGTAGGTGAGTTTATTTAATATTTTTCTTTTTTGCACTGGAAAAGATTTCTTCCAAGCATGCCTACAGTAAAAGTCCATGAGTTGCTTACTTTTCCCCATGTTGGTCTTCATCAATAAATCATACTATTATGGATTAATAGTATGAAATGTTGATGTTGTTTGGTCCTTGGCAGTTTGGTTGTTGATTGTTCATGTATTATTGCTCGTGTCTATATATTTTTTAATTTGACAAGAACAATTTGCTTTTGGTTGGTACTCAACTTTAGAACTCTTTTGTTGTTGTAGGCCGGTGCAAATCCAACAAACGAAATCACACGGCGTCAAGTATGGGATAAGACTCACACCAAAAAAGACGGTACCATATCAGATTCGGCTTCTATGTACTTCGTAAGTTAAACAGATAATAATTCAACTATTCTATAAAGTCTTTGTAGTAAATAACATCTTAAGTATTACCATATTTTAGGATAAAATTGCAAAAGCAAAGGAATCAATCATCGGTAGTGACGAAAAGACTTGCCATTGGATGAAGATATCCTATCACAAGTGTTTGGCAAGGATAAAAGAGGTCGGACTCGAAGTATTGGAGCTAAAATATCAAGAACTCAAGTTAAGGCTTGTACTATTGCACGTAAACAACTCAAAAAGGCTCAAGGAGGCACAGAAGACTTGAAAGCTAGAATGGATAATATGGAAGGTACATTGAAGTCATTAGTCGACTTGTTGAAGGGACAATATGCAGGTTAAGGAAATCATTTACCGGACATATCTTCAAATGAAGGAGGAAGCGGTACACCACGTGGAAGTGTTGGAAGAACGCTGAATATTAACTTGGCAAATTCATTGAATTCATCTGGTTTAGCCAATCAAAAATGCGAAATCCTGAACATTGACCTTGAG
Source organism: Allium cepa (assembly GCA_030765085.1). NCBI lineage: Eukaryota > Viridiplantae > Streptophyta > Magnoliopsida > Asparagales > Amaryllidaceae > Allium > Allium cepa. The sequence continues at coordinate 70,091,263 of CM060940.1, read as the reverse complement.
GTCATTGCAATAGCCACCGTCTGTAAAGATTCGACAGCATCCATTATACACGGAAAATCATTACCTCCAACACATGAGAAGTTAGTTGTGGACAATATACTGCTACCAGAAGAGAAAACATGCAAACAAAATCATCCTCTTGCTATGACCTTTGGTGAAGTTGGAATCGGTGGTTATGTGTGTCATCCAAAGACTAATATTCGATATTTATAGACCCATAAACAGGTATGTATGTATTATTATACTGTGGCAATTTTAACTAGGTATGTATACTGCTTGTTTATTTACAAAACCCTTGCTAATTAGAGCTGTGATGCAATGTCTTTTTTATTTACTAATAAGTACTAGTACAATTTAATTGTCCCTAAAGAAAAGAGAACTAAAAACATTTACCCTTCTTCACTTTTGCTTTGAAATATGTTTACGTACACTAACATAATTTCTGTTTATTTTCCATTGTTGACTTTCTGCATATTTTTGTTTATTTTGCAGCTAGGGATTTTGCTTAGGGAGAGAAGCATCTAAAATATCTTTAATTTGCGTCTACGAACTGATGGTTTCACTATGAAGTTGTATTATGAACAATAGATATTTACTTGTTTTTCTATGAACTGATGGTTTCACTATGAAGTTGTATTATGAACTTAAAGTTGTAAGTTTGTAATCAAGCACTTGTAGTAGTTGTATTATAAATTGGGTTTGTCATCTATTGCTAGTTTTGTATTTACGTTATTTATTCCATGTATTATACATATTTCGAAACTGCATGTAGAATGTTCGTGTATCATGAAACTGCATTTAGGAATGAATTTGAGCTGTGGTTAAAATGGTATAAGGTGGGAATTTGCCACGGCTCTTAGCCGTGGCAAAATATTTGCCACTGCAGATTTTGCCACGGCTCAGAACCGTGGCTAAACTGTTTAGCCACGGCTCTAAGCCGTGGCAAAATCGCTTTTCTGGTGTAGTGATGTTTTGGGACTACCATAGACAACAATGTCAGGTAAATCAAAAGATGTCCAGGTCAAGTCAGGGAGTCGGCTGCATCAGAGCTTCACCTCTATCCTACTGGCCCCCCGAGATCTACTTAACCGCGGGATCGGAACTCTCAACGTGTTGACCAGAGGTAGTTGGTGCTCCACGGGTCCCATCTGTCCCATTCAGAAAAGAATCCATTAATAGTCACGAACAATAAGCAATCAAGTTACGAAAAGACTGAAAGGGGAGACTTACCGGCATCTGCTCCTTGATCATCATCCTCCAACTGCACCCCTACCTCCTCAGCGGTAAGCAGCCGCATACCCTCCTTCACCGCCACTTTCTCCTCCTTGGTGAACTGGGCCGTAACCACGTCCATTCTGAAAGCCACGCCACCCTCCTTATCCGCATCAGCCTTAGCCTCCTCCAGAGCCCTAAGGTAAATCCTGGCCATGACTCGGGGATAATCATCCATCCAGGATAAGTTTCCCTGTTTCCAAGTGCGAAAGTACATATCCTGAAGCATCTCATCCAATATCCCCTCGTTCTCCTCGAACTCCCTTATTCGGTCCCCAGAAGCCAACAGCTTTGCAACGGCAGCATCCCTCTCCGATTGGTATCGCGAGTAGTCAGCCTGAAAGGATTTCCTCATCGCCTCCATCTCCTCCTTCAGCTTGGTTTGAGCAAGCTCTGCGGCTTCAAGCCTCCCAGATAACTCCTGTACCCGCTCGAGATCCGCTTTCCGAACCTCATCCACCGTTGCAATGGCCATATCAATCCGTTCCTTACAAGCAGCCTCCATTTTCCGCAACTCTGCCCTGCTGGCCTCTTCCATAGTTCTCTTTAATCGCCTAGAGGCGACCTCAGGTAGAGAAATCTGGATGGCCTGATCAGCGAGTTGTTTGGCCTGGTCGGAAACCATTAACCGCAGGCGAATGTTGGCGCTCCCGATTTCTTCTCCAGCCTTGACCAGTCGGGCATGATGCCCCATCAGCTTCCTGGTCTCCTCAGCAACCCGGTCGATGTTTGCCTTAGCTTCGTCCCCCAAAGTTACAACCTGAGTGGTAAGCAAATCAAGGTCCAGGGACTTAGCTTCATCGAGTACCCTTACCATAGGATTACGAGGGAGAAGGTGCTCACCGGTAGCCTCATCGAAGGTAACATCACAAAACCCTGATCTAGATCCGGATGACCCGCAAACGGATTACGAACTAAACCGGGATGATCTATCTGGGTAATGGTAGGATTTTCAGACGGATGCGGAGAAGGTATAAACCCAGTACTCTCCTCCGTGGTATCCTGGGGAGGCTGAGTTGGAAGCTGAGGACCAGGTGAAGATTCAAGCAAGGAGCGACTCCTCTTCTTCCTTTGGATATCCTCTTCGATAACTCCAAGAAGAGGACGGTAGCCGACTACATCTCCGGGGCGGTTAATCGGAGGCTTTGGCTTAGTAGAAGCCTTGAGAAGTTTGTATTGTTTGAGACGGTGCCGAACGTCTAATGTCTTGGCCACCTTACCTGCTTCTGCTATATGAAACCAAGTGTTACAAGCATACATTGAACTATAACTCAAGAAATATATCAAGTTAAGAAGAGTAAAGAGGTGCTTTGTTATACAAACCCTGGGAAGGAGTAGGATACTGTAATAAGTCCTGGATCTCACTCCAGGACGGAAACCGATCATAAAATATTCCTAAATCCCTATCATAAATGGAGTCTGCAGGAGTCAAAAATTCACCTTGAATCGTAGGGGTTGCCTTAGCTGAAATGCTCTTAGAAGATGAATCGGCACCAGTACCGGCCTTGTCATCTCTCTTTGGCTTCTCCACCAAGGCCGGTCCTTCCTCCAACTCCTCAAAAGCTAGGCGGAAAGCATCATCTGTCCACTCCTGGATCTCACCTACCTGCCCAGAAGACAAAGCCCCAGTGCCATCACCGCTTTGTCCTTTGCCACCATCATCACCGCGACCATCACCATCGCCCTCTCCACCACTTCCACTCTCCGCCTCACCTCCTTCATCCTCGCCTCTTTCCTCCTCCACATCGTACTCCTCCGGAACATCTGGACATGTGCTGGGGGAGGGTCCATCAGACTTCTTAAGTTTCTTCCCCCTGGCGACTGGATGTTTCGAGAAGGGTTTCCTTTTGCTGCTCTTCGCTGTAGCCCCTCCTTTAGCTTTAGCAGCCTTCTCCTCAGCTGTGTCTCTTTGCTTGACCACAGACTGGCGTGGCAGAATCAAGTTGAGCTCCAGAAGAGTAGCATTCCTGATCAAATAAGAGGCTGCCCTCTCCCTTTCCGGAATGGCTTCTATCTCCGCAGCCATCTGAACTAGGCGATCGCTCTCTACAACCGCAAAACCACCTGTCGCTAGCAAGGAATAAAGCACATAAGGAGGAGCATTGTAGTTAGAACAGAAATTATAAATAAGATTCAACTTACAGGCAGAGGTGAAGGGTGGAAAGAAACAGAGTCATCCTTGACAAAAAACCATTCCTTCTTGAACATGCTGAACTTTGAATATAAGTCCAGGACTGGCTTGAAAGACATGGATGATTCTAAGCTAATGTATGGAGACCCCTTCTTGTAGCCTCTCAAGTTGTACAGATACCGAATCTCCCGGTTGGAGGGGGCGCCCGTATTTTCGCTGGAAAATGATGAACAGATTCACCAAGATGGCATAAGAGTTGGGCTGAAGCTGGAAAGGGGCCACCTTCAAGTATGTGATAAAGCTAGCTATCCAAGCATTGATCGGAGGGATGGCTCCGCACATACAATGATACCTACTGTAAGCAAAGTATCCTTCAGGGGGGTTATACGGCATCACTCCTTCCCCCGGCAACAACATATGCGCTCTGTTAATCCCAAAAGAGCGAGATATAACATCAAGCTGCTCATCTTTGAGGGAGCTAGGAAAGAAGTCAAGCGGAGAGTTAAAGAGCTCCTGAGGGCCATACCCGTCTACTAATGATCTCGAGGTTGGTCCATGACGTTCTGGTCCTGTCCGAACTAGGGGCACAATAGGGGACTCGCCTTTGTCCTTGGATTTCTTCTTGTCGGAACGGGTTTCTACTTTATGAGACATTATCTGCAACAGGAGAAAACACATTATTAGAACAAGGATTGCGGAGACGTAAACAAGCAAGCACATACGGCCTGGAATATCGTTCATAATTCAAAACATAAAAGCTCGAACGGTAATTCGAGACTAAAGATTCATTCGGTAACCGGAATCCCCGAGCTCATTCGGTAAGTCAAAACTAAAGATTCATTCGGCACTCGGAATCCCCGAGCTCATTCGGTAAGTCAAGGTTAAAGATTCATTCGGCACTCAGAATCCCCGAGTTCATTCGATAAGTCAAAGCGAAAGCTCATTTGGCAGAAGAGGTCCTCACCTGGTTCGGCAGTTGAGGTCTGGTGATACGTTTGATTCGGCAAAGACAAGAGTTTGGTTCGGCTAGTACGGAATAACAGAGGCATGAAGCCCCTTCTTATAGACCAACACAGACGACCGGACCAACTGGTTCGGCGCTTGGGACCGAATGAGAGTGTCCAAGTTGAATGGCCTAAAATAAAGCGCGACATATGCAGGCATATGCCCCACTTTGGGGGGCAAATGTTGGGTGAATTCTCACCACCGATCCAAGGCCTCACCGAACCCACTCATCACTGGACCAAACACCAACTCACCTACCACCGGACCAAACACCAACTCACCTACCACCGAATCAACTACTACCGAATCAACCACTACCGAACCAATTCTAACTCACCACTCTCCACCGGATCAACCACTACCGAATCAACCACTACCGGACCGAAAGCCACTCCAACCATCTCCGGACCAAGGCTTTTCCGAACCAACATTGCCAGGCCAGATTACATCAGCCCAGGCCCACCAGCAGCTCTGTACATCCAAGACCCCTACCCACAGCCTCACTCTATAAATAGAGGGGTAAGGGTACAACAATGGCAGACAAGTTTGAGAGCTCAAGCACGGACAGAACTTTCAAACAACTTTCATATACTTATAATCAAAGCTTTGTACTTGTAATCTGAACAATAAAGGAGAATAACATAAAAAGTGGACGTAGGCACATTCTGGCCGAACCACTATAAATCTGTGTGTCTTTTACAGTTTAGTCCCTGCTTTTTACATATTTGCATAAATCACCCAAATCGCTAAGAACAACATAAGATCGACTAAATTATATGACTTGGAGGTGTTTGCCCATTTTTTGTGCAAACATACGAAGTGAAGCCTATTGCTACGTTGACCATCAAATATGAGAACTTCGAAAATCTTTGACGGAATGGTCCAAGGCACGATGCGTTCCATTTGTACGAATCACGAACATACCATGCACGACCAGACGTAGAGCCAAAGAACTGGCGAACGTGGGGAAATTCCTTTATATACTTATATATATATATATATATTATTTGTTATTCTTTATAAAAGATATATACTTATATTATACTATTTCAATATTCACTTATACTCTTTTTCAATACTTAAAAGTATTCATATACTTATCTCAACAGTATAAGTATATTCATAGATCACTTAACATGTTTTACTTACTTTAAATATAATCAAAGATGTTGAATACAAATGTTACTAAAATATTGTTACTACCCTTTCTTTTTTATATATAAATTTCCATATCTTTTTGTAAAAAAATTCAATACTTGTTATTATTTTTGAAACTCCATTATTAAAGATATAATTATACTTGTAAAATTATTCCACTTTAAAATATAATTCAAGGGCTAAAAACAAATGTTACTAAAAACACTGTCTACAACAACATAGAGCACTTCACATTTAATCATTATCTTTTAAACTCTCTTTTAAAGGTTTAATTACATTTTAAGGGTTAAAGACAATTGTTATTCAAACATTTGTCACAACAAGCCCAATCATTTCATACCTTGAAAACATTTCTCTTTAAAGCTCTCTACTAAATATTTTATTTATATTTGAGGGTTAAAGACAATCGTTACTCAAACATTTTTCATAATAAACCCAGAACACCCACTTTATAGCGATCTTTAATATATTCACGATAGTGTTTTATAATATCTCTAAGTACAATTTGTAATAAGGGGTTCAAAAATGTTACTAAAACACTATTTACGACCATCCAAAACCATATTTATACTTATTATTAACTTCCAAAATATTTATTTAAAGATCGGAGCATATTTACACTTATTACTTAAGATAATACACTTTTAAGTAATTCAACAAAACCACTTATTTTAACTTAAATGTTTAAAATCTAGTCTCCTTTATTACATTTATAAAATACTTAATTTAATATTTAAAACACACACATATATATTATAGAAATATCATTAAAATACTTATTAATATGACAAAGTACTTTTACGACTACCCAAAATATATGATAATTCTTTATGTAAAATGTTACATAAAAATAAAGAATTTTGAAATAAATAGAAAGGGAAGTTTTTGTTTTAAAAGCTACTTGGTTAAAAAATTCATAATTAATTGTTAAAAATAAATTTAACCTAGAAACCAATTTTAAAACACTCTGTTATAATTTAGAAAATACTCAAAAAGGATTAGATAAAAATAAATAATTTAAATTTCATTTTTAAACAATTTATAGTTTCAAATAGCAGAGGTAGCATTTCTAAAAGTGCTGTCTAATGTTCTGTTACATGTTTTAACGTATTTTTGCTACAATTTTGTCTCTAATTTTAAATGTCTTAACAAATTATCTTAGATCCATTCTTTTTACAATAGTTAATATACATTGGGATATTGAATACCATGGAGAAAAATCCCTAAGAAATCTTTTAATTATTTTATATAAATTTTCCAAAAACAAGGTATTTTTTCAAAGTGCTCATATATCGACTATTCCGCTATAATTTTTGCTTCTTCGTTCAATTAGCTATCAAATGATTTTAACTTCAAAACTTTTACAATAAGAATAATATATCATTTGCTTGAATAAGGCTAAAGAAACCCCTTAGAAAATTTCCATAAAAACAAACCTTATTTCTCAAAATCAAGTTATTTAAAGTGTCGTTATAGCGACTATTTTGCTATTAACTTTTATAACTTTGGTTTGCATTTTCTATAACTTTTCAAAACATATACTTTTCTTTTAAAAGCACATATTGAAGTGTATAAATCAACCAAAACAAGTTATATCAAAATATCTACTTAAATCACAACTTTTCACAAATTAAAGTTAAGGGATTTAAAAGTGTGTTTTATAGTGACTATCGCTACACGAACAATTCCATATTCAATTCAATATTAAGTGTCAATCCATTTTATACAAATGTATGATTCCAACTTCAGATCAATTACAACTAAACATGTTTTAACATATATAATAATCAACACGTTCATATTAAACATTCGAATGTACTTAATTTTAACTACAATCTCAAAGGTTTATAAGGCAATTACTTTAGCAAATTACATACTTTTTGAAGCATATAATCAAGGGTTATAATTTTACGTAGTTATGTTTATTATTATTAATAATAGCAAGCAATATCAACATGGTTATTTAACTTGTAATTGTCAAGTTATAGATTTATTCAAAGTGAGATTTACTCACTTCTATTCAACCCAATTACTTCCTATCAACATTCAATCATCCAAACACTTCCTACTTCTACCAAAAAACACGCCCATGGCATCCTCCTCCTCTTGCCTTATGCACATGACAATCATCTTCCACCCTCCTCATCATGCTCATGGCCATGGGCCTTACTTCCTCCTTGCACCTTCATTCTTTGATTTTTTAGAGGCTAAACGATGTTATAGTAATGATATAATTACTATGGCAAAGTATGATGGTGATTGGATATGATTCGCATAGTTTTTTAGAAAGTAAGAGAGGAGTTAAGAAATTGAAGACATTAGTTTAGATATGAATTAGTGAAGATATGAAGTGAATGTGTGTGTGTGCATTTATAAAGTTAGGAAACATGTGGAAAGGTTTAAAACACCCTCTTCTTCCATGCATGAGAACATGCACACCATACCCTTACACACACCTTACCCTCCTTAATCAATGCCTTTATTTAGGGGTCCTTTTATTACCTTTTGTCTACACTTACTTTTACTAATTACATCTTAGTTTAATTGATCTTTTGTAACTAAAATAGATGTGTTTAATTTTTGTATATATGTGCATATGTTACTATATAAGTTATAAAATATTTATACAACATGTATTGTACAAAAAGTTGATTTTAAACGAAATGTTTTTTAGTCATATTTTTAGGATTTATCTAAAGTGTATATTTTTGTAAACACATTTCGAAAATATGTTTTCTATCATTAGTTATTAATTAAAAATTGTTTAACTAGGTCATAAAATCATATTTAATCATATTAAATCTTAGATGTAAATATGTAAATAATTTAGATATTTAAATATGATCGTGTAAAGTATGATGTTTTCTGTTGTTGTTTGAGGGGTTGTTAGGTTCAAGAGGCTTGAGTTAAGATTCATACTATATGTAATCCAAAGATGCAATCTCGTTCGCTAGCATAAAACAAAGGTCATTGGAATTGTTGATGAGTTATTTGAAGATGCACAATAATTTATGACTAAAGTGATAAACCAAGGGGACAACCTTGTGTTGATAACTCTGGTAGTGGAGTAGACAAGGATTTAAATTTTGGAAGTTGCTGACTATAAAGAATCTAGCCATGTTAAAAGATTTTATAAGAAGGCCAATCAATTTCTGTTTTTGGAAGAGGCAAAAATGAAAAGGAGTATGAATGTTGTAAGGATGAAACTAAGCATTTCACCAAAGGGTAATGCTATTGTTAAGAAGGAAGGTAATGACGAGAATGATAACAAAAATAAGAGAAAGGATGACGCAAAAAGTTGTTTTTAGTTCATTTGAATGGTAAATATATGGAGTTGAATGACTCCATGGAGAACATTTATCTTACACCCCAAGTCACTATATGGTATAGGAAACCAACTTCGAAAGAATCTAGGAGAAAGAGAAGAAATATAGAAAGTAGTGCCTATTCCATGAAACTCATAGCACAATACGAATGTATGATAACACCTAAAAGGCATGACTAAGGAATTGACTAGGAGGAAGCAACTTCAGTAATATGTGAAAAAACAAATACGATAGTGGGTAGAGTTACAATCAACCTCTAAGGCAGCCATCTTAAGGATACGGTGAAGAAAAAAGTGAAGCTAGCCCATGTTCACCTAGAGGTAACTTGATTACTAATACGATTTCTAGAGGTCTGTAATATGTAAAGAAGAGTTGGAATCAGATGGAACGACATGGGAGTTCCTTTAAGCATGTCCCATAAGAGACATATGATGCAATCAAGGATGACTCTCCCATAAGGCAGTTGAAGCAGATCTCATTTTGAAACGGTGTTTTTCTACCCCTATCGCATATGAACGTGAACTGAAAAGGACCATATGTCATTCAATAGAGGCCTGGAGAGGGAGCTTTCAAGCTAGCGACTGTTGATGGCATCACACTTCCAAGGGCGTGGAGTAGCGAGCATTTATGATACTATTTCACTTAATTTATTTCTTTTTTATTTTAGTTGTATTTGCTTTCAGGATTCTCTTTAGCATTTGATTTTTCGGATATGCAATAAGATAGATTATGTCATTCTTTTCCACTTAGCAAATAAAGCCTTGGACTTCTTCGTACTTATTTTTGTTGTAGCATTATGTATCAGTTACACGACGAGACTGAAACAAAATAAGAGCGACCATGACACGATAAATCTCTCACTAAATTAAACCCCTAACTCCAAGGGGAAATCAATCAATTATAGCAAATGCAGTTTGACTGCACTCTAAAAAACTCTAAGTCCCCAGAGTGTGGATTGGAGAATAAACATAAATCAGGTGTGAATTATCCACCCACGAAATAACTATAAGTCCCAGAGTGTGGATTGGAGTATAAACATAAATCGGGTATGAATCATCCACCCGTGAAATAATTCCGAGTCCGTCGAGTGAGGATTGGAGTATAAACATAAATCAGGTGTGAGTCGTCCACTCGTGAAATAACTCTAAGTCCCTAGAGTGCGGATTGGAGTATAAACATAAATTGGGTGTGAATCGTCCACCCTCGAAATAAATCTAAGTATCCAAAGTACAGATTGGAGTATAAACATAAATCGGGTGTGAATTGTCTACCCACGAAATAACTCTAGGTCCCTAAAGTGCAAATGTGAGTATAAATAAATAAATGAGTGCAGTTCGTTCGCTCACTATCCCATAAACTTTGGACTGAAAATGACGGCCGGAGAGTAAACTCACTAAGGATGGAGTTCCACCATCCACTACTTAACTCAGCTAACTAAAGACTGGAGGCAAGAGTACAGTTACTTAAACCGCTGAGTTTGGCAAGCATAACGTTAAGGCTCGAACTTAGTGTTTAATACGACTCGAGGCTGCAACCTTGGGAAGGCCTTGGGATAGATAAATAGGATCGACATCTGACCCGGTGAGCAATATTTCATAAATACATAAAATGATAAACATGATAGCTCAAACATTTAAGTGTATACAGGCATCATACACGAGAATGAAAGAATTCTTATTAACACTAAACTTTCTGTACACTATACAAGTTTATCCAAAATGAAAAATCAAAAGTGTGGGAGATACCAGTACAAACGCGACCAACGAAAAAAGAAAAGTAATCATCCAAGCCATTTATATGTCACTCCAACCCAAAGATTATTTCTTGAATTTTCTATTTTTCCTTTGCTTCTTTGGAGTGGCTCCTCCTGAACTGCCACTTGACCCTCTCTTTAACCCTTTTCCACCTTGAATTCTCTTCAAAGGAGTATCTTCAGTTGCATGAATCGAGGCAATATCATCTTTGGAAGAAGGAGGGATGGAGGCACTCTCACCACTATAAGCGGAAGAGATATCATCTTGGGGAACTGTCCACCTATAGAGATCATCTGGAGCGGGATAGGAATCGGTTCTTTAAAGCCCGAATCAATAGACTCATCTTTTACCTCCTTTTTCAACAGTTCTTTCCTCTCAACATGCTCTTTCATGCAGAGCTTTCCAGTGGGGGTCAGAAGAACTTGTGATCACAACATCTTCATCAAAAGGAATTTCATGGTGTGGGTCGCTTCCCTCCTTGAATAACGCCTCCATGAATTGATCAACAATAACAAGGCTTCTTCTTAAAAACCTTGAGTAGCGGTCGAAGTTGTAACTTTAGTGGATTCTGTCGCGGCTGCTTGCGACTCTAGCTGAGGCTCTTACGAGGGGAGAGGAGCGACGCCTACTAGATTCAATGCTGAAAAAATGGGCAAAAAGGTTAGAAATATCAACTGATAACACCCCAACTTTATGCAAGATGGGAAATGTCGATGGAATACCTTCCTTGGTATGGCTCCCAAGTTAAGCCAAAACATCCTCAGAACTGCGCTTAGGAATTGGATAAAGTTGTGATTTGTCTGGACCATACTCAGGGATGCTTTTGAAGAGCCTGTTGTAGAGCTAGGGATGACCTGGAATGCCAGGGCATTTCAGTTGTAATATCGAGTTATGCCGACCCATAATCATGCAATGTTTTGGGTTCGTCGCCAATAGCATTTCATTTTAAAGCCTAGACAGGTCGATATCCTCTGAATTAAGAAGTTTATTTTCCTCTACAGCAAGAAAACCAATGCATGCCAGAGCTGATAGGGATAATCATCACCGAGCCATGTCAAATTTCTATGCTTGAGAATGTTAGCATTGTATAGAACAAGAAGTGGGTTAAGCTCATTCATTATCTCCTCCCTAACTTTATCCTTGGTAGCTCCTGCTTCACACTGAATAAGTGCATGGACATTTTTAGCCCTTTCAACAACCATGTCTCTCCCAAATCTAACACTTACCAGTTCATCGCAAGCATCTTAAGTGATCTTTTGGTCATCGTCTTTTTCTTTATTTGCATACTCAACCTTTTCTTTGAGATCCGCTATCTCTTTCAAGGCAGCCGAATTCATTATTTCGAGCTATATCCTGCCTAAGCGCAATCTCCTAATTTCGATGATGCAACATTTGAACTATATCAAGATGGTTGGATTTCATCTCTACCATGGATTTCATTGCAGCATTAGCTTTTCAATCGGCTTCTTCTAAGGATTTTTAGAGGCTTCTAACTTATTTTTCAAAGTGTCAATGATTCTTTTAATCCTTGGTGTTTTAGCATTTCAATCTCCGCTGCGTGCTCGAATGAGACTTTCGATATTCTCTCTGATGCCTTCATCCATTCACGATACTACATAGGAATGTCAGTGACACAGTCAATAGTCATTTGCTGAGCATGGTCTAGAACCCTCTTCGAGTTGGGAGGAAAATAGCACCTTTCAAAATATAAGTTTGAGAATTCTCTGCGAAGCTGTTATAAACGAGCGTTTGGATTGATTGTATAATCTATAATATCAGCTTTAATTTTAGTATTTTCTTTACTAGGCCTATGGGCAATAACATGTTCACTATGGTGACGATGATCACTCGGCCACTGGGGATAAGATGGAACCAAAGGTCATGGAGGCACTAAAGTGGTAGGAGGTCCATGAGAGGGATCAATAGTTAGGTCCCTGCAATGATCTGACTTTTTGAGACCCTTTGAAGGAGTGGATCTCGAACTCGATTGATGTTTGTCTTGGGGTGGCTTATCCATATCACCTCCATCTTGATACCCTTGGTACCGGTTAGAGCGATAACTGGAATTATAACATCCTCGACTACCACGGTAAGAGCCAGAGCATGAACTAGATGATTAATGGTGTATATCCCGAAGGAAATCAAACATGTTCCTCTTTTTCATCAACGTTTCTGCAAAGAAAAATAGAAAATCAATCAACTTTAAGCATTAAAGAGCGCAAGTCAAGTATAATGCAATATTGAGGGGTGCGAGTATATGCAAGTGTCCTAGTGTAACTCCCCGATAAACCAGGTGCAGGAGCCTTACTCATTGGTGTAACTTCTCCTTAAGAAGTAGGAATTTCAGTGCCAATTCTGGTGAGAGATTCCGACCCCTCGATGCTCACATCAGTAAAGTGAAAAGCATCAAGATCATGCAGAATCTGTAGACCAGACAAAGGGTCAAGAGATGAACTTGAACGCTTTAAAGGTTGGGAAGAAGATTCATCTTGAATGACTTTAGGAGCCATCGAAGACTTGGATTTATCACAAAGACAACTTTTTGGAAATTTATGAACAACTATTTTCTTCTTCCTCCTGTCAGGAATGGAAGTGAGGCCTACGAGGATTTGGCATCAACTCCAAAATCGGATTGGTCACCATTATGGCTAAGAACATCGCCTCTATGTCCTCTGACATCAATACCATTGAATTCTTGAGCACTCGTGACTGGAGGCACCTCAGAATCATCTCGATTATCCCTTTGATTGACTATAGCCCATGGTCTTATCCCTACAGCATGGGCAGCTTTTGTTAGCCCTATGCCAAGGCCCTCTTCTATCAAAAAAAAGTAACGAGACGTTCATCCATAAAAAGATATTCGATGTTCCTACCCTCCTAGGTGCATTTTTTGGAATTGTGACCACCTCTTTATAATTATTGCCGCTAGGCTGGGTGACGACACCTGTAAGGAGTAACATAGTCAGGAATATGACCTGGATATTGTTTTTCCACGCTATCATGTAAGTAGTGGATAACACTTACATCTTTCCAACCATTGTTGAGTGGAACCGGGTGGCCAGCGAATGGAGAACCATTTGCTTTTAAAGGCACTTAACTTGTCCAGGCGCCGCTTGAAAGTGAAAATGTAAAAGAAAGACTTTATGTCCCTTAGGGAATGATTCTGCCCAAGTTTAGAGATCGATTTACAGTTTAAGATCAGTTTTTACCTTCAAGTCAAAGATAAGCTTCACGAGAATTGTTTAAGGCATTGGTTCACGTCATGGTTCAAAATGTTAAGAATTTATAAATATGCAATTTGAGTCATATGCAATTCCAAGTGTCCTTTCAGGTGTCTAAAGCCGAAGGTCAACTCAAAATCCAGGTTTATGTGCCTAAATTCCATTATAAAAATTAATTGTTGAAAATCAACCCATCCACCAAGGCATAGCTGATCGTTATAATACGATTGTTTATAACGATCATTTTGGAATGATCGGCTATAGCCGAGCCAAATTTCATCCAACCGATCTTTCATTTCCAGTCCCATCCAACCGACCGCTCATATTCAAATCCATCCAACAGATCGTTCGTCTCAACCATTATATATAATCGTTCTTTCCAGTTCACCTCCTTATGTCGATCGTTCAAGGACGATCAACCCATATCAAAGCAGCTCCTTTATCTTCCCCCCAAAAATGATCGATTAAAGCTTTCACCTCCTTCAACTACAACTCGATCAATGGAACAAATTGAACACCACAAAATCAATTCAGCCCAAAGTCTAACCTACCTAGGTCGGAATGTGAAGAAGGAAATTGGTTCGAATTTCGAACTATGCGAGATATGAAGGGATGAATGCAATGATAATTGATGTGGAGGAGGATCGATTTCTAGCTTCAAGAGTTCGGGTCGTGCTTTGGAACGGTGGAGGAAAGAGGAAACTGATTTGTTTTCTTTTTTGGTTAAAAATGGAATGATGCGTAATGGAAAGAAAGAAGAAAAAATGGATAAGTGGAGTCTCTTTTATATGAGGAGGTAAGTCGATCATTAGTGGCACAAAGATTATGCTGATTGTTATTGATCCCAAAGTTATGTCGATCGCTCAATAACCAAGTTGCATACCAGTTGTTTCATAACCAAGAATGATTCAGAATTTATTTTCCAAAAGGAGGAGGATTATGGATATATAAAAAATGATCTATAGTAGACATTTTCTATAAAAAAATATATAAAAATAACAACCGGTATAAACAGTTAATAGATTTATTTTTTAAATTTGACAACGGCTTGTGAACGGGTAATCGTGATCGGGAGTCAGGTACAAACATGTATACTAGTATACGTTTTAAAATTTAGTTTTCTAAAATCGAAAATAATTGAATGATCACCTAGAATCGAACAGAGAAAAACTAAAGCCAAGTTGCTAAAGCTTAGAAATTGCCCGAGTCAAAGCAAGATGATCGCTAACAAGTTATGTTCCCCTGTTTATACTATTAGAAATCAACTAGTCATCAAGACGAACAAGGAAAATATGACACTCGATAAGAAAACAACTCATTGAAAAGATAACGACTACTCGATAAACCAGATAGTTTCTTTCTGACGATTCATCTTGCAATGATTCAAAGCACGTCATGTTCAAAACAAGACGACCTTTGGGGGACGAATGTTATTCTACCTTTTAGCAAGACCGTGACATCATCGACTTGGCTAGAAACAGATGGTTATCAACCTTAGGAATCGATTATATAAAATACTATAGATGATGGTCGGGCGGGATCGAGTAGGGTCCCAACTAAGGTGCAATCAGAATGAAGTGAATAGCATAGCCCCATGAAGTTATATTTCACATTTGGAGTCGATCCGGAGTTTGTATGCTCGAGTTATGAATGAATCGAAGATTTATATGGATCGATCAGGAATGATCCATAAAACAGCTCAAAACATCAAAGAACGATCGATATCTCAAAATCTACAAGGCCAGTTCAATTTGAAACTTTCAGAGCATCAACAAAATAAAGAGTGGAGCCGATAAAAATGATCGTAGGTCACAAAGTTGAGAAAGGAGGATGGTCAATCATTGTTAGTCGATCGTTCTTGTCGATCCATCAAAATGATCGGTGTAGTTCGGTGCACTATCCAAGTATAACAAAAATCGATCCATATCTCACTATTTACAACTTAGAATTATTCCGTATTTTAGGAGCAAAGTCAAGAAGCATGTGGGATCACCCAAAACTGGTCGAATATAAATTGGAAGTAAGAAAAAATAACCGGTGAAAGTTTAGCCGGTTGTTCCAAATTGTCAAGTTAAGGCCACCGATCATTATGGTGGGCCCTTATGGACCTAGAGAGCCTTCTACCGAAATCTTAGCAAAATATCTCATCATCTCTCCCTATAAATTCAGGCCTATTGGTTCATTTTAGGATCTTTTAAGATGTCGGTTAGAGGAGAGTTCACTGCAATTAAGCGCTCTCTTTATTTCTCCATTGTAGTTATATTCATAGGTGACTAATAAAGTCAAAAACTTCAAAGTGGATGTAGGCGCACAATGCCGAACCACTATAAATCTTTGTGTTTCTAATTACTGCTTTTTTTATTTATTGTTAGCTTAATATTTTCCTTAGTTTAATTTTATCTTCTTCACTTACTTCACTACTAAATCTATTCTTGGGTGTTTGAGACCAATTTTGGTGCAAACAACTATCAACTTGCTTATCACTCTCATCGTTCATTTAACGTGGATTACTTTTAGCTAAAGGAATTCAAGCAAAAAACAATTCATATAGATGAAGTAAGCCAAAGTATTATCTAAAATCGCAAAGCATAAAACTTGGATTTAGCCCACTGAGATTTGGACGGCTTCAAGTTCCTGCGAGTTGCAATTGATCAAAGATGAGGAAACTAGGGCATACATGTGTAATTGTTTTCACTTCTTTTGCAAGTTATGGTCTACTACGAGTTGCGATGATTGAAATCTAGGGAATGAAATTCATGAGTTGCATGAGGAAGATTGGTAGGAAATGAAATTTAGGGATTGTTCTAGAGAGGAGGAGGCAAACGAAAAAATGAAAATGAAAGAGGTGTATCTCATATGCCTATATGGGAAAGAAAGGGGAAATCATTTGCGGCCAACGTGCACAACTTTTACTATTCCAACTTCCTTTAATCTATATAGGTTTAATAGAAGTAAATGTAAAATCGCTATGAATAATTGCTATAAATAGAGTATTTTCTCGCCATGAGCAAAATTTTCTGAGTAAACTCTTCTTTCGTATTACTTTCCTGGCATAAATTGTTCTTTCGTATTACATTTCTGGCATATAATTGCTTGAAAAATAATTGATGTTAAAGTTTTACGAATTTGGATATACCTTTGGCTTCAAAGATGTTGCTTTTGTTTATGCTCTCATTTTCTTCACCTCCACAAGTTTCTTGGCATTTTTCTTCTTGACTTGACATTTGGGTGCTTTCATGGAATTCATTGGTGTTAACAATTTGATTGTTGAACAATCAATGCTAGGATTCAATTTTATTGAATCTCTGTTATAATAATATGATTAATGTATGGTAAATATTTGACATAAAGTTTTATTTTTGTTGATATATTACCTTTGATTTAGAAGAGTCAACTTCTTACTTTTCAATTCATTCGACATAAACATTTTTGCTCTACCTGTAAAATGTAGTACAGATAATTACACGACATATTGATATAATTATATTCTGTGATAATAATTTTTAGTAAACTCTTCTTCGACAATAATTTTCTAGCAAATATTTTCCTTTCATCTATTTGACATAAAAAAATTCTGATTTTGGATATACCTTTGGTTTCAAAAATGGCACTTTCTGCTTGTACTCTCTTATTTTCTTCACCTCCACAAGTTTCTTTGCAATTATCTTCTTTTTGATCCAGCAACAAATTATGTTAATTTTCAACTTGTTATTATACTAAAGTGTTCTTTAACGCCTCTTCTACATCTAGTTTTTTCTTGCATTTGGTATTTATTATAAATAATTGATGTTTAGGTGTATACAGAGTGGAAATAGATGCTTATTGAACCGTTTTGAGGAAAGTTTGGATTGTCAAATAATTTCTTCGCAAATATATGTATGGCAAACATTTACTTATCCAATTTTTGCTTAGTAAATTTATTGATTGGTAAATATTTACTTTTTTTGTTTCTTCTTTACTTACTTCTATTGCTATTTCTTTTGTTTGTTCATCAATCTCTTTTGCAGTTTTTCTCCTTCTAGTGTTTTTGCTACTATGGCTATTTGATACTGGCTAATGTTTGTCTCATCCTTAATAGGCATATTTGTTTTTTTTTCAATTTCTGTTTTGGATTGAACTTTAATATTTTTGTCAGCTTCATCTTGTTTCTTCTCTTCACCCACTTTATCATTTTCTACATGATCATTTTCTTCTTTATCCTCCTTATTTTCTACATCATTGACATCATCATTTTTATCATCTTTATTATCATCTTCATCAGTATTGTCTCCATTATCTTCTTCATCTTCCTCATCATCATTCTCACTATCTTCTTCATTTCCTTCACCATCTTCTTCATAAGAATCTTCATCATCATTTTCTTTATTATCATTTCCCCCATCTTCATCATTCATCTTCATTATCATCATTTTCATCACCATCTTCTTCATTACCTTTTTTTTCATCAACATTTTCATCTTCTTCATCAACATCTTCCTTTTTCCATCCTATTCTTCTTTATCTTCTTCGTTTCTTTGTTTTGTTTCAAATCTACACTTTTCTTTCAATTGTTCATTCTCTTTTTCTGTCACATTATTTCCCATTTTGAGCTTTTGTATTTGCATTTTAACTCCTTCGCCTTTTTATTGATCTTTCCATACTTTCTTCATCAACCGAAATATTTCTATTAGTTGATTTAATCCTTTTGGATTTAATCTCCTTTGCCTTCCTTTGTTTTTTCCTACAAATCAGGATAATTATATTTTACCTTTGTAATAATTAAAATAACGATTGAGAATAATTGACTACCAATTATTTACAAAGTAAACTACTTCCTAAAAAATATTTCATGGGTTAATTTCTTCGTTTGAAATATCTACGAAGCGAATATTTCTCTTTTCTATATGAAAATTTTTCGGATATTGTGTTATGGTGGTCATGTTAAGTAGACAATCAAATGGCATTCTCCTAACCATGTAATTTGGTGCAATGAATGGATACATTACATCACACTATATTTCATGAAATAGTTTAAAATACTTTTATTTGGAAGAAAAGATAGTATTTTGGCAAACAGATGTTCAAATATCTGTCATTCAAATAATTGCTTGGAATATATATATGTACATATATATATTAATGATAGATAATTTTATAGGTTTTCATCTTTTGATATATAAGTAATATTTACCTGTTTGGCAAGGAATGTTTTTTTCTTAAAATGACTTCCTACAATGTCCATTTTGCCATAGTAGGAGAATTTTCTTCGTAACTTTCTTTTGAAGAAATAACATTTGTTTTTCAAAGAACCAGTATTATATAGGTAGCAGATTAAATTCTAGTTTGTAATAGAAACTATATAAATATAAAATGAGCTATTAGAAATTACCAACAACGAAGTTACCCTATCATGTATTTTCCTATAGCTTTTTCACTCTTTCTGACTTGCTCCAATAGAAGCTTTCCTATTGTTGTTGGCCATGAAACTAATTTCATAAGTTCCAACCTATAAACATATTGAGAGAGTTAGGGGTATCCTCTAGGGGAAATTCAATAATTTACTAAATTATTAGCTATGTAATAAAATTTCATTCGAAATAAAAGGTATTTATTTCTATATATGCTTGTTAAATTGATATATATATATATATATATATATATATATTATGTGATAAATATTACAAAGATTTGTAATCATAATAAAATTATTATAATACTAAATGACATTTCTAGTCAAGATATTTCAATAAAGGATATCTATACATCTATTGAAACCATAGTACGTAAGGCTTCCCAAATTTTGAGCAGTGTACTACTCATGACTATTGGGGCATAAAAGGTTACATACTGATAGTTATTGAATAATTATAAAATTACCTATCCAAGAATTTCCTATTAGTTAACAATAACTAGGTCAAACTGGAAATCTCATGTGATGATATATATAGTTCTCTCGGACTTGAGAATACTGTCGAACATTAATATCCACACTCCACTTTGATTATAGTAAATCATACTATAATCACCATCGAGCGGCTATAGTTGGGCTAGAGTTTAAGTATTGAAAGTGATACACAATTCAATAGAGAATTCTTCTTCTTAGTTGTATGTGGTTAGTATGACGGTCAACTGTGGTCAACTCAAAGTTGAAATCTCTAGCAGAGTAGAATGAGTAGTAATAAATGTTATTATTGGACCAATGACATTTTTTATGGGTTAACCGTGTTGAATATGGATGATATAGCCAAAATCAAATTATAAAAATCCTAAGGTAATACCGTGTTGATGAAGGGAATTGGTGTAATTAATCGTTATCATAAGGATCGACTTAAATTTGTAAAACTAGATTTTGATGATAGGATTTGTAAGTGATAAATTAAATCAAACTATTATACCATTAGCAAAGTGTAGATGTTAGTATTTGAATTTTTCAAATATTAGTCGATGGCTAAATTCACACATGTGAGTCGCATAACTGAATCAATTTAGTCTCCCAAACCCCACTAGATTTAGTTGATTTATAATAGTTATAAATTAATTAATGTTCATGAAATATTAATTATTATTGCATTATTACATAGGGTGTTCTTAGTAAAGTGGAGTAGCTTGTAGAATTGTGTGAGGGTGCTATTTGAAATTTATCGGGTGAATATATAAGTGTTATGTGCATGTATATACATATAAGATATTGATAAAGAATTAAATTAGATTTAAATTAAATAAATAATTAAATGGGTTAAGCGAGATTGTAGTCTAGCTTGGACACTTTCAAGGCTTGCTTGGGAAGGGAAGAGAGGGAGGGGTCTTTTTATTTGAATTGGTAGGAGAGGATTATGCAGATATTTCTCTATAGACCCTACTATATATGTAACATTGGCTTCCACTTTCTCTTTACTTTTTGCCTTCTCCCTTCCAAGTCTTGTTGAAACATACATGTATATATAATATATTTTTTTGGAAAAGAAGACAATGATCTTTATTTAAGAAATTAATAAAGTGTGGATACCTATACAAGATAGGTATATTTTAATGTAAATCCTTATTTGCTAGAAAATAAACAAAAACGCCCATAAAGAGGAGCATCAAAATACAATGCAAATAAAACCAAATCGGCCCAACATAACTAATTAGCACAACTGGCCTTAACTTATCTTAACTCAAACTCTACTCATACTCAAAACATTCCTTTTATAAACTAGGGCTTTCGATTCTACTTATACATATCTACTTATACACACACACACTTATATACATACACACGTCGCATACACACACATATAAATATACATACACATGCGCATACACACACACATATATATTATTGATCAACATAAATGTTATTATAAATTTTTAAATAAATTTATTTTTGGCACTATTTTACGTACATATGTACACACGTACATACATACATATATAATTATTACCATGTCAAACTACGATACCTTAAGAATTTGAATTTATATTTCAGATCAAGTTTTGAATTGAATTTTGTATATTATATAAAATTTGTTGTCTAATTTGAAATTTGAAATTAAAGACTTAGTCAAATTTGTACTATATTTAAATCTATTTATAATCATTTTTAATTAATTTTTTTGAAATTATACTCACATACATATATTTTTATTATGAAATATTTTAACCAGGCAAGACGTATATGTGTAAGAGTGAAGTACATACATAGTAGATATAAATCCAGTATCTACTATATATAAAATTAACTATGTACACCATATGTTATGTTACATGTATATGTTATACACATATGACTATGAGTATATAATGGTATACTCATACTATATGAAATCTATTTAATAAATCTATTTTTTTGAGAGAATTATTTAATGAATCTATTAATTGAATAAATTAGAAATACTAAGTAAAATATGATTTTATTTAAATTAGCTAGATTCGATCTAATACAACTTTTAGATTTCACAGACTCAAAAGGATACAAAATAGGATTTTCATTTGAAATCTACCTATTTCACCTACTGTAGACTGACCCAATTCCATCAATGGTATTAGAGCCAAATGACCTATGTAGTCTAAGTTAGCAACTTTATGGCCAACTAATAAAACCAACATATCTGATGGATGTCTTGAATAGTAGTGTCTATGCTTTGGGTTGAATAATAAGTATTTCCCCCTTTATGGTTATTAGTCTGGCGCAATGGTGCAGTGAGTCCAATGGTTGACCCAATTATAAAATCAAACTATTGGGGTTAGGCTAATTTTCAAAATTCAGTTTGAAAATTTAAAAAATATATTTTGAATCTAAAAGTTAAATTTTTAACATAAAATAAATTTTATAAAAGTTATAAATATTTTTCAAAATTGTTTTACAAATAAATTAATATTTTCAAAGTTATCTATTCATTTAATTAATTGGATTAATTAAATAAATAAACTAAATGTTTATATATATATATATATGTATATGTATATGAAACCATAAATGCTATAATTAATTTTCATCTCAAATTGTTTAGGATGTGTTAACCTGCCTTTTGGCAAGCAATATATATAGGCGGATTTAACACAACAGACTTCACGGTTGTCAAGGCCGGTGAGTTCAAAGCGATAGTTGTGGGCACTAGAAATCAGGTGCAGATGGCAATATGAAGTTGGGATTGAATGGAATTGATAGACACGTAAGCGGAACGTTCAAAGTACGGAATTCGGCTCATAGAGGAGGGATCGACATGGTTAATTCCAGATGGGTCGGTATGCTCTAATGGCTTAGCGGGATAGAGGAGTCGGTATATGAGATGGACCGGTATGGAGGGTTCGGCATAGTTCGGTTCATGGGATGGATATGTATGCTCCAATGTATGTATATGTATAGGATCGACATAGCTTTGTAGCATAGGAAGGATGGGATCGGCAAGCTTTAATGGAGTAGGAGGGATCGACGTAGTTTCATGAAGAAGGAGGGATTGACATAGTATTGTGCAAGATGAAGGATCAGCACAACTCAGTAGAATAAGAAGGGTCGGCATGACTTAATGGCATCAGAGGTATCAGTATTATATTATGGAATCAAAGTGACAAGCATAATTAAACAAGCTTGGATCGAAATATATAGAATGGCATGGATCGTCAACTTGAGTTGGTCATGAGGAGTCGGTATGATCCATTAGAAGGGTTCGGTAAAGATATCCTCAAAGAGCATTCTCGCATTCATCAATCAATAACTCGAACTCCTTTAATCCAAATGATGTGAAACTTGGGGATTAAACATATATCACCATGAAGAATCCACCATAGTAGTCGCTGCCCAAAAATCAACCGAGGAAGGAATCGGTACCAATCTCTAATCATAGATATTTGAGCCTGGCGACCCCTATGGTGGGATCATGCGGATAAGGAGGCCCTGTAGCCAAAAATTTACCTATAAGTACTACATGCATGGCTCTAGGAAAGGGATCTTCTTTCTGCTTTTCTTTATTGAAAACCTAGGCTACACTCTGCCATTTTCACTCTTGAATTCCATGGATTTATAATTGTAATCAACAGTATAATCTAATAAAAGGAATATCTTTGGAGTGGACGTAGGCTAGAGTTAGTCGAACCACTATAAATCCTTGTCTCTATTTACTTTCTTTTCGATTATTTTAATTTTGTTCTTAGTTTATTTCTCTTCATATGTCTGTGACTGGATTGGCTATTGGTGCTTTCATAAAATTGGGTGTTGGTGGTCAATTTTGACGCTAATAGGAATAAAAAAATAAGATGTTGAATTTTTAACATAATTTAATTAATTTTTTAATTAAATTAATAGATAATTAATTAAATATGATTTAATCAATAATATACATAAGAATACTGTATAAGTTAATTAAATTATAGACAATTATAACTAAATTAAACATGTATAATATAAGTGGAAACACGAGGAGCCCAATTTAGATTTAAGGAGCAAATACATACGTATTGTATGTATATGGCATTTTAGATGTGTACGACACTTGATTCACGAGGATACTTCAAAAGAAAAACATTATTCGCTAGAACAGTATCACTTAAATAAAAGTATATATTAAAGGCTATGAATCTTAAATATATAACGTTGTCCTATACTATTTATATATTAATAGATTACTTGCACTCTCTTTAGTTGTTGAGTAAACTTAATTTAAGGAGGTTATATGTAGTACTATTAATAATATTGACTAGATGAGATATGATACATGTATTTGTTGAGCAGACTCAAATATGTGCATTATAATTAGGCCATCATGAAATGGTAGATACGTTTGAATAATCTCTTTCGATTTATTAAGCTTACTCAAAGTCGAGGTGAGATTAGGACAAATAGCACAGGTTAGGAGTTGTACATGATAAACCAATAATTTTTTATGTATCGATTGTCGGCCTATGATTTGTTGAACAAATCCAAGGCCAAAATCCCAAGGGAAGCGAGTCCTGCCATCCATTAGAAAAATAGAAAGTGTTGACTATAGAATTAGACTAATACATTGTAGAAGCAAAGGTTTCTTGCAAACTACTAGGCTTTCAAATGTAAAATGAGTTTGGAAGGAAGGAAAGTAAAGTAAAGGACACCCAGTATAGAGTGCTTCAACAAGCTTGTCGGTTGTCTCTTCGTATTATGCACATGTAGATTGCATTTAATGACATTAAATTCTAGTGCTGAGCTATAGAGTAAGTACGCTTTTGTCCACTTTTCTACACTACCTAGTACAGTATGTTGTATGATTTGTCATTTACTTCTATAAGCCTATGTGGCAAGGTAGATGAGTGATTTCGACCTGGTTGCGTACGATAACTGAAGGAAGCTGAATGCCACCAAGGGACATGGTGCAGAAAACATGTCGGGCCGATAGTGAAATGAGGGATGGACCATAGTGATGTCGGGAAAAAGATAATTCATGCCTAACCTGGTCTTGACAGTGAGTTGGTTGTTGAAGCCGACTTGAGTTGTGCCGGCCGACGATGGAGCTGGTCTTGACGGGCATGCCCGGAGCTAGATTGAATGTAGACTACCATGAGTAGGTCGGTTTCTTAATTCCTAAATTTGATGAGGAAGGTTGAATGTAGCTAAGAACCAAGTTACATTAGAGTTTCTCGGCTGGTAATGAGATGACAAGACGAGCCACTTTGGACTGGTCGAAGGTGGCTATTATGAAATCAGGCATGCTTGAGCCGGTATCATCTAATGAGCTGGTTGGCAATTATCTTGGAGAGATACTAAGTAGGAGGATTTTCTTGGTGCCATACTGAGTGTGGGTTGATATGAGAAGGTCAATTGTAGGTGACTCAGGCTAGTATGGACCGAGCTAGGCTGCACTTAGTCGTTGTGCCTCTACTAGGTGAGTTGGTTATTAAAGCCGATTTGGGTCGGTCGTCGACCTGAAATGCTATCGAGTGGATGGGCTAACTTAGGGCCAACTTCAGTTTAGTCTAACATGAGCACGTCGGTTGTAGATTAACGAGCTTGGCTTTAATTGGGCCGGGCTGTGCCTTAATCAGCTTGCTAATTATACTTGTGAGAAAATTGAGCAACATTTTACCCCCCGAGCCAGTCTATGTGAGCATAGGCAGACCTGTCATTTCACAAAGGTACTGCCACTTGGCTCATCTGCTATGCATTTAATGTGTGCCCTATGTGTTGTTATATGATTGGCTACAATGATTCTCTTTTGCAAATGTGGCAGGGGGCTTATGTTTCCAACGTTGAAATGAAAGTTGCATTGTTTACACACGAACAACCAAGATTTGAATGTGGTTTAAGTCCTGTAGTTGAGATTAATGGGATAGGTTTATAAAAGCCGCTCTTCCTTCTTCCCTCACTCTTTATTGCGAATGAAAAGCTATAACCATTGAAAATCTTCAGCATCCTTAAAAAGCTTCGACTTTTCAGCCACTTATTAGTAAAAAGTGAGTTTTCTCGTTGTCATCTCCTTCGCCAACATATGCATTGTGGCCATGGCCACCATTGTTACCTATTTTTCCATCCTTCATTTTATCTTTGCATTCATGTAATATAGCTGATGATGTAGTGCTTCTATTCTTCTTGATTAGAATTTGCTTCCCATGGCCATCTTTAGTCATCGATTGACCATCGCAGCCACGCCAGCGGTGGTTGATCGACATTGATTGGCTCCAACAGGCCTGCAAACATCTAATAATGATATTAGTAAATAAATTTGGTGTTTGGATGTGGAACAGGTCCAATGTCATGGGTTTTAAGTAATAAAATAGTAATAGATAGAGGGTCATAAAGCCTGTTTGCTTAGCTTAGAAGTTTATTTGGCAAACCACCCTTCAATGGTTACCTAGCTTAGGTACAACCTAGGCACCTTGATTTGTTGTTAGTCATAGATGTTAAGGCTTTGTCTAACATATGTCACTTTTATTTCAAATGGCCATCTTGGGATCCATATCCACAAGCAGATCAACTATCTCTGTGTTGCTAGTCTTAGAGCTTCCGAGCTCGATTTCGAGAAGATTGACCCGGTCAAGTTGTTGGCTTGCCATGGATGTAATATGGGGAAGATCGGCCCCCTTTGAGCTTCATTGCTTTCTCGTCATGCAATTTCAAATTGAGGGTTATGCTTCCCCTCCACCTTTACTTTGTCTCCATCTTCAACGCATAAGTCTTGGCCTCGGTTAGCTAATACCAACAACTATTGGTTCTTATAAATTGTCTGTGCCACCTGCAATGCGCTCAACCTTCCTATGTCAAATTTTATTAAGATGATCTTGCTCTGCAGAAAGGGGTCGGGTGGTACTTACTATCATTTCCAGCTAATACTAAGCCCATGGTCTTTTGACATGTTCCCAGCATAGCCGCCATCGGTTGGAGGCAATATACTTCTTTGTTCCCAGCATAGCCGCCATCGGTTGGATGACAAGATACTTCTTTGTTCCCCATAGGGTCAACCTCGACTCGAGCACCTTAACTTACATACCCCTAGTAAGTCTTCCCTTAATTTCTTTTTCCTTCATCATTTTCTATGCTTTCCTTTACTTATCTTGCTTATTCATAGAGGAAGGCCTTGCTTATGCTAGCATTGCCTTGACGATGCTGAATGAGAATTTGAACTGGTTGAAGATGGTCAGCAGTGGGCATTGGGACTTGAAACTCTTGGTGACAAAAGTCAACCTTTACCGGGTTGGACTAACGAGTTGGACCAGACGAGGGCCGGGAAGCAAGCCCCCCAGAGAGGAAGTTGACAAAGAAGGTAGCCATAGAGAAGAAACTAACCCTAGGAAAGTAGGACTACTCCAAAGTCCATTTCTTGAACCTTGCTGTCGGGCCAATCACGAGCTAGAACCGGGGATATGATTATGGCATTATGGATAAGGAGCCTGATGTATGGTACCATGTTGATCTTGACAAATTAAGTGATGTTGTGCCCATGTCGCAATGGAAACAAATTTGACCCGCAATAATTAGTTAACATCTTGATTCCTCACCATGAGCCCCTGCTCGAAGGAGTGAAATATTTAGGTGAGCTCCAAGGAAAGTTGCACTTGGGAGGGACTTAAGAGCCGGGCATCAGTAGGAATGCATGACCCTCCACCTGGAAAATTTCGGCATATGACCCCTCGTATAATGGATATGGATGAAGGTTTCTAGGCGAGCCTCATGTAGGGATGGATGCTGGTGTAGCCACCTTGGCCTCATCATGCCAGCCCCTTCTAAGAAATAGGGGTCAAAGCTGGTAAAAATGGTAGTATGCTTACACTTATCTCCTTTTACTTGGAACTTTGACTAACTTGTGTTTCTTCTTTGTCATTACAGTTGTCGTCGATTAGGACTTCGATGCTTTTGACGAAGGTATCACAAGTACCACCATGACCCAAGCCATTACAGCCTCCATTGCATATGTCACGCCTACTAAGCACTAGGCCCTCGTTTGCTTAAATGTATTAGGAAGGTAATTAATGTGTCTTCCACTCTGACATAGTCGCTCTAACGATCCATTGAGAGAAATAAAAGGAAAGGGGACATGGCAGGACTATCCTTAGCAGTTGAGATTGTTGGATCTAGCCCAACATGCAACGTATTAAATTAGTGAATTTCAATTTATTTTATTATTTTGGATCATATTATGGCTATGAAGTTTAAATTGATTAGATCTGATATAAAATAATTTGAGAGAAAATCATTATTTAATTTAATTAATTAATAAAAGGATCTAGATCTAGAGAAAGACCATTTCAAAGTTTAACATTCAAAATATTAGTCAAGTTATAAATTTTATAATATGTATAAATTTAAAAAGACTTCAATTATAAATGTTAATTTATAAATATATTAATATATATGTTTTATTAAAAATAATTTTTTTAATTTAGCTAAAATATTAATTTATAAATGTACTATACATAAATATGTATTATTAAGATAATTTTTTTAAATTTCGTCCGTAATTATAAACATATTTTTTATTATGACCGAAGTCGATGAAAACAATTTTTATAAATTATGGCCAAAGCTAAACGCACATGCATGCATGCACACACATACACAGTTATGGTCGTAGCTAATTTTTTTTTATTAATATGTTTTTATTAACGCTCGAAGTCAAAAACATTTCTTTTTTAAATTATGTCCTAAGCCCGAATTCCTTTTATTTTTGACCAAAGCCATTTTCTATATTACCTTGGCCGATGCTAATATAAACAAAAGTTGTTTTTTGCTCGTCCATATTCATTTTATATTTCATTTTAAATTTATACTTTCATATGAATTGCAAAATATATGAATTATGATATATGATGTATTTATATATTTATGTTATTAGATGCACATGAAAACGTTTATAAACAAAACGCAATCATATGTATATAGATTTGTGATATTTAACTCTAACCTATATACAATAGCATAAATGATTACATATGTATATAAATTTATAGAATAAAAATTACCTCAACTGTAGCCTAGTAGTAACACCATGAATATTGAATCGATAGAACTTGTAGAATTGAATCCATTCTCTTCTCGAAAGTGCTATCAGTCAGAGAGATCTACGCATCCCTCTTCTATTTGGCTTGAATTTGTGTTTTAAGTTTGAAAATAATGAAGGAGCAAAGCAAGGGATTTTTGGCTAGAGATGAGCAAGGGGTAAGATCAAAAGTCAAGTGTAAAAGATGAGGGGTAATAAGATTAAGTAAGAGAGAAAAGAGATGAGAAAATGTGGATCTAGATCCATCCTTTTCTCTACCAATGCAAACCTAAAACATCAACATAGAAATGCCCTCCTCACCTATAATATTTGGCTAGTCATCCTTTAGGCCTTTAAGATTCCTTCCACTTAAAACCAGATCTAATAATTTACATTCGAATTAAATTTAAATGTGCATTGGTATTGTAAATCGATGCGTGTGTATATAACTTTTATACACACATTATTTTTAATACTGATAAACAATCAAAAAAATTAAAATAGATACTTTATAAATATTAATTAATTTATAACATTAATAATTTAATTATATCATATGGTAGTCGAAGTCCATGTTATGAAAAGCGCGCTTAAGCATCGCTTAAGCACTAAATGCATGTACAACACTTAAAAGGAAATAGAATTAAGCGATGAGCGCTTAAGCATGCTTAGTTGGCACTTATTTGTGCTTCGCTTAAATTTAAACAATGATTAAGGGATACTATGCAAAAAAAAATTATTTTTTAATAAACATATATTTAAAATAAGAAGAAATTAGGTTATAGCATAAATGTGACACACCCATACAAAATTTCCTTATTTTCTATTATATAAGCTGATGGATGGTCAGTAGTTTTTTACATTAAGATATGACTATTTATTAGATAACTTTGAACGATTTGTACTCAACTCGAATATGCTTATATTTAAAGTCAAATTCATCTTTTGCAACATATGAATTTATAAGTTGACTTCGAATTAAAATTTTACTTCTTTGTGTTTAACTTGTGCCTATATAGACAATGATGCACTTAATATAATCCATATATTTATATGAATAATGTATCCTCAAAAATTAAATAATGCTTAGGCGATGCTTGAGCTGCACTTAAATGACATTAAGTGAAGCGAGACTTCTGTCGCGTCACCTCGCCTTGCCTACTGCTTAATATGACATAGATCAAAGTATTCAATATTGTAGTTGTGCAACTCTTAGGTGTAAATTGTAAATTCTATCAGTGATTAATATCGAACAATTCAAATATTAACATTCATCATCACCTGAGCTAGAGGGGTGTTAATTTTTCTAAATTTATCGCTTACACAATTTCAGTAAATCTAATTTTACTTATTTCAAGAGATCCCCGACCATGACAATTATTTATACCAATTCTCTTCATGACAACTATATCATATTTGGACTTACGAAATTTGGAAATGGTCAAAAATCTAATATCAATCACATTCAACCTGTATAGTCCAAATACAAAGTTTTTGGTTCAAAATAACAATTATTGTTAACCGAACTGCTCTAGGCAGATACTTTGACTGTAAGTTGACTTCAACTGGCCATGATACTAACCTCATGTAATCGAAGAGTGGAATTCTCTGTTGAATAGTTTTCACTTCCAATGCTTTAAATCGATCCAAATATAGTCATTCGATGGACGCTACGCCATTATTTAACTATAAACAAAGTCAAGTTTCCATATTGAACTTCAATAGTACTCTTAAGTTGAGAGAACTATGTAATATTTCCATGTCGATATTTTTTGTTTGACCTTAATTATATTAAGTAGCAGAATAACTATTAAGTGAGTTATTCTATATTTATCCAATAACAATCAATACATAACCTCTTGGTGCCCCTAACAGCCTCAAGTAATACACTACCCAACATATGGAGAACGTCACGTATTCTAGTCTCAACAGATATATCGATATCCAATCTCGATACATCGTGATTAGGAATATTCTAAATGACATGTTTTTTATTGTACTAAATTTCTCATAATTACAACACCTTGTAATTACTATCACAAAACATATCATTTATTGATTTTCTATTAAATATATTTATATTAAATAAATAGTTTATATAACACATTATAACAAGTATATAATCAAAAGAAAATCACATTTTATTCTGAACGATATTTTATTACTAGATTAATAATTTACATTAAATTACAGAATTTACCCTAGGGCTTATACGTAACTCTATCAATCTCCCACTTGAATTTGAGGCCAATTGTGGAATCACTATCCCATCCCTTCTATCGATTTGATGAGAACTAATCGAGTTAGTCCCTTTGTGAATGGATTTGCTATATTATTTTAATTATCTACTCTGTCAATCAACACTATCCAATATTGATAAACCGCCATTATCGTATAGAATTGTTCAGAGTATGTTTATCGACTTCTAGTGAGCTCTTATCATGGCATTGTTATCATACAACAACGATGTAGCTCCATACTTGGAGTTACCTTAGCTTAGTTAAAAATTTGTTTATTTGTATTTATACATTGCTTTTCTTGTGGCGCTATTCAAGGCAATGTACTTAGCCTTTTCAATGAATCGGCTGTAACCTTAACTTTGGAACATTTCCAACTTAAAGCTCCTTAATTAAGGTTTGAAGATGAATTTAATATTGACATATTATTCTTGACATCACTTATGAGGTCCGTGTTCGAATACTCCTTCATAAGGAGTTTGCTGTTTCTATAAATTATTCTATTGTGTTTCGTAAATACTCAAGAACACTCTAAACTACCATTTAATGAACTTAATTCGGACTTGATATTTGCTTCATGTATCAAATACATTAGCTAAATATGATATTGTGGATAATACGACATATATGATAATTCTTATTGCTAGAGTATAAAGAATCCATCTTATATATTCCATATTAAACATTTTAATATGTGTTTGTGCGTATAATATGTAACATTTCTAACGTGCTTTTATAATGATTATAAAAAATATCATTTACAAATCCAATGTTGAGAATTGAATAATCTAACTATAATGATTTTAACTTGAGTACATCATTAGTAATCATAAGTCATTGTCTACCTTTTAGAAATATTACAGAACTTTCTTAAAAACACATGCTTCCATTGCATTTTGACCGAAATCAAACAATCTGATATTTCTGTCAAAATACTTGTTCAACTCTGACGCTTGTCAAGTAATACTTTCTTATAAGTTATTGGATCATATTAGGAAGCCACAAACTCAATATTACCCTCATTGACTTTGATTCATTTTGGTTGTTACGTGCGAACAATCTATTCTAAGTCATTGTTTTGGATTTTTATTTCAACACATATATGCCAAAAACACAAAGTCATACCAAGTGCAAATTTTATGAGTAAAATTTGAAATAACTTGAGCATAATAGATGATAAATCTATTACGTTAATTACAAAAATTAAAATTTACAATGTTATTCTTATCAATGATGCCCACTATACTCCACTGCATTACTCTTTCTTTTGGAGACACATTTGTGGTCGGTGGATCATATGCATTTGGGTACAATTATCAAAATTATATTTTAATAATGCACTTAAAGTTCATTCAAAATTTGTGTATCATACCATATGGTAGAGTTAATAATCTTAATAGTTTAATTGATAACCAAGGAATATCTATTCTTGACATTGGAAGATATTTGCGCCAAAAATGGTCACAAACCCTAAAAGTAGTGAAAGCACCATTGTTTACACACAAAGTCTCAATATCCAAACACAGATTGCAGATCCAGATAATGTAGAGCATAAAAGTGATGAAATAGCAAATGTACAATGAATAAGAAAGTAAAGAACACAAATTTTTTTTATAGTGGTCCGGTTATCTCTGGCCTACGTTCACTTTGAATTGATTCTTTTGTTCCTTTTATACTGTGATTACAGTTACAATCCTCTAAATATCAAGATCCATAAATGGCAGAGTCTAGCCAAAAGAGAAGAAGATCCCTTTCTTGAGCCATGCCCCTTTCTATTTATAGGTGAAGGAGCTGAGATATTTTTCTAAGATTCTGGCCTAGAAGTCTCCTGGACCATAGAAGCCCGTATGAAGATCGGTGAGGCCCATATCCTCATCTCTGGATCGATCTATAAGCCCTTCGTATTGATAGCCCCCAAGTTAGAATCATTTGAGATCAACAATAGTGAAAGATGATAGTGCAAAGTCCTTGCTCTTCAAATTTCAAGAAGTTCCAAAATGTAGCTTGTGAGATATGATCGATCCAAGTTCAAGTTTGCAAGTGAAGTTGAAGCTTTCGTATCCATAGATTTGTATCCATCATTTTGTTCCATAGATAATGCGCATCTTAATTCTTGTATCGATCCGAGTCTTGTGTTGTGATCCATGTTTCGCGCTCCATTCCTTGACTACTTCTTTTGTATCGATCGATACGAATGATCGATACGAAATACACTTTCAAGCCTTCAAATTGATCTAATACCCTATCCTTTGTATCAATCGCATGCTTGCTCGATCAATACGAAATGTATTGAGACGAAGTTTGATCGATCCAAACCAAAAGTGCAGTGCGTTATCCAAACCATATCCATCCTGGAGTTGCCAGATCGATACGAATTGTATCAATACGAGACATAGCGATATGAATATCGATCGTTGCAAACTAAACGCTATAATTATCGATATGAAAGTATTGATACGTAACCTTTTTTCACCAATATTGATTCATCCATAACTTGAGCATATAAAATCCGATTGGCTTGAAACTCGATACGTATCCTCACCGAGGTTTGTTTATCATTCCCTATCGATCTCGCCTTGATTGGGACTCGGTCCAATTTTGACAGTATAGATCATAGCCTTGAGTATATTCCATCCTAAATCCATGCAATCGCCTCTTCGGGCATACATCCTTGACAATCGTAATATCCATTGAGTTAAATCCAGCCTTGCTAAAAGATGGTTTACACTTTGTCCCCCAGAACATAACTTGCAACAAGAAGATGTGTTTTGAATTGATGAAAATCCAAAATCCGAGATCCATGATCCATGGGTAGCCATGTTATCCAATTCGTAATCCAATCCATTTCCAAGCCGATTCATCCAAGTAAAATAACCAAATCCACATCTGAATCCTTTCAGAATAACCAAATCTAAGTCTAAATCCATGACCATGATCAAAGCTATATCCAAATCTGTGACCTCTCTGGGTCGCTAGCCTAGAGTTTTCTATTTGTTCCATACCACCCTGATCAGTTGATAACCAACCGACCATCGTTCCTGGCCCTGTGCCGTCGTAGTTTGAGGTAGAAGGTAGTTGTTTCTATTTCACCGCCACATTCCGAGTCCTGACATACTGTCGTAACTGACTACTCCTTATGTGCTCCTCGATTATATTTTTAGATGCCTGCAGCTACTAGTAACATACCCATCCTGGTCATGAAAGAGATAGTGCCTTCCCAATGCCCTCTCGCGTTCCGAGGGTTCCCTCCTTGCCGGCCTTCGGTATGGAAGGAAATCTCGAGTTTCCATGTATATCTGTTCCAATGTCTCATTTAGTCCTATGTAAGTGGAGAATTTTGGTTCTCCCCATTGCTTCCTTGCCCTGCCAGAATCGTCATTCGACTTACTCTTCCTTTTAACCTTATCCTTACCCAAGCTCTCCCCGGATGGTCCTCCATCCTTAACCACGTTCACCACCTTTGGCTACATATCCAAGCTTGCATCCTCTTGTCGAATAAACCTTTCGGCCTCATGAAAGAATTTTACAGGATCCATTGGTGGATCCCGTATCAATGATTTCTTAAAATCTGAGTTGTCCTTGACATCTGACACTGCCGCCATCAGAACCATTGATGGATCTGGCCGATCCACTAAACAGCTGCCGCATTAAACCGGATTAGGAAAGCCCTAAGCGACTCTCCTGTCCTCTGCTTAACCGATGTCAGTGACATTACATTTTTCGGCCTCTCGATGTGAACTTGAAACTTCTTTAGAAACTTGTCCACCAATTCCGTCCATGTCCTGATAGAACCATTTTCCAACTGCCTAAACCACATAGCAGCTATATCAGTTAAGTACAGAGGAAAACATCAGGCTATAACGTCCTCCGTTGTCCTTAGCACTTCCATGTGTCTTGTATACCTCATCAAATGATCGGTTGGATCTGTCCGACCGTTGTATGCTTCCAAAGTAGGCAGCTTGCACTCTAGTGGGTTCCTAACCATCCTGATGTTATGGGTAAATAGACTTCTATTTACTCCTTCCAGATCTCTATTTATTAGACCTTTGTGCAGAGTTCGTCTGATAATTTCTACCGATCCAGCATTATCAATCAAAGGTTGTCTCCCATATTCATTTCCTAGCTGCCCCCAAGTCCTTGAGGGAATTCTAGTACATACTCCTCGTCGCCCTCTCCTGTATCCCTACTGGCGCCACGTTGCGCAGTGGCACCTAGTATTCCTCCATGAATTAGTCCAGCATTACACGGTGGTTTTCCCCTGAGTCTAGGTCCATCCAAATTAATAGCTTTTTGCAAATTGGAGGACGCCCCCTATTGAACCACTCCATCTGATTGCCTGTTGAGTCCTTCTGACCCAGCTCCATGGATCTGAGCATGTGCAGCTCCTGCTTCTCCAGCCTGTCCAAACTGTCCGAGAAAATTCTACATCATCTCCTCCTGCCTTTTTAGCAACCGTTCCCGCATCGAATCCATCATAGTCTGCATCTCATCCCTTGTGATATAGATGGATGCCTGATCTGCTCCAACCCCGAAGGAAGCCTCTTAGCTTCCCCCTTGATGGCTCCTTTCTGGTATTGTCCTTCTAGCTGATTGCCTATCCATGGTTCCTCCTAGATCCGATCCATTAGCTTCCAAATATGAACTCCAAATCCGATGTAGTGGGTGCTAGTCTTCTTGATTAAAACACTAGAGTGTTTGCGCAAAAATGGTCACAAATCCTAAAAGTAGAGAAAGTACCAGTGTTTACACACAAATTCTCAATATCCAAACACAGATTACAGATCTAGATAATGTAGAGCATAAAAGTGATGAAATAGCAATTGTAAAATGAACAGGAAAGTAAAGAACATAAGAAATTTATACTGGTTCGGTTATCTCTTGCCTACGTTCACTTTGAATTGATTCTTTTTATACTATTATTACAGTTACAATCCTCTAAATATCAATAGCCAAAAATGGCAGAGTCTAGCCAAAGGAGAATAAGATCCCTTTTCTGAGCTATGCCCCTTTCTATTTATAGGTGAAGGAGCTGAGATATTTAGCTGAGATTTCGGCCTAGAAGTCTCCTAGACCATAGTAGCCCGTTTGAAGATCAATGGGGACCATATCCTCATTTCTGGATTGAACTATAAGCCCTCCATGCCTATAATCCCTACATTAAAATCAGTTAAGATCGATCATATGAAAGATGATAGTGCAAGTCCTTGCTCTCCAAATATCATGAAGTTCAAACCTATAGATTGTGAGATATGGCTAATCCAAGTTCGAGTTTGCAAGTGAAGCTGAAGCTTTCGTATCCATAGATTTCTTCCATCATTTCGTATACATAGATAATGCGCTCCTTAATTCGCATATCAGTCTGAGTCTTATGATGTGACCCGTATTTCAGGCTCTATTCCTTGACCGCTTCTTTTGTATCGATCAATACGAAAGATCGATATGAAATACACTTTCAAGCCTTCGTATCCATCCAGTGCCCAATCCTTCGTAGTGATCCAATGCTTGCTCGATCAATACGAAATGTAACGACACAAAGTTTGATCGATCCAAACCAAAAGTGCAGTGCATTATCAAAATCATATCCATCTTGGAGTTGCTAGATCGATAAAAATTGTGTCGATACGAGAACTATATATACAAACCGAACACCCTAATGATCGATACGAAAGTCACTACACCAAACAGTCCATTCTTTAACACTTTTCCGCTTTCAACTTTTAACGTTTATAACTGTTATCAATTTCTAACGGTTATTTCCGTTACTAACATTTATTACGATTATTACCGTTACCAAATCTAGTAATTTTGTAAATAATGAAATGCCATATGGATATGATTGTAATTTTATCTTCAATTATTACCTAATCTATTTCTAATGAATAATAACTTTTTTCCTCTTTCGTTCGTTTTAGGTTTATCGCCAATTTGTTCTACCACCGCCTCCGACGTCTACCACCTCTCTACCGTCTACACCTTCTCCACTGTCTCGCACCTCCTCCGCCATCTTCCACCACCTGCGGTCTCTACAGCCGTTGTTGCCTTTTGTTCTACCAATTTGATGGAGTTGAAGGAGGATTAGGGTTGCATTCTATTTCATCAATCGACCGCAAATAAATTTTCAAATTCAAATCAGGTAATCACTTTAACTTTAATTTATTTTTTGAAATTAGGTTTTGTGCTAAATTAGGATTTAAAGCAGTTATGTATTGATTTTTTATTTTTGAAATTAAGTTTTGTGCTAAATTAGGATTTAAAGTAGTTATGTATGGATTTTGTGATTAAGTGTTCGATTCTAATGTTAGGTTCTCCTTTGTGAATGTGCAAATATATGTGCAATTTCGATATTACTACTTTAGAAATTAATTACAAATATATATTACTAGAAAGAAATTGTGTTTGGTAATGCACCAAGAAATTGTGATCTGTAATCTGCATTTATATGGTACGTAGTACTCTAAATGAATTATTCATTATTTGTAACGACCCGTAATTTCGCTACTTCGAAAATGAGAGATTTCGTTCGATTTAAATTTAAAGGAGTTTAAGTATTAAATAAATATGTTATATATATATATATATATATATATAAATAGTTATCTATTCTTGTAGTTAATGTATTTAAAAGTATAAATTTGGATTTTAGAACAAATCGACAAAAGTTAAGTTTTGTTAAAAATAAATAAAGGCTTAAATAAATAAATTTAAATATTTATTTAAAAAGGTACATCTTATTTAAAACATCTTATAAAGACAATAAAAGTATGTTAAAAGATTTAAAAGTTTGTTAATAATCGTTTTATAAAAATAAAAAAAAATTGTCACGTTTTGTCAGTTTTACATACACTGTAAAATTAGAGATTTTGATGTTAATTAAATATGATTTTAAAATATAAAGAGACTTGTTTTAATTTATTTAAAGAAGTAAAAAGTTCATTTTTAAATTTGGTTTACATAAATAAATAGTTTAACTAAAACGTCAAAATATGACCGTAAAACATTTTGTCGAAAAATGATGTTTTATCGATTAAAAGTTGTCGCAACGTCATCGCACCTTTATTTTCTTATATAGGAACATATATTCTAATAGTGTAAGTATTAATTAATTAACTAATCAAGTTTACTTCTACTAAACAAGATTAGAAAACTTCTAAAAGTCATTAAGAAAAGTAAGTAAGAATTAACAAAAGTAAGTAAAAAAAGTCAAAAGAAACATCAAATCAATATCACATCAAAAGCCAACATAATTATTATTTTACTTAGCTTAGTTCTTAAGGGATTAAGACATAACGTAAGGATGTGAAAGGTGATGTTAAGTTTTGAAAAAGTGGAGATTGCTTTAGGTTGAATTAAGGTTAGTTTGGTAATTTGGTAAGAGGTTATTTTAGTAAATTACCACTTTCTTTCTTTTTCTATAAATATCCACCTACTTCTTCACTTTAATTCATATTTCTTCTTCTTCTTTTCTCAAGCTTCTTCATCTTCTTCCTCTCCTCTCTAATGGCTTCCATGCCATAGAAAAATATTATAAAGAAATAATGTCAAAATATTTACAAAATTTTCAAAAGAAATCAATGTTTATTTTCTTCAAAACAAACTCCTTTTTTCTCTATATTTTACATCTTCTTCTTTCGGCCATAAGTTCTTCAATACCGAACCAAAATGCAAAATTATTTTATTTAAATCAAGTATTTTTCCAGTGGCTACAACTTTCATGTTGACCACTTTGTCCAGTTCTTAGCATAAATAGGTCAAAATTCTACTTATTTCAAGTGCATTTTCTGGCCCAGTTTTTAAGCCAGAAAATAGGCCGTTTTGTTTTGATTATAACTTGATCATAAAGGATCCAAATTTAGAAATTATTTTTTTAAAATCATATGAAATTTCAATAGCTACAACTTTTATGTTGATCACTTTTTCCCATTTTGAGGATTTTTATACCTGAAACTCAATTCTTTGAAGTGTATTTTCGGGCTTTATTTTTGTGAATCTGAGAATAACTCTTTTATTTTGAACATATCTCCTTAAAAAAACTTTGATTCAAATGAGTCTTTTTTTCAAATTCAATATAAAAGAATTTGCAACAACTTTTCAGTTAATAAGTTTTTCAAATTTTGTGAGTAAGAGAGTCAAAAAATAGAGAGAAGATGGCCTATTTTTCGGATCTAAATCGTGGGAATTCAAGTTCAAAGCTCTACCGCTTCTTCTCTATATTTTCGGCCAACCTCCATCTCAAGCCTCGGCCAAGCTATTGGATGGGAGAGGCTGTTGTTTGCTAGTGTTTAATGGAGTAGGAATTAATTAGTGAAGTGTTAGTTGATTAGAATATTGGTAGGAAGTTAATCGCTTTGCTTTATGATGAGAAATTCTCATTGCTTTTGAATTTATATTTTGATTATGTTATAAATCACATTTATACCCTTATGACATATGAATGTTTATACTAAATTGATTGTTAATATGGATGATTTGATAGTTAGTAAATTAAGTGAATTGTGATAATATCCCGTTATGATATTAATAGTGAATGTTAGATTTGAGATCATATGCATGTGATTGGTTGAATGGATGTTATGTTAGTGATAAATATGAATATTGGATATGTTCATTTTGATCAAGTAATCTCTTTATTTAAAAAGACCATATTTTAGTAATATGAGATATTGTGGAAAAATAAGTCTCTTTTCATTTAGAAGTGAAATTAAAATTAAAATGAAAGAGAATTTGAAATTGAAGTAAATCGGATTTGAAAAGGATAGTTAATTAGAAATTGAAATTAAGATGAATAGTGATTTGAAATTGAAATCGATTTTGAAAAAGTGAAGTTTAGTTTGAGACTGAATTGAAGTTTAAATTGAAATTAGATTTGAAATCTAAGTTTTAAATGTGTTTAATTTGAGATTAGAATTGAAATTGAGTTGAAATTGGAATTTAAAAATTTTAATACTAAAATAATGTGAATACAATAATATTATAATATGGTAATAGTGAAAATTCATTTTAAATACTTTTAA
Organism: Allium cepa; assembly: GCA_030765085.1. Classification (NCBI taxonomy): domain Eukaryota; kingdom Viridiplantae; phylum Streptophyta; class Magnoliopsida; order Asparagales; family Amaryllidaceae; genus Allium; species Allium cepa. The sequence continues at coordinate 70,051,248 of CM060940.1, read as the reverse complement.
AAGTGAAAATGTAGATTTAAAATGGTTTCTATTGATTTATAAGTGTTGAAATCTAATTTGAAATTATTATTCCAAATATTGAAACATAAGTTAAATCCAGACGCGTCGCGCAACGGTAGTTCGCGATTTCACGCCGAAAAGTTCAAATGAGTGTATAGAGTGGAATATAGCTCGGAATTGTTCTAGATAAGAAAATTTCGGACTATTATATCCATATCTCCTAAACGAAGAAAGAAAATCAAAGTTTCGATAAGTAGATTTTGAATTAAGTCCAATTCAATTTTCTAGAAAAATCGCGCTAGTGCAGTTTAGTGACCATAACAGGAATTTTTTTTAAATGGATGTTTTTAATTATGGAAAAATATGGAATAAATTTGATAAATCTATTTAAATGATTTAAAATAGATTGGGATTGGAAAATATGAATTATCGAATGTTTAAAAGTTGTTTAATTCAAAATAAGCTTATTTAGCACTTTCCGTAGCACTTAATGTTGTGAATTCTATAACTTTTGGAATATGAGTTTAAATGTAACGACGTTTTTCAGAATAAAATGTGAATGTTTTAAAAAGGATAATTAAGCGTTTTGAAAGATAATTTGGGATATTTATAAGCAATTCTAAAATAAAGTTGAAAATCTGAGTATGCGGAAACAACTAGTACATTAGTCCCGTCTGTGAGATCTGGGAAGATAAAACAAGGTGTTTAACTAAGGTTAGGGATGGAGTAACCAGTGCCCTGAACTTACCTGGCCTATGTTTTCTTTTCTTAGGCGAGAGGTGGAACAGATCGAAAGGAAAGCCCGGATGCTCTTAAATAAAAAGATTCTGTATTAAGTTTTTGAATTAAAAGAAGATTGGTATTATCCAAAAGTTAAGCAATCTCCAGAAAGAATGATTTCTAAGATCGAATTTACTTCAAAATGTTTGTTAAGATTGATTTAGGGTTTATGTAAACGATGTCTTAAATAACATTGTTTTTTACCCGCTTAAAAAGTTAAGGAATTTGGATCAAGAAATAAGTATTGAAATTGAAATATTTTCGAACGCAAGAGAATGAATTACTTAATATTATCGTAAGTCAAAAGAAAGATATTTCTAAATCATCCGAAAAGAATTAAAGTGAAAAGAGACTTAATAAATCCTATATACTCATATTTACTTTTTATCGATGATTGGATTACAAAGGAACCGGAGTCAGATTTGGTTAATTGCTATCCGAAAACCACTTCGAACTAATGTATACATTCGAACATGAAGACATATTGAAGACGATGATTATTGAAGACCGTGGATCTTCATAGCGTGAGGACTGCTTGTTGATTTGCTCGGGGTCGCACCCATTATAGAGTTATATATAGCAGTGGTCTCCTCGTGATGGAGATTTTGCGGATTGCAAGGGATTCTCGCCTAATAATGGCCAAGGAAAGTACCTTCGGTTTGTCATGTTCCTGAACAACTTGTATGGACGTTTGTCTGACATTGCATTTCTAAAGATTACGTACATTGGTTTTTACAAACGTACATCAGTGGCGGCGGAGAAGACAACTTCTCTTAGCTTAACACCTCCTTAAGACTTACGAGCTCAAGGGTTGTATTTTATGGAAGGCAATTAGTAGTTAAACAGAAATGGCAATGTGGCATTCAAAGATGTGATATGTGCTTTGTGAAAAGGTAATTGTGACCTCAAGCCTCATCAAACCGTAAATGACTGAAACAGGATTAGATGCAGCAAGGCTAAGTGGGTCATTCCCAATTAGGGTATGATCATCCCCTTTTAGATATATTTCTTCCCGCTATGATGTTCGGGATGTTAATTAATGTGGTGTATGGAAAATGAGCACTCGGTTAAAGGTTGGTAACGACCGAGGGATGACATATTCGGCACCATCTAGTTAAGAGGTGGGCCGGTCTTATGTTGGTAGAGGAGCTTTGTGATGGTTTCTCGGGACATCCATCTAAAGGTGTATCTATTTCAAAAGGTAGATCCTGCGCCTGGTCATTTGTATGGAAATCCATTCTCCAATAAGAACCTACGGACTTGATTGTAAACCTATTATGTTGGAATTTAATTAATGTAAAAATTTCGGCTAAGATTAATAAGTTTATTTGCAAAGGTTTTCAAAGAATGTATTAGAAATAATATCAAAGGTTTTGATATAAAAGTGTTTTAGTTATCATAAGGTAAAAACCCGTCTGTGTTTATGTGTGGGCGTGGTCTTATGAGATACTCTTTATTTCCAAGAATTTTATCCAAATGCTGATATATGGCACTGTCATTTATTATTGAGTTTTTCTCACGATGGTTTATCAAGCCTGATCCGGGTATTTTCAATACTCGGGTCAGATCCGAGTAATTTCAAGATAGTCGAAGACGGTTGGAATTTTCAGGGGAGAGCTGGAGATATTCATCGACGTATGGAGATATTCTACTATCCGCTTTGCTTAGTGTATTTTGTGTGATGTTTGTCAGCAACTGTAAGGGCAGGTTTTATAACTGTCCAAGCTGAATTTAGGTTAGACTCTGATATATGTATTTAAAAGTTTTCCGTTGTAAAAATATTTGTTCAATATTATATGTTATTCCATTCGTGTGAGATTCTGTTCTGTCTACTTTCTTTATCACCCTTAATGATCCATCTTTTCGTCGAATTTGAGTTGGACATGTGTGGTTTATTGTCGATTTAAAAGGTACGGGAAAATGGATCGTTACATTTGGTATCAGAGCTGAAGGTTAAGCGAGAATCTTGGCTCTGTTATGGGTAAAGTCTCATCAGAGATAGGATTAGTAATATCCTAGGATGAGTATCTCATTAGAGATAGGGTTAGCAACACCCTATAATGAGTTATGAGAGTATTATATATATGAGCGCGTATTTGTTAATTTTATAAAAATGATTTTGTTTTAAAGGAATTGGTAAATGAAATAATTTTACCTTAGGTTTATATTAAGGGGATATTATTATCTTTTGGGTTAGAAGTTAAGGATTGATTATGACTTTGCTTAGTGAAACTAAAATATGAATATCTTCTGATTAGAATTGCACAATTTGACTATAAGATATTTTATATAGAATTAATTTGTTGAAAGCTAGAATTTAAAACTTTAATCACATGCCCCTAGATATTTAGTATTAAGAAATAATAACGATTAAGTAATTATCATAATGGATGGATTTAAAAGCTAAGTACGAATATCTTGTGAAGTAAAATTCACGATTTGATTATAAGATATTTGAAGATAATATTGAAGCTACAAGAGAAAGTAAAGATAAAATGTACACAGAGAAAAAAAATTGTTATCGGTAAAATAGAAAAAAAAAAAGATAAGCCAAAATTGAGAATTTGGAGTAAATATAATATAAGAAGATAAGTTGTATAACTTATAAAGGAGTTAAGTTAATTTGAAATTTAGACACTTTGATTAGGTTAAAAGTCAAAGTAAAATTTAGGAATAAGAGATATAAAAAATATCATCCTAATATAAAAATTTGAATTAGTGATACATCTAGGGTAACATTTGTAATTCAAAACGAAGTGAGATTAGAATTGGATATTTTTGAATAATATGGTTAGTAGTTTGATTGTTGGATGAAAATGATTAAGTAACAAATACCATGTGAATTAAGTTTCACAATTTGACTATAAAGTATTTGATGGATTTAAGATCAGGAAATTTGATTTAGAAAATGGATAGGTAAATAAGTTAAGTAAGTTAATCATAGAATCAGTAAGAAAAAAGTGTACACTTAGTAAAGTTGTCTTATTAATATATGAATTGGATAAATATAATAGCTAAATGGAAACCTTAGGTAAAGAAAACTAAGGATTGAGTTTTATAACTTATTAGTTTAAGATAATAATAGAATTCCACATTTGTTGAAGACCCTAATTGAAGTAATGATCGTTTGAAGATCAGGGATATGTATATATACTCTTAGGAAGTAAAGGCTAATTATAAAAGTTTAAGTCATATTTATGAGCTTAAGTAATAATGGATTTAGTAAAAGTTAAATGGTTGTGAAATAAAGTTGGATTAATAGAAGTTTTGAAAAAATGTTTTAGGTAAAGATGAATGTGAATAAGTATATAAGTTAAACGTAGATCATTTTGGCACATAAATTTTGATCTAAGATTTGAGTACAGAACTTTGAGGTTTTTACACCAATCCAAAAAGGATTTATCACTCGATTTTCGATGGCGAATATTGATGAGAGTTTATGATTATGTACATAAGTTTTCTATCATAGTTGAGAGCTATGCAAGGAAAGCAAGGGTTTGTGATTAAGAAGTCTGATCAAAGTCCTCACTAGAAAATCGAGGGATCGATACTAGTTCAAAAGAAAAGTTGTGGATTTGAATAATAGATCAATCAAATCTCACATATAGTCTGATGTTTTGGGTCTGTCTATATAGTAGTTAGACAATTATCTCAAATAGTAGGCACTAAGATATAGTGGTTGGACTGATATTTTGATATGCATATATATAGACCACAGATATAGTACATGCTCAGGACAAGGAATGAGTTATGTGGATGTATTCATTTATGTTGATATAGTATTAGTGTGGTTGTTTTGGATGCATAATCTTGTTTGGTTGTTGCATATTCTATCTTTAGTGAGCAGTACGCACTAGGATGGAAGTTTAACTTGATGTATGTATATATAACCTTAAGTACGTGATAGATACTCGGGTTAGTATGAGGAATCTCTGTATGTATGTTTGGCACCATTTTTTTTAGTGTTGTTATGATATCGGCCTTCTTCTTTTCTATCATCAGTAGAAATAAGCTAGAATGTTTGAGGATATGAGCATAAGATAGATTCCTTGATCTAACTTTCATTTTGAGGACGAAATGCTTTTAAGTAGGGGAGAATGTAACGAACCATAATTTCGCTACTTCGAAAATGAGAGATTTCGTTCGATTTAAATTTAAAAGGAGTTTAAATCTTAAATAAATATGTTATATATATAAATAATTATCTATTCTTATAGTTAATGTATTGAAAAGTATAAATTTGGATTTTAGAACAAATCGACAAAAGTTAAGTTTTGTTAAAAATAAATAAAGGCTTAAATAAATGAATTTAAATATTTATTTAAAAGGGTAAATCTTATTTAAAACATCTTATAAAGATAATAAAAGTATGTTAAAAGATTTAAAAGTTTGTTAATAATCGTTTTATAAAAATAACAAAAATTTGTCGTATTTTGTCAGTTTTACATACACTGTAAAATTAGAGATTTTGATATTAATTAAATATTATTTAAAATATATAGAGACTTGTTTTAATTTATTTAAAGAAGTAAAAAGTTCATTTTTAAATTTGGTTTACATAAATAAATAGTTTAACTAAAACGTCAAAATGTGATCGTAAAACATTTTGTCGAAAAACGACGTTTTATCGATTAAAAGTTGTCGCAACGTCATCGCACCTTTATTTTCTTATATAGGAACATATATTCTAATAGTGTAAGTATTAATTAATTAACTAATCAAGTTTGCTTTTACTAAATAAGGTTAGAAAACTTATAGAAGTCATTAAGAAAAGTAAGTAAGAATTAACAAAAGTAAGTAAGAAAAGTCAAAAGTAAACATCAAATCAATATCACATCAAAAGCCAATAAATTATTGTTTTACTTAGCTTAGTTCTTAAGGGATTAAGACATAACGTAAGCATGTGAAATGTGATGTTAAGTTTTGAAAAAGTGGAGATTGCTTTAGGTTGAAGTAAGGTTAGTTTGGTAATTTGGTAAGAGATTATTTTGGTAAATTACCACTTTCTTTCTTTTTCTATAAATATCCACCTCCTTCTTCACTTTCATACACATTTCTTCTTCTTCTTTTCTCAAGCTTCTTCATCTTCTTCCTTTCCTCTCTAATGGCTTCCATGCCATAGAAAAATATTATAAAGAAATAATGTCAAAATATTTACAAAATTTTCAAAAGAAATCAATGTTTATTTTCTTCAAAACAAACTCCTTTTTTCTCTATATTCTACCTCTTCTTCTTTCGGCCATAAGTTCTTCAATACAGAACCAAAATGCAAAATTATTTTATTTAAATCATGTATTTTTCCAGTGGCTACAACTTTCACGTTGACCACTTTGTCCAGTTCTTAGCATAAATAGGTCAAAATTCTACTTATTTCAAGTGCATTTTTTGGCCCAGTTTTTAAGGCAGAAAATAGGCCGTTTTGTTTTGATTATAAGTTGATCATAGCAAGTCCAAATTTAGAAATTATATTTTTAAAACCATATGAAATTTCAGTGGCTACAACTTTTATGTTGATCACTTTTTCCAGTTTTGAGGATTGCTGTACCTGAAACTCAATTCTTTGAAGTGTATTTTCGGGCTTTATTTTTGTGAATCCGAGAATAGCTCTTTTATTTTGAACATATCTCCCTCAAAACAACTTGGATTCAAATGATTCTTTTTTCAAATTCAATAGAAAAAATTTGCAACAACTTTCCAGTTAATAAGTTTTTCAAATGTGAGTAAGAGAGTCAAAAACAAAAGAGAATATGACCTATTTTTCGGATCTAAATCTTGGGAATTCAAGTTCAAAGCTCTACCGCTTCTTCTCTATATTTTCGGCCAACCTCCATCTCAAGCCTCGGCCAAGCTATTGGATGGGAGAGGGTGTTGTTTGCCAGTGTTTAATGGAGTAGGAATTAATTAGTGAAGTGTTGGTTGATTAGAATGTTGGTAGGAAGTTAATCGCTTTGGTTTAGGTGAGAAATTCTCATTGCTTTTGAATTTATATTTTGATTATGTTATAAATCATATTTACACCCTTATGACATATGAATGTTTATACTAAACTGATTGTTAATATGGATGATTTGATTGTTAGTAAATTAAGTGAATTGTGATAATATATCCCGTTATGATATTAATAGTGAATGTTAGATTTGAAATCATATGCATGCGATTGGTTGAATGGATTTTATGTTAATGATAAATATGAATATTGGATATGTTCATTTTGATCAAATAATCCCTTTATCTAGAAAGACCATATTTTAGTAATATGAGATATTGTGGAAAAATAAGTCTCTTTTCATATAAAAGTGAAATTAAAGTTAAAATGAAAGAGAATTTGAAATTAGAAGTAAATCGGATTTGAAAAGGATAGTTAATTAGAAATTGAAATTAAAATGAATAGTGAAATTGAAATTAAGATGAATAGTGATTTGAAATTGAAATCGATTTGAAAAAGTGAAGTTTAGTTTGAGATTGAATTGAAGTTTAAATTGAAATTAGATTTGAAATCTAAGTTTTAAATGTGTTTAATTTAAGATTAGAATTGAAATTGAGTTGAAATTGGAATTTAAAAATTTTAATATTAAAATAATGTGAATATAATAATATTATAATATGGTAATAGTGAAAATTCATTTTAAATACTTCTAAAAGTGAAAATATTGATTTAAAATGATTTCTAATGATTTTATAAGTGTTGAAATCTAATTTGAATTGATTATTCCAAATATTGAAAATTAAGTTAAAACTGACGCGTCGCGCAACGGTAGTACGCGATTTCGCGTCGAAAAGTTCAAATGAGTGTAAAGAGTGGAATATAGCTCGGAATTCTTCGAGATAAGAAAATTTCGGACTATTATATCCGTATCTTCTAAACGAAGAAAGAAAATCAAAGTTTCGATAAGTAGATTTTGAATTAAGACCAAATCAATTTTCTAGAAAAATCGCACTAGTGCAGTTTAGTGACCATAACAGGAAATTTGTTTAAATGGATGTTTTTAATTATGAAAAAATATGGAATAAATTTGATAAATCTATTTAAATGATTTAAAAGAGATTGGGATTGGAAAATATGAATTATCGAATGTTTAAAAGTTGTTTAATTCAAAATAAGCTTATTTAGCACTTTCCGTAGCACTTAATGTTGTGAATTCTATAACTTTTGGAATATGAGTTTAAATGTAACGACGTTTTTCAGAATAAAATATGAATGTTCTAAAAAGGATAATTAAGCGTTTTGAAAGATAATTTGGGATATTTATAAGCAATTCCAAAATAAAGTTGAAAATCTGAGTATGCGACAACAACTAGTACATTAGTCCCGCCTATGAGATCTGAGAAGATAAAACAAGGTGTTTAACTAAGGTTAGGGATGGAGCAACCAGTGCCCTGAACTTACATGGCCTATATTTTCTTTTCTTAGACGAGGGGTGGAACAGATCGAAAGGAAAGCCCGGATGCTCTTAAATAAAAAGATTATGTATTAAGTTTTTGAATTAAAGAAGATTGGTACTATCCGAAAGTTAAGAAATCTCCAGAAAGAATGATTTCTAAGATCGAATTTACTTCAAAATGTTTGTTAAGATTGATTTAGGGTTTATCATAAACGATGTCTTAAATAACATTGTTTTTGACCCGCTTAAAAAGTTAAGGAATTTGGATCAAGAAATAAGTATTGAAATTGAAAGATTTTCCAAAGCAAGAGAATGAATTACTTAGAATTATCGTAAGTCAAAAGAAAGAGATTTCGAAATCATCTGAAAAGAATTAAAGTGAAAACAGACTTAATAAATCCTATATACTCATATTCACTTTTTATCGATGATTGGATTTCGAAGGAACCGGAGTCGGATTTGGTTAATTGCTATCCGAAAACCACTTCGAACTAATGTATACGTTCGAATATGAAGACATGTTGAAGAGGATGATTATTGAAGACCGTGGATCTTCATAGCGTGAGGACTGCTTGTTGATTTGCTCGGGGTCGCACCCATTATAGAGTTATATATAGCAGTGGTCTCCTCGTGATGGAGATTTTGCGGATTGCAAGGGCTTCTCGCCTAATAATGGCCGAGGAAAGTACCTTCGGTTTATCCTGTTCCTGGACAACTTGTATGGACGTTTGTCTGACATTACATTTCTAAAGATTACGTACATTAGTTTTTACAAACGTACATCAGTGGTAGCGGAGAAGGCAACTTCTCTTAGCTTAACACCCTCCTTGAGACTTACGAGCTCAAGGGTTGTATTTTTGTGGAAGGCAATTAGTAGTTAAACAGAAATGGCAATGTGGCATTCAAAGATGTGATATGTGCTTCGTGAAAAGGTAATTGTGACCTCAAGGCTCATCAAACCGGAAATGACCGAAACAGGATTAGATGCAGCAAGGCTAAGTGGGTCATTCCCGATTAGGGTATGATCATCCCCTTCTAGATATATTTCTTCCCGCTATGATGTTCAGGATGTTAATTAATGTGGTGTATGGAAAACAAGCGCACGGTTAAAGGTCAGTAACGACCAGGGGATGACATATTCGGTACCATCTAGTTAAGAGGTGGGCCGGTCTTGTGTTGGTAAAGGAGCTTTATGATGGTTTCTCGGGACATCCATCTAGAGGTGTACCCATTTCGGAAGGTAGATCATGCGCCTGGTCATTTGTATGAAAATCCATTCTCCAATAAGAACCTACGGACTTGATTGTAAACCTATTATGCTGGAATTTAATCAATGTAAAAATTTCGGCTAAGATTAATAAGTTATTTGCAAAGGTTTTCAAAGAATGTCATTAGAAATAGTATCAAAGATTTTGATATAAAAGTGTTTTAGTTATCATAAGGTAAAAACCCGTCTGTGTTTATGTGTGGACGTGGTCTTATGAGATACTCTTTATTTCCAAGAATTTTATCCAAAGGCTGATATATGACACTGTCATTTATTATTGAGCTTTTCTCATGCTGGTTTATCAAGCCTGATCCGGGTATTTTTAATACTCGGGTCAGATCCGAGTAATTTCAGGATAGTCGAAGACGGTTGGAGTTTCCAGAGGAGAGATGGAGATATTCATCGACGTATGGAGATATTCTACTGTCCGCTTTGCTTAGTGTATTTTGTTTGATGTTTGTCAGCAATTGTAAGGGCAGGTTTTATAACTGTCCAAACTGAATTTAGGTTAGACTCTGATATATGTATTTAAAAGTTTTTCGCTGTAAAAATATTTGTTCAATATTATATGTTATTCCATTCGTGTGAGATTCTGTTCTGTCTACTTTTCTTTATCACCCTTAATGATCCGTCTTTTCGTGCAATTTGAGTTGGACATGTGTGGTTTATTGTCGATTCAAAAGGTACGGGAAAATGGTTCGTTACATTATTCAACTTCCATATTTGAAAAAATAATGGTATATAAATGCTTACCTTAAAGGGTCGAAATTTGATAGTATTACACTTGGATATATTGAGTCTGCAGTCCTTCCAGTCTGTAGCTTTAGCAGAAGTCGGAATCAAATTTTTTTTTATCTAATGTCGAATTTTTTGTAAGGATGGGTTTGAAACAAACATAAATAATGAGATTTTCATTCAATTTTGATATTGTTTATCCTGTTCAAAATAGCATAATAGTAAATAAATATATATAATCAACATTTAATTTATATTTTGAAGTTGAATTTTAAACGAAATTTCCAGATTCACATATTAATAATTACTTCGGTACTAATAAATTTGAGTTCTAATATAATCACAATATAGGCTTGGCATAGTCACTTTCTAAATGGGGATTGTACTCAGTTTAGTGTTAGTTATTAAATTTAATTTTAATATACAATAATTTTGGTGCTAGGAATCAGCTTTCATATACAATAAAACATAAATGTGTATAAGTAGCAAAATTTGTAAAGATTAGGCCATAAATATATGTGCTTACTGCTTACCTGCCATGAATCATATGTTGAATTAATATAATGAGTGGGGTGTGCATGTCTTGAACAACATATTATGGGAAGTAACACTGCATGTGTGAATATTTATGTGTTAGATACGTTATGCAATGTATGTTAGTCTTTGAATCCAGAATTTTGAATGATTGCATACCAGGTTCGGATCAGAGAATTTTGAAGTGCAAGAAGAGGGAAGATTGTTCGCTGAACCCTATAAAAAAATTGTATACTAATTTTTATACTATAAAAAAATTCTTATAAAGAATGAAAATATAAACACACTTACATGAAGTGCTACGACCGAAGAGTAGCAGTTGTAAATTCATTCTGCTCCAGTAATATCTTTTCTGTAATTAAAAGTTGTAAGCTTAACCTCAAAATATATGTAATTTGCTAATTCTAATATTAGGTTTTAGGTTTTCCTTTGAGATTAAGTGTTATGTTTTCATCATCTTGCTAATTTCGATAGAAATTTCTTAATATATGTGCAACTGTTCAACTTTAGAAATTGAACATACGGTAAACAACTCTCTGAAAATGGTACGTCTTTAGATGTGTTGAAACCGAATTCCATCGGCAGCTAAAAAATAATTCCAAAAAATTTCAATCCAGCAACACTCTAGAGTGGTTCAACTTTTTGAAACCCGTAATGAAACTTTATGATACCTACTTTGGGCGCGCACACCATTTCCTATACCACTTTGTGGTATCCACCTCTTTGCACATAATTAGCATGCATATGATCAATTTTTTGTGAAATAATTGTATGGGTCTGAGTGAAGGAAAATATTACTTCAAGGAAAGTCACGTGCATCAAAACTAGATTTCATTACTACATTTATGATTCTCTTTTCACAATAATAAACTTTGGAATATGTAGCCGATTTTATTAATTGAACTCTAGCAGCAAATGATGTTTTATTTTTTTCAACCCTCCAATTTAGGCTTGATCTCTAGTGCAGACTCCTATCTCAATTATATTCCAAACTAAAAATATCCATTCTTTGTATTTTGCACTTGGGTAGGGATTACTCTTGCACATGCATTTGTTTGTTGATTGCATATGTACATTTGACATGAAATTTGCCATTCTTATCTCGATCTATTTGCGCTTTTGTAGACGATGGTTGAAATCTTATGTATATATACACTGAAACATGTTGTTATGTAAGCCTGAATAAACTTAAAGGAACATGCTACCTTCAAACTCTTTTAAAGAGTGTGATGATTTACATTCTATTTGATTTACGTATGGGGATATGTTATATATATAAACCCTTTCAGGATGAACAATTTTGTTTCTTTTGTCCATTATGTAGGACAATCGATTCTTTAATAGATTGGTGCATCTTCAGCTTTTCTACTCAAATTATGATGATAGACTATTGATCATTAAGTTCTATCTTACATTCTTCATGGAAGAGTATTTCAGACATATAAATACATGTGTGTGTGTGTATGTTGTTTCTAACTGGTATGCTTTTGTAGGTTGAACTAGTTGAACCAACGAAAAGGTAATATTTCTAGTGTTTTATTAAGTGTGAAGAAGACAAGACATTCAGATTGGTAACAGCCGTCAACATCATTTTCCATTGGGAAGTGTTGTACATTAGCTTCAAACTATTCTTTCATAGAATAAAAGCATATACTAGATATAATTTTCTTCTATATAAGTTGCAACACCATTAAGGTGATGTTTAATGAACCAATAGCACCCTTAAAATAGAATACACAACCTTATCCGTCTTGCATATTAAGCAAGTTCAATGGACTGATTTAATCAGTGTTTAATAATGGTGGCCAACCATGTTAATATTCATATAGATAATGAATTGATATTTGAGTACGGTATAGTTGCCTATCTGGCAAAAAGAAAGAGTTCAAAAAAGACCATTAAAATAAAAGATAGAGGCAATCTAGACAACTAGTATCATTTGTAACATATATATTCTTTCATAGAAAATGTGTTTGGATTAAGGATGAATGTGAGCATGAGCTTTTTTATTTAAAAAAAGGAAAAAATAATTGGTAGATTAATTATTAAAGCAGGAACTTTTGAAATTTCTCATTTTTTCGAATAGGTGTTTTGCATTCTGCTCACAATGTTTGTCCCATTTGTGTAATTGATGCGTCATCATCTAAAATGTGCATCCCAGTGTCCAAAACACATGATTTGCAAAACTAGGATGAAAATAATATCTAAATTGTTCAAATAACTGTTAGAACGTGTAGCTCAGCCTTAGGCGTTTTTAACCATTTAAGGGCTACAACCTAATCGTTGAAAAAAAATTCCAAATTGAGGACGCTTTGCCTATTTAAGAGTTTATTTTTTTATCACCAGGTGCAGATTACTGTAGTGGCTATTTTGACGTATTAGTTACTTCGACTATCGAACCCTTAAAAGAGCTACAAATAATTTTCATCCTAATAGACAACTTGGTTGTGGAGGTTTTGGGCCAGTTTATCAGGTAAAATTTACATGAAATATAATCTGACATTGCACGTTACATAATCTACAATGCTCTATCCATCATCTAACCTGCATTACCTGACCTACAGTGCTTAGTTTAATTAGTTGATGACATGCAATTCATCATATGACTTACATTATGCTCTGTTGATTTACCATGCCATGCTAAGTTATATTTCATAGTTGTACCTTTGAGTATTAACATGTTCTAAACTATACTATCACTACAAGGAATAGTGTAAATTGTTGGCCCCATCATCGTGCTTCCGACGGCTGCCGATGGTCCTTCATTTTATTTATTTGAACTTATTACTTTATTATAAAATATCAGTTATGTATGTTTGAAATTTGATTAAACAAATTTATGGAAGTTTCTGATTAATTAAGTTAGTATTGTCGATAATATTTTTTTATTGTATAATTATATGCGATAATTAACTTTATTGAAAATCGTACGCAAACAATCATTTTATACATGTTTTAGTCCATCATTTTATATGATAATTAACTTTATTTTTGCAGATTTTTTAAATAAGCTGACTACATGCTTTGAGGAACAATTTATACACTCCTGTCATATCAGGTTTGCATACTTATATTGCTCTAATCCTTCAGTTTGTAAGTAATGTTGTTTTGTTCTTGTAACGATGTGCTGATAGAGTAATATCATTTTTTTTTGGGATATTATAGGATTAAACTTCAAATGAAATTAGATTTAATTCATTTGGTTCAATTTTTGATGCATTTCTTTTAAGACACCTTGCCACTAGTAATTTTTTTCCCATTGATTTATTCTTGATGTGTGTGTGTCAAGAAAAAATGATTTAAAAACTTACGACTGTTAAGGCAGAATGCTTACTGTCTAGTAGTTGCATCTATAATGAACACAGAGCACAAATGGTATACATACCCCAGATAAACGTTGCGCACACAAATCCAACACACGTCTATAATGAACACAAAGCAAAAATGGTATACATACCCCATATAAACGTCGCGCACACAAATCCAACACTAAACTGTACACATTGAGAAATGCACGCAGGTAAATATAAAGCATAACATCCAGCAGCAAGGATGCACTAAAACAAGAAGAAAATGCTTCACTAAGACAAGAAGAAAATGCACACGTTCATATATCCAGGTGCACAAACGCATTTACACACACACTCAGTTTACATTTACACATGCACATTGAACAACTATAATCTGCACCCTACCAAAAAAATTGTAGTTAAATTAGCCACTTTCTAAAAAATATCCATAATTTATAATTTATAAAAAAGTAAAAACTAAGTAGTACAAAATTTTGTCCGGTGGTGGTCTTGAGAATTGCCATTGAAAATGCTGTTAGTTTGGCTAAAAATACATTTTTTGATCAAAACGTTAAAACAATTCCAATTTGGCTATAGGAGCTGGTATAGAATTTTAGAAAGAGGTTACTGGATGATATAGGATTAGGAGCGCTAGCATATATGCTTGCATTCACTTCAAAATTTAGAAAGGAAGCTATAATAGAACGGGAAGATATGCATGCTTTGTTTATTCTTTTCCAAACAATAAATAAACGGTGCTAAAAAGATCAAAACAATTCACACTCGTTAAACCATTCTGTAAGTATTTTTTTGGTGATATATATACATATATAGCAGTATGGCAATCTCATTTTCTGTTTATACAAACTATATTTGACTTACTTTATACATAACATTGAGGAATTAAAAAAAAATAAAGCTCCTACAATTTAACATTAGCATAAGTATACATTTATATTAAAACTAGCTAAACCAAATTTTTCTTTCTAAACTTTAATATCTATATTTGCCAAAACTATATTATATACATATACGTAGTTTGGCATGCGTGCATTTTTTCCTCGCTGTGCACCCTCTTTGCATTGACAGTTTTTATACATATTTGTGCCTTGTACAAATTATGAGCCCTCATTAACGATAATTTCTTTTAAACTCTATATGCTGTCATGTACCATGTTTTTTTTCTTTTTCTTTCTGTAGCTTTAGAGTTTTCCTACTTTATCCCAATTTAGCTTATATATATTATTTTAGCTACTTAGAGAATATATGTTTTGTGTGTTACTATATATATATGAGCAACCAACATGTGGTGACTCTTGTTTTAAAACATATTCAACTTGGTTTGTTTTGTGTAGCTATGGAATCTTAGGGGTCAACTGCATGAGTGTTTTGTTACTTGCATGAAACAATGTGTGTAAGTTTTATGTTCATGAGCGTTTCTGCACATATTTATATACACACGTAGTGTGTCTGCATATTGTGTGAGTTTCCTTCCTATGTATACGGTCTTCAAAGGTGTGTGTGGGGTTTTATATATATATATATATATATATATATATATATATATATATATATATATATATATATATATATAGGTGTAGAGTTTAAGTGTGAATATATATTTATGCATTGATCTGTAAGTTTGTTGGATGGAAATAGTGTGTTTAGGGTACTAGACCAAGTAGTGTAATGTGTTTCCCTATATTTCAAATTTTAGTACTCAATTATTTTTACTATTGCAAACTATTGAGGCCATGTATTTTACTGTAATTCATAATGTAGCTAGCACTTGCGCATGGAGATGTGTAGAATCTTATGTACAGATTTTATTTAGTCTGCATTGTGTTATTATATTTATATTTTCATTTTTGGTTATGACTAGTGTGTTTCTTTTGCTTTAGCTATCTAGTCTATATTATTTAGTGCTTATACATTTTAATCTTCTTATCAGTATGGTTATCTAGCTGTTTTGGAAAAGATGTACATTTACAGGTTTTGATAAAGTATATATTTAAGTATAAATAAAATTTAGCTCCCACACATAGTTTACACACAACAATGAACAATTTAGCTCCCACACACTCCTACATACTCCCTTTGTAAGAGAATCACATATTATCACAAAACCAATTGGTGATGTGAAGGGAGGTCTCTTAATATTTATGCAGAATTTATATTGTAAGTTGTCCGATGTGGGACTAATCTCAACACGTCCCCGCACGTGTGGCGCATCATCAGCCGCATCATCAGCCAAACACGTGGACATTCATTGAAAGTGACGTGTGACACAATTAAACCCGCTCTAATACCCTGTAAGAGAACCACATATTATTACAAAAGCAATTGGTGATGTGAAGCAAGGTCTCTTAGTATTTATGCAAAATTTATATTGTAAGTTGCCCGATGTGGGACTAGTCTCAACACCCTTCACTAATAATATAAATAATAGTAGCAATCTAGTTTTGGTAAAGTACAAAATAATGGGTCGTGATATAGCTCCAGCTGGTAGGAAGGCTCATTGAACTAATTTGTACACTATCTCTCACACAAACAATATCACACATTTCCCCAGCCTTTTCACCTTTCACCTTTCGCACACACTAACACTCTTAAATTTACAATCTCACAACATACTTAATTTATTTATTCATTGGTATTATGTTTATATATAATTAATTATTATCAATAAAACTAAGTTGAACAATTTAAAGAAGAGGAATAACAACAATTTTGGAATGGGAAATAAGTGAACTAACTAGACCAATAATAAGACATGTTCATTAGAAGTGTCGCAAAAAATAAAACAGATTCACTAAGTAATGTCAGTGATAGTATAGAAATATTTAATTCTCTAGTAAAAATAAATCCTGTAGGCAGATTTTGATGTACTTGACTGAAAACTATATATATTTTTAGTTGTAAACTAGTAATACGCCGAACACGATATAGCTTTAAAAGAATACAAAACAAGGTAATGATTTGAATATAGTAATTATTTGAATATAGTATAATGTAAAATAATTTAGAAGGAAAACATGTTACAGCCATAACAAACACAAAACTAATTCTATCATACAAATTTTTATATCAACCGTTTGCAAAATCATTCCATATATCTTATTAGAACCCATATCATTCTCATGAATTTTTATATCAGTTCGTTTTATTATTCAGGCTTTAGTAGAAGCAGGAGAAGAGAGGCAAAAATCAAAAGCTAGTGTTAATGGTAATAAAGGAGTAATTACTTTGGAAGATTTTGAAAGAGATGTCGTTGCTGAAGTTTTTGGAAATGATAAAAAAAGAAGTTATTGTCGTGCAATTAGTTCTACATCTAATGCGAAGCATGTAAAACTCACTCAAGCTTCAAAAGCAATTATCAGTTACAAAGAGAATGAAGATAAGCGATGGTGATTTTTTAGTTTGGCCGGAGTGTTGTATTCGTTGTTTGTAAGCTTCTAGATATGTTGTAGTACTGAAGTTGGAAGTTGTCACAATGAACTTTATAGAATTTGATATGTACTATTTCGTAAGTTTGTTGTTTTTTAATAATTCAATGATATGTTTGCTTTGAAATTTAGTTTCATGTTTTCTATTGTTATAAGTTCATATAGATATAGTTGAATGAAATACTACTAGATGTTGAATAAGATATGGTTCAACAATACCAAATTTGCAACACTTTTAAGTGTTGGTAATTTTGCTATTTATCTATTTGCGCGAGGAATTCCCAACAGTTATAACCGTTGAAATTAAAAAATTCCTAATAGTTATGACCATTGGGAATATGAAAATAATCCTAGGTTATAACCATAATTCTTAACGGTTATAACTGTAACATTCTCATTTTTAAATCAAATTTAAATTGGTAAGTTATTTAATTTTAGCAATTTATTTGTGGATTAATTTGGTATTTTCCAAATTTAAATAGATTTTTTTTTTTTATAAATGGATATAGCTATGATTTTAAAATAGAATCTCTAATTGGTAATTTAGAAATAAATATTTTGGATAATATATTAATTTTAAATTATTGTGAATTTATTTGAAAATTTTGAATAAATATATATGGATTGAAAGTAAAAAAAAAAATTGTAAATGAAATTTTGATTTGGGAGAATTCAAAATGTAAATATTTATAAATATACTGGATTTGGAAACTCTAAAATTAAAATATATTGTAAATAAAATTTTGAGTATATTTGATTTTTTCAAATTTAATAAAGATATATGTTCATTTAATTATACAAATGAATTATAATTAAGAAATATAATGAACTAAGTTTAAAATAATATTGTCATAAGGATTGAATACATATTGGAATTGAATTTAAGTTTAAAATGAATGTTTTTAAAATAAATGGAATTTAAAATTCATTGAGATATAATGTATATAATGTAAATATTGGCTAAGAAAAAAAAAATCTTTTAACATTGTATATGTATATACACGCATACAAATGAAGTAAGAGGTGTGTTCATTTATAAAATAAATATGATATAAAAAAGATTGTCTTTGAAAATTGTAAATGTAAACATTTACATAAGGAAGTGAAGAAGTAAACATACATATGTAAGTTTGAATTTGTACAAGTGTTAGATCTCATGATTATTTTGTCACAAATGGCATTCAATTTAATTGTTTAAATAAAATAATAGAATTAAAAATTACAAGAACTCTTCATTTTCCCATATGCAATCATATTAAACATCTTACCAAATCTGAAAAAAAATCAGTAATCAAAGATTTAGCTTTTTAAAACTTCGACACCCAAGAAAGCAAATAAAGATGGAAAGAAAGAAATGATAAAACCAGAAAAAAAAGAAGCAGTTTTCAAAAGCTTCAGTTCAAATTTGTTTCCAGCAAGTTTAAATTCAAAAACAAAGAAGCAACTCAGTAAACATGCAAGTTCAAGGTCACTGGAAATCAAATGTTTCAGCAAACAAACTAGATTTCCCGATCAAAGCAGAAGTGAAAACAATTTATATTCACAAGTTTGAAACTAAAGAAATCAAGCAACTTCAGAAATTTGGAAATCAAATGCAAAGCTCTCTGGAAAATAAAATAAAGGCAAGTAATTTTGTAACGGCTCGAATTTTTCGCGTTCGAAAATCGACATCCATACTTTACATTGTACTCGAATGCCGCAGATTCGACCGTTCAAATTCGAGTCGCCGGAGCTTATAACACCATTAAGTAAATAACACAGCGGAAGAAATGAATAGCATATATCAATGTGCAACATTTGCTACAATATCTGATACAACAGAATGATACAATGAACATCAATATATATCAGAGATACAAGAAATAGCAGCGGAAATAAAAGATAACACTAGCAGCGGAACAAAATCTCCAATGTAGTCTTCAAGGAAGAACTCCAGCTGTAACTCCATCTCCAAAGCACCAATCCAGAAATAGCTCGAACTCCCAAATCAAGATGAAGAGAAGGAACTCGATCCAAAATGCGATTGCCAAATCCTAAGGCTGAAAGCTATCGGATCTACACCTACTATAGATTATCTGAAAACCCCAACTCTAGACTGCCCGTGTGGGAAAATAGTGGGCACCCAGAGTTTAGGAAAGGGACAATAAACTCCAGGTCAGTCATGGGACTGGTGTGAGCAAACAAAAACATTTGGTCTTTGAAAACAAACAAAAGAATTTAAATTTGAAATCCGCAATGCTTTTGGAAAATGAAACTACCATAAGGCCTCCCGGCACACACACAATGCAAACGCACACATGGGGGAGATTTCTCCTTATGATAGTCAAACATGCTTACTACGAGAAAAAATCCTTTTATATTATTACTAGTGCATAGTGGAAAATCTTTCGAAAGTATAATATAAATCCTAGCCAGCATAGGTACCATGATACTATGCCTACTATAGCTGCCATGTTAAATGGCAGGTTCTACAACTAAAACCGTACAAGGCACGTATTGGATGAATGGATTTCCAACAAATGGTCAGGCTAAGGAACTTCCTATTGCCACATGGGTACGCCTCTGGCGGGACGTCCCGAGAACTAACGTTACGGTTAGATCTCTGCCAACACAAGGCCGGGTTACCTCTGTAACTAGGTAACTACTACACGAATATGCCATCCCCCGGTCCTTTGGGACCTTTATCCGAGGCGCCTCAAAGCAACAACCACACAGTAAATGAGATTGGAGCAACCACATAGGTTAAATACCAGGGCTCCATACCTGATACCACCCTTTACCAGAAGGGAATGACACACCCTAAAGGGAGCGACCCTCATAACCTTGCCGCATCTTTCCTGTTTCGACCATTTCCGGGGAGTGAGGTCCTGATGCAGTCTCGTCCACAAAGCTACGCTTTGTGCAACAAAGCCATGCTTTGGGTCAATCAGATGACCAAAGCAATGATCACAAAGATAAATGATCAAACAAATGATCATATCACAAATGATCAACCAATGATCATCACACAGCAGCACTCAGCATGCCACATTACCAAATTGGGAATATCACTGATAAATATCAACTACATAACCTCTGAGCTCGTACGTCTCAGAGAAGGGTGTTAAGCTAAGAGAATAAATTCTCCGCCACCAGGCAGAAATGTATTTGATAGAGATCAGTTAACATCTCAAAGTGTAATGTCGGACATACAACCATACAAGTCTGTCCCGGGTTCGAACAGAACCGAAGGCACTTCCGAAGAAGCCCTTGCAAATCCGGATAATCCCTAATCACGTCCGGACTTCCCATCACATATGAAGATCTCTATACCGGGGATCAGCCAGTGCAGAGACAATCGATGAGTTACCCTTTTGTTTTCGGAAATATCCGGTCTTCACCACCGGTCTTCAATTGCTATCCCTAACGTCGTATCACTATTCGGAATGGGCTATATGACACTAGGTCCTCTCCCGGCTAAACCGAATAATGAGCGCCATATTTTAAAACATATGGATATGGGATTTTAGTTAAGTCACAACTTATAAAATCCAAAACTTTTCTTTCAAATGGTTAAACAAATTACCATTTTAAATCTTTAAACAAAAAGATTTATTTCACAAAGTTTCACCTAGTTTCACAAAGATCTATTCATAGATTTCAAAACAACTTCCATTTCAATTGGATTAACTCAATAAATCTTTAAATTAAAGATTTAATTTATAGCTTTCAAAACACGTCCAAAGATTTATTTATAACTTGGAATACCATTTTCATTTCAAAACTTGAATTCCTTTTAACATACATTGGAAATCCATTTCTTATATGAAAGCTTCTATTATTTGAAAACGACAGTTTTCGTTTCAGAAAAGTCCGATTTATACAAGTTGAAAATCTTGGGTTAAATTTTAAATTTCAAAACATCACCTTTTAAAATGGTTTAAAAACCCCATATAAATCCATTTATAAGTTGAATAACTTTTTAAAACCCTAGTTTCCAAATCATAGAATTCAATTCAATTATTGAATTCAAATTTAACTCAAATTATTTAAAATTTCAAAACTCAATCGAGTTATTCAAATAACTTTTATTTTTGAAATTCATTTTTTTCAAATGCTTAAATTCTAATTCCAAAACTATTTTGGATTCAAAAATTCAAATTTTAAAATAATTTCACAATCTGTGACTTAACTCATTTCCACGTGCAATCCATATTTGTGTGTGTATAAGTGTGGTCTAGGGGTTCAACACAATTGTGCACAACATCGTCATCACAGATTTAATCATATCGATAAGCGGTATAACCCATAACGCTTACCTATATTCACAGATTCATAGATAAAGTAAATTATCAATCACAAAAATTCACTAATATGATTCGATGTGGGTTTCGGATAACCAACTGGAATCCGACTCCCTGTCGCATCGAAACTCAAATGTCGTTTTACGGGTCAAAGGGTTTCATATTCATACAACAGTATGTTCATCACAAATATAGCAGATCAGCACAAAGTATCACATAGCATCACATCACATATCAAATATATCAATCCATCACACAACATTCAATAACAATCAGCATCTACAATTAAGATGAATAAACTGGGTGGTTTTAAATTTATTCCCTACATGATTACTTTCATTTATTAGTCCTAATTAACTATCTCTAATTACAATGAGTAATTAGCTTATAAGATAATTACACAAGTTAATTACTTAAACCCTACATATATATATAAATCACCCTTGATTAATAACCATTCAGTAATTAAATACATTAATTACTCAACCCAATTAATTATTCTTAATTAATTATCTAAATTAATCATTAATCACTTGATTAAATAAATCTTAATTATAAATTAAAATTTAGGTAACCGTTCTTAATTATAGATTAATTAAACTTAATTAATTAATCTCAAATCAAATTAAATATCATTAATTTTTTAATTAAACTTCCACATTATTAATTTATTAAATAATTAATATTTATCTAAATTACCTTAGTAATTAAATGATTCCAATCATTAAACATTTATTTATCTTTTAGATAAACATTTCTTATTAAATCAAGCATTTAAACACAAAAATGTTTTTAAATTTACATTAAATTCCATTTAACATTTCTTTTAAACTTAAAGATTCAAATTTATTTAAAATAAGATTCTAAAACAATACAAATCTTAATCTTATATGTTTACAAGAACATATACTTTGTTAATAAGATTAAAAAGAATTTAAATTTCAATTCAAATTAAATTCAAACCAATTTAAAAATTACTTTAACATTTGAAATTCAACTTTCAAATTTATTTTAGCTTTAAATTCTTTCTATCATCTATACCTTTAATTCAAATGCAAACCATTTGAAAACAATTTAAATTTAAATCTTTAATTTAAAAACTGAAGTTAAAAAAAATAGATTTAAAAACTCAGAGTTTGAATTCATTTGAATTCCTAAATTAAATACTTAACCTTTTACTTCAAATGCAAAACAACAATGCATTTTATACTTGAGAGTTAAAATCAAATTTGAATTTAAAAACATAAATGGTTTCAAATTCTCAGACAAATCAAAATTTGAATTCACATTCAAATTCAAACTAAAACTCAGTTTTAAACCTACACCTGCAAAATTTAAATTTACCTTTATACTTAAAACAGAAAACAGTTTCTGTTTATATAAAAAAAAAAACATTGAATTTCCTGAAATTATTTCAACAGAATTCATACTTATTTGAATTCATATTCAAATTCAGGTTATTAAAAATCTAAGTCCAAATTACATTTTAAACTTACACTTTCAAATTTTAAAAACTGCAAACAGTTTTCCTGTTTCTTCTCTCTTTTTTTTTTTATTTTAAAACCAAATTTGAATCCTGCAGTTAAATTATTTCAACATCTGAATTCTAATATTGAATTCATCTTCAGATTCAAATTTAAATCCTAAGCTAACATTTAGTTTAAATTTAAACTTAACTCTCAAATTTACTCAAAACAGAACAGTTCTGTTTGTTACAACCTGGAAATGTAACTCGAGCAAGCAAAATTCTACTTCGGGTCAATACAACATTGACTTCGAGTTTCCTCTCAAAAATCCCGAGTCCATCCCGAGCTAAAATTCTCTGCAACCCACCACAACTCAAACCTGCACAACAGACCAAACCCCACCCTTCAAACCTGTCAACTCCAATTTCTCTCAACTCCGACCAACATCATCGACCAAACTCCGGTGATAGCTTCTTCACCTCACCATCCACCATCACCCCCCATAGCTTCAAACTCGATGCACTGAGTAGCTCAAAATCGACCAAAACTGTAACCCACCTAGACTAGGGTTCAACACCATTAAATCCCAAATCTAAATTCCAAATTTGAATTGCAAATCAATTCAAAAATTTTCTTGTGATCAATGATATATAAACTACTTCCAGAAACAATTTCAATCCAATAAAATGCAAGGATCCTCTGATTCTTGATCAAAAGTAAAATACAGTAAACTGAAACTGCATTTTTATTCTTAACACTATAAATTTCAATCCCTGATTTAAAACTCTTGCATTCACTTGATGTTTTGAGTTCTACTCCTAATACATTGATTTGTAATGTTTTATATATTTACTTATAAAATTTCCTATGCTCTGGTATTTATTCCAGTAAGTAAAATTTGAATTTTACCTTAATAAAATTGTAGAATCCAAACTATGAAACTAGCCTACCATCTTATATAAATTCTCAAAATTTAACACAGACAAATTTAAGATATAGAATTTAAATAATAACCTGAACTAGGAAACAAAACAGGACATAAGTGATTTAAGCATGCATAAATCAGACAGTAAGTATATAACACATGAACACTAATTTATTTTAGCATGCAATAAACTGTAACCTTAAGTTTTTAAAGAAAAGTTACTCACAGAAACAAATGAGAACAGAGCCTTCCTATTTAAATACTGACTTTGATTTCTTTTCTTTGATTGAGTTTGTTTGTGATCTACAATCTCAGTTTGAAGATTTTGAGTTCAAGTTTTAAAATTGTCTGTAGGTGGTGTTTTTGAAATTTTAAGTCAGGTTTTAAAACCTGTAGGGCATGAACAGGGGTGATTTTCTTCCTATACATATAAACATGCACATGAATATCTTCAACATGCAGTCAACATCCACACAACCATTCTACTTTATTCACACCATAGCTCCAAATATAAATTCAAACATCAAGATAACAGCAAGTCAAAAAGTTAGCTCACCTTAAAGTTTGTGAAAACAAAGAGGCCTGGGTTTTAAATTTGCTCTAGACATTGATATCCCAAAATTGATCTGAGCATTTGATATTGATCTTGAATCTGAAGCCAAATCCTTGCATTGCCTTAAACTTACATGCATTCAGATTTCCCAGACTAGTTGACTATATATAACAGAGAAGCCTTTTTATCCTCTCTGCAACTTGAAAACTAGAGATAGATAAAACCTCTGAGCTTGATTTCTTCTGCAATTTATTAAATTTATTGATCATATCCTTATTTTACTACTGATTAACAACATAAAATTCAAATCTTTTTTAAAGAATTTTACTTAACTTCATTTATTTCCAAAGAATCTTGCTTTGCTTCTGATTTGCATTTCAGTTTTGCTTTGCTTCCAGGTTGAAGAATTCGAATTTCCAGGCTTGAAATGTTTGCAAATTTGTTTCCAGACTTTAAAACTTGCCTCTGATTTTCCCAGATTTGAAATTGGTTTATTTTAAGATGTTTTTCAGATTCAAATTTTTGGATTGAAGAAAGAAAGATTGGCAGCTTCCTTTCTTTTTACCTTTGCCTTGATATTTTTTTTTCTTTTGGTTTCTGAGTTGTTTCCTTTTTGATATATGTGCTTTGAACAGCTTTATGTATTGAAATAGGTGAGGCCAAATCTCCTTTTTACTGTTTGTTTCAGATTTTGTGAGATATGGTTTGATTGCATTCTTAACTTGATTATTTAAAATAAAGGGTGATGATGCTATTGGATATATATGCATATAGGTAAGATCCTTTAAAGTATGTATTTGTTTATACTTTGTAAATAAATGTATTTGTTTATTCATTTGTATGTAATATGTACATGTTCAATGTTAAAAGAATTAAATCAATATTTATGTATGTATATATATACATATATTGTATCTTAACAAATTTTTAAATGCTACTCATTTTTTTTAAAACACTCATTTTAAACTTGAGATACTAACATATGTATTTATTTTACTTTTACAAATTTTTTAAAAAGAAAGGAATTTAAAACAATTTGTACACTCACAAACAAATCACACACATATATATACATTTCTTAGTTTATTTTATTTTTGAATTAAGACTAGTATACCATTTAAATAAATAATTATCTATGTTTATATTATTTCAGATTTTGATTTCTTATTTTATAACCATTTTGTCCATTATTCCTACTTATTCTAATTTAAAGAAAGGAAATGAATTTTAAACTAATTATGTTTTTAATAAATAAACCCATATAAAATAGTATTTAGTTTTAAACAATTGTTTTGAAAATCATTTGTATCCAATTCAAAATACAACTTTTAAATCCAACTAATTTGATAAAAATATAAATTATTGAATTTTCAATTAAAAGTTCCATTTTAAAAATACCTAAATTTCACCTTAATGATTTTAAAGGCCAAATGTTTATTTTAAAAAACATTTATCTCAAATGTAGGTTCAAATCCCCAATTTACTTGAATTAAATTTATTTATATCTATTTATATACATATATTCATACATTTTCCTTTTATTTATTTATTTATTCATTCTAGAAAATTTTCTAATTAAATCACAATTTATTTCAAAAAAATAATTTAATGGCCAATTTAAACTTAATGAATTTCAGGAATGTTACAGATTTCCCCCCTTAAAAGAATTTCGTCCTCGAAATTGCAAGGACGAGAAAGAAAAGATGAAAGATAGAGAAATTCCTTTCCAAATCGAACTGGATATAAATTCTGTATTTGGCTTACCAAATAAGAATATCGACAATAGATATGAGAACAATCTCATATAATATTACACAAGATATTTGGGTCCATCGGTCTACGAATATGCAAAGGCATTGACTAGTTCGAAGAGATAACTAATCGTTCGTAGAATAGATCGGATCCCAGAGAATAGATAGATGGATCAAATCTTCATATTAGTTAACCAATTTACTAATTTAAAATTTCCAATTTATTTAATATTTTCAATTTCAAATTCATTAGAGTTTAGATCGAAAAGCTGATAAGAAACCGATGAAGATACGAAGTAAGAATTCCCTACAACAATACGTATGGCCATCATCACACCGAAACTTCTTTCTAGAGCAGCTACGAAGCAATCAAAAGAATTCGAAATCGAATCAAAGGAGATTTATAGAGAAAAGATATTCCCACTGTTGCAGGGTATTGACCATTTGTAGTGGTACTCCCCTGTCCCCTATCTCATTCTCTTCTCGCACTCATACTCACTATCAGTGGATAGTAAGAGAATTTACTGAGGCATTCGAACGGATATCTCAGGGATATACTCATTCTAGGGTTTACTTCACCCTATCTCTAATGAGTTACTTAATGTGTTATACTCCTGAGCTAAAGTTTTAACCTTCAGCTCTGATACCAAATGTAAAGAACCTCATTTCCGTCAGCAGTAACCGGTAGGCTTTTCAACCATCCCAGCCCCACCGTGGCTTACACTGGTACCCCAGACCTTGCTTTTACGGCCAGCCTCTCGACTGTCACGGCTTACGCCTAACCAACCCCGTAAAGAGGACGTGTAGGGGTAAGAGTCTCCCGTTCGCCACCTAACGCAAAGCGAGAACCCCCCATCACGTTTCACCTAGATAAGCAAGTCTGGTCCGGGTTCGAACAGAACCGAAGGCACTTCCGAAGAAGCCCTTGCAAATCCGGATAATCCCTAATCACGTCCGGACTTCCCATCACATATGAAGATCTCTATACCGGGGATCAGCCAGTGCAGAGACAATCGATGAGTTACCCTTTTGTTTTCGGAAATATCCGGTCTTCACCACCGGTCTTCAATTGCTATCCCTAACGTCGTATCACTATTCGGAATGGGCTATATGACACTAGGTCCTCTCCCGGCTAAACCGAATAATGAGCGCCATATTTTAAAACATATGGATATGGGATTTTAGTTAAGTCACAACTTATAAAATCCAAAACTTTTCTTTCAAATGGTTAAACAAATTACCATTTTAAATCTTTAAACAAAAAGATTTATTTCACAAAGTTTCACCTAGTTTCACAAAGATCTATTCATAGATTTCAAAACAACTTCCATTTCAATTGGATTAACTCAATAAATCTTTAAATTAAAGATTTAATTTATAGCTTTCAAAACACGTCCAAAGATTTATTTATAACTTGGAATACCATTTTCATTTCAAAACTTGAATTCCTTTTAACATACATTGGAAATCCATTTCTTATATGAAAGCTTCTATTATTTGAAAACGACAGTTTTCGTTTCAGAAAAGTCCGATTTATACAAGTTGAAAATCTTGGGTTAAATTTTAAATTTCAAAACATCACCTTTTAAAATGGTTTAAAAACCCCATATAAATCCATTTATAAGTTGAATAACTTTTTAAAACCCTAGTTTCCAAATCATAGAATTCAATTCAATTATTGAATTCAAATTTAACTCAAATTATTTAAAATTTCAAAACTCAATCGAGTTATTCAAATAACTTTTATTTTTGAAATTCATTTTTTTCAAATGCTTAAATTCTAATTCCAAAACTATTTTGGATTCAAAAATTCAAATTTTAAAATAATTTCACAATCTGTGACTTAACTCATTTCCACGTGCAATCCATATTTGTGTGTGTATAAGTGTGGTCTAGGGGTTCAACACAATTGTGCACAACATCGTCATCACAGATTTAATCATATCGATAAGCGGTATAACCCATAACGCTTACCTATATTCACAGATTCATAGATAAAGTAAATTATCAATCACAAAAATTCACTAATATGATTCGATGTGGGTTTCGGATAACCAACTGGAATCCGACTCCCTGTCGCATCGAAACTCAAATGTCGTTTTACGGGTCAAAGGGTTTCATATTCATACAACAGTATGTTCATCACAAATATAGCAGATCAGCACAAAGTATCACATAGCATCACATCACATATCAAATA
The DNA here is from genome assembly GCA_030765085.1 of Allium cepa. Lineage (NCBI taxonomy): Eukaryota > Viridiplantae > Streptophyta > Magnoliopsida > Asparagales > Amaryllidaceae > Allium > Allium cepa. The sequence goes on along the minus strand of CM060940.1, from coordinate 70,022,636 downwards.
TATCAATCCATCACACAACATTCAATAACAATCAGCATCTACAATTAAGATGAATAAACTGGGTGGTTTTAAATTTATTCCCTACATGATTACTTTCATTTATTAGTCCTAATTAACTATCTCTAATTACAATGAGTAATTAGCTTATAAGATAATTACACAAGTTAATTACTTAAACCCTACATATATATATAAATCACCCTTGATTAATAACCATTCAGTAATTAAATACATTAATTACTCAACCCAATTAATTATTCTTAATTAATTATCTAAATTAATCATTAATCACTTGATTAAATAAATCTTAATTATAAATTAAAATTTAGGTAACCGTTCTTAATTATAGATTAATCAAACTTAATTAATTAATCTCAAATCAAATTAAATATCATTAATTTTTTAATTAAACTTCCACATTATTAATTTATTAAATAATTAATATTTATCTAAATTACCTTAGTAATTAAATGATTCCAATCATTAAACATTTATTTATCTTTTAGATAAACATTTCTTATTAAATCAAGCATTTAAACACAAAAATGTTTTTAAATTTACATTAAATTCCATTTAACATTTCTTTTAAACTTAAAGATTCAAATTTATTTAAAATAAGATTCTAAAACAATACAAATCTTAATCTTATATGTTTACAAGAACATATACTTTGTTAATAAGATTAAAAAGAATTTAAATTTCAATTCAAATTAAATTCAAACCAATTTAAAAATTACTTTAACATTTGAAATTCAACTTTCAAATTTATTTTAGCTTTAAATTCTTTCTATCATCTATACCTTTAATTCAAATGCAAACCATTTGAAAACAATTTAAATTTAAATCTTTAATTTAAAAACTGAAGTTAAAAAAAATAGATTTAAAAACTCAGAGTTTGAATTCATTTGAATTCCTAAATTAAATACTTAACCTTTTACTTCAAATGCAAAACAACAATGCATTTTATACTTGAGAGTTAAAATCAAATTTGAATTTAAAAACATAAATGGTTTCAAATTCTCAGACAAATCAAAATTTGAATTCACATTCAAATTCAAACTAAAACTCAGTTTTAAACCTACACCTGCAAAATTTAAATTTACCTTTATACTTAAAACAGAAAACAGTTTCTGTTTATATAAAAAAAAAAAACATTGAATTTCCTGAAATTATTTCAACAGAATTCATACTTATTTGAATTCATATTCAAATTCAGGTTATTAAAAATCTAAGTCCAAATTACATTTTAAACTTACACTTTCAAATTTTAAAAACTGCAAACAGTTTTCCTGTTTCTTCTCTCTTTTTTTTTTTTATTTTAAAACCAAATTTGAATCCTGCAGTTAAATTATTTCAACATCTGAATTCTAATATTGAATTCATCTTCAGATTCAAATTTAAATCCTAAGCTAACATTTAGTTTAAATTTAAACTTAACTCTCAAATTTACTCAAAACAGAACAGTTCTGTTTGTTACAACCTGGAAATGTAACTCGAGCAAGCAAAATTCTACTTCGGGTCAATACAACATTGACTTCGAGTTTCCTCTCAAAAATCCCGAGTCCATCCCGAGCTAAAATTCTCTGCAACCCACCACAACTCAAACCTGCACAACAGACCAAACCCCACCCTTCAAACCTGTCAACTCCAATTTCTCTCAACTCCGACCAACATCATCGACCAAACTCCGGTGATAGCTTCTTCACCTCACCATCCACCATCACCCCCCATAGCTTCAAACTCGATGCACTGAGTAGCTCAAAATCGACCAAAACTGTAACCCACCTAGACTAGGGTTCAACACCATTAAATCCCAAATCTAAATTCCAAATTTGAATTGCAAATCAATTCAAAAATTTTCTTGTGATCAATGATATATAAACTACTTCCAGAAACAATTTCAATCCAATAAAATGCAAGGATCCTCTGATTCTTGATCAAAAGTAAAATACAGTAAACTGAAACTGCATTTTTATTCTTAACACTATAAATTTCAATCCCTGATTTAAAACTCTTGCATTCACTTGATGTTTTGAGTTCTACTCCTAATACATTGATTTGTAATGTTTTATATATTTACTTATAAAATTTCCTATGCTCTGGTATTTATTCCAGTAAGTAAAATTTGAATTTTACCTTAATAAAATTGTAGAATCCAAACTATGAAACTAGCCTACCATCTTATATAAATTCTCAAAATTTAACACAGACAAATTTAAGATATAGAATTTAAATAATAACCTGAACTAGGAAACAAAACAGGACATAAGTGATTTAAGCATGCATAAATCAGACAGTAAGTATATAACACATGAACACTAATTTATTTTAGCATGCAATAAACTGTAACCTTAAGTTTTTAAAGAAAAGTTACTCACAGAAACAAATGAGAACAGAGCCTTCCTATTTAAATACTGACTTTGATTTCTTTGCTTTGATTGAGTTTGTTTGTGATCTACAATCTCAGTTTGAAGATTTTGAGTTCAAGTTTTAAAATTGTCTGTAGGTGGTGTTTTTGAAATTTTAAGTCAGGTTTTAAAACCTGTAGGGCATGAACAGGGGTGATTTTCTTCCTATACATATAAACATGCACATGAATATCTTCAACATGCAGTCAACATCCACACAACCATTCTACTTTATTCACACCATAGCTCCAAATATAAATTCAAACATCAAGATAACAGCAAGTCAAAAAGTTAGCTCACCTTAAAGTTTGTGAAAACAAAGAGGCCTGGGTTTTAAATTTGCTCTAGACATTGATATCCCAAAATTGATCTGAGCATTTGATATTGATCTTGAATCTGAAGCCAAATCCTTGCATTGCCTTAAACTTACATGCATTCAGATTTCCCAGACTAGTTGACTATATATAACAGAGAAGCCTTTTTATCCTCTCTGCAACTTGAAAACTAGAGATAGATAAAACCTCTGAGCTTGATTTCTTCTGCAATTTATTAAATTTATTGATCATATCCTTATTTTACTACTGATTAACAACATAAAATTCAAATCTTTTTTAAAGAATTTTACTTAACTTCATTTATTTCCAAAGAATCTTGCTTTGCTTCTGATTTGCATTTCAGTTTTGCTTTGCTTCCAGGTTGAAGAATTCGAATTTCCAGGCTTGAAATGTTTGCAAATTTGTTTCCAGACTTTAAAACTTGCCTCTGATTTTCCCAGATTTGAAATTGGTTTATTTTAAGATGTTTTTCAGATTCAAATTTTTGGATTGAAGAAAGAAAGATTGGCAGCTTCCTTTCTTTTTACCTTTGCCTTGATATTTTTTTTTCTTTTGGTTTCTGAGTTGTTTCCTTTTTGATATATGTGCTTTGAACAGCTTTATGTATTGAAATAGGTGAGGCCAAATCTCCTTTTTACTGTTTGTTTCAGATTTTGTGAGATATGGTTTGATTGCATTCTTAACTTGATTATTTAAAATAAAGGGTGATGATGCTATTGGATATATATGCATATAGGTAAGATCCTTTAAAGTATGTATTTGTTTATACTTTGTAAATAAATGTATTTGTTTATTCATTTGTATGTAATATGTACATGTTCAATGTTAAAAGAATTAAATCAATATTTATGTATGTATATATATACATATATTGTATCTTAACAAATTTTTAAATGCTACTCATTTTTTTTAAAACACTCATTTTAAACTTGAGATACTAACATATGTATTTATTTTACTTTTACAAATTTTTTAAAAAGAAAGGAATTTAAAACAATTTGTACACTCACAAACAAATCACACACATATATATACATTTCTTAGTTTATTTTATTTTTGAATTAAGACTAGTATACCATTTAAATAAATAATTATCTATGTTTATATTATTTCAGATTTTGATTTCTTATTTTATAACCATTTTGTCCATTATTCCTACTTATTCTAATTTAAAGAAAGGAAATGAATTTTAAACTAATTATGTTTTTAATAAATAAACCCATATAAAATAGTATTTAGTTTTAAACAATTGTTTTGAAAATCATTTGTATCCAATTCAAAATACAACTTTTAAATCCAACTAATTTGATAAAAATATAAATTATTGAATTTTCAATTAAAAGTTCCATTTTAAAAATACCTAAATTTCACCTTAATGATTTTAAAGGCCAAATGTTTATTTTAAAAAACATTTATCTCAAATGTAGGTTCAAATCCCCAATTTACTTGAATTAAATTTATTTATATCTATTTATATACATATATTCATACATTTTCCTTTTATTTATTTATTTATTCATTCTAGAAAATTTTCTAATTAAATCACAATTTATTTCAAAAAAATAATTTAATGGCCAATTTAAACTTAATGAATTTCAGGAATGTTACAAATTTTCTTTAAAAGTTTGAACTGAATGTTGTTGATCAATAACAAAGAAAGAATCTAAGCAATTGTATTAATCCAAGTTACAGGAAACAAATCAAGATAAAGGCTAAAGTAAACTCTGGTTTCAACTGTAGAAATAAAAGAAGCTTCTCTGTGTATAACAGAGATTCATACTGTAAGTAATTAGAAATGTTTGTATTTAAATAAATTAAGTACAACAAAGAGTAAATAGAAATCTGTGTTTACAATTTACAGATCTAAAACTCCAAGGTTTAAAGGAAAAAAAAAAGCAGGCCTTCATCTATCTTTGAAAACTGTCAGGCAAAGCTTGTCTCTGCCTCAACCCCTTTCATGTGAGCAACTCTAAATCCCATTTTTTCTTTGGTTTGCATGCTTAATTTCCTCTGAATATATGTATGAAGATTCTTGGTTTCAGTTGTGAATGTTGGGTTGCATAGGGGTTTTCACTGGGTTGTAGTTTGAATTGCACTAAATACTTGTGTGAAAGAAACTAAAATAAAACCAAATCAGTAGCTTTCAAATTTCCAACCTGAAAACTTGGGTAGAAGAAAAAGCAATTTGAAGATTTAAACGCAAATAGATCTAGGGTATCTCAATCATTTTTGGATGTGAGCAAACTTCTTTTCCTTACACTTGGAACTTCTTTATTTCCTTGAATCTGTTTATTTTTTTCTTTTTTGTTTGTGAGCAATCTCACTTGCCTCTATTCTTGTTTTGTTCTGATACATGTGATTGGTGTTTAAATATGAAATTAAATCTTGCCTAGAGGTCTAATATGAAATCAAAATATTTGTATACCTGCATATATGCCTGCCCTTATGGTTACAGGCACAAGTAGATTTAAAAAGAATTAACTTTCCAATCGAATCAGTACTAACCTTTGACATGTAAAAAAAAATCACTTGTTGAAGCCTGTAGATGATTATAAAAAAAATAGTTTCGAAGATTTAAATTCAAACAAAAGTGAGTCAGATTCAAGTTTACAAATAAACAAACAAAGCAAAGCTTCAATTTGAAAAGCAACTCCACGTTTCACTGTGTTCTGTCTTCAACCTGTGAGCAAACCTTCTTTTAAACCAGCCTTCTTTATTTCTTTCACTTGTGATCAATATTGATTGTGTGAAATCTAGATTGTATGGGCATAGTTATGTTTGTATATACATGACTGTATATACATAAATGTCTGTTACAGAGGTACATGCACTCTCCTCTTCCTCTGTTCAACCTTTTAACAGACCAAATCTATGAAAAAAATTCCAATACTTCTTCCTCGATGTGTTTTAGGTGTTAATCTTTGAATGAAAGTTGATCCTAACAACATCATATTAATTTTAAAATAATTCCAACTATATTTGTTAAGGATTTATTTCTAAAATAAATTAATATAGTAAACTTTTTTTGAAAGGACAAAAACAAATAATTTTAATTTCGAATCTGGAACGCGTAAGCTAAATTGTACTATGGAATGATGAATTTAGAAAATAAAATCAAGGTCTTTTGCTTATTAAATTTTGAGAGATGACGAGTTGAACGGAAATGGCACTTTGGTCAAATTCCGTCGAAGGCGAAACGAAGCTTGTTGCGCTTGGGTCATGTGACAGTTCGAGTATCAAGTATCAATGGAAAAATACAAGTTGAATTTACAAATGATTGAGGCATGGGAACGATGAGGATTTAGGTTTTAAAACCTAAATAGTTCGAGCCTGGTGACTTGATCACTGCTTCCTCTAGGTGATTTCGAGTTCAATGGGACCAACGGGAATAGCTTCGTGGATGGTCGGAGATTGAGTGGTCGAGGTGGCGCATCGTCTGGTAGGGGGGCGTGAGTTCGAGGAGGGTTTTGGCCATGGTATTGGTTCCAGTTTCGACTGTGAACCTCGATTTTGATCGGGGACGTGGGCTTTCATTCTGGTGATTGAGTTGGATTGCTGCATCGATTGCTGATGTGCCAGCGAGATGATCGGAGGCCGAAGGTGGCTTTGGTGGTGGTGCACGTGCACGTTTTTTGTTCGTCTGGGTTGTTTTAGTTAAGGAAGAAGAAGAAGCAATGGTTTGCAGGGAATTCGAGTTTTGCTTCGGGGAAGAGCACGAGTTGTTTTGGATCATTACTCGAGTGAATTTTGTTATGTTAAGGGCAGCTAGAAAAAAAAACTTAAATTGGTGGGGAAAAAAAATTATGGCTCGGGTAAATTTTTGGAAAACCCGATGAAGTACTCGGGAGAGTTGGTAGGAAACTCGAGGTTAATTAGGGGTGGCTCGGGTTGGTATTTTTGTACAGGTTTTTAACCTGTAAGTGTTTTTTTTAAAAAAAAAATTTAACTGAAATTTGAAATGTAAATAGAGATTTTAAACTAAGTTTAAATCAAAGCTTACGTCTGGATTCAAGTTTAGTCGAATCTAGTTTAAAAAAATAAAATAAGGGTTTTTGAATTTGAATTATTTCGACAACCTTAAAATGTTTAAATAGTTTGGTTTTAAAAAAATGAAGTTTAAAATATAAATAGTTTTAAAACCTAAGATCATGTTTTAAAAGCAAGTTTGGAAATTTAAAATGGAACCTGTTTTAAATCTTTTCTTAAATAGATTCTTTTTCTTTCAAAAAAGTTTACTTAAACCGTAGATTAAGAATTTTATACTCTGATAACTAGATTTTGAGATGTTGATTTAATTTATAAAAAGCAATTAAGTTTAAACAAAGTGGAAATGTTTTAAATTTGTAATAATTCATAATTAGAAGATAATTTATTAATGATTAAGGTTAATTATTTAATAATTAAAGGTTGATTAATTGATGATTAAGAGTTAATAAATTTGTAATTACTTAATGCAATTAAGGGAAAGTTAACTATGTAATTAACTGAAGGTTAATTAACTAAAAGTGATTAAGAAATCATTATTAAGGAAGGAGTAATTAATTATTATAATCAATTAAGGAATGATGAATCTATAAATTAATCAATTAAGGATAATTAATTATAATTAATATTTAATCAATAATTAAAGGTTTATTATTTAAAGTAATTAATTAAGGAATAAGATTTAATTAATTACAATTAAGGGTTAATTAATTAAGAGAATTAATTAAAGAAATGATTAATTAAAAGAAGGTGATTAAAACTTAATCAATTGAAGTTTATGATAATTAATCATTGATTAAAGATTACTAATGAAGGTAATTAGGCGAGTAATAAAATTTAAACCCACACGATTTACTCACCTTAATCAAAGGTGTTTGATTGTTATTATATCCTATGTGATGGATTGTTATATTTGTTATGTGATGTAATGCTATGTAATGTTTTGTACTAAGCTGTTATATCTGTGATGTATATATTGTTATATCAATATGTAACCCCTTGACCCATAGAACGACATTTGAACTTCGATGCGACAGGGAGTCGGATTCCAGTTGGTTATCCGAAACCCACATCGAATCATATTAGTGAATCTTTGTGATTGATAATTTACTTTATCTATGAATCTGTGGATATAGATAAGCGTTACGGGTTATACCGCTTATCGATATTGATATATCTGTGATGATTGATGTTATGCACTATTGTGTTGAACCCCTGGACCACACTTATACACACACAAATATGGATTACACGTGGTAATGGGTTAAGTCACAGATCTTTGGAATTGTTTTAAAATTGAATTTTTGAATCCAAAATAGTTTTGGAATTAGAATTGGAATTTTGGAAATGAATTTTCAAAAATAAAATTTATTTTGAATAACTTGATTGAATTTGAAATTTAAATAATTTGATTTAAATTTGAATTCAATATTTAGGATTGAATTCTATGGCTTGGAAACTATGGTTCAAAAGGGTTATTCAACTTATAAATGGGTTTTTAAACTTTTAAAAGCGTTGATTGGGAATTTAAATTCTAAACCCTAAGATTTTAACTGGTATAAATAAAATTGAATTTTTCTGAAACGGAAACTATATGTTTTCAAATAATAAGAGCTTTCGCATAAGAAATGAATCTCCAATTCGCGTTAAAAGGATTTCAAGTCTAAAATGGAAATAGTTTCCCAAGTTATAGACAAATCTTTGGAAACGTGTTTTGAAAGCTATAAATTAAATCTTTAGTTTAAAGATTTAAGGAATAAATCCAATTGAAATGGAATTGTTTGAAATATATGAATGATCTTTGTGAAACTAGGTGAACTTTGTGAAACGAATCTTTTTAAAGAAAAGATTTAACTGGTAATTTGTTTAAACCATTTGAAGAAAAGCTTTGGATTTTCAAGTTGTGACTTAACCGAAATCCCATATCCATATGTCTTAAACTATGGCGCTCATTATTCGGTTTAGCCGGGAGAAGACCTTTGTGTCATATAGCTCATTCCGGATAGTGATACGACGTAATGGATTGCATTTGAAGACCGGTGTTGAAGACCGGGTGTCTTCGAGAACGTTAGGATAACCTATCGATTGTCTCTGCACCGAGTAGCTACGGTATAGAGATTCCCTAAGTGATGGGAAGTCCGATCGGAATTGTGGATACCCGGATTTGCAAGGGCTTCTTCGGAAGTGCCTTCGGTTCTGTTCGAACCCGGAACAGACTTGTATGGTTGTATGTCCGACATTACACTTTGAGATATTAAACTGATCTCTATCAAATACATTTCTGCTTGGTGGTGGAGAATTTATTCTCTTAGCTTAACACCCTTCTCTGAGACGTACGAGCTCAGAGGTTATGTAGTTGATATTTATCAGTGATATATTCCCAATTTGGTAGTGTGGCATGCTAAGTGCTGCTGTGTGTTGATGATCAATTATTGATCATTTGTGATCAAAGCATGGCTTTTTATAAAGCGTAGCTTTGTGGACGAGACTGCATCAGGACCTCACACCCCGGAAATGGTCAAAACAGGAAAGATGCGGCAAGGTTATGAGGGTCGCACCCTTTAGGGTGTGTCATTCCCTTCTGGTAAAGGGTGGTATCATGGTATGGAGCCCAGATGCTTACTCATGTGGATACTGCAGATCTATTACTTTGTGATTGCTTTGTGGTTTTGAGGCGCCTCGGATAAAGGTCCCAAAGGACCGGGGGATGGCATGCTCGAGTAGTAGTTACCTAGTTACAGAGGTAACCCGGCCTTGTGTTGGCAGAGATCCGGTTAGGTTCTCGGGACGTCCCGCCAGAGGCGATCCCATGTGGCAGTAGGAAGTTCCTTAGCCTGACCATTTGTTGGAATCCATTCATCTAATACGTGCCTTGTACGGTTTTAGTTATAGAACCTGCCATTTACTTATGGTGGCGCCCCACTGTTTAGATGGTAGCTATAGTAGGCATACGATACTGGTCGTATGTTGGCTAGGATTTATATTATACTTTCGAAATGGTTTCCCACACTTTGCACTTATAGTAATAATATCAAAGAAATTTTCTCGTATTAAGCATATTTGACTATCATAAGGAGAAATCTCCTCCAATTCTGCGTTTGCATTGTGTGTGTGGCGGGAGGCCTTATGGTAGTTTCATTTTCTAAAAAGCATTGCGGATTTCAAATTTAATTCTTTTGTTGTTTTAAAAGACCAAATGTTTTTGTTTGCTCATACCAGTCCCATGACTGACCTGGAGTTTATTGTTCATTTCCTAAACTCTGGGTGCCCACTATTTTCCCACACGGGCAGTCTAGAGTTGGGTTTTTCAGATAATCAATAGTATGTGTAGATTCGATAGCTTTCAACCTAGGATTTGGCAATCGCTTGCGGATGAGACTAGCTTATCTTTGTGCATCATTATTGGGAGTTCGAGCTATCTCTGGATTGGTGTTTTGAAGACGGAGTTCTTTCTTTGAAGACCATATTAGAGTAGTTGTTCTGCTGCTGTGTTATCTTTTCTTTCCGCTGCTATTGTCTTGTATCATATCTCTGATGTAAATTCATAGTATCATTCTGTTGTATCATATTGTATCTGATATTGTGTCAAATGTTGTATATTGATATATTCTGTTCCTTCCGCTGTGTTGTACTTAATGTGTTATAAGCTCCGGCGAACCAGATTCGGCGTTTGGATCTGCGGCATTTGAATACGAGTGTCGTATTCGGTGCCGATTTTCGAAGGTCGAGTCAGAGTCGCTACATTTGGTATCAGAGTTGAGGATTAAAACTTTAGCTCAGGAGTATAACACATTAAGTAAATCATTAGAGATAGGGTGAAGTATACCCTAGAATGAGTATATCCCTAAGATATCCGTTCGAATGCCTCAGTAAATTCTCTTACTATCCACTGATAGTAAGTATGAGTGCGAGAAGTGGACGAGATAGGGGACAGGGAAGTACCACTACAAATGGTCAATACCCTGCAACAGTGGAAATAGCTTTCTTCTCAATCTCCTTTGATTCGATTCCAGAATTCTTTTGATTGCTTCGTGTCAGCTCTGGAAAGAAGTTTCGGTATGATGGCGACCCTACGAATCTTTGTAGAAATCCTTACTTCGTACCTTCATCGGATTCTTATCAGCTTTTCAACTTTAATGAATATGAATTTGAATTTGAAATTGGAAATTTTAAATTAAGTTAAATTGGTTAATAGAATATGAAGCTAAATTTGAATTGTATTGATAAAACGATAACGGTTAAAATCAAATTTGAAATTCTATCATAATTTTTTGTGTATATCAAAGTCCGAAGAGGGACAAATTGATATATATTTTGGAGTATTCCGACCTGAATTTGGAATTCATATCTATTGTTTGAGGATCATGGAAGATTGAATCCATCTATCTATTCTCTGGGATCCGATATATTCTACGAACGATTAGTTATCCCTTCGAACTAATCAATGCCCTTGCAGATTCGTAGACCGATGGACCCGAATATATTGTGTAATAATTGTATGAGTTTTTCTCATATTGTTGATATTCTGATTTGGAAAGCCAAATACAGAATTAATATTCATTTTGATTTGAAAAGATATTCCTCTATCTTTCATCTTTTCCTTATTGTCTTCCTTGCAAATTTCGAGGACGAAATTTTTTTAAGGGGGGGAATCTGTAACATTCTCATTTTTAAATCAAATTTAAATTGGTAAGTTATTTAATTTTAGCAATTTAATTGTGGATTAATTTGGTATTTTCCAAATTTAAATAGATATTTGTTTTTTTTTTATAAATGGATATAGCTATGATTTTAAAATAGAATCTCTAATTGGGAATTTAGAAATAAATATTTTGGATAATATATTAATTTTAAATTATTGTGAATTTATTTGAAAATTTTAAATAAATATATATGGATTGAAAGTAAAAAAAAAATTGTAAATGAAATTTTGATTTGGGAGAATTCAAAATGTAAATATTTATAAATATACTGGATTTGGAAACTCTAAAATTAAAATATATTGTAAATAAAATTTTGAGTATATTTGATTTTTTCAAATTTAATAAAGATATATGTTCATTTAATTATACAAATGAATTATAATTAAGAAATATAATGAACTAAGTTTAAATAATATTGTCATAAGGATTGAATACATATTGGAATTGAATTTAAGTTTAAAATGAATGTTTTTAAAATAAATGGAATTTAAAATTCATTGGGATATAATGTATATAATGTAAATATTGGCTAAGAAAAAAAAAATTCTTTTAACATTGTATATGTATATACACACATACAAATGAAGTAAGAGGTGTGTTCATTTATAAAATAAATATGATATAAACAAGATTGTCTTTGAAAATTGTAAATGTAAACATTTACATAAGAAAGTGAAGAAGTAAACATACATATGTAAGTTTGAATTTGTACAAGTGTTAGATCTCATGATTATTTTGTCACAAATGGCATTCAATTTAATTGTTCAAATAAAATAATAGAATTAAAAATTACAAGAACTCTTCATTTTCCCATATGCAATCATATTAAACATCTTACCAAATCTGAAAAAAAAATCAGTAATCAAAGATTTAGCTTTTTAAAATTTCGACACCCAAGAAAGCAAATAAAGATGGAAAGAAAGAAATGATAAAACCAGAAAAAAAAAGAAGCAATTTTCAAAAGCTTCAGTTCAAATTTGTTTCCAGCAAGTTTAAATTCAAAAACAAAGAAGCAACTCAGTAAACATGCAAGTTCAAGGTCACTGGAAATCAAATGTTTCAGCAAACAAACTAGATTTCCCGATCAAAGCAGAAGTGAAAACAATTTTTATTCACAAGTTTGAAACCAAAGAAATCAAGCAACTTCAGAAATTTGGAAATCAAATGCAAAGCTCTCTGGAAAATAAAATAAAGGCAAGTAATTTTCTTTAAAAGTTTGAACTGAATGTTGTTGATCAATAACAAAGAAAGAATCTAAGCAATTGTATTAATCCAAGTTACAGGAAACAAATCAAGATAAAGGCTAAAGTAAACTCTGGTTTCAACTGTAGAAATAAAAGAAGCTTCTCTGTGTATAACAGAGATTCATACTGTAAGTAATTAGAAATGTTTGTATTTAAATAAATTAAGTACAACAAAGAGTAAATAGAAATCTGTGTTTACAATTTACAGATCTAAAACTCCAACGTTTAAAGGAAAAAAAAAGCAGGCCTTCATCTATCTTTGAAAACTGTCAGGCAAAGCTTGTCTCTGCCTCAACCCCTTTCATGTGAGCAACTCTAAATCCCATTTTTTCTTTGGTTTGCATGCTTAATTTCCTCTGAATATATGTATGAAGATTCTTGGTTTCAGTTGTGAATGTTGGGTTGCATAGGGGTTTTCACTGGGTTGTAGTTTGAATTGCACTAAATACTTGTGTGAAAGAAACTAAAATAAAACCAAATCAGTAGCTTTCAAATTTCCAACCTGAAAACTTGGGTAGAAGAAAAAGCAATTTGAAGATTTAAACGCAAATAGATCTAGGGTATCTCAATCATTTTTGGATGTGAGCAAACTTCTTTTCCTTACACTTGGAACTTCTTCATTTCCTTGAATCTGTTTATTTTTTTCTTTTTTGTTTGTGAGCAATCTCACTTGCCTCTATTCTTGTTTTGTTCTGATACATGTGATTGGTGTTTAAATATGAAATTAAATCTTGCCTAGAGGTCTAATATGAAATCAAAATATTTGTATACAGGCATATATGCCTGTCCTTATGGTTACAGGCACAAGTAGATTTAAAAAGAATTAACTTTCCAATCGAATCAGTACTAACCTTTGACATGTAAAAAAAATCACTTGTTGAAGCCTGTAGATGATTATAAAAAAAATAGTTTCGAAGATTTAAATTCAAACAAAAGTGAGTCAGATTCAAGTTTACAAATAAACAAACAAAGCAAAGCTTCAATTTGAAAAGCAACTCCACGTTTCACTGTGTTCTGTCTTCAACCTGTGAGCAAACCTTCTTTTAAACCAGCCTTCTTTATTTCTTTCACTTGTGATCAATATTGATTGTGTGAAATCTAGATTGTATGGGCATAGTTATGTTTGTATATACATGACTGTATATACATAAATGTCTGTTACAGGGGTACATGCACTCTCCTCTTCCTCTGTTCAACCTTTTAACAGACCAAATCTATGAAAAAAATTCCAATACTTCTTCCTCGATGTGTTTTAGGTGTTAATCTTTGAATGAAAGTTGATCCTAACAACATCATATTAATTTTAAAATAATTCCAACTATATTTGTTAAGGATTTATTTCTAAAATAAATTAATATAGTAAACTTTTTTTGAAAGGATAAAAACAAATAATTTTAATTTCGAATCTGGAACGCGTAAGCTAAATTGTACTATGGAATGATGAATTTAGAAAATAAAATCAAGGTCTTTTGCTTATTAAATTTTGAGAGATGACGAGTTGAACGGAGATGGCACTTTGGTCAAATTCCGTCGAAGGCGAAACGAAGCTTGTTGCGCTTGGGTCATGTGACAGTTCGAGTATCAAGTATCAATGGAAAAATACAAGTTGAATTTACAAATGATTGAGGCATGGGAACGATGAGGATTTAGGTTTTAAAACCTAAATAGTTCGAGCCTGGTGACTTGATCACCGCTTCCTCTAGGTGATTTCGAGTTCAATGGGACCAACGGGAATAGCTTCGTGGATGGTCGGAGATTGAGTGGTCGAGGTGGCGCATCGTCTGGTAGGGGGGCGTGAGTTCGAGGAGGGTTTTGGCCATGGTATTGGTTCCAGTTTCGACTGTGAACCTCGATTTTGATCGGGGACGTGGGCTTGCATTCTGGTGATTGAGTTGGATTGCTGCATCGATTGCTGATGTGCCAGCGAGATGATCGGAGGCCGAAGGTGGCTTTGGTGGTGGTGCACGTGCACGTTTTTTGTTCGTCTGGGTTGTTTTAGTTAAGGAAGAAGAAGAAGCAATGGTTTGCAGGGAATTCGAGTTTTGCTTCGGGGAAGAGCACGAGTTGTTTTGGGTCATTACTCGAGTGAATTTTGTTATGTTAAGGGCAGTTAGAAAAAAAACTTAAATTGGTGGAAAAAAAAAATTATGGCTCGGGTAAATTTTTGGAAAACCCGAAGTAGTACTCGGGAGAGTTGGTAGGAAACTCGAAGTTAATTAGGGGTGGCTCGGGTTGGTATTTTTGTACAGGTTTTTAACCTGTAAGTGTTTTTTTTTTAAAAAAAATTTAACTGAAATTTGAAATGTAAATAGAGATTTTAAACTAAGTTTAAATCAAAGCTTACGTCTGGATTCAAGTTTAGTCGAATCTAGTTTAAAAAAATAAAATAAGGGTTTTTGAATTTGAATTATTTCGACAACCTTAAAATGTTTAAATAGTTTGGTTTTAAAAAAATGAAGTTTAAAATATAAATAGTTTTAAAACCTAAGATCATGTTTTAAAAGAAAGTTTGGAAATTTAAAATGGAACCTGTTTTAAATCTTTTCTTAAATAGATTCTTTTTCTTTCAAAAAAGTTTACTTAAACCGTAGATTAAGAATTTTATACTCTAATAACTAGATTTTGAGATGATGATTTAATTTATAAAAAGCAATTAAGTTTAAACAAAGTGGAAATGTTTTAAATTTGTAATAATTCATAATTAGAAGATAATTTATTAATGATTAAGGTTAATTATTTAATAATTAAAGGTTGATTAATTGATGATTAAGAGTTAATAAATTTGTAATTACTTAATGTAATTAAGGGACAGTTAACTATGTAATTAACTGAAGGTTAATTAACTAAAAGTAATTAAGAAATCATTATTAAGGAAGGAGTAATTAATTATTATAATCAATTAAGGAATAATGAATCTATAAATTAATCAACTAAGGATAATTAATTATAATTAAGATTTAATCAATAATTAAAGGTTTATTATTTAAAGTAATTAATTAAGGAATAAGATTTAATTAATTACAATTAAGGGTTAATTAATTAAGAGAATTATTAAAGAAATGATTAATTAAAAGAAGGTGATTAAAACTTAATCAATTGAAGTTCATGATAATTAATCATTGATTAAAGATTACTAATGAAGGTAATTAGGCGAGTAATAAAATTTAAACCCACACGATTTACTCACCTTAATCAAAGGTGTTTGATTGTTATTATATCCTATGTGATGGATTGTTATATTTGTTATGTGATGTAATGCTATGTAATGTTTTGTACTAAGCTGTTATATCTGTGATGTATATATTGTTATATCAATATGTAACCCCTTGACCCATATAACGACATTTGAACTTCGATGCGACAGGGAGTCGGATTCCAGTTGGTTATCCGAAACCCACATCGAATCATATTAGTGAATCTTTGTGATTGATAATTTACTTTATCTATGAATCTGTGGATATAGATATGCGTTACGAGTTATACCGCTTATCGATATTGATATATCTGTGATGATTGATGTTATGCACTATTGTGTTGAACCCCTGGACCACACTTATACACACACAAATATGGATTGCACGTGGAAATGGGTTAAGTCACAGATCTTTGGAATTGTTTTAAAATTGAATTTTTGAATCCAAAATAGTTTTGGAATTAGAATTGGAATTTTGAAAATGAATTTTCAAAAACAAAAGTTATTTTGAATAACTTGATTGAGTTTCAAATTTAAATAATTTGATTTAAATTTGAATTCAATATTTGGGATTGAATTCTATGGCTTGGAAACTATGGTTCAAAAGGGTTATTCAACTTATAAATGGGTTTTTAAACTTTTAAAAGCGTTGTATGGGAATTTAAATTCTAAACCCTAAGATTTTAACTGGTATAAATAAAATTGAATTTTTCTAAAACAGAAACTATATGTTTTCAAATAATAAGAGCTTTCGCATAAGAAATGAATCTCTAATTCGTGTTAAAAGGATTTCAAGTCTAAAATGGAAATAGTTTCCCAAGTTATAGATAAATCTTTGGAAACGTGTTTTGAAAGCTATAAATTAAATCTTTAGTTTAAAGATTTAAGGAATAAATCCAATTGAAATGGAATTGTTTGAAATATATGAATGATCTTTGTGAAACTAGGTGAACTTTGTGAAACGAATCTTTTTAAAGAAAAGATTTAAATGGTAATTTGTTTAAACCATTTGAAGAAAAGCTTTGGATTTTCAAGTTGTGACTTAACTGAAATCCCATATCCATATGTCTTAAACTATGGCGCTCATTATTCGGTTTAGCCGGGAGAGGACCTTTGTGTCATATAGCCCATTCCGGATAGTGATACGACGTTATGGATTGCATTTGAAGACCGGTGTTGAAGACCGGGTGTCTTCGAGAACGTTAGGATAACCTATCGATAGTCTCTGCACCGAGTAGCTACGGTATAGAGATTCCCTAAGTGATGGGAAGTCCGATCGGAATTGTGGATACCCGGATTTGCAAGGGCTTCTTCGGAAGTGCCTTCGGTTCTGTTCGAACCCGAAACAGACTTGTATGGTTGTATGTCCGACATTACACTTTGAGATATTAAACTGATCTCTATCAAATACATTTCTGCTTGGTGGTGGAGAATTTATTCTCTTAGCTTAACACCTTTCTCTGAGACGTACGAGCTCAGAGGTTATGTAGTTGATATTTATCAGTGATATATTCCCAATTTGGTAGTGTAGCATGCTAAGTGCTGCTGTGTGTTGATGATCAATTGTTGATCATTTGTGATCAAAGCATGGCTTTTTATAAAGCGTAGCTTTGTAGACGAGACTGCATCAGGACCTCACACCCCGGAAATGGTCAAAACAGGAAAGATGCGGCAAGGTTATGAGGGTCGCGCCCTTTAGGGTGTGTCATTCCCTTCTGGTAAAGGGTGGTATCATGGTATGGAGCCCAGATGCTTACTCATGTGGATACTGCAGATCTATTACTTTGTGATTGCTTTGTGGTTTTGAGGCGCCTTGGATAAAGGTCCCAAAGGACCGGGGGATGGCATGCTCGAGTAGTAGTTACCTAGTTACAGAGGTAACCCGGCCTTGTGTTGGCAGAGATCCGGTTAGGTTCTCGGGACGTCCCGCCAGAGGCGATCCCATGTGGCAGTAGGAAGTTCCTTAGCTTGACCATTTGTTGGAAATCCATTCATCCAATACGTGCCTTGTACGGTTTTAGTTGTAGAACCTGCCATTTACTTATGGTGGCGCCCCACTGTTTAGATGGTAGTTATAGTAGGCATACGATACTGGTCGTATGTTAGCTAGGATTTATATTATACTTTCGAAATGGTTTCCCACACTTTGCACTTATAGTAATAATATCAAAGAAATTTTCTCGTATTAAGCATATTTGACTATCATAAGGAGAAATCTCCTCCAATTCTGCGTTTGCATTGTGTGTGTGGCGGGAGGCCTTATGGTAGTTTCATTTTCTAAAAAGCATTGCGGATTTCAAATTTAATTCTTTTGTTGTTTTAAAAGACCAAATGTTTTTGTTTTCTCATACCAGTCCCATGACTGACCTGGAGTTTATTGTTCATTTCCTAAACTCTGGGTGCCCACTATTTTCCCACACGGGCAGTCTAGAGTTGGGTTTTTCAAATAATCAATAGTAGGTGTAGATTCGATAGCTTTCAACCTAGGATTTGGCAATCGCTTGCGGACGAGACTTGTTTATCTTTGTGCATCATTATTGGGAGTTCGAGCTATCTCTGGATTGGTGTTTTGAAGACGGAGTTCTTTCTTTGAAGACCATATTAAAGTAGTTGTTCTGCTGCTGTGTTATCTTTTCTTTCCGCTGCTATTGTCTTGTATCATATCTTTGATGTAAATTCATTGTATCATTCTGTTGTATCATATTGTATCTGATATTGTATCAAATGTTGTATATTGATATATTCTGTTCCTTCCGCTGTGTTGTACTTAATGTGTTATAAGCTCCGACGAACCAGATTCGGCGTTTGGATCTGCGGCATTTGAATACGAGTGTCGTATTCGGTGCCATTTTCGAAGGTCGAGTCAGAGTCGCTACAATAACCGTTGGAAAAGGAAAAATTCCCAACGGTTATAACTGTTACAAAATATATAAAAAAAAATATAATGTACCTGCTACCAACGGTTATAACCATTGGGAATTTGAACATCGACGGGTTATAACCATTATAAAATGACAATTCCGGTGTTGTGTATTGATATAAAATCATTTTTCACCAATAGTGATACATCCATAACTTGAGCGTATTAACTTCGATCAGCCTAAATCTCGAAACGTAGCCTCATTAAGCCTTGTTTATCATTCCTTATCGATCTCGCCTTGATTGGTGCTCAGTCTAATTTTGTAGGTATCGATCATGGACATGAGTATACTCCATCCTTAATCCATGCAATCGCCTCTCCCGGCATCCATCCTTGACGATTGCAATATCCATTGAGTCGAATTCGGCCTTGCCAAAAGGCGGGTTAACAATAAGAAACTAATTGTTTCTCTGTAATATCCATTGTGTTCGTTTAGGTTTGGTTAATTTTGTTCCATCCCTCATAATCAGTTTCGTCTTTGGATCATAAATAATTAGTCAGAAAATGGCTCGACGCCAAGAAACAAATTAAAATGGAGAGATCTAGCATATAAAAGTAAGAACATAGAGAAAATTTTATAGTGGTTTGGCAAATCTTAAGCCTACCTCCACTTTATTGTCATTGCTTATTGATTTTAGTCAAATGTACAAATATTTTACGAATCTAATAGCCTAAAAAGCAAAAAAATGGCTGCCTTAATGACTAAGGTCGAGCAGAGAAAAAAGATGAAGAAAGTGCCTAAAAGTTCTTTTTTAATTACCTAAGCCTTGTATTTATAAAGAAATCATCTAACAGAATTACAAGATCTCAATATACTAAGTTCAATTTCAGATATGAGAATGTAGGATAGGAAGACAAATCCTAGAGCCAAATAATCATCTCAGTACTGACCTAAAGTGGTCGGTGCCGATCTAATTTTATAAGGGAAGGTTGCTTCATCTTTCTTCCCTTGGCTTTGATCATTAATTATATATTATTTCATTAATTGATTCAATATTTACATTTATTGTCTTATATACAATTTATAACCAAGTATAACATCTAAATCACTTCAATTAATTGCAATTTCATTGAAATTGTTAACGATTAACTTTAATTGACATTGTTATAATTCATTTTAGTTATGATTTCATTATTAAATTACAAATTTTTATTTCATTCAATATTAAATCACAAAAACAAATTAAGTTAACAATTTTTAATTATCGAAAATTACGGGTTGTTACATCTCTTATAAATGGTCTAATCATTCAAAAGAATACCCTTTACTACAATATCATAACAAACTCTTTACAAAAGCGCATACGATTATCCTTAACATTCAAGGAAATCAGACGTATTGCACTTTACATGAACAGATCAAACTAGCATATCAGCGATCGACTTCTTAGATTTATATTGTAGTTTTGGCCTTATGTTTCATTTAATACAATATGATCTTTTATGTAATCAACCAAATTGAATACTCGATCTCATAATATTGTTTATTGGCTTATTTCGAATGAACTAATTTCATCGAAGTATCATACATCACGAACTGTGACTGTTCCCTATGCAAAAATTATATATATGCGATGGTATATGGATCAAATATCCATAGTCCTATATTGCTTTTAGACTTCGAAACTCATAGAATGCAATAAAGGGTCTTGACCAAATAAATATGTAAGTGACTGTATTGTGAATGTGTTGATTAGTTGTAATATTAGGCACTTACATGAGTATAGAAAACATTAACATGCAATAGGTATTTAATAGTGAGTATATGTTATATTTTTAGTAGTCAATTTTCAATTCAGTTCATTTGTATATATTAATTGATAAGCATTTTATCAACCATATTAAATGCATAAATTTATTATTTTTGATAATTATAATATTATTTAGCATACATTCTTACAATATTAGAAAGGTTAAATGTTACAATTTCATTTTTCTAATAAGGCTCCCATTAGTCTTTTATGTTTCTCTAAACCCTAAGATGAAACTTAGAAGTCTTTCAACTTCACTATTAGATGTTAGGACTCATCTATCTTGGTATTCTTACTTTGAGTTTACTCAACAAATCATATCCCCACAAAGGATGTATAACTCCTTATTGGTTATATCACATACAACTCCTAATCCATGTCTCCATATCCTAATCTCATTTCGATCTAGAACTCGCTCAACAAATCGAAAATATTATTCGCTCATACCTACTATATCGTGACGGCCTATGTATAGTATATGTACATTATGTTTGCTCAACAAATACATATAGTTATCTTACCTCGTCTATTCAGTGTATTAATAATACCACACATAACATTCGTAGCTTGAGTTTGCTGAACGACTAAGGAGTATGCAAGTAATTTATTAATAATATAATATGATAGAGAACAACATTATATTGAAGATTCATAATCTTTAGTGTATATATGTGTGTGTATTGAGTGATATCGACTTATGAAATAATGTATTTCTCGTTAAATAACCTCATGATTCAAGTGTCGAATACATCAAAAATCATGGTATAGGTACATTTCTATATGTATTTATCCCTTAAATCTATTTGGGTTTCTTTAATATTCCACTTTTAGTGAATGTTAATTAAATCTTAGTTAACTAATTTTTGATTAATTAACTCTTTAATTAATTTTAAATTAGTATTCCAATACAACTTTTATATTGGACATATCTACTATAACCTTTATATTGTATAACATAACCTTTATAGTGTAACACATATACCTTATATATGTGTATTTTTTTTAATTAATTAACTTAACTTAATAATTTTAATAAAATTATATCAATTTTAAAATATATCTTACATATATACATGTATACTTACATTATCTTAAACATTTTTTAAAATAACATATATCAACATATATAATATATGTATATAACTATTAATTAATTAACTCATTTAATTAATTTATTTTATTAATCTTATTAATAAGTTTTAAAGTTCGAAATTAATATTTAAATAGTTTCAAACATTTTGAAATTTTCATTACCTTTTCAAACATTTTGAATTTATGTTATATTATAACCTTTTATAATAAACATGTTTTATTTAAAATTTAACTTTTATATTTAAAATCTTATCTCAATTTTCAAAACTATTTTGAAAATTAGCACAAGGCCTAATTCAAATTAGACCTTTTCTATTCGGAGCAACCTTTGGGCTCACTTCACCATTTAGGTCAGGTTGGTAACCAAACAGGACAGGGTACTTAATTATCCAATTCCAATTCTAGACATTACCTTTTTACAAATCACACTAAGTGGGCGAGCTTAATTAGTTAGCCCAAACATGACTAATTTTGACCGCATGGGCTATTGGGATCTGATATTATTGTTTGAATTGGGCCAACCCGTAATAGAACTTATGAGTGAATTTCAATTTTTTTTACCATATTGGATCTTTATTGAGCCTATGAAGTCTAATTCATTTAGAACGTTTCTAATATAGTTTAAATGAAATCATCTATTTTATTAAAATTTATAAATTATTGTTTGAAATTTATTTGATTTTTATTTGAATTAATATATAAATATATATATACGTGTATCATATATACATATATGTGTGTGTGCGTGTATCTCTGTGTGTATGCATGTGTAACATAGCAATCCATACAAGCTATAACATGCACATATATAAATGTTGGGATTTACATCGCAACGGATACATTAGCTCATTTTGTACGTATTATGTTGGCAATTATATGCATGTACGCATGTTTATAAATTCCAAGTAATTATACACACACAAATATATATATATATATATAAGTATATGTATATATAAGTATATGTGTATATGTATATGTATAAGTATATGTATATAAATATGTTTCATTATTAAAATATTATAGAAAAATGTATTTAAGTAAACAACATGACCTATTATAGGTAAAAATAAGATAAAAAATACATTATTTTTAAATTTCACATCCGAAATTATCTCAAATTTAAAATTAGTATAATTCGAATATTTTATTATACATATATCATGAAGTAATAATAAGTTTCGGCCCTTAATTAATTAATATAAAATAATTATATGACGAAACTTCAAATTTTAAATTTTTAGAAAATCTAGGATTATATTTTAGGTGTCATGAAAAATTTCTGGATTTTTCGGTTTTAAAATAATATTTTTAGCGAATTGATTAACGTGCGTCCAAAGATAAAATAATTTTTAAAAATTAAAATATTTGAAAAAATTTGAAAAATTTTCCATGATCACTTGACATCGGGGATTAATGTTAAAAATTATAAAATTGAATTTTCAAAAACCTTTTTGTTTTATACAAATTTATTAAATCAAGTATTCAATAAATATTGATAATAAAGATATACTAATAACATAAAAATTATTTTCAATAGTTATAGTTTATAATAAACATAAATATGTATAACAAAAATTTTAGATAAACTTTATCTAGTAGATATAAACATATATGCTTTAATGAAAATTGTACATGAGAACTAATACACAAATTAATATTTATATAAATATAAACTAGCATAAAATTAAACAAAAAATATGTTCAAGTTATAATATCATATTACTAACAAAGTTATGAATATAAACATTAAATTTTATGCACATAACCAATCTCGACTACGACAACAATATTATATATAAAAATCTCACCCAACAAATGCAATAACAATGATATGTAAATACCTACAGACATATGATTAATGGATTACAAAACGGGATAATATATTTGATATTTATGTAAATAAATGTTATCTAATATAGATTCTCTCAAGTCCATGTTGAAATAGTGAATTCTCTTTCTCTAGTTGTTCCTTGATCTATCAGATTGCTAGTTTGGAATCAGTGACCTTCCACCATCGAATAATTTTTTTAACTTAAATTTAATTTGACAATTTTAAGGATAAATGGAGCTTTTTTAGGTAACAATAGGAAGGTAATGGCGGTCATAATTTAAAAGATAGAGGCGGCTCAAAATCTATCATTTAGGTTAGGGTTAAAGAGGCCTTCTATAATGTTTGAGAGGGTGAAAAGAGGATCATATATTTCCTTTTCTTCCCTAATTTCCTCCCTCTATTTTAAACCCAAATTGCCTCCATTTTTGGTTCTCCCTGACATAAAATTGCAGCCAAAAATCTCTTCCAAATCTATGAATTAACACTCAGTTAAGCCAAAACAAATATGGTAATTTAATTTAATTTAATTTCTTATCAATATCTTGTTACACCGCCTTTTGGACAAGGTCGGGATATCAAAAAATTGGCTAAAAAGATGGATATCAGGATTAGAGATCTATTGGAAAATAAGGCTATGATCGATACTGTCAAAATTGGACCAAGCTCCAATCAAGGTGGGATCGATAGGAAATGATAAACAAGTCTAGATGTGGCTACATTTCAAATTTCAGGTCAAAAGGAGTTCGTATGCTCAAGATATGGATGGATTAAGGTTCATGGCAAGTTGGTTAGTATCGATACTTTCGTATCGATCAAGGTGAATATGGATATGGGTAACACACATAGTGCATTGGCTTTGGATCGATAGATGTCGTATCAATGCCTTTCATATCGATATGATTCGTATCGATCGAGGGACATCAAGATGGATATGTTATGGACAACACACTCTTCACCTCACATCGGGTCGATGGATTTCGTATTGATGCAATGCGCATCGATTAGATGAATATGGTAAGGAATATTGACACTCTTCGTATCGATTAAGGCTTGGATATATACGAAGGGAGCATGGCTGGGACGGATACGAAGATAGATATAGGGGATAGATATGAAAGGCAGCATGCAATCGAGGATCGATACGAAGAAGGAAATGAAGTAATGGATATGAGGCAACGGTTACAGGGGTTTGGAAAAGCATATCGTATCGATCACATATTGACCGATACAAAGGACACACTCGAAGATGGCTATGCTGGATGGATACGAAGTGACTCCGGAAGACTTTCGTACTAATTGCGTTTGTAACGATCGATACGAAGGAATCGTTTATGGATCGAAAGTGCAAGACCTGGATCGATACGAAAGACATGGATGCGAGGCAATGGAAAGTGATGGATGCATAGTTGATGGATATGTATCTGATGGACACGAGGTGGCACAATATGATGGATCCAAAATTCTTGATGGATGTGGATTCTTCATGGATATGAAGCCTTCAGCCCACTTGCAAACTAGAAATTGGATCGACCTTAACTCTCATGTACAAGTCTAAACGCTATGAAATTTTCACAAAATATTTCTTATTCACCCAAGAATGTCCACGATCGATCTCAGCTTCATTGGAACATTTTTGGATCGATACGAATTATGCTTGGATCGATCCTGATCCCAAATGACCCCAGATCGATCCGGTAGGCCCACCTGCGAGTGAGAAAAGGTATTCCGAGTTTTGGGGCAGGTATTTCTAGATCTACTATAAATAGAAACTAGAGAGGGATCTGCTGGCTTTCTACGCGAGACTCCGTCATTTTGGTTATTGAATTCAAAGGCTTGTAATTGTAATCGCAGTATAAAAGGAATAAAAGGATTAATTCATAGTGGACGTAGCCCGGAGATAACCGAACCACTATAAACTTTGTGTTCTTTGCTTTCTTACTCATTTTAATTTTTCTATTTCTTCATTTTTATTCTCCAATTATCTGGATCTGAGATTTGTGTTTGGGTATTGGGATTCGTGTGTAAACACTGGTGCATTCACTTCTTATGTGGTTTGTGACCATTTTTGATGCAAATACTTTGGTGCTTTCATTGAGAAGACTTACACCCGCTACATCATATTTAGAGTTCAGATTTTGAAAGCTAAAGGAATGGATATATGTGACGCCCCACCTCTATGCTCACAATAACAAAGGTTATTGTGAGGAATAACGTCTGCTATTGCGAAGAATAAGCCTTGTTAGAAGCGACCATCCCTAAGTTATGTCTTAGACGAGTATTGATTACATCGATAGGAGTTGTATAAATTCCTCCCAAAGATATATATTCAATCCAAATCTAAAATGAAACTACAGTGGCTCAAGAAAAATTCAGAACAACTTATAATAACAATAACACTGATTGTATAATCACATCAGAACAGAAATATCAGATATATAGCGAAAGCCAAGTCTGGAATACATGCTACAACAATCGATAGTTCACAAGAACCAAATGTGCATATACATATCCATCAATACATACATAAGATGAGAATCAATTAGCCAAAAAACTCCTCGAAGGCTAGACAAAAGATGATGTGAGATCCTAAAAGATGAAGCTGCAACTGAATCAGAGATAGCGACTATCCTGAAATAACTCGGTCTGACCCGAGTATTATTTAAAAGAAAATAATAAACGGATCAGTCTAATTTATTCTTAGAAGTGAATGCATCATAAACAACATCAAGCAAAATAATAATAATAGTCTTGAATGAGACTATTCAACATAAGAAATCAACATAGCTAAATGAAGAAATCACATCAAACTCCATCCGAATCAACTTTCAAATTCATAATTTAATTCAAAACAACAATTCACAAAATCTAGAAATCAAAAATAGATAACTAGAAAATCAACATAAAAGTGGATCGATCCCAGCGGATGGCGAGTTTTAGCTACGCCTCACGTGCATCTTAAATGGCCAAAGCCTACCAAGTACTATAATTTTTGGCGCCCAACAAATGACCCGAAGGTCTACTACTGGTAATTGACCCGAAGGTCTAACAAATGACCCGAAGGTCCAACAAAGTTGCTCGAAAGCCCAACAAAATCATCAAAATCATCAAACAGCAAATATTTCAATCAACGAGTCAGGAATTAACCGAAATAGTAAAAGTATGGTTCCATACTCCGTACTTTTGCTAAATCATTTAAATATCTTCATCGTTTTCTTGAAAGTGCAAAATTATGTATTTTATATAAATAACATTTTACGTTCTCAAACGGACAAGTCCGGAATTAAGCGAATCAGTAAAAGTAAGGGTTCACAGTCCTCAATTTTGCTGAAGCATTTAAATTGATTCCTCATTCTTTTGAAAGCGTAAACTGTAAAATTTTGAAAACAATTTTTATTTGTAAAATGATTTTTAAAACATGTGAAAAAAACAGCAACAACTATAGCAATTTCAACGAGAAAATTGCGTATCAAAAAACACCATAAAAACGGATATCAAATCAGCGTTGCGGGATAACCGCTTAAAAAATCACTTTTAAAATTAACGGTTACTGCAGTCAAACAACCGTAGTTTTCATCAAAATATTGCACTACCAAAATAAGACACGTGTACAATACACATGCACGAAAATTATTTGATATGGAAAAAATTGTGTACACGAATAAAACTAGCTTCAAATGCACGTTAAATAAAAATGTCCAAACTAATATAGGCAAGTAAAAAGAAACTATCCAACAGATAGCCTGGACAACAATCATCTGCATCATAAATATATAGCAAGACAAATTGAATTCAACCATGCAGGTAACCACACTCACGTGTATAATAATACACGCATACAATAATTCTTTCCAAAAAATGAAGCAACTTCGACATGCCTGAACTAATGAAATATTAAACTTTGGCCAAACTCAAGTGTTTAATAACTACAAGCCTGCATAGATTTTTACAAAAAAAAACACACGTACGAATTTTTTTTAATTAATGGCCAGGGGAAACGTGCCTATATTTGCATACGTGAAACAGAGGAGGGGGATTACACTGAATAGGTCACGCGTGTAACCCAACACATATGCAACTTGAAAATTTCTTTCTCACGCCTGCAAAAGTTTTCACCCAAAACCAGGGTTTGAAACACACGCAAGAAACAAAATTCTGAACCCCAAAATCAATGCTTGAACACACATAACTCACGCATGCAACACAACACGTATGCAACTTGAACATGAAATTTGCCTCAAGCAATATCAGGTACAACATATATGCATGCAGTGTACATGTATACTAAACTAGTTCAGGCTAAAGAAGAACACGTGAAGTGACTCAACTCATGCATGCATCTCAACATTGCCTTAAATAAAATAAAATAAAACGCAAACAAGAACCTGAGTGACACAAGTTACACGCAAGCATCTTGTGGAACAAGAATATAGGCAATAAAAACCTAGGCAACACCTCACTAAGCATGCACGCATGTTTTTTTTTCTTCACGCATACACAATTGTGGTCTGGACTAGGAAACTCAGTGCAAATTTTTGATGGCACGCAAAAAAATAGAACAAAGATGTACAACCTAGACTTGTAATATGGTTTTTGTGCACACGCACAAAGGAATTACCCCAAGCACCTGACAACCAAGTCTTTGCATGCATTCAATAATTTAGAAACGTGAGTGTTTAAACTCATCAGTAAATATTTTCTTCAGAAATTCGCTAGCAACCGAAACCACCCTGAGCTATGCCTAGATCTTCCATTAATATTTGCACTGAGCTATTGAAGAAAAGAATGAGCAAAGGATACTTGTAGAGATTTGATTTTTACACAATTTTGTGAATAAGTTGAAAAATGAGATGCTGGCCAAATTATTTTATACAAGTGCATTAATTGTAGACGTGCAAGAGAAGTGAAAGGACACAGCTAGCCTAAGAAAATGATGAAAATGATAAAATAAAATAAAAAATGCTCACCTGGCTCTTATGAACCAGAGGTGACAGCAATGCAATTTGTTCACATATTTGGTTTTAAAACTTTGCTCACTACGGGGCAATTAATATTATCCCACCTTTGTTTTACAAACTTTTAAACAAGTATATTTTAAACAACTTACCAAGAAAAACACACGGCTTGATACAAAGATGATGATAGTGAATAAGGTGATCACTTTGCTTTAAAATGGACCAATATTTACATATACATCTGAATGCAAATGCAGTCTAATTCCAACGTGCCACACTGGAAAATATGCAATTGACTTCGCAACGAATTTATATCATTATTGTATATATTTTTTTCGAATTTTTATTTTTAAAATTTCAATTTAAAATATTTACTCCGATAGTAATTCAAAAATCATGGTCGTTGCAGATTTTCAAATTATTTATTACGACGGTAAAAAATCACGGTCGTTACAGACTCCCCTCCTTATAAAAATTGCGTCCCCGCAATTTTCATACTAGAAGCAGTCAATAACGTAAATAATTCATCTCAACAAAGATTCAAAATAGAAAAGATAGATCAAGATGCTCACCCCCACCCGAAGAGGAGAGAAAACCCGATGAGAACGCCCGATGAATTCTCTGGTTTCCCAAGTGCAATCTTTGGGGTTTGCTGACCATTGAATTTTCACAAGCAGGACTTATGTGACGGCCCGCAAATCCGTACCCCTTAAGTTAACACTATTCTACTTCAATTAACTCAAGTGAAACGGAAATACGAACCATTAGGGTTAAAGAAGAAGAGATAGAAGAAAGATGGAACTAAACAATATCAAAATCTCACAGTCGCAGCGGAATAAACTATAATAGTAAATAATAGATCTTTACACAAAATGAAACTGTATCTGTTTTATACATCATATCATCTGAGTATTTCATACAAACAATATTTACCAACCAGACACTACCATACAATCATAGCAGCGGATATATATAAGTACGGATAATACGTCTCGGACTCCAGCTCCTCTCCTGCTCCAAAGCATCCTATCCTGAACATATAATACTCGGTCTAACCCGAGCATTAAAATGAAATAACACCCGAGTCAGTCTGGAATACCAACTAATAATAATGCATCCAAATTGATTATTAAAGTTTCAAAAATCCTTTGAAAACAAAAGCATCTCGTAAGACCACGCCACAAATAAACATGTCGGATTTTTACCTTACGATAGCTAAAACGCTTTTTATAGAAATCCTCTGATATTATAATAGGGTCTATATACGAATACTTATAAAATAGCCGAAATTGTTACATCTATTAAATTCCAGCTACTAGCCACAGAGTGGGTAATACAAACAAAACCCATACAAGGCTCGTAGTGAGAATGGATTCCAACTAATGACTAGGCACTGGGGTACCACCTGTCACAGTACGGGGCCTAGATCACCGTACCGAGGACCACTCCCGATCCCCTGCAACACAAGACCGGACTCATCCCTTACTGGACAGTTCCAAATAAGATCACCCCGCGGTTGGGATCAGCAACCGCCCACTAAGCGAAATAAAAGGGACATCTTGACAAGGATGACCTTACTCTCAAGTGGGGGCTACCCACGAAGCCTTGTTGCATATCCCCTGATTTTCAGTCATTCCTATTTAATGAGGCTTGAGGTTAAGCGTTACCTTTTAGAACGTTTCACTTAGAATGCCCGTCGCCCACCTGACGATGTTCCGAAAGCATTCGTCCATACAAGTCCGTCCCGGCTTCGAACGGAACCGAAGGCACTACTCCTACTAAATTCAATTTGGAAATATCCTCAGGATTAGTAGCGACTAGCCCTTGCACTTCACCGCTCCATCTTCGACTCCGAACACGTTTTTCGCACGAAATGTACAAACCGGATCGAAGTGGTTTTCAAGAAATAAATCTCGATCCCAGTCTCTTCGAAACGATCAACGCATTTGTCCAATATTGATAGTCGATGATTTAACTATCAACTAACATTCACAAACATCCATCACACAATAAATAATTTCCCAATTATTTATTTTCCTCAAAATATCTTTACGAGATATAATTCCAATTTCAAAAATTCCTTTTGAAACACTTTTCAAATCCAATTTCCCCGTGGAATAGATTCTCAAATCTTTATTCCCTTTGAAACATCCAAGTACCTATATTTAAGGTTTAAAATAATTTAAATACTTAATCCCTCAAAAATACATTAAAACCATTTATATCAAATCTACTTACTAAAATATACATATACTTTAAAAAATATTTTGAACAAAACTGCTTTATAAATTTTAAACAATTGACTTTAGAATAAGTTAAGTCATACCAGTTTTAAACATAAAGTTATGAATTCTTATACAATTTCAAATAAATCTTTAATTGATTTTCTTTAAAATAGAACCATTTATAAAGTATAAATGATAATAATATTCTTTAAAACATGATTCTAATTACCCTTTAAAAATAGTTACTTCTATAACTCTTTTAATATATGTTCACTTTAAAAATTCTTACAACTTAAATAAATTTTTGGAAACCATTCTTTAAATAAATAAATCGTTGAGGAAAATGGAGTGATGATCCCTCCCCCCGTGTTATGCAAGCCGGTAAGGATTTTTGGTCAGAATATGTTGTTGGATTCTTTTTGGACCCTAATCATCGACTTCATGATGTGGTTGCTGTTTGTCGTAGGGCCTGGAGACTTCAAGGTAGTCTTAGAATAAAATTGGTTGATTCCCTGTACTACCTATTGTTCTCCTCCCCTGAGGAACGTAGTCGTGTTCTTGCGTCTGAGCCTTCCTTCTTTGATGGTCAGCCTTTTATTATAACCCCCTGGTCTCCGACGGTTGCTAGTGCCCGAGAACAAGTTTTTTCTAT
Organism: Allium cepa; assembly: GCA_030765085.1. Lineage (NCBI taxonomy): Eukaryota > Viridiplantae > Streptophyta > Magnoliopsida > Asparagales > Amaryllidaceae > Allium > Allium cepa. The sequence goes on along the minus strand of CM060940.1, from coordinate 69,991,343 downwards.
TCCTATTTGGGTTTATTCCTCTCAAATTCCTTCTGCACTACAACCGCTGCTTGGTTTGAACTGGCTTGCATGCAATGTTGGTAAATTGAAATGTTTTGACTCTAACACTGTTGCGCGTGATAAGCTTGTATACGCCAAGGCTCTGATTGAGATTTATCCCAATAAGCCTCTTCCTACCATTATTCCTGTTCAGCTAGCTGTTGGACACGTAGTGGATGTTAGAGTTCGTTATGGATGGGTCCCTGACATTTGTACCACCTGTCGCTCTTTTGGTCATATAGCCTCTGCCTGCTCGCACTCTGCTGTATCTGCTGCCGCTCCTAGAATCCCTCTACCTCGGCATCCGCTTAGGAAATGGGTTCCCAAAGTCTCTGCGGTTGATTCTGACCCTGGACCTACACTTTCCTTTGTGCGACCTGATTCCTCAGTTCCTTCTGTCGTGCCTTCAGTTCTCCCTGCTGAGCAGGAGCTCTCTCCGCCTCTCGTTGTTTGGGTAGAGGCTGAACATAGTTGGATTGACCGTAGTACGCGTATGAGATTCAACCCCGTGGATAACTCCTACTTTAGATTTGTATCTGATGATCTTACGGACCTACGATGCCTTTATTACAGAATTTCTGGTGATTCCTGGGTTCTTGACTTGGACGGTTCGTTTGCTGAGACTAATTCTGTACTTCTAGCTGATACTGCCTGGGATCGATCTTATATATACTCCTCTGACATTGACTGTTACGATCCTTCTCTTGCTACTCGTTTTCGCCCATTTTTTGGTCTACTGGGGAGTGGTTCTCTGGAACCTTCCCAGGATGATGAGTGCGATGGTGATTCTTCCTCTTCGGAGGGGAACTAGTCTAGTTATTTATTTCTAGTAGTTGTGACTTGTCTGTCACACTCCTGTGTTGTTTTTCACATTTCTTAACATCATAGTAGTTAAGGTACCTCTACCTTACTCCTGTACTTCAACTTTATTACGTTGTAATAAAAAGTGGTCGGTCCACTATAAAACCGTCGGCCATGCCAAAAAAAAACTCAAAACTCCTATCTTTTCAAAAATCAACTTTAAAACGTACTTGGCATCTCAGGGAATTAAACTTCTATTTTAGGATAACCCAAGAATTCACTTCATCAGTCCAATCACAATTTACCCAATTCAATTTTACGTTCATCCCATAAAATTCCTTTCCATACTTTAAAAAAATAGCTCCTTTTATTTTAAACACATTGCTATCTCCTGGAAATCATTTTCAAAACATAGTTTTAAAATATTTAAAATAAAGCTTCTTGAAATTATTTCCTTAAAATAATACTTAAGGAAATATATATATATATAGGTTTCCTAAGTACTTTCAGTCAAATTTAGCTTTTAAAAATAAAGTTATTAAATATTTATAGTATAATTTCCTTTTTAGAACCTAATGCTACTTTACTTATAAAATAATTACCATAATTACTTAATCAAATATTTGCTTTCACTTAAAAACAGTTTAAAATAATATTTCTTTCTAAAATATTCTAAACATATTTAAACTGCAAATTTATAATTTGAAGCTTCCTTAAAAACAGAACAAAATTTCCAGGGGAAAGCACACTTCCCATTTTAAAATAAATCTCGCTATTCTTTAAACAATTCACATTTCCTTTATAGATCACATTCCCAACATTTCAAATTATCAACAATTTTCTTGCATTTAATTCCTTTTGAATTCTATACTTAGGAATTTCTTTTATATCCTTTAAACCCAATTCATCTATTTATATTTAAAAATTTCAGTTTGTATTCTCCCAATCACAGCACAACACAATTTAAATTTCAATTTAATTCATCACAGCATATAAATAAAATGCAGCATAACAAGATCTAAACTATTTATCTCAGAATAATGAATAGGATATATCACAGAATATAAATCTAAATTTCTATTTGTGAGGGATCCAGTTGGATCCCTCCAACCTGTTTTCCCTGCATCTGCAAATATTAGCACAACCAATAAACATCTATTTAACTTGATAATAATTATCATATTCAGCAAATCAACCAATCAAACATTCACTGGTATCCATATGTGAGTGAGAATTACTCACCTTGGGTTTCGGCGAGCGTTCGAAATTTAAATTAAACCGAACGACGTTCGATTTAACTCAAATTTCTACTTGCCCGGAATGACTCCCGAACAGCACCATTGTGTAGTAGACATCTCTGCGATTCCGGCGCCGCAAATTTCGTCAAATTCTGATAAAATATGAAATAGATATGAATTTTATAAGTTTTGCGCTTTAATTTAAAACAATCCCTTTTTATTATTAAATAATATTATACCAAACAACATCAGCCGTCCATTCCAGAGAAGAAATCGCGTTCGCATACACTCTTCCCTCATCACGCACCCAGGCCGGCAAAAGAACCCATCATCGTCGATTAAGGTTTCGAAATCGCGCCTCCAACGTCGCATTCAACTCGATCGGGGACCACCGCACGAACGGCCATCGAAAGCTCCACCAACGCCTTCGACCCTGATGAACTCGAACTCCCTACAGTCACGCAAATCGCATGTGAACGTATGATGAACGGAGGTCAAAAACTTTGCCATTAACAAACCTTAAGCCATCACGACCGTTAGATCTCAAGATCTCTTCGAGCTCGTCGACTTCCCAGTTGAAAGGTTTGGCAAATAATGAGTGGATTAGGATATTTTAGAGGAAGAAGGATAATCTTTTTCGGCCATGGAATATAATAGAGGCGGCGGCTGCTAAGGAACTAGGGTTTTCGGCCCTGTAAACGCATATATATACGCGTAAACCCATTATTTTATTATTTTATTCACTTAAAGCAACTTTTTCAAACGAACTCCAAACAACACGTGCCGACATGCATTCCAAGGGTTTTTCCGCATTTCGGACACAATGGAACATGTTTCGGAAGCTAATTCGGTCATACGTGCGAGTTACGGAATGAAACGATCAAATTTTAAATTAAATTGGTTAAATCGATTTCTATGCATTTTAAGCTGCCGGGGTCAAACGACAGCTCCGATTGCTACGAAAATTGAAATCCGATAATAACTAACTATTACGGATCCAATGGAACGTTTTCGTCGAATTTCGAGACTGTGCCCCAGAAGGCTATTTTAACTCGTCGATAAATTCGAGCGATTTTCACAATCGTCAAAATCACTTAAAATTTCACTTTTAAAATTTTTATTAACTTAATTATAATTCATATAGAATTTGTAATCACATTAGAAATCATTCTAATTCATTTTAAATCAAAATCTGAATATTTGCGTTATTATATTATTAAATTCCATTATTAAATTAATATAAAATTTCAAACTTAATCTATCGACCTTTAATTCCATCCAACAACCCTATATTATAATTCAAATCCAATTAGACTCAAAATAAACTTTAGAATCTAATTTTATATCTATTTGCATTCAGAAATACCAATTATCCAAATTCCAATATTAAATTATTGTTATTCAAATTTCAATTAAATTACTCTACTTAAAATTTTACCCAATTTTATAAATTTAACCGAAGTCTTTTATTTCAAAATTCAAATTATAATCCATATTCAACATTTAAAATAAATTAAATGTTCAAATCTGGCAACCCAAAATTCCGGGTCGTTACAACTTCTTTATCCCGAAGGCGTTTAACCTCCGTATCTAGCACACGAATAGGATTTTGCACTATAGACAAGTCGGGTGAGATCTCAAGATCTTGTAACATAGGAGGATCAATAACGGAATCCGAATCTCGAAGACATCGACGAAGCTGAGATATATGAAATACGTCGTGAATTCTCGAAAATTGAACAGGTAGCGATATACGATAAGCAACAGGGCCAATACGTTTCGTAATAGGAAACGGTCCAATATAACGAGGGGCCAATTTCCTGAAGCTACTAAAATGCACCACACCCTTCATCGTGGAAACAGAATGAATACAAGATCGCCAACAGAAAAGTCCAAAGGCTTCCTACGATGGTCGGCATAAAATTTCTGCCTATTCTGAGCCTCCTTCATTCTCTGTCTAATAACATCAATCCTCTCAGAAGAATCACGAACATAATCGGGGCCGAGAACTAACTTTTCCTCTGATTCCAACCAACAAGATGGTGATCGACACGGTCTTCCGTAAAGAGCCTCGAAAGGAGCCATACCGATACTGGATTGGAAACTGTTGTTATAAGAGAACTCAACAAGAGATAAGTGGTCTTCCCAACTACCACCAAAATCAAGAATGCAAGCTCGAAGGAGATCCTCTAAAACCTGATTCACCCTTTTAGTCTGACCATCAGACTGTGGATGATAAGCTGTACTGAGATTGAGCTTAGTGCCCAAAGCTCTCTGAAGGCTCTGCCAGAAACCACTAGTGAAAAGCGGATTTCTATCACTAACAATAGAATTAGGCACACCATGAAGTCGAACGACTTCTTTAATAAACAGATTAGCCAACAATGGAGCTGTCCGATTGGGCTTGATAGGAATAAAATGGGCTGATTTAGTCAATCTGTCAACAATCGTCCAAATACTAGTATGGCCCGACCTCGAACGAGGTAGACCATCAATGAAGTCCATGGAAATCTGATCCCATTTCCATAATGGAATCTCAAGAGGCTGCAAAAGACCACCGGGACGCTGGTGTTCTGCTTTAACAAGTTGACAAGTCATGCAACGACTTACATAACTTGCAATTTAATGCTTCATACCCTTCCAATAGTATAAGCATTTCATATCAGCATACATCTTACTACCACCCGGATGGATAGTATACTTAGAACGATGATGTAACGACCCGCCGCTCTGACCGCCTCTAGTCGGTAATTAACCCAACTAGAAACGTTCAAAATGACGAATTGTTAGTCAGTTTATAAAGTTTAAACAGAATCAGCCACAGAATCACAGAATAATCATAATATTATTCATAAATGAATTTTTCTTACATACATATATCAGAGTTTGTACAATGCATTAAATTTTTATACAGCGGAATATATCTTTTATTAAATACAAGAAAAATTTTACTGAAAACTTTAGTAGAGTGCTTTAATCCCCCTCTCTAACTTCGCGGCCTGAAAATCTTCAAGCTGTAAAAATACTCGGTCTGACCCGAGCGTTAATTGCAAAACACAAAAACACTCGAGTCAGGATTAATCTTAACTCAAGTAAATAAATTTGAAATGAACTGAATAAAATGGATCACATGAATCAATTCAAAATCTATTATGGATTTTCATATTAACAACTTTAACTTTTAAAATCTGTCAATCTCGTGTGGCTGCAGTACACACGTGTACTTTGCACACATGTGCACTGCCTCGCCAACACATGTACACCAAACCAAAAATAGCAAGTGTGCAAGCACGACTTCAACAAACTAGACAATGCACTACGCAAGGTACAAATAAGTAAAACCACAACTCGAATGCAAATCAAAAATGATCATGCCACCAAACTATAAGCAGTACCACAAAACTAGGCAGCAAACACACATGCACCTTAAATTTCTCACTGAGTAAATGAACCCATCACAGTGACACAGCACCAAATGAGCCAACATGAATGAAGGCACAGACAACATGCACACAAATGTAACAACAGTCAATTGTGACCAAGCACAAGTGCAGGTGAAACAGGGGATACAAGACAGTGGCAAGTGTATCAAATATTAGCAGATGGAATGTGCCACTTAAATCCCAAAATGAAATCATTGGAGATGAACATATAAAAATTAATATGGCAATGCAGCAGTGCTCCTGCAACTGTTGTTTCTGACTAAAATTGTGTTACATCTTTCAGTTATTTGTTAAGTCTATAAAATGAGGCAAATATGATTTGCCTGTAGAAACATAAAATTACTTCGTGCATGCTAGCACAGACTTTTTTTTTTGTTTGGACTTCAAGTTTTGTGTTTCTGCATTTTCAGTATGTATTTTAAAAAGCATGGAAGAGGAGCAGAAAGTGGGAAAATCATAGCCATTACAACAAAAGGGGAAAATAGTAAAGGGGAGAGATCTTTATGTTTCCCAAAATGCAGAAAATAAGAATAAGTGATATTCCATTTTATATGTTAAAATGCAGGCCTGAAAACCGCAAACCAAACAAGGCCTTATTCTTTCCTGAAAATACTTTCTGGCCCACGTCAACGGTGTGGTAGTTTGGAAAAAAATCAAGGGCACATGAAGGCCGAGAATAGATTCAAGCCCAGCATTGCAAATATACAAGTATGAAATGGTCAGGGTATCAGAAGTCAAAGCCTGCAACTCAACTAAACAGGCAAGCCCAAAACAGATGCACAATGCAAATTCATGCAAACATACTAACATAGCCTTCAACTAACACATATTTCAAACATCAACTCAAATATCAAGGCATATGAATCTTTTCCTTAGTAAGTTTTGAGCCTGTGAATATAAACAGAGGCTTATATATGTTCATATTCAAAGCTATGTACAGGCAGATCATGCTTATATTCAAACATTCACCTCTATGTACTCATGCTAACTTTATTTACTAACTTCCTATAATGATTCATCACATGCATTGAATTATACCACCAAATTTAGGCTTTAGAAAGTTTGATTTACCCACAGAGCTAAATGCAATTTATTTATTTTTTTTCTGAAACAATTTAAAATCAAATTTACAAATAGAAAAGGGTTTGAGTTTGGTATATGAACACTGTAAATCATAACTCAGAGAAACTGGAAAAGCAATACATCCCCAGGCAAAAGGAACACAAGCACACTATCTATTAAATTCGAAGCCATGGCATACATGCAGAGGTTCAAGCACAACAATCAACCCACAAGCCAAAACAACACACTTTCAAACAAACCCCAAAACTTTACTTTAAGCATCTGTTCTTATCAATTTTAAAAACAAAACCAATTAGCATTTGTTCTTATCAGTTAAAAAAAAAACAAAACAAATGTTCACATAGTATCTGTTCTTATAAAAATAAAACAAAACAAATTATCCAATAGTATTTTGTTCTAATTAGTTTTAAAACAAAATTCTAGTATCTGTTTTATCAACTTAAAACAAAACCAATAGCATAGCGCCTGTGCTTAACAGTTTTTAAAAACAAAACTAATAGCATCTGTTCTTATTAGTTTTAATTCAAGCAATCGAGCAAGAGGCAGTAAATAGCATCTGTTTTTCATCAGTAAAAATTCAAGCAAGTGACAGCAAATTAACAGTTTTAAATATAACATCTGTTATTATCAATTTAAATCAACATTTCCAGTAGCATCTGTGCTCAACAGTTTAGAATAAATAATAGCATTTGTTCTTATCAATTTAAAAAAAAAAAAACAATATCTACAGCATCTGTTCTTAACAGTTTAAAATCAAATTTCAAATATAGCATGCAAATTAACCGAGCAGATGACAACGAATAAACCCCAAATCCATAGTATGCAACCAAGCATTCAAGTCAACAAATTTAAGCACTTGAATTAAAATCAACCGTGAGTAAAAACTCACCTTTACAAACGATGTGAAGAGTACGCGAGAGATTTGAAGCCGAAGCAAGAATCGATGACGAATTGAAGCCCCAAATCATAAAGCCCTAATTTGCTGAAGGGAGACGAAATGATTTCACGGCCGCCATTAATTTTCTTTTCTTTTTTTTTTCCCTATCGTATGAAATCTGAAATGATGGTGGAAGGGTTCGTGTATTTTTAAGGGGAAGAGATCGTGGTTGTGGCGTGATAAAAGGCATGGAACACGGCGTGTTAACAGCTGAGGTAGGTAAGGTAATGTTTACTTCTTTTTATTTTATTTTTTTATTTTATTTTTTTTTATTTTATTTTATTTTCTCTTTTAAATTTAATTAGTTTTTGTTAAAATTATGTTGTAAAAAATCTTAACTAGTATATATTCTTTATTTATTTTATTATATATATATATTATATATTTTTTTATTTATTTTCATATTTTAAATCCAAATTATTTTTCTAAATCATTAATCCAAATTTAAAATATAAGTTCAATATTAAATTTCAACTTCAAAGTCAAAATTTAAATTTCTATTCAACTTTTAAATAGATTAAATTCTAAATTTTAATCACCAATTCATTCTGAAAATTTGAAATTTAAGTCAAATTATCATTTAAATATTTAAAATAAATTAAATATTTACAAATTAAATTGTTCAAAATTTAAGATCGTTACAATCTCCCCTACTTAAAAGAATTTCGTCCCGAAATTATAAGTTAGGAAAAAAAAAACGATTGCTAAAATCTCACCGATATTTTATATCCTACATAATTTCACTCAATTTCAAACTCATAAATAAATATAGGATTCATTCCATTAATTTCATTTCACTAGTTTTATTCATCGATTTCAATAATCAAGACACAAAAGTCTTTCACTAATTCTTTTGATTTACAAAACTCAGATTTTTAAACTTGAAATCTTTCATGCTAAATATTTGCATAATATATCTTATCCAAAACTGTGGACTTTCAAGATATTCAAAATGATCTTCTTCCTTAATTCATTAAGTTAGAATTATGTAATTCTAATTTCAGATTATTGATTTTCTATTCAAAATTTTGAAAATACTTGATAACTCAAAGTTTAACAAGTCCATCGTCGTTCTCACAGACTTTAGGCATACGCTGATCAGACGCAAGACTAAAAATCTCCAAGTACTAAACATACTTGTTTCAACTCCCAGTGAAAATACTTAAAAATCTTTTAAAAATGGATATGGAAAGTCCGTTCCCCCATGGATCACAGTCACCCGGCGGTTCCGCTACTATCTCAGTAGAATCGCTTGTAACTTAGATTTCTCATCACTCCTGAATTTCGCCATGGTTGTCGCCTTAGATCGCGGTCCACACGGCGGTTACGCTACTATCTCAGTAGAATCGCTCGTAGCCTTAGGCATCACGCCCCTCGAATTACGCTTCGGTTCCCAGATCGCAGTTTACTCGGCGGTTGCGCCACTATCTCAGTGGAATCGCTTGTAACTGTAGGTATCACACCCCTCGAATTACGCCAGCATCAATCACATAATCCCAACACAATGGGATATCAAATCAGTCCCATTGGACATTCCACTAAGGGAATTCTACGTAGCTACGATTTACACTGGACACTCCACCGAGTTCCAATCACCTTCACACATAATAAATTGGAAGGTACATTTCCATATCCTCAGTTTTTAGAAAACATATGTCATATACATATAGTACTTCATTCACATTTCGTACATATCATATCTATGTAAACCTACACAGGATGACTTTTCTAAACTGATAGTTTTCGATTATATTCACATATATAAGTTACGAAAACTCATTTCACATTCACAACAAATAGAGGATTCCAAATTTTTCTTTTCACGTTTAAAATTTTCCTCTCAATCGATTTGAAAATTTAAGGTTATCTCAAACCTAATTCACATTCACAATCCAATTCATTATCGATTTCACATTCGATTTGGATTTCACGTTACATCGTCAATTCTCAACACATAATTGATGTCTATCGATATATAACCTCTAAGCTCGTACGTCTCAGAGAAGGGTGTTAAGCTAAAAGAATAAATTCTCCGCCACCACAGATATATATTTAATAGAGATCAAATGATATGTCATCAATTCACAATGCTAGACATACAATCCCAATCGACTATCCAAAATTCAAAGCTCAACTTATATTGTTTTTGGTGTCAAAGTTAAACTCAATTTTAACTCTAGATTCAATCTTTGAAAAATTTCCAAGTTGAACTAATTGTTCACATTTCTCAAAATAATTTCTTTACAAGATATATAATTTTCACACTTAATCATTTGAAACTAATTTCAAATATTCATTTCTCAATTTATCTTTAAAAGATAAAATTTCAAACCTTTCGTTTCACATTGGAAAATATTTCCATACTTATTCAATAATAAGTGATTCACAAATTCATTCATTTTCAACACTTTGAAAATATTCAATATACTTGAATCAAAATTAAGTATATATTTCACTCTTTAAGGAAATCATTCTTTTAATCACATTTATTTGAGTTAAAACGAATGTTACGTAAAACATCGTTACGACGACTCAAAATCACTAGTATAGGGATTCGGATTTAAGATAGATATATAAATCCCAATACTATCAACAATATTTCCTTCCGGAAACCATTTACTATAACAATAGTGTTATAGTCCACCATTTCCTTAATTTTCTCGAAAACGTCTATTTCAACAATTGAATGTTGAAATCTATGTATTCGATAGTTAATGCTTTTTAAAACATCTTTAAAACTATTAACTTTTTCTACTTCACTTAATTCATAGTTTGAATTCCTCATACTTTTCACAATATTGGTTTTAAACCGATTTCAAACTTTTCAATATTAAGTTTTTCACTTAATTTAATTTTCCGCACGTTTAAATTCAAATTCATCATTGAATTTATTTAAACCTATAATGGATTATCATATTGACAACTTTAAATTTGAAATCTAAATTCTATTTGAACTTTGCATTTACTTTCTATTTCAAAAATAGTCAACTAGTTCTTTAGTAAATTGTTCATCAATTTAGCTCCATTAAATTCATATTTCCATATTAACCATTTTAGATAATAGTTTTAAACTTGAAATATAAACTTCACATCAAAGTAGTTTGATTCATACAGTTAAATCAACAATTAAATTTCATTTCATAATATCACTTCCCAAAATGCTATTCGATTAAAATATTTTCTCCATACGAAATTTTTCATAGCTTAATACTTTTAAAAGACGTACACAGAAGATTGTGGATTACAAAAGATAGTATTACAAAATATATCGATTGGTTTAAGATTCAGAATAATTAAGGACTAACGACTTCTTGTCCGATAGTAGGCATTTTTGCCAAACTTTCATCTTCGGATGACACTACTTCATATTGTGTTAAAGGAGGATTAACACATTCAAAATCCACATGTCCACATTCCTTACAGTTATTGCAATAATACGAGATGTTTCCATCTTCATCTATCACCCTAACACTTTTCGCTCTAGCTGGTCGGGCTATAGCTTGCTCTCCCCGTTGTCTTTCGGTGCAGTTTCTGGCTATATGTCCAGACTGACGACAATGGTAGCAGATTGTCAATCTATCGACGGGTAAATTGAGTACGCACTTTTTCCTTTTCACTTTAGGACAATGACTAAGAAAATGCCCTCTCTCCTGACACTTAAAACACACAATCTCCTGACGAGCGAACCGGTCATCCACATTCCTTTTCTTTCTTCTCTCTCGGCACTGACGGGCATAATGTCCCTTTTTATGACATCGATAGCAAATAACCTCATCATATGGACCAGGTGCTTGCCTTTCAGTGAATCTCCTTTCAATTTCCGCACGGGTCGCTTCTGCTTCTCTACGAGCAATTGCTCTTCGTTCACGGCGTGCTGCTTTTTGTGCTTCGGTTTTCGCCATTATAATTAACAAGATGTTTTCGAAGTTTCCTATCAATATTCGCAATCCTTTATTAGCAGAGGTTGGATTATTCAATCATTCTCCCTAAAACATATCTGTTTTATTCACTAATATATTCACTGTCCAAAATCGTGAATATACTTTGTCAACCAATTTCATCATTTCTACAACTTATTTTTATTTTTAAAGGATTACCCACTGTCCAAAATCGTGGATATATCTCCTTTAATAAGTTACAACAAATTACTTATCAAATTCAATTGATTTCGAATTTATAGACAATCTTCATAAATTCCTTTTCTATTTATAAAACTTCGATTTATAAATTTTCTATTAATTCAATTCAATTCTATTTATATAACTCAGTTATATACCCAAAATCCATATTATAAGTTAAATACTTATAATTCATTTATTTACCAATTCGTTCTTTATATTTGAAAACAATTTCTCAAAAGAATCCAGAATCAAATTCCCAAGTTATAATTCAATAATCCACTTGATTATAACCAAATTAACATATCAATTTATTTCACAATTATTACTCGAAATATTCAAGTTATTCGATTTAAACCAATTTAAACCGATTCATTAATTCATTAGTTCACTTTACTCATATTTCATTTTCCATAAATCTCAATAATTCGATAATGAGTTTCCGAACGATTGAAACTCAAATCTAACGAGACCTCACCGAATAGAACTATCGCAAACCAAAATTTAGAGAGGGGAATTTTCAAAATAATTTTAACTTTCCAAAATACTTTTTGTTTTTAAAGAAAACAATTTCATACTTCTTTTAAATTTGAAAAGCACTTCCTTTATAGTGGTTCTAGTAACTATTCATATTAAACATCATAAACTGAACTTTGAGTAAACCAAAGCTCTGATACCACTTTTGTAACGACCCGCCGCTCTGACCGCCTCTAGTCGGTAATTAACCCAACTAGAAACGTTCAAAATGACGAATTGTTAGTCAGTTTATAAAGTTTAAACAGAATCAGCCACAGAATCACAGAATAATCATAATATTATTCATAAATGAATTTTTCTTACATACATATATCAGAGTTTGTACAATGCATTAAATTTTTATACAGCGGAATATATCTTTTATTAAATACAAGAAAAATTTTACTGAAAACTTTAGTAGAGTGCTTTAATCCCCCTCTCTCTAACTTCGCGGCCTGAAAATCTTCAAGCTGTAAAAATACTCGGTCTGACCCGAGCGTTAATTGCAAAACACAAAAACACTCGAGTCAGGATTAATCTTAACTCAAGTAAATAAATTTGAAATGAACTGAATAAAATGGATCACATGAATCAATTCAAAATCTATTATGGATTTTCATATTAACAACTTTAACTTTTAAAATCTGTCAATCTCGTGTGGCTGCAGTACACACGTGTACTTTGCACACATGTGCACTGCCTCGCCAACACATGTACACCAAACCAAAAATAGCAAGTGTGCAAGCACGACTTCAACAAACTAGACAATGCACTACGCAAGGTACAAATAAGTAAAACCACAACTCGAATGCAAATCAAAAATGATCATGCCACCAAACTATAAGCAGTACCACAAAACTAGGCAGCAAACACACATGCACCTTAAATTTCTCACTGAGTAAATGAACCCATCACAGTGACACAGCACCAAATGAGCCAACATGAATGAAGGCACAGACAACATGCACACAAATGTAACAACAGACAATTGTGACCAAGCACAAGTGCAGGTGAAACAGGGGATACAAGACAGTGGCAAGTGTATCAAATATTAGCAGATGGAATGTGCCACTTAAATCCCAAAATGAAATCATTGGAGATGAACATATAAAAATTAATATGGCAATGCAGCAGTGCTCCTGCAACTGTTGTTTCTGACTAAAATTGTGTTACATCTTTCAGTTACTTGTTAAGTCTATAAAATGAGGCAAATATGATTTGCCTGTAGAAACATAAAATTACTTCGTGCATGCTAGCACAGACTTTTTTTTTTTGTTTGGACTTCAAGTTTTGTGTTTCTGCATTTTCAGTATGTATTTTAAAAAGCATGGAAGAGGAGCAGAAAGTGGGAAAATCATAGCCATTACAACAAAAGGGGAAAATAGTAAAGGGGAGAGATCTTTATGTTTCCCAAAATGCAGAAAATAAGAATAAGTGATATTCCATTTTATATGTTAAAATGCAGGCCTGAAAACCGCAAACCAAACAAGGCCTTATTCTTTCCTGAAAATACTTTCTGGCCCACGTCAACGGTGTGGTAGTTTGGAAAAAAATCAAGGGCACATGAAGGCCGAGAATAGATTCAAGCCCAGCATTGCAAATATACAAGTATGAAATGGTCAGGGTATCAGAAGTCAAAGCCTGCAACTCAACTAAACAGGCAAGCCCAAAACAGATGCACAATGCAAATTCATGCAAACATACTAACATAGCCTTCAACTAACACATATTTCAAACATCAACTCAAATATCAAGGCATATGAATCTTTTCCTTAGTAAGTTTTGAGCCTGTGAATATAAACAGAGGCTTATATATGTTCATATTCAAAGCTATGTACAGGCAGATCATGCTTATATTCAAACATTCACCTCTATGTACTCATGCTAACTTTATTTACTAACTTCCTATAATGATTCATCACATGCATTGAATTATACCACCAAATTTAGGCTTTAGAAAGTTTGATTTACCCACAGAGCTAAATGCAATTTATTTTTTTTTTTTCTGAAACAATTTAAAATCAAATTTACAAATAGAAAAGGGTTTGAGTTTGGTATATGAACACTGTAAATCATAACTCAGAGAAACTGGAAAAGCAATACATCCCCAGGCAAAAGGAACACAAGCACACTATCTATTAAATTCGAAGCCATGGCATACATGCAGAGGTTCAAGCACAACAATCAACCCACAAGCCAAAACAACACACTTTCAAACAAACCCCAAAACTTTACTTTAAGCATCTGTTCTTATCAATTTTAAAAACAAAACCAATTAGCATTTGTTCTTATCAGTTAAAAAAAACAAAACAAATGTTCACATAGTATCTGTTCTTATAAAAAAAAAACAAATTATCCAATAGTATTTTGTTCTAATTAGTTTTAAAACAAAATTCTAGTATCTGTTTTATCAACTTAAAACAAAACCAATAGCATAGCGCCTGTGCTTAACAGTTTTTAAAAACAAAACTAATAGCATCTGTTCTTATTAGTTTTAATTCAAGCAATCGAGCAAGAGGCAGTAAATAGCATCTGTTTTTCATCAGTAAAAATTCAAGCAAGTGACAGCAAATTAACAGTTTTAAATATAACATCTGTTATTATCAATTTAAATCAACATTTCCAGTAGCATCTGTGCTCAACAGTTTAGAATAAATAATAGCATTTGTTCTTATCAATTTTAAAAAAAAAAAACAATATCTACAGCATCTGTTCTTAACAGTTTAAAATCAAATTTCAAATATAGCATGCAAATTAACCGAGCAGATGACAACGAATAAACCCCAAATCCATAGTATGCAACCAAGCATTCAAGTCAACAAATTTAAGCACTTGAATTAAAATCAACCGTGAGTAAAAACTCACCTTTACAAACGATGTGAAGAGTACGCGAGAGATTTGAAGCCGAAGCAAGAATCGATGACGAATTGAAGCCCCAAATCATAAAGCCCTAATTTGCTGAAGGGAGACGAAATGATTTCACGGCCGCCATTAATTTTCTTTTCTTTTTTTTTTCCCTATCGTATGAAATCTGAAATGATGGTGGGAGGGTTCGTGTATTTTTAAGGGGAAGAGATCGTGGTTGTGGCGTGATAAAAGGCATGGAACACGGCGTGTTAACAGCTGAGGTAGGTAAGGTAATGTTTACTTCTTTTTATTTTATTTTTTTATTTTATTTTATTTTATTTTATTTTATTTTCTCTTTTAAATTTAATTAGTTTTTGTTAAAATTATGTTGTAAAAAATCTTAACTAGTATATATTCTTTATTTATTTTATTATATATATATATTATATATTTTTTTATTTATTTTCATATTTTAAATCCAAATTATTTTTCTAAATCATTAATCCAAATTTAAAATATAATTCAATATTAAATTTCAACTTCAAAGTCAAAATTTAAATTTCTATTCAACTTTTAAATAGATTAAATTCTAAATTTTAATCACCAATTCATTCTGAAAATTTGAAATTTAAGTCAAATTATCATTTAAATATTTAAAATAAATTAAATATTTACAAATTAAATTGTTCAAAATTTAAGATCGTTACAGATGACGTCCTCAAGAATGTCATCTCTAAGATCAGGAACATCAGGCGCGATCAACCTTCCCTTCTTTCGAATACAACCATGAACATCAATATCGAAATCCTTCAGATCATCACTTCGGAATTTTGATTCACAACTCTGAATAAGATAAGCAATACGTGGATCTTGTTTCTAGGCATCGGCAACACGATCCAACAAACTAGGACGAGCTTCCATACTAAATAAAAGCACAGGAGAATCAGAAACTGAAGGACAGTCTCTAATATCACAAAGAGACAAAGCTTTCAAAATATTCCACTCCGCTAGCATCATGGAAACAAAAACTTGCTTCTTGCGACTAAGCGCATCAGCAACTCGATTACCCTTACCAGGGGTACACTGAATATCGAAATCATATGAAGCAAGAAATTCGAGCCAACACTGTTGCCTCATATTAAGCTCTTTCTGAGTAAATAAATACTTCAGCGATTTGTGATCAGTGAAGAGAATAAAACGCTCGCCCAACAAATAATGTTGTCAAATCTTTAAAGCAAAGACTATGGCGGCTAACTCCAAATCATGGGTAGCATAACGAATCTCGTTAGTCTTTAGTTGTCTAGAAGCATAGGCAACTACTCTATCCTTTTGCATGAGAACAGCACCGAGCCCAAAACCACTGGCATTGGTATAAACAACAAGATCATCATTCCCCTCGGGAACCACTAAGATAGGAGCATGAGTAAGGAGATCTTTTAACTTCATGAAAGAACTCTCACACTTATCTGACCAAATAAAAGGAACATCTTTTCTCGTAAGAGTGGTAACCGGTAAAGAAATACGAGAAAAGTCCTTAATAAACCACTGATAATAACCCGCCAATCCAAGAAAACTACGGATCTTAGTAACGGTCTCGGGCCTCTTTCAGTTCTGAATAGATTCGATCTTAGAAGGATCGACATAAATACCATAGGAAGAAACGATGTAACCAAGAAACTTCACCCTATTCTCCCAAAAGTGACACTTGGAGAATTTGGCATAAAGCTGATGCTGACGAAGAGTGCTCAAAACAATCTCCAAATGCTGAATATGATTGGCTTCAGATTTGGAATAAATAAGAATATCATCAATGAAAACCAAGACGAACTTATCAAGATATTCCTGGAATATCTGATTCATAAGGTCAACAAAATACGCCGAAGCGTTCATTAAACCGAACGGCATAACAAGCCATGCATAAGAACCATAACGAGTACGGAATGCGGTGAGAGGAATATTATCTTCCACAACTCGTAACTGATGAAAACCGGTAGCAAGATCGAGTTGGGAGAAGAGCTTAGCGCCACTTAATTGATTGAACATGTCATCGATCGTAGGCAATGGATACCTATTTTTGATAGTGAGCTCGTTAAGCTTGCGATAATCAATGCAAAGCCTAAGAGTACCATCTGACTTCTTAACGAAGACAACGGCGGAGCCTCAAGGAGACGAGCTAGAACGAATAAAATGCTTGGCTTCCAACTCAGATAATTGTTTCTTGAGTTCCTCATTTTCCTTAGCAGACATCCTCATGGGAGGATGACTAACAGGATGTGCACCGGAGATAAGATCTATACGGAACTCTATTGTCCTCTACGGCAGCAATCTCGAAATAGGCTCAAAAACATCAGAAAAATCACAAACAACCAGAATATTATCTATGTCATCCTCAGATTCGAAGGAAGACATAAAAGCATTCGAAGTATGATCCATGCTTCGAAATATAATAGATAATTACTCGCTAGCATCGGGATGCTTGAGATATAAAATTCTTTCGGGACATAGAATTTGAACTTCATAACGGAAGAGCCAATCCATACCCAATATCGTATCAAAACCAAGATGATCCATAACATGCAGATTCGCATGAAAGGAGAAACCACAAAGAATAATCTCAACATTAACACATAACAAACCAAGAGTAGCAGATCCACCAATAGGATTTACGAGCAAAGAGTAATAACATCCAAATGAATAATATCAACAAGCTCCTTCGAGACGAATGAATGTGATGCACCCGTATCGAAAAGAACTCTAATAGAACGGCCATGAAATAAAATAAAACCTTCCAAAATAGAAGGAGTAATACCTTTGGGCTGAGAAGAATCACCAGAAGCTTTAGCAACATTAAGCTTCCCAGATTTGAGACCCTTAGGAGCAGTAGGACAATCAAAATTCCAATGACCTTCTTTCTTGCAATACCGACAAATGCGAGGCTTAGGACAGCCACGAAGAAGATGATCCAAAGAACCATAATTATAGCACGCCCTCTGAATAGAAGGTGAACTACTATGCTGAGAACTAGATGTAGCCTGCTTCTTCTTCTTCTGGTTGGAAGAATTAGGCTTACGAAATGGAAACCTCTTCTTGTTGGGGTTCTTAGAAACCTCAACCTCATCATAACTATCACGTTCCTTTTCAACAGCTTCTAGGCAAAGAGCTGAATCAACAAGCTCCTCAAAACAGAGCTTAAGATGAAGCAAAAGAACTTTCTTCAAATACTTCTTCAAACCATCTAAAAAATGAAGTTTCTTCTTACGTGGGGTGTTAATGAACTCAACACTGTATTTGGACAAGGCCTCGAAAGATGCAACATAATCAGAAACAGACGACTTTCCTTGCTTCAACTCAAGGAAACTACGAGCAAGATTAGCCTTTTCTGATTCAGGAACGAACTTATGTTCGAATCGTTCCTTAAACTGAATCCAAGAGAGAGAGGACTCATCAACTTCTGCAATAAAAATCTCATACCAATCAAGCGCATGCTCTTGCAACATACTAGATGCTACGAGAACGCGATGGTGATCAGAAAGATCCATCCAAGAAAATATGCGCTCACAAGTGCGCAACCAATTCTGAACCTCCATAACACTTTTCGATCCCTTGAAAGGCTTGCCTCCAAGGTGGGAATAGTCACTACACATGCGGGCGAAGGCAGACTTTTGAGTAGGAGCTGCGGAAGTAGCAACAGGAGGCTGAGTACCCCTAAATAGCTCCATAAACTGATCAGCTGACATATAGACTCCGTCCGGATGAGAACCACTAGACAGGCCTGTAGAAAAACGCTTCCCTCTACCTCTTCCGGCCATAGGCTGAGAGACAAGAGAAGGTAAGATTAGTTAAAACAATACACAATTGATAAGAATTTTAACAAATGGAATACTATGGAATATATAATTTTTATTCCTAGACGTACTGCACATGTTAAAGTGGAAAGAATAGAATAGAAAGGCACGAATAAGACCCTCGAATAGTTGTAACATATGTTCATTCTGTTTCTGTTCTGTGTTTATTATAATTTTTTCTGAATCTCAGCTCTGATACCAAGCTGAGATGCCCCACCTCTATGCTCATAATAACAAAGGTTATTGTGAGGAATAACGTCTGCTATTGCTAAGAATAAGGCTAGGTAGACGCGACCATCCATAAGTTATGCCTTAGAAGAGTATTGATTACAACGATAGGAATTGTATAAATTCCCCCCCAAAGATATATATTCAATCCAAATCTAAAATGAAACTACAGTGGCTTAAGAAAAATTCAGAACAACTCATAATAACAATAACACTGATTCTATAATCACATCAGAACAGATATATCAGATATATAGGGAAAGCCAAGTCTGGAATACATGCTACAACAATCGATAGTTCACAAGAACCAAATGTACATATACATATCCATCAATACATACATAAGATGAGAATCAATAAACTAAAAGAACTCCTCGAAGGCTAGACAAAAGATGATGTGAGATCCCAAAAGCTGAAGCTGCAACTAAATCAGAGATAGCGACTATCCTGAAATAACTCGATCTGACCCGAGTATTATTTAAAAGAAAATAATGAATGGATCAGTCTAATTTATTCTTAGAAGTGAATGCATCATTAACAACATCAAGCAAAATAATAATAATAGTCATGAATGAGACTATTCAACAGAAGAAATCAACATAGCTAAATGAACAAATCACATCAAACTCCATCCAAATCAACTTTCAAATTCATAATTGAGTTCAAAACAACAATTCACAAAATCTAGAAATCAAAAATAGATAACTAGAAAATCAACATAAAAGTGGATCGATCCTAGCAGATGGCGATTTTTAGCTACGCCGCACGTGCACTTAAATGGCTGAAGCCTACCAAGTACTATAATTTTTGGCGCCCAACAAATGACCCGATGGTCCAACAAATGGCAAGAAGGTCTAGTACTGGTAATTGACCTGAAGGTCCAACAAATGACCCGAAGGTCCAACAAAGTGGCTCGAAAGCCTAACAAAATCATCAAACAGCAAATATTTCAATCAACAAGTCAGGGATTAACCGAAATAATAAAAGTATGGTTCCATCTCCGCACTTTTGCTAAATCGTTTAAATCTCTTCATCATTTCCTTGAAAGTGAAAAATTGTGTATTTTATAAAAATAACATTTTACATTCTCAAACGGACAAGTCCGAAATTAAGCGAATCAGTAAAAGTAAGGGTTCATAGTCCTCAATTTTGCTGAAGCGTTTAAATCGATTCCTCATTCTTTTGAACGCGTAAATTGTAAAATTTTGAAAATAATTTTTATTTTTAAAACGATTTTTAAAACACGTGAACAAAACAGCAACAACTATAGCAATTTCGATGAGGAAATTGTGTATCACAAAACACCGTAAAATCGAATACCAAATCAGCGTTGCGGGATAACCGCTTAAAAATTCACTTTTAAAATTAACGGTTGCTGCAGTCAAACAACCGTAATTTTCATCAAAATATTGCACTGCAAAATAAGACACGTGCACTGCAGTGCAAATGCACGAAAATTATTTGATTTGGACAAAATTGCGTACACGAATAAAACTAGCTTCAATTGCACGTTAAATAAAAATGTCCAAACTAATGTACGCAAGTAAAAAGAAACTATCCAACAGATAGCCTGGACAATAATCATCTGCATCATAAATATATAGCAAGACAAACTGAATTCAACCATGTAGGTAACCACACTCACGTGTATAATAATACATGCATACAATAATTCTTTCCAAAAAAATGAAGCAACTTCAACATGCCTGAACTAATGAAATATTAAACTTTGGCCAAACTCAAGTGTTTAATAACTACAAGCCTGCATAGATTTTCACAATAAAAACACACGTATGAAATTTTTTTTATTAGTGGCCCGGGGAAACTTGCCCATATTTGCATACGTGAAACAAAGGAGGGGGATTACACTGAATAGGTCACGCGTGTAACACAACACTTATGCAACTTGAAAATTTCTTTCTCACGCCTGCAAAAGTTTTTACCCAAAACCAGGGTTTGAAACACACGCAAGCAACAAAATTCTGAACCCCAAAATCAATGCTTGAACACACGTAACTCACGCATGAAAAACAACACGTATGCATCTTGAACATGAAATTTGCCTCAAGCAATATCTGGTACAACATATATGCATGCAGTGTACATGTATACTAAACTAGTTCAGGCTAAAGAAGAACACATGAAGTGACTCAACTCACACATGCATCTCAACATTGCCTAAAATAAAATAAAAAAAAGCAAACAAGAACCTGAGTGACACAAGTTACACGCACCTTGTGGAACAAGAATATAGGCAATAAAAACCTAGGCAACACCTCACTAAGCATGCACGCATGTTTTTTTTTCCTTCACGCATACACAATTGTGGTCTGGACTAGGAAACTCGGTGCAAATTTTTGATGGCATGCAATAAAATAGAACAAAGATGTACAATCTGGACTTGTAATATGGTTTTTGTGCACACGCACAAAGCAATTACCCCAAGCACCTACAACCAAATCTTTGCTTGCATTCAATAATTTAGAAACGTGAGTATTTAAGCTCACCAGTAAATATTTTCTTCAGAAATTCGCTAGCAACCGAAACCACCCTGAGCTATGCCTAGATCTGCCATTAATATTTGCACTGAGCTATTGAAGAAAAGAATGAGCAAAGGATATTTGCAGAGATTTTATTTTTACACAATTTTGTGAACAAGTTGAAAAATGAGATGCTGGCCAAATTATTTTGTACAAGTGCATTTATTGTAGACGTGCAAGAGAAGTGAGAAAGGACACAGCTAGCCTAAGAAAATGATGAAAGTGATAAAATAAAATAACAAATGCTCACCTGGCTCTTATGAACCAGAGGTGACAGCAATGCAATTTGTTCACATATTTGGTTTTAAAACATTGCTCACTACAGGGCAATTAATACGATCCAACCTTTGTTTTACAAACTTTTAAACAAGTATATTGTAAACAACTTTTACCAAGAAAAACACCCGGCTTGATACAAAGATGATGATAGTGAATAATATGATCACTTTTCTTTGAGATGGACCAATATTTACATATACACATGAATGAAAATGCAGTCTAATTCCAACGTGCCACACTGGAAAATATGCAACTGACTTCGTAACGAATTTGTATCATTATTATATTTTTATTTTTAAAATTTCTATTTAAAATATTTACTCCGACAATAATTCAAAAATCATGGTCATTTCAGATTTTTAAATTATTTATTACGACGGTAAAAAATGACGGTCGTTACACTATAGGAGGAACCGTGGAGCAGCAGGAGGTCAGATTCATAGAGTTGGAACATTAGGAATGGAGGAGGACATCTAGGACCAGATTTAGGAAAAAGAAGCAAGCGAGTTGAATATTCGATAGAGCTATTGATCTTGGCAAGGAACAGAGCTTGAATGCACGTCTAGAACAAGATGATCTAGGCTTCCCTCATAGACTCGGGGGCAGGATGGAATGATGATCGAAAACAACCTATGGATGTAGGAACAGCTGTAAATTGGAATCCAACACTTGGAGTAGAAATCAGTAGGCATACACATGAATTGGATTAGCCAGGTGTAAACCCTGACCAAGATTAATGCATTGGCACAACTACTCTCGGAACCGGGTGCATGGATTTTGATGGCTTTGTTTGGAAATGAATAGCGGTGACGGAACAGGAGCAGCTGTCATTAGCCATGAATCGGAGCAAGCCCGGCTTAAAAGCATAGGTCGTCATCTCTTGAAGGTATGGAATAAGTAGCAAGCTCTAGGAAAATGGCTAAGTCACTTACTCATGCATTGGGACGGAGATAGCCCCTAATCATGCTCTGAGATGATGATAAACCATGATGCTCTAGTTTGTGAAATTTGCATTCTTCTTTCAGGTTTGGATATTTTCTTTTTTTGGTTTGGTTTTGAAGTTTGGTTTGAACTATTGGTTTTCTTGGTTTTTTGGTTTGGATGCTTGCCTTTTGGTTTGGATTTTGGTTTGGATGCTTGACTTTTTGTTTAATTTGGATCTTGATATAGATTTTTGATATGGATTTTTGGTTTTTTGGTTCGATCTGGATTTCAGATTGGGTTTTGATTGGATTTTTATCTAGTTTCTGGTAAAAAGTCGTCGAGTATGGACTATGCTCGGCGACAACCCAGAAAATAGAAGTCCTCGACCGAAGAGTCGAGACCAGAGAATATAAGCCCTTGATCGAAGAGTCCAGGCTGGAGAAGGAAAACTGTGGATAAGCCCTCGACCGAAGAGTCGAGGCCAGAGTAGGATAAAATGACCCAGTGAGATCTCGAATTTGGCTAGGGATCTGACATGGCCCTGGATTTGGATAAGGGACGAAGCAGTCCTGGATTTGAATATCAACCCTGAAAGGTTGTGGATTTGGTTATTGGTTACGTGATATGGATGGATTAAAACTCGGTTGATAGGTTTGGATGGACATGGAATTGGCTAAGTATTTGGTTACTGTATTCGGAATCAGACATCAACTCGAAGTAGTCTCGGATTTGGATAAGGATATGGCTATGGCACTTGGATAGAATGGCTTGGTAATGGATTGGATTATGGATCGGACGGTATGGCTATGGATGGAATATGGACTTTGAATGTCGGATTTAAAGCTATTCAAACACGCCTTCCTATCATAAGACATGTTTTGGGGGACAAATTTGACCCTGCCTTTTGGACAAGACTGAGATACCAATAAATTGGTTAAAAAAGATGGATATCAGGATTAGAGATCGATTAAAAAACAAGGCTATGATCGATAACGTCAAAATTGGATCAAGCTACAATCAAGGTGTGATCGATAGGAAATGATAAACAATGCTAGGTGAGGCTACATTTCAAATTTCAGGTCAAAAAGAGTTCGTATGTTCAAGATATGGATGGATCAAGGTTCATGGCAAGTTGATTAGTAACGATACTTTCATATCGATCAAGGTGAATATGGACATGGGTAACACACACAGTGCATTGGCTTTGGATTGATGGATGTCGTATGGATGCCTTCCGTATCGATATGTGTGGTTCGTATCGATCAAGGGACATCAAGAAGGATATGGTATGGACAACTTATTCCGTACCTCACTGCGGGACGACGGATTTTGTCTCGATGGAATGCGCATCGGTTGGATGGATACGGTAAGGCATATTGGTACGCTTCATATCGATCAAGGCATGGATCGATACGAACGAAGCAAGGCTTGAACAGAGGCAAAGATATGTGTGGGGGATAGATACGAAAGGCAGCAGGCAATCGAGGATCGATACGAAGAACGAAATGAACTGATGCATATGAGGCAACGGTTATAGGGTTTGGAAAAGCATTTCGTATCGATCACTTATTGATCGATACGAAGGACACACTCGAGGATGGCCCTGATGCCTGGGTACGAAGAGACTCCGGAAGATTTTTGTATCGATCGCGTTTCTATCGATCGATACGAAGGAACCGTTCATGGATCAAAAGTGCAAGACCTGGACCAAAACAAAAGGCATGGATGTGAGGCAATGGAAGGTGATGGATATGCATTTGATGGACACAAGGCGGCGTAATATGATGAATAAGAAATTATTGATGGATACGGATTCTTCATGAATATGAAGCCTTCAGCCCACTTGCAAACTAGAACTTGGATCGATCATAACTCTCATTCTACAAGTCCAAATACCATGAAATTTTCACAAAAGCTTTCTTATTCAGCCAAGAACGTCCATGCTCGATCTCAGCTTCATTGGACCATTTTTGGATCGATACGAATTGTGCTTGGATCGATCAGGATCGATCCCAAATTAATCTGGTGTGCCCACTTGCGCATGAGAAAAGGTATTCCAAGTTTTGAGGCAGATATTTTCAGATTTACTATTATAAATAGCAACTCTATGGTAACTAAAAGGGATCTACTGGCTTTCTAAGCAAGACTGTGTCATTTTGGTTATTGATTTCAAAGACTTGTAACTGTAATCACAGTATAAAATGAATAAAAGGACTAATTCAAAGTGAACGTAGACCGAAAATAGCTGAACCACTATATACCTTATGTTCTTTGCTTTCTTACTCATTTTAATTCTCTAATTTCTTCATTTTTATTCTCTAATTATCTTGATCTGAATCTGTGTTTGGATATTGAGGATTTGTGTGTAAACACTGGTGCTTTCACTACTTTTGGGGTTTGTGACCATTTTTTGTGCAATCATATCTCATGTTAACTAACATATTTATGACTATTACAAATATATATACACAATATTATTTCTCAAATCATATTCAAATTTCATAATTAATATATCATAAATATTAATTGATTTAAATAATTTATAGCAATTATAGACTAATTAAATCATTCGATCAAAGAAGAATTCATCATTTCAGTTGTGTGACTCTTGGATGTAAATTCAGTCAGCAGTTAACATCAAACTATTTGAATGTTAGCTTTCACACATCACTTAGCAGGTAGTGTGACATTATGGCCAAATTTATCGCTTACTCAGTTTCAGTAAAGTCCAATGTTAGTTTGATAAGCACTATCCGATTGTGACATTTATTTACACCAATTCCCTTAATCAAAACTATATCACTTTGGAATTATCGAATTTGATAGTGGTCAAAAGTCCAATATCATCCATATTCAACTCTATATTCCAAACACAAAGTCCTAGATTCAATAATAACAATGATTTTTAGTCGAATTGCTCTGGCCAGAGATTGTAACTTTAATTTGACAACAGTTGACCGTGATACTAACCTTATATAACTAAGAAGACGAATCATCTCTCGAATAGTGTTTCGCTTCCAATATTTTCACTCGACCCAACTATAGTCGTTCAATGGATGTTGTGTCATGATTTAACTATAATCAAAGTCGTGCTGCCATATTGAAAATCAGTAGCATTCTTAAGTTGAGAGAACTGTGTAAATAAGTCACATCGATATTTTTTGTTTGACCTTAGTTATATTAACCAACAGAAAATTATTGAGTGAGTCATTTCATATCTATCTAATAACTATTAGTACGTAACCCCTTGGTACCCAGCAGCTATGAGTAATACACTGCCCAGTTAGAGAGCATTACATACTCTAGTCTTAATGGATTTATTAATATCCAGTCTCGATGCATCTTGACTATGAATATTTAAAAGGTATATTTATTTCCATTGTGATAAATTACCAAGGTTACAACACTCTGTAACTACTATCACAAAATATATCGTTTATGGATTTTCCGTTAAATATACTTTAATTAAATTAATATAACACATTATATCAAATATATAATAGAAAACATCTTTTATTTTTGAACGAGATTGGTTATCAATTTAGATAACAAATTACATAATTTCCCCTAGGAGATACCCCTAACTCTATTAAACATTACATAATAATGCATATTACTAGAGAGGAGAATATGAAAAATGATTCATTGGCTAAGCTGGCCAACCCTTGAGATGTGTAGCTTATAGGATTGGTTCCATTGAAGGTTTTATCGGCTTTGAGCATCAACCATATGGGCATCGACCGGATCTTGGAAGCCAAAGTGGAAAAGGATTCATGGATGACTTCAATTAAAATGGAGCTCTCCTAAACGGGAGAAACGAATGACAAAAGCTCTTGCACTAAGTACCATGATTTATTGTGCATGAATGAGTACTATAAAAGACAGGATTCTCTGCTCCTCTACGGTGATGTATCGCCAAGGAATAAGCCAAGAAAATACTCATCAATGTGCATGAAGGAAGCTATGGTAATCACATTAAGGGGTAGACTTTGGCAAGGAAGATTCTCCGCTATGGATACTTTTAGCTAATAATAAATCAAGATGTCGCTAAATATAATAGAAAATGCGATAGATGCCAAAGATTTATGAAGATTCATGGAGCCACATCCATAGAGCTTACACAAATGGTCAACACAGGGCCATTTGCACTTTGGAGACATTATTTAATCAGTGTGCTATGAATTTCAAAACATGGAGCAAAGTATGCCACTGTTGCAATCGACTATTCCATAAGTGGACTGCAGAAGAACCGCTAGCCACGATCGCAACACATAAAGTGATCAATTTTATAGTGAAAAACATCATATACCGATTTGCAGTTGTAGCACACTTTTCCAAGTATGATGAGTACTTACGATCAACTGCTGGGACTAGGCAAGACTGAGCACTGATGTCCAGAGGCATATGTCCAAAGCACCACTTCTCCGAGATAGAAAGTGATGAGATTTTATAACCTTGTTTTTGATCAAACAAAAACTGACCAAAGGCAAACAAGATAGGCTGTGAAGTTAGCCAAACAATTTCAATCATGTTGCCAACGATGAAATATTTTGGCGGCGAAAAAACAAAATGAAGTGATGAAGAATTACTATGAAATGGCAAAATATTATTCATGCACATAGATTTATGGTAAATAATAACATTTCACCAATTTGGATACGATTACCGCATACATAATTAAGCTAAGCATATAGGCAAACTGAGACATGAATCTAAAAGAGAAGAAATTTTGTCCACGGCTGAACTTCGAAAGCAAAAGAAGGGGCCATACCCGCACAACAATTGCTTATATACATAGGTTGAAACTATGGCAAACAAAAAATTAGCAATAAAAGAGAATGACGGCTAATCATTCTTCTTATTCCTCTTCCTCCCTTTCTTTCCCTCTGAAGAGGTTGAGACTAGCCTTTTGTTAGATGTGTCCTTTTTCCTCCAAGAAAGGTAGTCTTTAGATTCCTTATTCCAGTCGCAGTTGCTTCCTAAAGACTCGGGAGCCTCATCTTGAATGTCAGCCGTTGTAGGACCAGAAGTAGGAATGATGGATGGGTTGGTAGGCTAGGAAAATATAACATCCCCAATATTAAGGTTCGAAACTAAGCGCTACACATGTAGTAGTTATCCACAGTAATAATTTATTGTGATAAAATGTGTTAATGTTTGATAAACTGCCCAACAACGCGAGTGTTTGATAATGTTGAGCTTGAAGGTGTGACGACCCGGAATTTTAGGCAATATCAATTTAATAATCTGTATTAATAATTAAATTGATTTGATAATTTTTCTTTATAATTTTAATTTAAATTGATAAATTTAATCTTTTAAAGGTTAATAAATTTTTTAATATGGAAACATTGATAAGAATTACTTTTCAAAGCTAATAAATTTTTATTCTATTTGTAATATATATATATATATATATTGTGAATAGGAAAATCTTTTGTTTTAAATAAAAGATGAATTTTCAAATTGTAATATATACGTATGTATATGTTATAATTTGATGCTGTTTTGAAATTTAATTTAATCTATTGATAATTTATATATGTATGAATTGTAATTTAAAGCTTTGTTTTAAAATTAATATTTTTCAAAAGTTAATTTAAGTTTAATTCAATTGTTTTCAAATATAAGACAATTGTTTATTTTTAAATATGATAGTTTAAAAAGGACTTAATAAAGTTTTATTTTTGTTTTCTTTAAAATGTTTAATTCAAAAATGGTTTTAAATGTATATATATATAAATGTTTTAGATTTTTAAATCCATGTATGAGAATTATTTGTATTTTAATTAGTTTTAGCATATTTTCTTTTAAAGGTAAATTTATATATGCATACAAAAGTATTTATTAATATAGTAAATTAAGTAAGTGAACTTTATATTAACATTTAACTTAAACAAAAATTTAATTAAAAACGCTTAAAAATATGTGTAAACATATTACCACATGTTAGTGACATGTGTTGAAAAATTTAGAGGTGAATGACAAATGTAAGTTTAATTTACAAGTGTCTTCATTTAGTTTCTTTAATTTTAATAAATATAACATAATTCATTTAAAGCATAAATAACTTTGTTTCTCTTTCATTTTCCAAACTTTCTTTCTTCTTCTTAAATTATTTTTCTTCCTTCATGAATTAAAGAGCAAATTAGAAATCTTTCTTAAATCGGAAATTCAAAACCACAAAAACAAACCTGAAAGTAAAATCTGCAATTTACAAAGCAAAGTTATTCTCAACAATCAAACCTGCATTTCAAAGGGAAGTCAACAGCAATTTCAACATTTTTAATCATCAGTTTCTAAGCATGCAAGCATTTGCTTTTCTTCAGCAAAGTAAAAGCATTATTCAGATTTAAAAGATTCAAGCCTGGAATTATTGAAAACCTACTCTGCATATTAATAGGTGAGTAAATATTTTTCAAAACAGATTAATCTTGTTTAACTTAAGTGCATGTGATAATGTCGAATTGAATTAAATTCTATAGTTTGAACTTATCTAGATTTGCAAATTTTTGTATGTGAACTTGACAAAATATGTTGATGTTTGTTCTCTGTTTGATAAAACCTGTGACTTTTGTTTTTCAAAAATCCAAATTTCTCAATTTGATCGATATTAGCCTTGAATATGTGAATGAAATTTTGTTTGTGAATGTAAGATGAAGATCACAAAAATAGTTCCATGATTTTTAATACAACAGATAAGTATAAATAAGGGATTAACAGCAAAATTAAGATTTTTGTTAAAAATCATCTGCTTTAAATTCTAAATTGAATTACATGCATGTAATCATGATGGAAAATCATGAATTTTGATATGCAATTTGTAATTTTTAGTTGGGTATTTAATGTGATATTTGGGTTTGTTCGATTTGGGGATTTTGGTGATTTGCCGAAGATCAACGTGATGATTGAAGCTAGAATTTTGATCGAAGCTTGCTTTTGTATTATGGATGATGGGAAAAATGCGATTGAATTTTTCCAATGGCCAATTTGTTCGAAATTGATCGTTCTAGGGTTTAACAGTATGTGTTGTTCATCTGGGATGTCGAGACGTTTGTGACGTGGGTGACTGAGTGGAATGTTTCGCGAGTTGGGAAATGGTGGCGTGGAGGTCCGGTGATGCTTTGGAGAGGTCGCTGGAGCTTCCGATGGTGGCAATCGTGGGTGGCGATGGGTTTTGTGTCGAGTTTTCGCTGCAGTATTTTGTTGCATTGGTTCGAAATTCGATTCGTTTGTGATTGGTTCGATCAGGGTTTTTATTTGTGTTCGTGTGCGTTTGGGTGATCGTAGGCGATGGTCGTGACGACTTACGGTGGCCGGAGGCATTGGTGCACATGCACCGTGCACGGGTTAGTACCAGGTGGAGTTTTTGTTATGGGGAAGAAGGAGTCGCTCGAGGTAGCACTCGTGATTTTTCGAAGATGACTCGAAGTAAAAGGGTAAGGGGTTGTCTTCGGGGGTAGCTCGTGTAGTTTGGTGATCAACTCGAATGCTTTAGGCGTTGTGTATTTCTGATAGTACTGTGTAAGATGTTAAGTACTGTATAATGATTAAGTTGCAAAGTAAACTCAAGATTGAATAATGAAGGTAAGCTTTAAAATTTTAAAACAAGTTTATAAAAGGAAACCAATTTTCAAAGTTATAACTTGATCTTTTAAAGTAAAAAGTTAATCAAACTTTAAAAGTGATTCTATTTTAAAATTTTAATTTGTTTAAAATGATTTCTTTTTGAAGTAATTAACTTCATTAAAATTTGAATTTTAATTTAAAGAAGAATGTTTTGAATTTAAATATTGAAACAAAGTTTTAAGCAAAATTATAAAATAATGTTTAAAAACTTAAGTTTTAAACTTTATTGAAAATGAATAAGTTTGAATTAGATAATTAAAGTGTTTTAAATTTCAAAATTTATTTCTAAACGCTTTATTTTCAAATAAAGTTAATGTTATAATTTTGGAAAACCAAATAAAATAATTTGTCTTCAAGTTATTTAGATTTGATTAATTCAAATGATTAAATGGTGATGATAATTAAGATTAAATTGATATGAACTTAAGAATACTAAATTTAATATGATTTGTTAATAAGTAAAGAGTTTAATTAAGATGAATGATTTTATTAATTAATTAAAGATTTTAAAATAGAAGAGGTTAACAAATTATTTAATTAATTTTAAATAATTAGTTAATTGTTTATTTAATTTAAATAATTACTTAATTATGAATTAATTAAGTGTAATTACTTAATGAAGTAATTAATGGTTAATAATTGAATGTAATTAAGAATGGAAATTTCTTATGGAAGTAATTAATGGAAAATTACTCATAGGAGTAATTAAATGGAAGTGATTAATGGATAATCACATGATGTTATTAATTAGGGAATTGATTAATATAATTGTTTTGAAGTTAATTAACTATGGAGTAATTAATTAATTTAAGAATTAAGAATTATTTAATGATGGAATTAATTATTTGCTAAGTAATTAATTAAAAAGGTAATCATCTAATGGAAGTAATTAGAAGATAATTACTTATGTAAGTAATTAAGGGTTAATTACTTAATTAATTTAGTAATTAATTATTGTGATTAATTAATTAATAACTGTGATTAATTTAAGATTAATTACTAAATGTAATTAATTAAAATTGTAATTAATTAATAAAGTAATTAATTAAGGGTTTTTAGTTAATTGATTACTTAATGAAGTAATTAAAGATTAATTAAGAAGTTAATTAATTAAGATAAGTAATTACAAGTTGTTAATTACTGTTTATGATTAATGAGATGATTAATTACAAGTTAATTATTTAATTTATTAAAGTAATTATTAATTAATAATGATCATTAGCAATATAATTAATGAATTAATCAAGGTTGATTAATAAAAGTGATTAATTAAAGTATGATTAACTAATGGTAATTAATTGCGGTTTAATGAGATTAATTATAATTGATTAATTAATGGAAGTAAATGAAGGATCATTAATTATTGTAATTAATGATAGTAATTAAAGGTTAATTACTATATATGGTTAAGGCTAATTACTTGAATATAATTAATCAAGGGAGATTAATCAAAGATCATTAGGAGATGATTAATTTATTTATTTGGAATAAATAAATAAAGAAGGATTTAGGTAATCCAATTGATTAAGAGTTAATCAATTCTGTTTATGGATGATTAATTGATATTGGGTGATTGATATTGGATGATTGATATCGGATGTGTGAATGTTGTTGGATGATTGGACATCTCTGATATGTGATATGTTGCTTTATAAAATGAATGGTTGTTATGAATTGTCTATTGTGATAATGTGATTCATCTATCTGTTTATATCATCCTAGATATAAGTTTAATAGTTTTAAACCCTTAAACAACTTGGACATTAAAATGGTGTTTGGTTTCGGTGAGACCGGGAACGGGTTTCCATATTTGGATATCTGAAAACCACATCGATCCAAATTAAACGTTAGGTCGTGAATCCAAGTGGAGCTTAGTAAAGACTCGAGGTGTAAGAACTATTCGTCTGTATAACTCTGGGGGTGACTCTGTGATGAGTTTGACGGATATAGTAATTATAGGTTTGAGATGGTGATTTAGAGTGCAAGGGCTACGATCGTTGACTCTAAGGGTGATTCCAAAATGAGTGCAACGAGATAGTGCCTTTGGTTTCGTTCGAACCTGAAACGAACTTGTATGGATTGAATGCTTTCAGAACATTGTCAGGTGGACGATGAGCATTCTAAGATAAATGTGTTCTATAAAAGTAATCGCAGCCTCAAGCCTCATCAACTGGGAATGGCTAAAATAGGGGAGGTGCAACAAGGCTAGGTGGGTAGCACCCATTTCAGGGTGAGGTCATTCCTGTCTAGATGTCCCTTTATTTTGGCTTAGTGGGTGGTTGGTCGAGCCAACCATGGGTGATCTTACTCGGGACTGTTCAGTAAGGAATGGTTCCAGCTTTGTGATGCAGGGGATTGGGCGTAATCCTTGGTACGGTGATCTTAGCCACGTACTGTGACGGGGGGTACCCCGGTAGCCCTGCCACTGATGGAAACCCAATCTTCCTACGAGAACCTACGGTTTTGTTTGTATTAACCACTTTTGTGGCTGGTAGCTGGAATTTAATAGATGTAACAATTTTGGCTATTTCTTATTTACTTGAAAACCCTAGACACTATTATAATATCACTTAATTTCCTATCAAATGTTTTGGTTAGCGTAAGGTAATTTTTTTTTCATGTTTATGTGTGGGAAGTCTTACGTGATACCTTTTTTTTTCAAAGGATTTTCTAAAGTTAAGCAATTTTTAACCCGTTTACTCACACCAGACCCCTGTCTGACCCGAGTGTTTATTTTCTGTTTTATTAAACTCTTGGGTACTCATATTATGTATGAGTAGTCGAGTGATTCAGGTTAGCTTGATGAATTATGGAGGAGATATGGAGTAGGAGGCTTCCACGTGTAGATATATTATGGTTTTGCTGTGTTTGTATGATATCTATATCTTGTGTACTTGAGTTGTATAGTTAGACAGATGTTTATAACTATCTAATATGTGTTGTATAAGTTGTGTACTCTGATGTAATATGATACTACGTAATATTTTATGTGATATATTATATTTCATTCGTTCCGCTGTGAGTTATCTGATGTTGTTGTGTTTCTTCTTTCTTATCTTTTCTTCTTCTATCTCTTTCTTTCTTAATTAGTGATGCGACTTTCTGGTGTTAGAAAGTTGGCGCTACTGGTGGTATCAGAGCATTAGGTTGAGTGAATATATAGGCTCTGGAGTGGTGTCTTTCTTGAGAGAGCGTACTTGTAATTTTTATATATAACAATATATATATATATATATATACATATATATATATATATCTACCTGATTTGTTGGGTTATCTGTTCGGATTTTCCAACATAAGTTTTAGAGGTAGAGGGAATAGTGGTGTGTGTGTGTGTAATACGACTACCACTGCTAGAAGAGGTCCATATGTTTGAGGTTGGAAGTATATTTGTCGAGACTGTAGACCTAATACCGTCTCGAGTGAGATTTGTAGTTTGGAGTAAGAATTTCTCTGATATCCGAAGGAAATCTTTTTAAAGATTCGGAGTTTATCTTTGAAGTGTAAGTTTGGATCTGTCGGAAGTACAGAAGTAAGTGATGATATCTTGATAACTGTGTGATGAGATGCAGTATCCATAGATATTTTCAAAAGATGTTTTCTCTTGAAGCGGTTTTAGAAGAAGTTGAGGAGCAGTCTTTACCTGCCGCAGGGAAGACTCGTCTGTGTAGAAGTTGTCTGGATCTTTAGCATGGAGGTTGGCTATTCTGGAATATGAGACTAAGGTCTATAAGTTGTTTCACTTCGGCATGGTCTCATTTGTCATTCCTTAAGGAGAGCGAGATGTTGATGCTTGGTTTGGAGCTCGAATTTCTTGAGAAGATGTTTGCCATCTCGAAGGTCCGTTATGTGGTTTGTCGATCGTTTTGGTTTTTGAGAAACCTTTGGATTAGAAGTCTTTGGTTAGCTGTGGTAGTAGTGCAACTCGAAGTGTTTGGTGTGCTGATGAGAAGGTCTTTTAGCTTTGCAGTATCATCGAGGTAGAGTTTGGAAGCAGCAGTGTGGCCGTTTTTTCGATGTTTCGGGAATTTTTGTGATTCTTCTATCAGCAGTCCGGGCCGATGGTGAAAGTTTTCTTGAAGTGTTAACCTTGTTTGGAAAAACTTAAAGCTATTCTAATTGGTAAAGTGAGGACAGTTTCTTTGGAATCCGAACTAGGTAGGATCGCAAAATGAGGTGCGATTAGTTTGGGAATTTTTGTTGGGCAATCTTTTGTTTGAGACTGAGAGTTCTCATGTGGAAGTAGGAGCTACTGATGTAATCAGAAGTTTGTCTGGATCTGGAGTTGAGTTCCATATTGTTTTGGTTCCAGAAACGATTCTGGTGGTTAGCCTAGTAGAAGAGTTGGTGTGGCAACTCAGAATTTTTGGAGTTTGGATTGGTTAGATCTAGTTCTTGAGTTGGATTCTGCTATAAGGTTGTGTGACCGAGTCAGATGGGTCACTAAGATTTTATGAATTTGATGAACAAAGTTTCCTTGATATATTGGATAAGTTTGTACTCGTGTTCATCAAACAGTATTCTCATCTATTTCAAAATCAGAGTTGTGCAGCGGAAGCAAGGTAGCAGCTGTGCAAGGAAGGAAGCAAGATCGGTTTGCTATTGCTTCGGAAGTAGAGCTTGTTTTCTGGATTTCGATGGATCTTGGAAGACATTTCTGTTGGATATGATCCAGAAACTGGTTTGCTTTGGTCTAGTTGTTTCTGGAAGCATCAACATAGGTTGAGCTGATCAGGAAGAAGATTGGCAGCCCACGATTGTCTGTTGAGTTATGCAGATATGAGATAAGGAGTTTAGAACCCGAAGTTGAAGTCTTCATTGTTCTTAAGATTTCTCTAGTTAAGAGTGCAGTAATTGGGTAAGATTGGATGGCTAGTTCTAAGGCATTTGATATTTTTTTTATCTGTGATTTTGATAGGATAAGGTTGAATTGCCGGTTTGGATAGTTGGAATTCATTGTATTTCACGTATCTCTGAGGGAGTACGTTTATGATTCATTGTTGGTTGTAGAATCTGCAGTTCCGTTGGATTTGGAAGTTGAGCTAGACTTGAGTATAGTATGATGTTCTGTTCAGATTGGTGGATCTAGAGATGAGAGGAGCTTTGGATTTTGGTGGTGTAGTTAGTTTAGCTTCTGTAGAGCGAGTCTCCCAGTGATTTTTACTTGGGAAACTCTAGATAGTATGAGAAGATTTATTCTGATTTGTATCAGGATAATTGGTAAGGTTTGTTTGTTTGATTTATTGCTATGGTTGATAGTAACTGGATGATAGGAATTCTATGCTGTTTGAAAATTGAAATCTTTGATGGGTTATTAAATTACCTTTGCTTTTAAATTTCGGGGACGAAATTCCTTTAAAGGGGAGGAATGTGACGACCCGGAATTTTAGGCAATATCTATTTAATAATCTGTATTAATAATTAAATTGATTTGATAATTTTTCTTTATAATTTTAATTTAAATTGATAAATTTAATCTTTTAAAGGTTAATAAATTTTTTAATTTGGCAACATTGATAAGAATTATATTTCACAGCTAATAAATTTTTATTCTATTTGTAATATATATATATATATATATATATTTGATATATATTGTGAATAGGAAAATCTTTTGTTTTAAATAAAAGATGAATTTTCAAAGTGTAATATATATGTATGTATATGTTATAATTTGATGTTGTTTTGAAATTTAATTTAGTCTATTGATAATTTATATATGTACGAATTGTAATTTAAAGCTTTGTTTTAAAATTAATATTTTTCAAAAGTTAATTTAAGTTTAATTCAATTGTTATCAAATATAAGACAATTGTTTATTTTTAAATATGATAGTTTAAAAAGGATTTAATAAAGTTTTATTTTTGTTTTCTTTAAAATGTTTAATTTAAAATGGTTTTAAATGTATATATATAAATGTTTTAGATTTTTAAATCCATGTATAAGAATTCTTTGTATTTTAATTAGTTTTAGAATATTTTCTTTTAAAGGTAAATTTATATATGCATACGCAAGTATTTATTAATATAGTAAATTAAGTAAGTGAGCTTTATATTAGCATTTAACATAAACAAAAATTTAATTAAAAACACTTAAAAATATGTGTAAACATATTAACACATGTTAGTGACATGTGTTGAAAAATTTAGAGGTGAATGACAAATGTAAGTTTAATTTACTAGTGTCTTCATTTAGTTTCTTTAATTTTAATAAATATAACATAATTCGTTTAAAACATAAAGAAATTTGTTTCTCTTTCATTTTCCAAACTTTCTTTCTTCTTCTCAAATTATTTTTCTTCCTTCATGAATTAAAGAGAAAATCAGAAATCTTTAAATCTGAAATTCAAAACCACAAAAAAAAACCTGAAAGTAAAATCTGCAATTTACAAAGCAAAGTTCTTCTCAATAATCAAACCTGCATT
Source organism: Allium cepa (assembly GCA_030765085.1). Taxonomy (NCBI): domain Eukaryota; kingdom Viridiplantae; phylum Streptophyta; class Magnoliopsida; order Asparagales; family Amaryllidaceae; genus Allium; species Allium cepa. Next base: position 69,954,452 of record CM060940.1, on the reverse strand, counting down.
TCAAAGGGAAGTCAACGGCAGTTTCAACATTTTTAATCATCGGTTTGTAAGCATGAAAGGATTCACTTTTCTTCGGCAAAGTAAAAGCATTATTCCGATTTAAAAGATTCAAGCATGGAATCATTGAAAAACTGCTCTGCATATTAATAGGTGAGTAAATATTTTTAAAAACAGATTAATCTTTTTTAACTTAAGTGCATGTGATAATGTCGAATTGAATTAAATTATATAGTTTGAAACTTATCTGGATTTGCAAATTTTTGTATGTGAACATGACAGAATATGTTGATGTTTGTTCTCTGTTTGATAAAACCTGTGACTTTTGTTTTTCAAAATTCCAAATTTCTCAATTTGATCGATATTAGCCTTGAATATGTGAATGAAATTTTGTTTGTGAATGTAAGATGAAGATCACAAAAATAGTTCCATGATTTTTAATACAACAGATAAGTATAAATAAGGGATTATCAATAAAATTAAGATTTTTGTTAAAAATCGTCTGCTTTAAATTATAAATTGAATTACATGCATGTAATCATGATGGAAAATCATGAATTTTGATATGCAATTTGTAATTTTTAGTTGGGTATTTAATGTGATATTTGAGTTTGTTCGATTTGGGTATTTTGGTGATTTGCCGAAGATCAACGTGATGATTGAAGCTAGAATTTTGATCGAAGCTTGCTTTTGTATTATGGATAATGGGAAAAATGCGATTGAATTTTTCCAATGGCCAATTTGTTCGAAATTGATCGTTCTAGGGTTTAACGGTATGTTTTGTTCATCTGGTATGTCAAGATGTTTGTGACGTGGGTGACTGACTGGAATGTTTCGCGAGTTGGAAATGGTGGCGTGGAGGTCCGGTGATGCTTTGGAGAGGTCGCTGGAGCTTCCGGTGGTGGCGAACGTGGGTGGCGATGGGTTTTGTGTCGAGTTGTCGCTACAGTATTTTGTTGCATTGGTTCGAATTTCGATTCGTTTGTGATTGATTCGATCTGGGTTTTTATTTGTGTTCGTGTGCGTTTAGGTGATCGTATGCGATGGTCGTGACGACCTACGGTGGCCGGAGGCGTTGGTGCATGTGCACCGTGCACGGGTTAGTACCAGGTGGAGTTTTTGTTGTAGGGAAGAAGGAGTCGCTCGGGGTAGCACTCATGATTTTTCGAAGATGACTCGAAGTAGAGGGTTATGGGGTTGTCTTCGGGGGTAGCTCGTGTAGTTAGGTGATCAACTCAAGTTCTTTAGGCGTTGTGTATTTCTGATAGTACTGTGTAAGATGTTAAGTACTGTATAATGATTAAGTTTCAAAGTAAACTCGAGATTTAATAATGAAGGTAAGCTTTAAAAATTTAAAACAAGTTTATAAAAGGAAACCAATTTTCAAAGTTATAACTTGATCTTTTAAAGTAAAAAGTTAATCGAACTTTAAAAGTGTTAATTGATTCTATTTTAAAATTTTAATTTGTTTAAAATGATTTCTTTTTGAAGTAATTAACTTCATTAAAATTTGAATTTTAATTTAAATAAGAATGTTTTGAACTTAAATATTGAACCAAAGTTTTAAGCAAAATTATAAAGTAATGTTTAAAAACTTAAGTTTTAAACTTTATTGAAAATGAATAAGTTTGAATTAGATAATTAAAGTGTTTTAAATTTCAAAATTTATTTCTAAATGCTTTATTTTCAAATAAAGTTAATGTTATAATTTTGGAAAACCAAATAAAATAATTTGTCTTCAAGTTATTTAGATTTGATTAATTCAAATGATTAAATTATGATGATAATTAAGATTAAATTGATATGAACTTAAGAATACTAAATTTAATATAATTTGTTAATAAGTAAAGAGTTTAATTAAGATGAATGATTTTCTTAATTAATTAAAGATTTTAAAATAGAAGAGGTTAACAAATTATTTAATTAATTTTAAATAATTAGTTAATTGTTTATTTAATTTTAAATAATCACTTAATTATGAATTAATTAAGTGTAATTACTTAATGAAGTAATTAATGGTTAATCATTTAATGTAATTAAGAATGGAAAATTCTTATGGAAGTAATTAATGGAAAATTATGCATGGGAGTAATTAAATGGTAGTGATTAATGGATAATCACATGATGTTATTAATTAAGGAATTGATTAATATAATTGTTTTGAAGTTAATTAACTATGGAGTAATTAATTAATTTAAGATTTAAGAACTATTTAATGATGGAATTAATTATTTGTTAAGTAATTAATAAAAAGAGTAATCATCTAATGGAAGTAATTAGAAGATAATTACTTATGTAAGTAATTAAGGGTTAATTACTTAATTAATTTAGTAAATTAATTATTGTGATTAATTAATTAATAAATGTGATTAATTTAAGATTAATTACTAAATGTAATCAATTAAAAATGTAATTAATTAATAAATAAATAATTAAGGATTATTAATTAATTGATTACTTAATGAAGTAATTAAAGATTAATTAATTAGAACAATTAATCAAAACAATTAATATAATTAATCAAAAGAATTAATATAATTAATTAAGAAATTGATTAATTAAGATAAGTAATTACAAGTTGTTAATTACTTTTTATGATTAATGAGATGATTAATTACAAGTTAAATATTTAATTTATTAAAGTAATTATTAATTAATAAGGATCATTAGTAATATAATTAATGAATTAATCAAGGTTGATTAATAAAAGTGATTAATTTAAGTATGATTAATTAATGGTAATTAATTGAGGTTTAATGAGATTAATTATAATTGATTAATTAATGGAAGTAAATGAAGGATCATTAATTATTGTAATTAATGATAGTAATTAAAGGTTAATTACTGTATATGGTTAAGGCTAATTACTTGAATATAATTAATCAAGGGAGATTAATTAAAGAAGATCATTAAGAGACGATTAATTTATTTGTTTGGAATAAATAAATAAAGAAGGATTTAGGTAATCCAATTGATTAAGAGTTAATAAATTCTGTTTATGGATGATTGATTGATATTTGGTGATTGATATTGGATGTGTGAATGTTGTTGGATGATTTGGATATCTCTGATATGTGATATGCTGCTTTGTGAAATGAATGGTTGTTATGAATTATCTATTGTGATAATGTGATTCATCTATCTGTTTTATCATCTTGGATATAAGTTTAATAGTTTTAAACCCTTAAACAACTTGGACATTAAAATGGCGTTGGGTTTCGGTGAGACCGGGATCGGGTTTCCATATTTGGATATCCGAAAACCACATCGATCCAAATTAAACGTTAGGTCGTGAATCCAAGTGGAGCTTAGTGAAGACTCGAGGTGTAAGAACTATTCGCCAGTATAATTCTAGGGGAGATTCCGTGATGAGTTTGATGGAGATAGTACTTATAGTTTCGCGATGGTGATTTAGAGTGCAAGGGCTATGGTTATTGACTCTGAGGGTGATTCCAAAGTGAGTGCAACGAGATAGTGCCTTCGGTTTCGTTCGAACCCGAAACGTGCTTGTATGGATTGAATGCTTTCAGAACATCGTCAGGTAGACGATGAGCATTCTAAGATAAATGTGTTCTATAAAGTAATCGCAGCCTCAAACCTCATCAACCGGGAATGGCAAAAACAAGGGAGATGCAGCAAGGCTAGGTGGATAGCATTTGTGTTCTTACTCAGGACTGTTCAGTAAGGAATGGTTCCGGCTTTGTGTTCGTCGACAGAATTTCTATCGGTTTAGAAAACCGTCGAACGAATTTAAAATTAAAATAAACCGCAAGCGCACGGTGTACGAATGTAGCACGTGGCGAATACGGTTCGATCCGTAGGGAATTGATGATTTTAAATTTCTAATCAATCAAATTAAACCAAAGTTGAAGAGTGTGATTAGCTAGAAAATGTAGAAAACTAACGCAAGAAAATTGATAAAATATGAGAGTAGAAAAACAATTTAGAGAATAAATCCACTTTCTAAATCATGTAGTTCAACATATATGAAATCATGATATCTCTTTCATAGTCATTAGTGAGTTTAGTTGATACATTTATCATAAGCATGGCCTAATTATGTTATTAATTAACACACTTAAACCATCAAACTTTAATGCACCCTCCAACCCACTTACTAACTCTCATGAAACTTGACAAAGAAAATGAAAATGAATCTATTTTAAGTATGGCCTATTAACTATTGATTAGAAACATAGAGCATCAAATTTTAATTTCAAATCACTTTCATATGCCATAATCATATTTTGATGAAGAGACATTTGTGTTAGTGATTGTTTAAGCATAGCCTATTTGATGTCAACAATGTAGACTATCAAATTCAAAGCAAAAACAACAAATAAAACCACTTCTTTCATCATCATTAAGCACAAAAAGAGAGCATGAGTTAACAAATAGTTGAAGCTACATAATTAAAGAGCTTCATTACCCCTAAATTGAAGGGGTTTAGATTCTCATGTTTGTCATTTAATTAACAAATGTAGCTTGCAACATAAAATGAAAACAAAAGAAAAAAGAGAGCAAAATAAAAAAAAACTAATTAACAAGAAATAAACACTAATCTACTTTGCATGAATGTAAACTAGACTACTAACATAAAAGTAAATAAACAAAGGAAGAGAAGAGCATGTAAATAAAAGAGAATTAACATTGCATAAAAGAAAGAAAAATTACATGAAATAAAATGGCTAAGTAGCCATGGAAAAAGAAGAGAGAAGAGCTTTTTATTTTGAGCCTAAACTAATGAAGAGAGGAAGAGGAGGCTAAGAAGAGAGACTAACTAAAAGCGGAGATTACATGAAACATAAGGGGTATATATACAAGTTTAAAACCCTAATTCCTATTTTTGGAGAATGCCCAAAATGCCCATGAGAAAGTGTGGAGGCCAAGTTATCATTAGCATGTTTTAATCCCCAATTAAATGTACATGAAGCCATTAATTCCATAAGCATGTGCATTAGCCTCTAATTTGTACATTAAGGTAGGTGGGTAGGTGGGGTCCTCCATGATCTTCACTTTGAATTATTTCCATCTTCATTCCTTTAAATCCATTTTGTGCATGCATACTTCCTCATGAACCCACCAATATGAGAAGCTAAATTCTTACAAAATATTGTAGAAATTTCCAATTAAAATCTCTCAAATTAATATATGCACACAAATGACCGTTGTGCCCTTATATGAAGATGAATATGCGAAAATTTGGAATTAATATGGATTTTGGTTAAAACGAATTAAAATACCAATATGATCATTTATTAAATTTAAATAGATTAAATATGGCGATAAAAATGCGCACATTTACGTGCACATCAAATACCCATACACTTATCTTTTTATTCGTCCTCGAATAAACTAAAACTAAGATAAATCCGTTTTCGTAGGAAGCACGATTGCATTGAGCGTATGCAACAAGCCGTTAAACCTCTGGGTGTGCCCAGTAGGATGAGTGTTGTCTCGTGAGGGTTTTCAGCGGATACTACCCACAAAATCCACATGCAGGATGAAAATATTTACAAAATGCAACATTTATTTACAAAGAGATGAATGCGAATTTTTGAAAATATTTACAATGAAGGATTTACTTTTAAATCGACACAAATAAGTTAAATATAGGTTTTGGTTATTATCTTGAATTTTTTTAGTCATTTACTCGTCAAAATTTTCCATAAAAACAAAGTTATCATAACAAATAGACTATTGTTTCACTTGTTATTTTGGTTGATAACAAAGTGTAATTATGAAAAGGATTCTTAGTTGATTATCAAAGTTTATCAAAGTGGTATTTTCATTTCTTTTCAATAACAAATCAAATCAACTAAGTAAAAATAGTGCTAGGATTTCAGTTGCTTGCTCTCTCATTATTTGCAAGAAAAATTACACACCTAGCTCAGATAAACTGAGGCCAGATATACCACCCATGCACTGCCTTTCGGGCTTATGTGAGGGGAGTACAGAGCATGGTGAGTGCATACACTTTCATGCATACACCTATCGACCGTAGGTGGTTTTTATTAAGTCTATTCTTTTTTTTACATGTGTTCCATACATGCATAACTGTGAAGACTTTTAAATGAGTATGAAAACACATAATCAAAGATTCCAAGTAATTCACCCATGCATAACCGTAAGGACTTTTAAATGAGAGTGAATACTTTGGATGTTATTATTTTTTATTTTTTTTAAGAGAGAAAGAGTTTTGCAAAATCATCTTAGCACCATTTAAATTAGAAGACAAAAAATATTATATCCTTTATTTTAAATTCACCACTTTTAAAACATAGATTTTCAATTAGGATGTATTTCATAATTAACACGCATGAATCTTCCTATATACTAGTAAACCATTGTTATTTATAATCAAACTTCATTTTTATTTTTGTTAAGACAAATAAATTTTCAATAATTTCAATTTAATAAACCAAAACCATATATTTATCCTATAGTATTTCTTTAAAAATAAATAAAAAAAGCTTAAAAAAAATCTTCTTTTGTTTTTGGATTTTTTTTTTTGACTTTTTGGAAGAAAATTAAAAAATTAATCCTGAAAAATCAAGAAGAAGATGAGTCTCCCCCCACACTTGATTTTGACTGTGTCCCCACAGTCAACCCAAGTGAAAGGAACGTTTATTATTATTTACATGAAAATGAAATTTATTTACACGGCATCAGAAAGTATATCGCCAAAAAGTAAATGAAACGGTCCTCCAAAGATTGGTTCATTTGTCTCGTCAAGTACACGAGACACGACTTAAGCTTGAAAAACCAAACCATAAAAGATTTCGAAGTCGAATGTGGATTTGGAAAAACGAATGTCGTTTTATTAAAAATCGTGTGAGTTGTTTTATTTTCGATGATTTTTGGGGTAGATATAACGATTGATTGAAATTCAAGTTTATTTTCACCAAATTGGAAGTCAAGTTTGTCATTGAAAAATTCTTCAAAATTATTGATTTCAAAATGGTGATGTAAATCGTCCCCTTCAAAAAGTCCAAAGAAATCGTGTTCGTTAAATTCGACTTCCTTTGTTGGATTATGAACAACATTATTGCATAAATCAAGTTCAAAATTCAAAGTTGTTGTATTCAAATTTTTAGAAAAAGGAAGATCGAAATTTAAATCGATTTTCTCACCCTCAATAGAATTGAAATCCAACTCAATTACCAAATTTTCAACAACTTCGTTAAGATCATCATTTTCCATTTCAAATTTGTTATTTGAAAATCATCGATTTAGATAAAAGATGGATTATCGCTTGACTTGTCACACGTTGGGATTTGAGTATGTTTATCACGTTGATTCAAATATGTTTCGAACACCAAATTCATGTGATCATTGTACATTTCATTCAATTGTTCAACAAAGTCAAATTTGTGATTATTAACTTGAAAACTTTTGATTTGTACTTGTTGAGGACAAGAATCGCCAATTTCAATGAATGGTGGATTTGATTCTTCGGAAGTTGGGATTTGATTATGATTTTCACGAAAAGTTTTGTATTTCTCAAGTAATAAATCCCCGTTGCCTTCTTCCATTTGGTCAACAAAATCAAATTCATGATTATTAGTTTGAAAATTTTCACTTTGAATTTGATGAGGACCAAAGTTTTTAGTTGTATTGTGGTTGAGATTATACCCATTGCCAAATTCCTTTGAAAAATTGTTTCCATTTTTGTTTTGAGTTTGAAATTCATTTTGGAGATCAAAATTGAATTAGCATGGGTTATGATCGAAATTGTTCGAATTTTGAATTGAACTCAAATTTTGAAATCCTTGACTCGAGTTATTACACAAATATGAATTGCACAAATCATTTATCTCTTGATTTTGTTGTGTAGAGAGTTCGAGTAAAGATGAAATCATTTCAATGCTATTTTCAAGAGTCGAAGGTTGACCATCGTTTTGAAAATTTTGTTGTTCAAAATTTGAATTATTTACAAAATAGTTGTCGTTAAAATATCCATAAGAATTTTGAGTGAAATTGTATGGATTATACTGATTTTCACAACTATTGTAAAATTCAAGTGAGTGGGGAAACTCGGACATTTTCAAGAATGTTTTTTTTTCGTTTTTTTTGTAAAGGAAAAAATATATTTACAAATAGAGTTTATTTTTCAAAGGGAAATTGATTTTTGTTGTGTTTTTTTTTCAAATTTTTTCTTTGTCTTTGAAATGGTTTTATAATTTTTTTTAATTTTGGTTTTTCTAATTTTTTTTGAAAAAGAAAAATTAAAAGGAAGGATATAAAAAACAAAGTTAAGGAATATTTACAATTTTTCATTTTTTTAGTTTTGGATTTTGAAATTTTTTTGTGTTTTTTTTTAAATATGCATGAACTAATGCAACTAAAGGAATGCAAGGTTAATTATGAATTATTTATCCTACGTTACCCCAAAATTGCATAATCACAAATTTTCTTATATTAACAAGATAGTTCTCAGCTAGGTAACGATCAGGGGTTATCGGTGCACCACGAATCACCGTAGCAATGCAGCCGAAGGTTTAAGTACCTTCAGAGAAATAAGTCAGTATAATATTTACGAATCACCATAATATTTATAACTGATTATTGCTCTGTCGTAGCCTAGACACCAAGAATTTAAATTGTTCAAAGAAGACAAATGGTCAATATACAATTTAGAGCTATCGTTATTATTAATCAAAATTCTAGGATGTAATGCAAAGCAGAAATTAAACGTGTATTAACAATGCAAATATGAATGGATTTTTGTTTTGTCTTTTTTCTTTTGATTTTTTTTTCTTAAATATGTAAATGCAAATGCAAGCAATCAGCAATGCAATACAAATAAAACTTGAGATGCAAGCGGCGAAATATTTTTTTTAGCACACAAGCAAAGCAGTTTATTTTGGCAAGCTGAGAGAAGCAATTTATTTTTGGCAGTCTTCCTCTGAAATTTTGCTTTCGCAACCTGAAATTTAAAAACAATATATATATATATACACACAATATTTTTTTTTGTTTAATCTATAAGGATGTAGCTGAAAGAAAATGGAATCAAAACAAAATAAACAAAACAAAAGTATATAAAAAAAAATTTATTTAAGGCAAGTGATTTCTTTTAAAACTAGAAGAAAACTTAAAAACATTTCAACTTAACCCAAATTACAAAAACAATTTTTTTTTTAAAGATGGAAAAACAAAACAAAAAGGTAACAAAACTCTAGATAAATCACCCGGCCCAACAATCAAATACCAACAAAGCCCAAAAATCCCCTTTATTCGAAAATCTCGTCCCCAACGTTCATAAATCAAAATCACGTTCACAAAATTCCCAAAGCCAAAAATCCACTTAATTAAAATTCGCAAAATTAAATTTTTTCAGGCCCGGGTTCGAGGGCTTTCGAGTTCGGTGTTCGCTATTGAGGGTGATGCGATGTCAGGTGATGGATCAAGGCGGAGCGGTCGTGAACTGGTGATGGAGGCGAGAGTGAAGTATGCAGTCGATGCTGTGAATGATGGTTGTGTGCAGTGTTGTCCTATGGTTAGGAGATGTTGCGATTGTTGCAGTAGTAGTTGTGGGTTGATTGTAGTCGTGGTTTAGAACTTGGCTGATGATATTTTGAAGTTGTATGAGTTTATACAGTGGTGGAAGAAGTTATACAGTGGGGGTATTTGATGAAGTGGAGTGATGACAGTTGTATGTATGATGTTGGAGGTGTCTGGGAGGACAGTAGCGGCAATGTTTTGACAGTTGTATGTATGATGTATGAAGGGGAGTTTGAATTGAAGTGAAGAGGAGGTGTGCAGCAACAATTTTGACAGCGGGGTAGAGTGATGTTTGAGTCACGGTGGTTACAGTAGTGAGAATGATTGAAGTAGTGAGGGGTGATGAAGCGGGTCAATGTTGAGGCAATGGCTTGTGGTGATATGAGTTATTGAAGGCACAGTGGAAATATTTTGTTGGCGAGGTGGTTTTGAGGTGAATAAAGTGACAGGGAAGGGTTGTAGCAGTAGTTGATGGCAGCAAGCAGGTTGGTCTGTGATGTTGTGGTGTGGTAGAGGTCATATGTTGTGTCGCGTTTCTTGAGTGGATGGAGGAGGAGTTCAGGCACTTGGTCAGGTAAGAGGATGTGAAGTTTATTGTTGTGTTTGGTTAGAATATGGTTGAATGCAACAGTTCGATGGTAGAGGTTTGGACAGCAGTGTAGTTAGTTGTTGGTGAATGTGAAGTTCAGGGTAGTAGGCGGGTGTGTCGTAATCTGCAGTGTGGAGGAGTGGTAGTGGTTGTCACGAGTTTGTATTGGAAGAGCTAATGCTAGTAGATGCAGTGCAACAGTGGAATGGGAAGTGATGTTTGTGGCAGAAGTGATTGGATGATGGTCAGCGGTGGTGAATGAAGTAGTGGGAAGGCAAGTGTGTGGGTTGGTGGTGGTTTTCAGGTTGATGAGTGGTGGAGCTTTTGGTATGAGATATGTCATAGATGGTAAGCAGGCAGGTAAAAGTTGAATAGAAATACAAGCAAAGACGGCCAACAATTAAAAACCGAATGTAATGTTGAAGTGAAATTGAACAGAGAGTAATGTAGTGTAATGTAAATCAATGAGCAATTGTAAACTCAAAAACAGAATGTAATGAAAGTGATTTTTTCTTAACTGTGCATTTTTTATTTTTTTATGGAATGCAAATGAACGAAACAACTAGAAACAAATGCAAATAAACACTCAAACAAATGCAAGTAACAACCACACAATTATTTTTTAAAACAAATATGCAAATACGCAAAAAATAAAAACACACAAAAATAAAACAAAAATAATTCGAAGAATAGATATCAAAAATCAAAGCAATTCCCCGGCAACGGCGCTAAAAACTTGTTCGTCGACGGAATTTCTATCGGTTTAGAAAACTGTCGAACGAATTTCAAATTAAAATAAACAGCAAGCACACGGTGTACAAATGTAGCACGTGGCGAATACAGATCGATCCGCAGGGAATTGATGATTTTAAATTTCTAATCAATCAAATTAAACCAAAGTTGAAGAGTGTGATTAGCTAGAAAATGTAGAAAACTAACACAAGAAAATTGATAAAATATGAGAGTAGAAAAACAATTTAGAGAATAAATTCACTTTCTATATCATGTAGTTCAACACATATGAAATCATGATATCTCTTTCATAGTCATTTATGAGTTTAGTTGATGCATTTATCATAAGCATGACCTAATTATGTTATTAATTAACACACTTAAACCATCAAACTTTAATGCACCCTCCAACCCACTTATTAACTCTCATGAAACTTGACAAAGAAAATGAAAATGAATTTATTTTAAGTATGGCCTATTAACTATTGATTAGAAACATAGACCATCAAATTTTAATTTCAAATCACTTTCATATGCCATAATCATATTTTGATGAAGAGGCATTTGTGTTAGTGATTGCTTAAGCATAGCCTATTTGGTGTCAACAATATAGACTATCAAATTCAAAGCAAAAACAACAAATAAAACCACTTCTTTCATCATCATTAAGCATAAAAAGAGAGCATGAGTTAACAAATAGTTGAAGCTGCATAATTAGAGAGCTTCATTACCCCTAAATTGAAGGGGTTTAGCTTCTCATATTTGTCATTTAATTAACAAATGTGGCTTGCAACATAAAATGAAAACAAAAGGAAAAAGAGAGCAAAATAAAAAAACCTAATTAACAAGAAATAAACACTAATCTAATTTGCATGAATGTAAACTAGACTACTAACATAAAAGTAAATAAACAAAAGAAGAGAAGAGCATGTAAATAAAAGAGAATTAACATTGCATAAAAGAAAGAAAAATTACATGAAATAAAATGGCTAAGTAGCCATGGAAAAAGAAGAGAGAAGAGCTTTTTATTTTGAGCCTAAACTAATGAAGAGAGGAAGAGGAGGCTAAGAAGAGAGACTAACTAAAAGCGGAGATTACATGAAACATAAGCGGTATATATACAAGTTTAAAACCCTAATTCCTATTTTTGGAGAATGCCCAAAATGCCCATGAGAAAGTGTGGAGGCCAAGTTATCATTAGCATGTTTTAATCTCCACTTAAATGTACTTGAAGCCAGTAATTCCATAAGCATGTGCATTAGCCTCTAATTTGTACATTAAGGTAGGTGGGTAGGTGGGGTCCTCCATGATCTTCACTTTGAATTATTTCCATCTTCATTCCTTTAAATCCATTTTGTGCATGCATACTTCCTCATGAACCCACCAGTATAAGAAGCTAAATTCCTACAAAATATTGTAGAAATTTCTAATTAAATTCTCTCAAATTAATATATGCACACAAATGACCTTTGTGCCCTTATATGAAGATGAATATGTGAAAATTTGGAATTAATATGGATTTTGGTTAAAAAAAATTAAAATACCCGATATGATCATTTATTTAATTTAAATAGATTAAATATGGCGATAAAAATGCGCACATTTACGTGCACATCAAATACCCCTACACTTATCTTTTTATTCGTCCTCGAAAAACTAAAACTAGGATAAATCCATTTTCGTAGGAAGCACGATTGCATTGAGCATATGCAACAAGCCGTTAAACCTCTGGGTGTCTCCAGTAGGACGAGTGTTGTCTCGTGAGGGTTTTAGGCGGATACTACCCACAAAATCCACATGCAGGATGAAAATATTTACAAAATGCAACATTTGTTTACGAAGAGATGAATGCGATTTTTTGAAAATATTTACAATGAAGGATTTACTTTTAAATCGACACAAATAAGTTAAATATAGGTTTTGGTTATTATCTTGAAATTTTTTAGTCATTTACTTGTCAAAATTTTCAATAAAAACAAAGTTATCATAACAAATAGACTATAGTTTAACTTGTTATTTTGGTTGATAACAAAGTGTAATTATGAAAAGGATTCTTAGTTGATTATCAAAGTTTATCAAAGTGGTATTTTCATTTCTTTTCAATAACAAATCAAATCAACTAAGTAAAAATAGTGCTAGGATTTCAGTTGCTTGCTCTCTCATTATTTGCAAGAAAAATTACACACCTAGCTCAGTTAAACTGAGGCCAGATATACCACCCTTGCACTGCCTTTCGGGCTCACGTGAGGGGAGTACAGAGCATGGTGAGTGCATACACTTTCGTGCATACACCTATCGACCGTAGGTGGTTTTTATTAAGTCTATTCTTCTTTTTACATGTGTTTCATACATGCATAACCGTGAGGACTTTTAAATGAGTATGAAAGCACATAATCAAAGATTTCAAGTAATTCACCCATGGATAACCGTGAGGACTTTCAAATCAGAGTGAATACTTTGGATGTTATTATTTTTTATTTTTTTAAGGGAGAGAGAGTTTTGCAAAATCATCTTAGCACCATTTAACTTAGAAGACAAAAAAAATGTTATATCCTTTATTTCAAATTCACCACTTTTAAAACAAAGACTTTCAATTAGGATGTATTTCATAATTAACACGCATGAATCTTCCTATATACTAGTTAAACCTTTGTTATTTATAATCAAACTTCATTTTTATTTTTTTAAGACAAATAAATTTTCAATAATTTAAATTTAATAAACCAAAACCATATATTTATCCTATAGTGTTTCTTTAAAAATAAATAAAAAACGCTTAAAAAAAATCTTCTTTTGTTTTTGGAATTTTTTTTTTGAGTTTTTGGAAGAAAAATGAAAAATTAATCCTGAAAAATCAAGAAGAAGATGAGTCTCCCCCCACACTTGATTTTGACTGTGTCCCCACAGTCAACCCAAGTCAAAGGAACGTTTATTATTATTTACATGAAAATGAAATTTATTTACACGGCATCAAAAAGTATATCGCCAAAAAGTAAATGAAACGGTCTTCCAAAGATTGATTCATTTGTCTCGTCAAGTACACGAGACACGACTTAAGCTTGAAAAACCAAACCATAAAAGATTTCGAAGTCGAATGTGGATTTGGAAAAACGAATGTCGTTTTATTAAAAATCGTATGAGTTGTTTTATTTTCGATGATTTTTGGGGTAGATATAACGATTGATTAAAATTCAAGTTTATTTTCTCCAAATTGGAAGTCAAGTTTATCGTTGAAAAATTCTTCAAAATTATTGATTTCAAAATGGTGATGTAAATCGTCCCCTTTGGAATCCAACAACTCATCTTCAAAAAGTCCAAAGAAATCGTGTTCGTTAAATTCGACTTCCTTTGTTGGATTATCAGCAACTTTATTGCATAAATCAAGTTCAAAATTCAAAGTAGTTGTATTCAAATTTTCAGAAAAAGGAAGATCGAAATTTAAATCGATTTTCTCACCCTCAATAGAATTGAAATCCAACTCAATTACCAAATTTTCGACAACTTCGTTAAGATCATCATTTTCCATTTCGAAATTTGTTATTTGAAAATCATCGATTTGGATAAAAGATGGATTATCGCTTGGCTTGTCACACGTTGGGATTTGAGTATGTTTGTCACGTTGATTCAAATATGTTTCGAATATCAAATCCATGTGATCATAGTACATTTCATTCATTTGTTCAACAAAGTCAAATTTGTGATTATTAACTTGAAAACTTTTGATTTGTACTTGTTGAGGACAAGAATCGCCAATTTCAATAAATGGTGGATTTGATTCTTCGGAAGTTAGGATTTGATTATGATTTTCACGAAAAGTTTTATATTTCTCAAGTAATAAATCCCCGTTGTCTTCTTCCATTTGGTCAACAAAATCAAATTCATGATTATTAGTTTGAAAATTTTCACTTTGAATTTGATGAGGACCAAAGTTTTCAGTTGTATTGTGGTTGAGATTATACCCATTGCCAAATTCTTTTAAAAAATTGTTTCCATTTTTGTTTTGAGTTTGAAATTCGTTTTGGAGATCAAAATTGAATTGGCATGGGTTATGATCGAAATTGTTCAAATTTTGAATTGAACTCAAATTTTGAAATCCTTGACTCGGGTTATTACACAAATATGAATTGCATAAATCATTTATCTCTTGATTTTGTTGTGTAGAGAGTTCGAGTAAAGATGAAATCATTTCAATGCTATTTTCAAGAGTCGAAGGTTGTTCATCGTTTTGAATATTTTGTTGTTCAAAATTTGAATTATTTACAAAATAGTTGTCGTTAAAATGTCCATAAGAATTTTGAGTCAAATTGTATGGATTATACTGATTTTCACAACTATTGTAAAATTCAAGTGAGTGGGGAAACTCGGACATTTTCAAGAATGTTTTTTTTTCGTTTTTTTTGTAAAGGAAAAAATATATTTACAAATAGAGTTTATTTTTCAAAGGGAAATTGATTTTTGTTGTGTTTTTCTTTTCTTTCAAATTTTTTCTTTGTCTTTGAAACGGTTTTATAATTTTTTTTAATTTTGGTTTTTCTAATTTTTTTTGAAAAAGAAAAATTAAAAGGAAGGATTTAAAAAACAAAGTTAAGGAAAATTTACAATTTTTCTTTTTTTTAGTTTTGGATTTTGAAATTTTTTTTGTTTTTTTTTAAATATGCATGAACTAATGCAACTAAATGAATGCAAGGTTAATTACGAATTATTTCTCCTAAGTTACCCCAAAATTGCATAATCACAAATTGTCTTATATTAACAAGATAGTTCTCAGCCAGGTAACGGGCAGGGGTTATCGGTGCACCACGAATCACCGTAGCAATGCAGCCGAAGGTTTAAGTACCTTCAGAGAAACAATTCAGTATAATATTTACGAATCACTGTAATATTTATAACTGATTATTGCTCTGTCGTAGCCTAGACACCAAGAATTTAAATTGTTCAAAGAAGACAAATGGTCAATATACAATTTAGAGCTATCGTTATTATTAATCAAAATTCTAGGATGAAATGCAAAGCAGAAATTAAACATGTATTAACAATGCATATATGAATGGATTTTTGTTTTGTCTTTTTTCTTTTGAATTTTTTTTAAATATGTAAATGCAAATGCAAGCAATCAACAATGCAATACAAATAAAACTAGAGATGCAAGCGGTGAAATATTTTTTTTAGCACACAAGCAAAGCAGTTTATTTTGGCAAGCTGAGAGAAGCAATTTATTTTTGGCAGTCTTCCTCTGAAATTCTGCTTTCGCAACCTGAAATTTAAAAACAATATATATATATATATATATATACACAATATTTTTTTTGTTTAATCTATAAGGATGTAGCTGAAAGCAAATGGAATCAAAAAAAAATAAACAAAAGTATATAAAAAAAAATATTTTAGGTAAGTGATTTCTTTTAAAACTAGAAGAAAACTTAAAAACAATTCAACTTAACCCAAATTACAAAAACAATTTTTTTTTTAAAGATGGAAAAACAAAACAAAAAGGTAACAAAACTCTAGATAAATCACCCGGCCCAACAATCAAATACCAGCAAAGCCCAAAAATCCCCTTTATTCGAAAATCTCGTCCCCAACGTTCATAGATCGAAATCACGTTCACAAAATTCCCAAAGCCAAAAATCCACTTAATTAAATTCACAAAATTAAATTGTTTGTGGCGCAGGTTCGAGGGCTTTCGAGTTCGGTGTTCGCTATTGAGGGTGATGCGGTGTCAGGTGATGGATCAAGGCGGAGCGGTCGTGAACTGGTAAGCGAGAGTGAAGTATGCAGTCGATGCTGTGAATGATGGTTGTGTGCAGCGTTTTCCTATGGTTAGGAGATGTTGCGATTGTTGCAGTAGTAGTTGTGGGTTGATGGTAGTCGTGGTTTAGAACTTGGCTGATGATATTTTGAAGTTGTATGAGTTTATACAGTGGTGGAAGGAGTTATACAGTGGGGGTATTTGATTTAGGGGAGTGATGACAGTTGTATGTATGATGTTGGAGGTGTCTGGGAGGACAGTAGTGGCAATGTTTTGACAGTTGTATGTATGATGTATGAGGGGGAGTTTGAATTGAAGTGAAGAGGAGGTGTGCAGCAACAATTTTGACAGCGGGGTAGAGTGATGTTTGAGTCACGGTGGTTACAGTAGTAAGAATGATTAATGTAGTGAGGGGTGAAGAAGCGGGTCAATGTTGAGGCAATGGCTTGTGGTGATATGAGTTATTGAAGGCACAGTGGAAATATTTTGTTGGCGAGGTGGTTTTGAGGTGAATAAAGTGACAGGGAAGGGTTGTAGCAGTAGTTGATGGCAGCAAGAAGGTTGGTCTGTGATGTTGTGGTGTGGTAGAGGTCATATGTTGTGTCGCGTTTCTTGAGTGGATGGAGGAGGAGTTCAGGCACTTGGTCAGGTAAGAGGATGTGAAGTTTATTGTTGTGTTTGGTTAGAATATGGTTGAATGCAACAGTTCGATGGTAGAGGTTTGGACAGCAGTGTAGTTAGTTGTTGGTGAATGTGAAGTTCATGGTAGTAGGCGGGTGTGTAGTAGTCTGTAGTGTGGAGGAGTGGTAGTGGTTGTCACGAGTTTTTATTGGAAGAGGTGATGCTAGCAGATGCAGTGCAACAGTGGAATGAGAAGTGATGTTTGTGGCAGAAGTGATTGGATGATGGTCAGCAGTGGCGAATGAAGTAGTGGGAAGGCAAGTGCGTGGGTTGGTGGTGGTTGTCAGGTTGATGAGTGGTGGAGCTTTTGGTATGAGATATGTCATAGATGGTAGGCAAGAAGGCAAAAGTTGAATAGAAATATAAGCAAAGACGGCCAACAGTTCAAAACAGAATGTAATGTTGAAGTGAAATTAAACAGAGAGTAATGTAAACAGTGAACAGTGTAATGTAAATCAAAGAGCAATTGTAAACTCAAAAACAGAATGTAATGAAAGTGATTTTTTCTTAATTGTGTATTTTTTATTTTTTTATGAAATGCAAATGAACGAAACAACTAGAAACAAATGCAAATAAACACTCAAACAAATGCAAGCTACAACCACACAAATTTTTTTAAAAAAACAAATATGCAAATACGCAAAAAAAAAACACACAAAAATAAAACAAAAATAATTCGAAGAATAGATATCAAAAATCAAAGCAATTCCCCAGCAACGGCGCCAAAAACTTGTTCGTCGACGGAATTTCTATCGGTTTAGAAAACCGTCGAACGAATTTCAAATTAAAATAAACCGCAAGCGCACGGTGTACGAATGTAGCACGTGGCGAATGCGGGTCGATCCGTAGGGAATTGATGATTTTAAATTTCAAATCAATCAAATTAAACTAAAGTTGAAGAGTGTGATTAGCTAGAAAATGTAGAAAACTAACGCAAGAAAATTGATAAAATATGAGAGTAGAAAAACAATTTAGAGAATAAATTCACTTTCTATATCATGTAGTTCAACACATATGAAATCATGATATCTCTTTCATAGTCATTAGTGAGTTTAGTTGATGCATTTATCATAAGCATGACCTAATTATGTTATTAATTAACACACTTAAACCATCAAACTTTAATGCACCCTCCAACCCACTTATTAACTCTCCTGAAACTTGACAAAGAAAATGAAAATGAATCTATTTTAAGTATGGCCTATTAACTATTGATTAGAAACATAGACCATCAAATTTTAATTTCAAATCACTTTCATATGCCATAATCATATTTTGATGAAGAGGCATTTGTGTTAGTGATTGTTTAAGCATAGCCTATCTGGTGTCAACAATATAGACTATCAAATTCAAAACAAAAACAACAAATAAAACCACTTCTTTCATCATCATTAAGCACAAAAAGAGAGCATGAGTTAACAAATAGTTGAAGCTACATAATTAGAGAGCTTCATTACCCCTAAATTGAAGGGGTTTAGCTTCTCATATTTGTCATTTAATTAACAAATGTAGCTTGCAACATAAAATGAAAACAAAAGGAAAAAGAGAGCAAAATAAAAAAACTAATTAAGAAGAAATAAACACTAATCTACTTTGCATGAATGTAAACTAGACTACTAACATTAAAGTAAATAAACAAAAGAAGAGAAGAGCATGTAAATAAAAGAGAATTAACATTGCGTAAAAGAAAGAAAAATTATATGAAATAAAATGGCTAAGTAGCCATGGAAAAAGAAGAGAGAAGAGCTTTTTATTTTGAGCCCAAACTAATGAAGAGAGGAAGAGGAGGCTAAGAAGAGAGACTAACTAAAAGGGGAGATTACATGAAACATAAGGTGTATATATACAAGTTTAAAACCCTAATTCCTATTTTTGGAGAATGCCCAAAATGCCCATGAGAAAGTGTGGAGGCCAAGTTATCGTTAGCATGTTTTAATCCCCACTTAAATGTACATGAAGCCATTAATTCCATAAGCATGTGCATTAGCCTCTAATTTGTATATTAAGGTAGGTGGGTAGGTGGGGTCCTCCATGATCTTCACTTTGAATTATTTTCATCTTCATTCCTTTAAATCCATTTTGTGCATGCATACTTCCTCATGAACCCACCAATATGAGAAGCTAAATTCCTGCAAAATATTATACAAATTTCCAATTAAATTCTCTCAAATTAATATATGCACACAAATGACCGTTTTGCCCTTATATGAAGATGAATATGTGAAAATTTGGAATTAATATGGATTTTGGTTAAAAAAATTAAAATACCCAATATGATCATTTATTTAATTTAAATAGATTAAATATGGCGATAAAAATGCGCACATTTACGTGCACATCACTTTGTGATGCAGGGGATTGGGCGTAATCCTCGATACGGTGATCTAGGCCACGTACTGTGATGGACGGTACCCCGGTATCCCTGCCATTGATGGAAACCCATTCTTCCTACGAGACCCTACGGTTTTGTTTTTACTGCAGACTATTGTGGCTAGTAGCTGGAATTTAGTAGATGTAACAATTTCGGCTATTTCTTATTTACTTGAAAACCATAGACACTATTATAATATCATTGGATTTCCTATCAAATGTTTTGATTAGCGTAAGATAAAAACTTTTCCATGTTTATATGTGGCAAGTCTTACGTGATACCTTTTGTTTTCAAAGGATTTTCTAAAGTTAAGCAGTTTTTAACCCGTTTACTCACACCAGACCCCTGTCTGACCCGAGTGTTTATTTTCTATTTTATTAAACTCTTGGGTACTCATATTATGTATGAGTAGTCGAGTGATTCAGGTTAGCTTGACGAATTCTGGAGGAGATATGGAGCAGGAGGCTTCCACGTGTAGATATATTATGGTTCCGCTGTGTTTGTATGATATCTGTATCTTGTGTACTTGAGTTGTATAGTTAGACAGATGTTTATAACTGTCTAATATGTGTTGTATAAGTTGTGTACTCTGATGTAATATGATACTATGTAATATTTTATGTGATATATTATATTTCATTCGTTCCGCTGTGAGTTATCTGATGTTGTTGTGTTTCTTCTTTCTTATATTTTCTTCTTCTATCCCTTTCTTTCTTAATTAGTGATGCGACTTTCTGGTGTTAGAAAGTTGGGTCGCTACAGATGGAGCTAGGTTCCTCCTTCCAATGTGATTCAAGATGGCATTGACTATTGGAAGGACTACTTGGTTGAATTTTTCTTGGACTCCAAACCGGACAATCATTTAGTTAAAGCGAGATGCAACCAAGTTTGGAAGCAGAGAGGAGGTCTTAGTGTCCACTTCAATAATGTTAATGTACTATTTCAAGTTTACTCGTTTTAATGAGAGGCAATGTATCCTTGAATCTAATTCGATTCTAATCGCAGGGAAGCTGTTCATAGTCTCTTCCTGGAATCCTTCTATTGATAGAGCAATTGAGTAGGTTTTATCTATTCCTATATAGACCAACTATTCTCGTATTCTCTTAGTGCTATAGCATATGATTGGTCTTAACTGGCCGACCGACCTAGTTGGCAATGTTAAGATTCCAACATGGCAGCAAAGAAGAGACTAGTTTATGCCAAGGCCTTGATTGAGATAACTCCAACCAAACCCTTATCCTCTACCCTTCGTGTTCATCTTCCTGATGGTCATGAAGCAAAGATTCTTATTCGTTACAGTTGAAAGTCAGATATTTGTATGTCCTGTCGGTCCTTTGGGCATTCCACCGATTCTTGTTCGCGTGCGTCATCTGCTGCTCCTTTGCCTTCGAGGACCCCACTTCCTAGACCCCTTGTTAGGAAGTGGGTTCCGAAAGCTGCCCCAGTTTTTCCTTCCCTTCCTTTTGATGACATCATTCTGGTTGCTTCTCCTGAAATTCCTCCTCATGCTATTTATCTAATTGTCGATGTTCCTTCTGACCCATTGCCTGATGGCCCTTCCTTTGATACTATTGTTTGGGACCCTGATGAGCGTGCTTGGCTACACCTACCTTCGGACATGAGATTGTCACCTGAGAGAATACCTTTTACGCTTACCTCAATGACTCTGTTGCGGATAAGAGAAATCTTATTTACCATATTGATGGTGAGGGCCATGCCCTCATAAGGGAGGATGGGGTTAGTGAGGTGAACAAAAGTTCTATGATGTTTCGTGGGATAAAAAGGTTATTTACTCTCCTGCTTCTGTTGGTAAAGGCTCTACTTTTCGCTGCATATCTTGATGTTATTAGTCCAATGTTAGATGATGGTAGTGCTTGTCCTTCTTCCCTTTTTGGGGGGTAAGCGAGTTCTTTTGTAGTAGTATAGGCCTATTTGTCTATCTCCTGTTCCATAGTGTATCGATGGCTCGTCCACTTTAATCAGCTGTTATGTGCATGTATAGATCACCTATTCTTTATCTATATACAATGACATTGCCAACTATAAATATGGCTAGCTTTGCTAAAAAAGTCGTAATGTTAATAGTATGAATAACATCAAAGCACAAGAATATGAAATATTTTAAACACACTTTCAAAAAAAACTTTCTCATTTCTTTCAAAAATGATATTTCATGTTCATTATGTAATTCCAAACGTTTCCTGGATTTAGATAAATATAATCGCTACAAAATACTCTAAGAGCGACATATGCCCCCTTGGTTGATTAGAGTAGTTACTACTAGACAGTTATAATATCTATCATTACATACATTCTAATCAAAATAACTTTAACACAACGGATAATAAATATAGATAGACTCCTACATAGCTAGCTTTGCATTCTGCACATCTCCGTAAGCTTTATTCTCCAAAACCTACTTAACCTAAGAGACCCTTACTCTCGACCTACTTAAATCAAATTTTGAACACCCGAGAGTTTAAGAGAAGAACATAAACTGCGAGTCTGACAAGAAGCATGGTGTGAATAATAATATATCATCTTGATTTCATAGATATATAGTGAGACCACATCACTGAGCGAGACGGGTTTTCGCCTCACTAATATCCTTTTTTAAAATATATCTTTTGCAAAACAAAATACAGCAACCATACTGGTTAAATAGATGATATAGATGATTATGTGCATGCATCCTACATGGGTAATCATGACTATCGGTTAAATCAGTGGACTATCCGTCCCAATATTTAGTTTTCATATGGTAACCACCAACCTACATGGCTGACTCAAGCCTACCAGATATACCAAATTCCCTGACTGACTGTTAGAAAAAAGCCGGACAGTCTGTCCAAGTACACTTATCATTGTGTTTACCTGACTATCTGCCAATCTCATAATTTTGTTAGACTTGCTGTGAACCTAAAGATTTTACAGGCCAACTTATAACCTATCTTAACTTTACGTATTCCTTTTTATACGTAAACCTACTTTTAGTCTTGCCCTTGATAAAGCCCTGTGCATTGGAATTTTGAACTTATATCACCTAGGGGCTAGCAGCTGAACTATAGGGCGCTACCCTACACCTCTAATCTCTGAGTCAAATTTATCTTATTCACAATTATCCAAAAGTGATGAGAGTAATCATTCCTTATTAAAACTCTAAGTATACCCTTTTTCTATTTCCTTGAAATCAATTTCTTTATACACGATTTAACCCTTGAAATCATATTTAAAACAAGGAAAATATGGCCTTTACTTTATTCAAAATATTTATTTCATGATATATGCTTTTATAAATTATATTGCTAAACCTCAAACCACTTGGAAGTTATCTCACTTCGAAACCACAGGCTATAAAGCCAAAACTATACAAAGCCTTTATATTGATATAGCACGAAAAAGATATAGTCGATGAAGGTCTTCACCCCTCTAAATATATTAAAGTCTTCGACCAATAAAATATAAGGTTACATGTCGAAGCTAATTACTTTGTATAGCATATTATGAAGCCTCAAAGGATATTCGTCTGCATTAGTGAATCTCGACATCAATGTCTTAAGGAAAATAAGCGGCATCATTAGGGCCAAAGTGAAAACAAGAAGCATTAAAGCCTTTTTCAAAAAAAAGCTACGAAGATTAAGAATAGCAATCTCCTTAACATTCCACGTTGTTCTATTTAATTTATCTAAATATATATCCTAAATAATGTTAACCAAAATTATGGTTGTTATAAAAACCAAGAGCAGGGAAGGAATATCATCAACTTTTCCCTTTTTAATCTCTTTTACCTTTTCTAATTGAGTGGTCTGCTTTTCTAACAATGACGGACCAGATTTAAGCTCGTGGCACCTGTATAACACCCAGGATAGAATCTGCTAAAGAGGTAAGGGAGGAATTAGGGAAGAAATAATGATAGACTCGATTGTTACCGCACAGTGAACCAGAGCTAGGTACACATCAAGTAAAGGGGCAATGATGGGTAGACCTAAAACTTGAGAAAATGAAATATGAAGATTAGAAACATCAACGAGTGTCATCTAAGCCTTCTTAAACATAGGAGAAATTAGAGATATATACTTCCAGGAGGAACAAAAGTTGTATAGTAAGGAGTCCCATCAAACTCTTCTCTACGATGGGAGATAAAGATGGTAGCTTCAAGGCATACTTGGGTATTGTATAACCATCCTCAAGGTTGTATTGAATATCAGCTAAAGAAGTTAAATAAATTATCTCTTCGGAAGTTCTGATGGGAATTAAATCTGTAGAAATCCTAAAGGATGGAACAATAGGCTTAAGGATGAGAGGCCTAGATGTGACAGAATTAACAACAGCAGGAGTACTGCTAAGTTAGTCACTTCTATTGGAAGCCCTTGAGTGATGGGACTTAAAATTTCAGCCAATCCTTAGAACTAGATTCAGGTAAGTTTCCTGCACGCACTTGGTCGGAATTCAAAGCCTTGGAAGCTAACATCACTTTGCATACAACAAGAGCAACAAAATCCTTAATGTTTAGGAGGTCGGCCTTTAGCACATTTTCATCGACCTCGACCCACCTGAGTGTTCTTTATCATACCCAATAATTTCCTCCTAGGACATGGTAAGTGCTTTGGGTTATTCATTGTCAAGCCACCTTTAATTTCTAAACTTGATATTGTTTGCATAGAAGCAAACTAGAGAGGGCTCTATCTTAGACTTGACCTTATCTTTAGCATTGTTTGCATGAGTTTCGGTATCTTTCTGTGCTTACTGATCATCGGGCATTTTCTATATATAATCCTTGGCTTACTTAATGGCTTCATTCTTATCTTTTTTCTTGGCCTCCAGCACAACCTCTAATCTTGAAATTTTCAAAGTCTATTCATTAATAATTTTCTGAAGTGCCTTTTATTCCATAGCAACTGTGCGGCTCATGTGATGTGCATACTCGAATTGAGTCTGTTGCATTTGGAACTTATCTTCAAAATATTTTTTCTCTTCCTATAACTTTTCTCCATGGCTTTGTAAGACAGCTTGATCTCTTCCAACTCTTTTTCTAAAGTAGCAATGATTCTCTCATTGTCTTTCTTTTATATCACCTTCTCTTCAAGGATTAGCTGCTTCTCCCAGTTAACGTGAGATAGGGCATGTGCGAGTCTCCTTCATATATTATACTGATCGTTTTCATCTTTCACACAAGTCATGACGTCTCTAGCCATGTTAACAAGAATGTTTTTAAAATAATAAGCGAATTTAACCCATTAAGACAAAATGTTGGGAAAGCTCTTTGTAGCTAAACGATTTGTGGGTTTGAGGTAGAATCTATTGCTGCCTTAAAAACATGAGTAGAAGCATGTTCTACACCAGATCTTTGTTCAGAGGTATCAAAAGTAGTAGAGCCAAAGAGTTGATTAGCATGTTTGGATCTATGGAAGGACGTTATTGGTTGTGTGACAAGAGATATAGAAGTAGGCACAGCCGGAGCCTTTGAGGAATGCATATGCTCAGGTTTATCGAAATATATATCTTGACCCTTAGACAAAGGTGAGTGGTTGCAACTTCGCGAAAGGGATACCCAAACTAGTCCTTAGCGGTCATGTGACCCTCGATCATGATCATCATGATGTTTGCATTCTTCGTCATGCTTTTCTTGTTCTCCTTATGACACCTTGCTGATTTAGACACATATGACGATTCGCTGTGTCGGTGTGAGCGATTATAATTGCAATTGCCTGAAGAGTGACCTTGGGGTTCATCAAAAAGATGGAGGCGTCCATTTGTACCTAAAAAACTCAACCAAGTTAAAATTTATAAATCAAAGAATAACACGTGTAGTGAAAACGTATGGAAAGTTTGAGTGTCATGTAAAGTGTCAATGTGCACTGATACCACAACCGACCATGCTTGTGAAATCGAATAAGCAGAATTATCTCCCTTAAAATAGTTAATGGCACGTCTGAAACCATGCAAATAGAAGAATCAATATTAGGAAGGCTGAAATTATCAAGGTCATAAAATGGAATATTATATGGAATGTTGACAAGTGAACCGTATATATCATCGGTTGGGCAAGCCGGAGTTGCCTCTCTGACTGGAGCCTAATGTGGTTGTAGAATAGGATGGGTGAGATGATCTTTAATCTTAGATGACGGGTAGTGAGTGGCATTTGAATATCGCCACTTATCACCCCCATAGACTCATGAGCAAGGATTACATTTTCACCATCACCCTCATCCTCATTATCAACATCACCTTCTTTATTGTTGTCATCATCACCATTCCTCATCCTCCCCTTAATTAACTAGAAGATCTTGAATAGTAGGGATCCTTATGGTTTTCAGAAGCCTAGGGTTAGACCTCAACCTTCTAAGCAGGCTAGGCATCTCTACGAGCAATGCAAATGAGGCCAAGGCTAAGATTACAGTATGGAAGTTGAAATAGCCACATCTTTTCTTCTATCAAAATAAATTTCAATTTTCACTCTTTAGCATGGATCGCTTGAAGAGTATGTCCAAATGGAATATCTATAAATTTACGAAATGATGGAATTAGCGATTTGAACGGAGCTAACTTCACCAAAGCAATAAGTAACAGTAGAAATCATGTTTTGAATCCAAGTGAAACTAGATGGACAACATATAAAGAAATATTCATCTTTGAATTGGCTCAAATTTTCAAGAGACCTATGATCACATAACAAACTTTCGACGATTCTAAATAAACCAAAGAAAGGTCAACTTATCACTTTTTTAAGCTAATAAAAATCTAATGCCATTCAATATGGGTATCCTGCCCAAGCGACGAAGATAAACCATATAAATTTTGTTTAAGGAAGCACGTCTATTTGGATGAACTTGAACAGGGGTAAGCTTCATAAACTGAAAGACAGGGCGAATAAAATGACTGAAATGGGACCTCCGAAAAGACACATATAGATACTGCAAGTGATATACGTCCTTAAAAGGAATACCATGCCTTTCATGATTTTTCTAATGCCTGCTTCATCTAGTGTGGATATCGGATAATATGGGGGTTATCGAGAATTAAAGCGCCCTCAAGATTCATACCAGGGGAAACCCTTGCAAAAGCTTCGTCTCCCACTATGAAAGGGACCACCTCTAAAGACTATCGTATTGAATGACGAGGTGGCTGAAGTTAAAAAGACAATGCAGTATATGGCAAAGCAGATGTTGAGGTAGAAGCTGAATACGTTGTAGATGGGATAAAATCTGATATATATGGACTTATACTCATCACAAAGAGATGTAAGGAGAATCTACTATTCATGATTACTAAAAAACTTGACATATAAGCAAGGCCTAGTAGAATTTAACTTTGATCTTCATGCTGAAATTAAGCTCTATGCAGTCGATGTATGAGACCCAATGGACATCAAAGTGTACTGATTAACCAGATCTCATGCATTAATGGGGGCAGTGATATGCAATTCAGTCTAGCAGTGTATGTCCTGTATCCAAAGCATGGTGCACACAAATGCTTTGTCTAGATAGCTCGCTCGTGCTAGCAAACAAGCTCCATGGCATTACAGAATCATATGTCGAATTATACCTATTAACATATAATTTAAGATAATGAAATTGACATCCAAAGCAACATGGAACTTTTCTTTACGGGGACATTGAAATGAAGTGCTCAACTCAAAGTAGTAGCAAAAGAGTCCATTGTATGTAGGAGCACATTCTATGTGATTAGTATATAAAACCAACCTACAAAAACTCAACTACCGGTCCACATTCAACCAAGAAGTATTAAAAATTAACCACCTTCTTCCTTGAACTTAAAAACTTATTCAAAATGCAAAATTATTATAGCCATGAGAGTGACTGGAGTTCAAGCCATGACCAACCCAAAGAAAACTCGGAGCACTTGAAAGTACAATAAAAACTTGAGCTCAAACATATTCCCCTAGATGATTCGCCGAGTCAACTAAAGAATGCCTAAACCAAAGCTACCATAAAAAAATACAAGGAAGATGGTGGAGTACCAATGTGGTGGAGTGAATTTCAATAGCCATATATAAGAACACGCAACTCTAGACCACCTTCTACCTACCTAGATTTGAAGATGATGGCGGCCAAAAAGCAAAAATTGTGATGACGAAACCAAATTGAAATCTAACTAAATTGGGCCAAGTCGTGTGAGTTGAAAGTTGAACAACTCGGGGAGGTGCAGGCAGCTTTGGTCAAGAATAGGCGATGTCAAAAGCAAGCGGTGGCACTTTGAAGCCTACATCAATGATCGAAGTGGAAGCTCGAAATTAGGTTCACGAACAATGTTAAATGAGAAAAGTAGAACCTGAAAAGAAAATAATTCTAAGTGTTATTTAAACACATAACACTTGGAAAACCACGCAAAATTCGGTTCCAAGGCACAACGCACAACTAGATACCAAGTTAAAAAAAAGAAAAGTAAAAGAAAAAAGTAATACGCAATGGAAATGAAAATGGATGCAAACAATATGAGAGATGATATCCTACGTGATTGAATGAAACGAGTCTGAATGAAAAATCTGAGGTAGATACTTCTACTCTTATATCATCCAAGTGATATGAACCCATAGCTATTCAAGGTAACATGATAATCCGGAGGAGACACGCTACTTTGCGAAAATAGTTCGAAGGATAATAACATCTATTCTGATTAGAGTAGGAAGTCAATGACTTGTCTTGATCCAAAGCATGCCTTGCTAACACAATGCATAATTTAGGGGTCAAGTGCTAAACCGCTTATGGACATGGCTGTATCTCGACGAGTCGAAACCATTGAATAGTCATAAAATGGGTGAAGAAATCTAGAACATGAGTATAAATGAAAACTCAAGTGAAGTCCAAAGAAGTATCACTGAACCTTGCCTACCATGAAAAGGCACTTAACCATTTTTCCAAACAAGTAGCATAAGACAAAAGAAAAGACATGAGTCAACATCACAACTCGGTACCAAGTCGCAAATGACATGCCAATGTTCTACCTTTACGAAGTCTATGACAAAAAAGAACAACATGGAGTCAAGGATGGTGTGCTGACATAATATCTTTACGAGAATGAAAAGTAAAGCCAAGTAACTAAAAAGTTGAAAACCCATAAGTCAGCATTGAGTAGTGAAGCACAACTTGGTACTAATTTGAGTACCAACATGGTGATCTGGCCACAATCTTCATCTAGAGCCTGCTGCTGAATGCGAAGAATGCGAGGAGAAGGTT
This sequence comes from Allium cepa, assembly GCA_030765085.1. Taxonomy (NCBI): domain Eukaryota; kingdom Viridiplantae; phylum Streptophyta; class Magnoliopsida; order Asparagales; family Amaryllidaceae; genus Allium; species Allium cepa. Next base: position 69,925,629 of record CM060940.1, on the reverse strand, counting down.
TTAGACTTTATTTCGTCGATCTTCATCTATAAATAGGAGGGAAAGTGCACAAAATCCTTTTTTTACCTTTTGAATTATTAGATTTACCCGGAGGCTCTATTGGATTCTTACCTGAGTTGTAGGCAACCAAGTTGTAAAATCGCTATTGTAAAGAAAGCCAGAAATCATTAACAAAGTTGATAGTGGATGTAGGATATTGTTCTCGGTCGAATCAATATAAACCTTTTATGTTTTTTTTTCTCAATTCAATAACTATTACTTATTATTTGTTTGGGTATTTGTCACAATTTTGGTGAAAACACATAGTTACACCCATAATCATGTCACTTATATCCATCCACCTATCATAAACACACTATAAGACTATGTTGTACATTGGTTACTACTCCCATTTGCCCTTAATAACGAACTATTAGACTTTAAGTGACTTTGGGCAATGGCTTTAATGAGAGTAATATCGCTCGACCTCAAACTCATTAACTTATCAAATTGGCATCACGAATTCGGGGCACGATTCCATAACTAGAACTACTAGTTGGATACTAGCCTATGTGATGGGTTCTAATCATGCGCTCTCCATAGCATTATAAACCCTATGACGTAAATTTCTAATGTATAATTCATGACTAGATGAGTCCCAATCAGAGTAACTATATATACCCTTGACTTCACGAGTCCTAATAAGAGCATCTCAACATAATAAATCCTCAACTACTACCCTAAGAGTAAATAATGTTTCTCCATAGTTAGTCCTTGGAGGATGAATCCATAATTCCCACCATAACTCTAACCCATAGTCCTTAGTGAGTAATAGACTTTCAACTGCTAGTCTCGATAAAATAGTCAAGTCTAGATGATGCCATAAATTCCTAACCCCGTATTACAAATGAGAGTGACATTTACTTATAAAATTAATCAAACAAACATCACTTGAGTTCCCTATACCACGTAGTGTTAACCCAATCATTTACTAAAGGTACGTAAATTACACTCAGTGTAAACATATAATATTCTATATAGTGACTCAAAAGAAAAACCGAAATAAAATTACCAAATGTCTCATATCACTTGGTAGTATCAATTTATTAATTCAATATTCTTAAGGTATAAAATTACATCATTCAACCATTTATTGATTAAAAAGGAGTTTTATTGTAAAAGGACCTCTTTCCCAAAAAATCAATTTTTAATTTCAAATATTGTTATAAACTTTTAGTGAGGTTTTAAATTATTAAATTCTAATTCTATTATGAACTCTTTATTGATTTCCCAACTTCATTACTTTAAAAGAAGTTATTTAATTACAAAGGAGTTCTTCTTTTAAACCCTCGTTTAATTCCAGAATCACCAAACTCCTTTTCGAAGTTAATTCGTATAATATGTAACCATCTTTAATACAAACATGAAGTTCGTAAACTACAAATTCCTTTAAAACCAAAGTTTAAATTATATTATTCTTTTCAAAATGATTTCAACTCAAAATACTTGCAATTCTCTAATATTAAATTTCAAAACCAATATTTAAAGCCTTTATTTACTTCGAAACATTGTCAAACACTTTTGAAAATAATTTATCAAACTAAAATTTTGTTTTTCTTAGTTAAAATAACACCAGAAAGGATTTTTCTACAAACTTGAATTCCTTGGTATATAAAATTCATAACTTACCTTTTTATTTCAAAAATGATTCATATTAAAAAAAATTGCCATACAATAAAAGGAAATCACATTAAACCTCCTTATTTTTCTATAGAAATATATCTTTTGAACGAAACTTCACGTTTATTCAAATTTCATAAAATATTTCATGGATTTGGAAAAAAAAATTTAGATCCTCCTTATAAAAGAATACTCCTTCAAAAGAAATTAATCAAGATAATATGGCTATTCATAGATTTGTTTATGAATCTATTTCACTTCTCTTTATTTTAAACGAAAAAACTTAATATCAATAAAATAATTATATAAAATATAGCTTTAAACATAAAACTTTATTTCTATTTATAAATTAACACTAAAATCTCTATTTCCAAAGATGATTTAAATTTCATAAACTTAAAATATATACTTCAAAAACTCTTCCACTTTTCTATATTTTCAAATCAACTAATTTAACTTTATTAAAACAATATCCTAAACTCTTTCTTTTTATAAATCATTTATATAATTAAATTCAAAAATATCCACTTTTAAAAATAAGATGTATACCTCAAACAAATTTACAGATTTACTTCCAAAGCATTTAAATTAATTTCTCCCTCTTTAATCAATTCCAGATACAAATTCCGATCTAATTCAGTCCATACTGCAACTTATACGTATACACCGAAGCATCAACATCAATAAACAACCAAAATTCATCCACCAATAATAAAATAATGGCATCATCTCAATTCCTACCAACTAATTCATGTCGAGTTAATTCTTCTTTGCAACAATCAATTTAAAGGTGTATTATGAGTAAATAAATCTATGAACCTCATTATAGCCTTTAAAATGGAATACTTGAGCTTGAAATTTTGCTTCAGTTCCCAATTTAGCTAAAATATAACCATCCCCATCTTTACCCTCTTGCCCAAACCTTCGACTATTATGATGTTGTCGCTCATTCAAAGTCACGTACCACTCCCGCTACTTCTTTACCGATGCTTAGATTTACATGCCTTAACTGTTGAAGTGCGACCTTCAAAGATATGATTAGCGCACCTGCACCCCTCTTGTCGTGCCTGCAACTCCTCCTGACATTAAAGCGGCCATCCACTTCTGTCGTGAGCGACCATTTTTTCTTTATTCCTACAAAAAAAAAATTCTTTTCTTCTCGATTTTATTTTCATGAGTATATTAAAGCAAGATAGAGTGAGTGGCAAGATAAGGGAATGAATTTTGGGTTTGGGTCAAAGCAATGAGATAAGATTATATTTTTCTAGAACCAAGGAGAGAATGAATGAGTTCCTTTTATTTTTTGTTATGATTTCTTTCTTCATCTTTTTCCAATTAATTCCTTATAGAAAATAATTTCTATTTTATATCTTTTACTTACAAATTGAAATATCTTCGTTTGCATATAATAATTATACTATGTATTTATAAAAAATTTCTAATTTGAATTGATTAACTATGTTGTTCAAAATATACTTTGATAAATGTCCTAAAAAATTTAATTCATTATTTTCCCATCTTTGTTAACTTATTCATTTTATTAATGTTAAATATAATTTAATTTCATCTATTTTAACCATACAAAAAATTTACAATATAAAATTATTTTCGTTTCACAGGTAAATATTCTATTCAATATAATTTTTTATGAAAATAATTTGTTAATTGACTCAAATTATAAAATAAATTCCTTTATCCGTTAACCTTTAACTCGATAAATTATACTTTAAAAATTAAATTATCTAAAAGTTGAAACTGAACTTATTATGTTAATAAAATTGTTTACTACAATGACGTAGAAAGTAAGGTTGTTACGAAACAAATTCTCTCTTGAGTCGTATTTCACTTCATGAGTTTTAACACACAACTAGATGGACATGATGTTTATTATCATTTGAATTTCCATAACCAAAGTACGGTCTCTACATATAAGATTAAAAATACTCTCAAATTGAAAGCCTGTCGTGATAGATTTAAGGGTATGTCTTACAGGTCATTATGTAATTTAATTATATAACTCAATTCTTGCAAGAAACCTTGTTCGAAATAAAAGTATGTTTTTGGTTTTATTTCTACATATGTAAACATATATAATTTAAAGAGTACATCAAAACATATAAGTAGAAATCTCTATGACAAGGTGTTTAGTTGATCATAACTATGAAAGAGTTCATAAAGATGATTATTAGATTGAACAAATAAACATAATTTATCTTAAAATGTTTATTGTCATTTGGTATTTTGGCAATAGGATATCGATATACTTGCTAATGTTTGTTGTCATTTGGTATTTTGGCAATAGGATATCGATATACAAGCAAGTCAAGTGTACATAAGGAAATCCATATGATGGCGTGATTTAATCATGATTAATGGGGTACCAGTGGTTTACGCCTTATACTTTTTTGGAATGATTATTTATGAATATCAAGACTCTTCTATATGTAAATGTGTCTAAGTAAAATAGAAGATCTCATGTGACGATGCGCAGTAGTCTTTCAACTTGAGAATATTATGGCTATTATGTGCAAAAATCTTACTTTGGCAATGGTCAATCACGTATGGGTTCATGTTAGGTACATAATAGGGAATTTTCCTAGACACATGAAGTGTGAAACTAATCAAGAGACAATTGATATCCTTCGCTACAAAAGTTAGGTGTCATCGTAATTGGATATCAACTCAAAGTCAAAGTTTTTGGCCAGTGCAATTCAGTTAATCGATAAATATTATCAAATTATACTAATTGACCCTTAAAGTTGAACTTCATTTTGACTTTAGACTAATCAATGTGTGACGAAGAGACATAACATGTAAACATATCATATCTTAAAGGTGATGCTTTAAAAATGATTAAAACTATGACTCTACCTAGGTGGTTTGTAAGCGATTGAACTCACGTGCATTACTGTACTTTAACAAAGTCCGTATAAGATTCGATATTTGAATACTTTAAATATCATTGAAGACTGAGTTCACACCTAGGACCATATTCCTACGATTCTCAATAATTGACCAAATTTTTTAATCAAATAATTTATGAATGTTATAAACTTTTAAGGAGATAATATTAATGTAATGTTATATAATTGGACGTATATATAATTGTTTAATTATTTTTTGGGCTTAAGTTTAGTTGATAAAATATGTATGTGTTATATACCATAATATAATTTTAATAAGCAATTACATAATTATATATATATATATATATATATATATATTCATTAGGTCGAAAAGTTATATTTTATTTTACAATATATGGTCCTCCCTTAAAGATTGAGTGGTGAAAAATATCTATGTTCTAAACTTAAATAATCTAGTAAATGAAGTCTTAAAATGCTGAGATATATGTGAATTTTTGTTGATGTCATCGGCGCCACACTACTATTATAAATAAAACCCAAGCAGTCATTATTTATGCAACCATTATTCTTCATCTCTTCTCTCCTATTAAAGCAAGTTCTACAAAATAAACTTGAAACTTAATTACAAAGTAGGAAATAGGATTTCATGAAGTTGAATTAACAATCAGTCATGTGCAACCCAACCATCATCCTCATTATGCAATCCTTTAATTCATTTTTTTCTTAAAATTGCAAGCTTAATATACACATACACACTTATTTATGGAAAAACTTGAGGGTTTCTTTACCGAAAAATATATATATATATTACATTGATGTTGATTAATACATAAAGCTAGAATAATAAAAAACGACGGCTTCCTTTATCATCCATCTAAACCCTAGATTTGAAAATTCTCCTCTAAATTATTTATTCTTGTACATCTCTTCCATTTTCTTCTTTATATCTCTAGATATCAACATCTATAACCTTATCTTCTCAAACTTAATCTCTATTTCATAATAGCATCAAATTCTATCATTTCTTTAGGCAAAAGGGTTGTAGGATCGAATCGCAAAGGCAAAGGATGTCAGATCTATAAGATAATGTTGGCTTAGAGGTGGTGGAGAAGATAGCTTTTTGAACCCAATTATTAAATTGAATTTTCAATATTAATTTCAACGTGTTTCTAACCTGTACGACCAAATGATAACTCAAATTACTTCGAAATTTGAAATTCGATAATAATACACTACTAGGGATCTAATAAAACTAGTTTCGTTGAATTTTGAGATTGTGACCCGAATCGCTATTTTTACACGTCGATTTAATTGACGACGTCAAAAATTGACGATTTCAACAGTTGACGAAATCACTTGAAATTTCAGTTTTAAAAACTTACTCAATCCAAATTAAGATAGAATTTATATCAACATTAGAAATCGTTTTCGATTCATATTCAACTCAAATTTCAATCATTCACCATTTACGTATTACGATAAATCGCTATAGTTGAAATTTAAGTTCATTCTATAATTTCAACTGAAATCTTCATATTCAAAATCAACTTATATTCCAAATCAAATATTTACAACCATTTAAATATTTAAAATTAAATGATGGAAAATCTGGATCGTTACTGCAGCGGAGGAAGTAGTTATGGAAGGATTCTCAGTAATCTCCTTGGGATTTGAGGGCACGGATGATAGTAATAATTACTCATCATTACACTACAACTGAGATAGGAGCCACGATAGTGCTCACTAGCAGTCAAACTGTACATATAATACCAACCAAGAAGAAGCGTCGTTGTCGAATCATACTTCCTTTTTTCTCATTTTTAAGATACTCATAATCCTTGCTCGAGTCATAATAACTTCAAATTTATATGGGTATACAAAATTAAGTCCACGGAACAGATATCGATGAATAACACAAATAGTCTGATGAGCGTAAATGATCAAACTGGTTATCATCCTTATAAGGCACCCTAGGGACAATAAACATGGGCAAGGTTAACGTAGACCAACTGGTTAAAAATAATCCAACTTGGATGAATTTGGAAATGGGAAAAGGAGTGGAGTCGAAATCTTCGAATCATAGAGGTATGAAGTTACGAAGCAGGAATAACATAATGAATTAATATATTATGCAGGATTGTAAGAGAACTCCATATGCCCTTTAGAAATATTAATGTGAAAGTTATGTATGTAGATGCAAAGCGAGTTGTGTAGGGTTACTCGAGAATAAACTTAGAGCAAGTGAAATAGTAATATGGAGAAAGTAGTTTGATAAAGACTGGTGTGTTATGAGTAGCATAGAATGTCATTATAAATGTAAAATAATTATCCTTATTAACCATGAGGTTCGGGATTATAATATCGTATCTGTGAGTGACCAGCATATTACTATGTTCCCGAGGATGTCTGGTCAGCAAATGATGGTGTGCTCCTTTATATATGGTCTTGATTTTGAATACCTAAGAGAAAGATTATGGGTTAATTTAGAGAAAGATGCCATACATTTATCATCCCTGGCTGCTCGTAGAAGATTTTAACTTTATTAGAAATGCTAGTGAAAATTAAGGGAGGGGGAAGTGATGATAGTGCCGAATAGTAAAATACAAGAAATAGACCTATATATGCATCAGTTAGGACTTACTAAAATACACATAAAAGGATATAACTACTCATGGTGGTCGAGTCCTATAAAAAAACAATGATAAAAATATATCAAGCCTTAGCAGATATTGCTTGGGTTTATCAGTCTCCGTTCGACGAGATGATGTATTTACGATCTAACAATAATGATTATCCTCCAGTTCTAGTTAGTTTATACCAACCTCAAGAACAACTAGCTAAATCATTTAAATACGTGAATGGATGGAGCAAATGAACGGATGGAGCAAATATGATGAGTACCACTCTTTGCTAAACGAAGTCTGGTCACTCGAAATTGAAGGGAAAGCAATGTAAAGAGTACTAAAAAGGGAGAAAATGTGTAAAGTAAGGCATAAAATCTAGAGCTAGAATAAAAGGGATAGCAAAAAAGAGATCTCCGATCTAAGGACTGAATGTTGACAGCTTCGACAAGCACTAGAAGAGAAACATGATGATAATACAACCAAAGACTTCAAGGTAGTAAAATAAAATTAAAAATGGCTTTGCAACGCAAATATTAAATGCAATACAGAAGGAAAAATGCGATTACCTCTGCCATAGTAACAAACCATCGATGTACTTCTATGCCAAAATGTCAAACAGAAGATGCAAGAACACTTGGAAACAATTGAAAGTGAATGGTATGAATTATGAGAATATGAATAAATTTAGAGAGCAGCAGTGCATTTTTAGAATCTGTATAATCTAGAGACCCTAGATTATCTATGGGACATTACGTGTAAGAATTTCATCATAGATTATGGTAGGAACTTTTTAAATCACTATTTTAATGAATTTGAAGCTACGAATGCAGTCTTTGGAGTAAGTGATAACAAAGCAGTTAGGCCTGATGGATTTAATGTGAGATTTTAAAAAATACAATGGAATGAACTTAAAAATGATACGGTGAAAATGGTTTAGAAGGTTACTGATTCAGGTAGAATTATTAAAGAAAGTAATCGTGGGCTAATTTTTTTGATACCGAAAGGTTAAGGACCCAATGGACATAGCTGAATTCAGACCTATCTCATGTTGTAACTTTGTATATAAGATCATTACTAAGGTGATGAGCAATCGACTAAGAGTTTTCATGGATGAGCTTGTATTAATGAATTAATGTACATTTATAAAAAGAAACATCATGGATAGAGTATTATTAGCACATGAAATGATCAATGGTTTTAATCAGCAAAACAACAAAAATATGTCTTAAGATAGATATCGAAAAGGCTTATGATCTAGTTAATGGGAATTTTATGATTCACACGATGAAAGATATGGATTTTAGGGATAAATGGAAGAAATTAGTGAATGAGATGATTAAGCCTCCACACTTTTCCATTGCGCTTCAAGAGGCCTTATGGATTTTTCATTAGTAAGAATGGATTATGTCAAGACGACCTAATTTCATCACTATTGTTCACCTTAGTAATGGAATACTTGATATTTTAATGGAGAAGAAGACTGAGGTTAGGGAGTTGAAAATTATAGCAAACAGAGGCCTAAAAATATCTCATTTCATTTATGCAGGTGATATTTTATTTTTTTTCTAATGCAGAGGCTAAAGGGGTAGCAGCATTTAAAGAGGTGTTCTATGAATTCTACAAAGCAACTGAACTTCAAATGAATAATATGAAATTGATAGTATTCTTTAGAAGGAAATGCGAGGTTAAGGAGAGGATTTATAACATTTTGAATATTAGAGAAGGCACGCTATCGATAAGATATTTTAGGGTTTCCCTGTCAAATGTTCACTTAAGACACAAGGACTTTGGTTCGTTAATAGAGAAGATCAAGCATAAAATGGAAGGTTGGGAGGAAAAGTTATTAAGATTGGGAAAAAGAACTGAATTGGCTAGGTCGACCGTCTATCCTACAAATCAATTCTAGATGCAATGTTTTAACTTGCCAAAAACCACTATTCATGAAATAATACATATCCACTTTAAATTTTTGGTGGAAATCAAAGATTAGTGAAATTTCTTGGCCATTACTTTGTAAACCCAAACAAGAAGGGGTATAAGGTATAGAAATCTGGATGAATTACAAAATGCATTGGGTATTAATTTTTTTCGGAAAATTCTTAAGAAGGGTTGTGACCACAGTATAAACTCAAAATATGTTAAAATTCGATCATTTTAGGAATGTACTTGTCATAAAGAAGACAGGATGTATTAACAAACAAATCATTGATGGGAAAAAGCACCAATCTATGGTATGACCTATGGCTAAAAGGAAGCAACCTTGCAAACAAGTTAGAAATTGAACCGATGATGCTTGTCAAAGGAGAAAGAATGCTAGAAGAGGACATTTTGGAAGGAGATAGCTGGAGAAATAATAGAGTCGGTTTCTTAGGTGGTCTTAGAAGTGAAATAGAACAAATTGAAATAAATGAATAAGACTATAATGATTTTTGGATATGCATGGGGAACAGAAAATTTATTTATAAAGGGAGAAGTGGAAACAATTTTAATCAAACATAAGGAAACGAGGTGGGTAAAGTAGGTATGTGGTGTCATTAATTACCCAAAAACCACGGTATATGTTTATAAAGCAATGCTTAACCTTCTACCAACTAAAGGTACAGTAATTCAACATTACATTAAAATTGATACTATGAGTATGTGCTATGTGGAATAGAACTATAAAATGCTCATAATTTATTATTTGAATGTAAATTTTCAACATATGTATGGAAACTGTGCAAAATTTGATTGAACTGGCCGTCAAACCGTTCAGATATATTTAGTTTAAGTTTAGAAATGCAAAATATCTAGAAACATTCCAAAACAAAATGCAATGAGTAGTGACATAGCTAATCTAGCTCTATCAGTGTGCATATAGCGGTGGTGTGAGAGCGGCATGGTCGTGGTGAACATAATAAGGCAGAGCAAATCTACACGCGAACAATGCATAAACAAAAATGATGAAGATATCTACAGACTGGATTTAGAGCCAAGCTGTAACGCCCCACCCCGAGACCCACCTTAGTAAAGAGAATTAACAAGTAATTCCGTCTACTAAAGCGGAGAATAGGGCTGGTTAGGGGCGAATTCGAGTTGAAAACTTCCATCTTCAAACCTAAATCATTATCTTTTTGCTGCTAATAAGTAAGCTAAGGCTTATAGTAACTGTAAGTGAACAAATTTCAGCAGCAAATAATCTCTTGCTTGAAATATTTGGTTAAATATGTTGAATTTTACCTCTGTTCTATATTGATTGATGCTGAAAATGCCCTATCTTGTTTTGCTCATATATGGCTCGTTCGGTGTCGGATTGATGCCACTCTTTTTTCAGATTGTAGAGGACTGATTATAGTTTGTTAATGTTAACTTTCATTGGGTTTTGAGTCCGTTTGAACCTTCTTAGTTGCTGTCAAAAATTAAAACCCGAGAGGGATTAAACCCAGAATATTCTAGTGGCTGGTTAGTTTTTTCACCATAACTTTTGTATTACTTATCAGAACTTCGATTTCTTGGATGATCTGAAATCCTTGTGAAATATGCCAAAACTTTTATGTTTTCGGTTTTGACTGATTTAGAAGTCTACATAGTGGAAAATTGGCATTTTCATCGCTGTCCTGTGTTGACAGACAGCGCAAATAATTTCTTTCTTAGTAGTATTTCTATCATAACTTCTTCGTTACTGATCGGAATATCAAAATTTATGAAGTTTTGGAAACTGCATAAAGAATGTGACAACTTTTATTTGTATCACTTTCTGTAATTCGTTGACTAAAATGTTAAAAAATCTCTTACAAACTCGTTGTCCTGTTGTTGTAGTGTAGCTCAGGTTTGCACAAAACACTGAGTACACTACAACAACAGGACAACGAGTTTGTAAGAGATTTTTCAACATTTTAGTCAACGAATTACAGAAAGTGATACAAATAAAAGTTGTCACATTCTTTATGCAGTTTCCAAAACTTCATAAATTTTGATATTCGTCTTACCCCATGTCATGCAAAACTGGGTTATGATACCTACAAAGTGAAAATTATGCTCTGGACTAATAACAGCGATCCAAATCGTTTCCAGAACATGTACATCTCCATTTTCCCTATATTTTTCATTATTCTGATGTTGCAAGACATGTTTCACCTATGACAATGAAGGAAGTTAATTCAAATAGCAAAGAAGCTACTTCTCAAGCAATTGATAATTATCTGCTTTCACAAGTTCAAGTTTTCAGGTTATTCATGGCACCAAGTTTTGGCAAAGCACCCATTTTACTCGCCATCAGTGCCATCGTGAGCACATTCAATTTAGAAAAATAACATTAATAATAATACATAAATCAAAGAAAAATTACAATTAGATACAAAATAAGCTGAACGACGTCAGGTTTGCAAATCTCAACCAATCGTAGCCATATCTCACAGCATCAACTCAGATATATAAGTCTGAAGAAGGGAGAGCTAAGTTGTATGTGATAATCGACAATAGATCTGAGGTAGTAATGATAAATTTTGATAGAAAAATCAACACACTACCATTGTTTTGGTGTTTATGGAAAATCTTTAATAATAGTTGCTTTGGTGTCGCACTTTTTTGGTATCAACGTAAACTACCAAAACGCTTTTAAAAATAGGATCTAAATTTAAACTTCCTTTATATATTCAGAATATTTCTTTACCAATATACAAATCTTAATATCACTTGAAAATGAAAAATTATTTTTTTACCGATTTAAACATATACAATTTATAAGAAAAATATATCACGCGCGAAGCGCGTGCCGTGACACTCATACTTCATAAATATGAATGCGAGCTAATGAAAAGGTAGTTCGGTTTTATGAATCTGGAGGCTTCGAGCGAAAGCTAGTTAATGGATATGGACTAGAAATAACAAGTGTATACCTTGTTATATGGACTGTTAGCATAGATTATAGGCCAGTGGGACAAATTTGTACATATTGTATTTTTTATTTTAAGTGATAAAGGAACATATAGCGTTTTTCGAAAAATAAAGAAATAAATTTGTTTATATAATAAATAATATATATGTGTGTGTGTGTGTTTTTGTGTGTGTGTGTATGATAAAGAATATTTATACACACACAAATATTTACATATATATTACAAGTTTAAACTATATTAAATCGATAAAATTACAGATATAGATATTACTTTGGATATTAACTGAGTATACGTAAATATATATGCTTTTAGGTTTTATACAACTTAAATATATAAACATATTTTTAAATACATAAAATTACAAATATATTTTAAGTTTGTCGATGATATATTAAATTTATAAAAACTTTAATTTTTTGTATTTTGTATGCATAAATATAAATAAATTTTAAAGTTATAAATAAATATACATATTTCTATGTAAATAAATATACATATTTCTAAAGCATAAATATAATTAAATTTTAAAGTTATAAATAAATATACGCGTTTCTATAAAAATTTAAGATTTAAATATATTTGTAGATAAGTTTCAATCATAATAATATTAGATTAATATCACTATTTAATTTATGTATTGTAAATACACATTTTGTTGGGAAATTTTTTTATTAAAGAAATGTATTATATTAAAATTTCAATGCATTGACCAAAAAAATTATGATTTACTTCAACTTTAATCAACCCTAGATTCTAAGATATCATTTAAAATAGTTGATTTATGATAATGTATAAGTAAATACTAATTTTTCTTTATGGGGAAAATTATAATTTAATAAACAAATATTTATTTGATTAAGTTACAATATTATGTGTGTATATTAGTGTTTAGGTTTTAATAATTCAAAAAAATGTAAAAGGAAATAAATTGTTTATGTTGTGGTATATAAATAATATGCACACACATGTATATATATATATATATGTGTGTGTATATATATATATATCCAAATATATACGCATATAGTATGTGTTAATGCATATGCATATGTATAGTTATAAACTCTACATTCACACAAATATATACCATTTAAAATCATGTTACATTACACATAAATATCTCCATTATTATATATATGTATGTATGTATGTATGTATATGTGTGTCATTATAGTTATACTCTTATGTTATCGTATAAAATTAATATAAATATATATAATGAAATATCAATTCAAATCTTCAAAATAAATTCAAATATATTAAATATGATCTAATATAATATATAATATTTATTTACAATAACAGTTAAAGGTTTAATGCAAATTCAGTAAAAGGAAACTTTTTGAAATTCAATTATTTATCTCTCCTCGTAGCACACCTAATCCAACATATTACACATCTTCATGTGCAGTTTTTTATTTGACTTGGATACAATTACCTATAGAAGACTCTCGGTGAGTTCTTATATAATCATTCCTTACAACTACATGTATGTAATACTGTGGTTCCCTAATAGTCATGAATAAACCACCAACGATGAGCATTACGCACACTGGTTTTGTCAATGTATCGATATTCCATTCTCAAAACACCTTTGACTGGGAAAATTTAAGGATAAAGGTATATTGGTATGATCCAATAATCGAGGATATGATTTCTTTCGTAACTACAATCGATTAAAAACATTATCATAAAAGATTTCTACTTGTATTTTACTGTGATCTAAAAACATCATATTTGTGTGTAAATATATACATGAAAAACCAAATCTAAAGTACACTCTTATTTTAGATAAGATTCACTATAAGAGTTAAGTACGCAATCATATTACATGGTATCCCTTAAGATGTACCTTAACTTTATTAGTTGGGCCTATGCAATTAAGACTCTACGAGTACAAATGGTGCTCTAGCTTATGTTGAGCGTACAAATTTGGGAATATATCAAGCTTTGTTGTATGGGTTTGAAAGAGAATCGAAAAAATTAAATTAAATTATTTCATAAATGCTAAAAGAGATGTTAAAAATACTCAATTTAGTAGGCTTAGCGGCAAGTGGTGCTACTTTTAGCGGATCTGCCATTTAAAAGTGCTAAGTTATAAAATCATAGTGCTCAATGGGGGATAAGCAATATAGTCTTACTTTAAAGCTGTTTAATAAGGATTTAAATGCATAGCATTGGAAAAAAATGTTCATCTAAGTTATATAGTATGAAGTTATTGAGCGATTTTTCTCTAGCTCAATGTATGTCTTGTCATTTGGGAAATGCATTTGAGTAGCTGATGTTAGTTTATACATTGTAATCAAATAATGATCTTTTGGAGATGCATTATTATGGATGATGTTGAAGAATAAGTGTCGATGTTTTTAGAAAACAATGTTGTTGATAAATCAATCGTAAGTAGTTCTTGGATGGAGATATTCGAGTTAAGACCTCAAAATGAGATTTAGTTATTAATGGGTTGATACGGTTTGTTTATTGAAGGTTGTTAGTCAGGATATATTGTAAGGTGAATGACAATGTGTTAATATGATATGGTAAGGGACATTCTCGTATTGTGCACTATTCCAATAATACAAAGTAAACAAGAAAATAGATTATCAACATGGAATGATATAGGATATTCTTTTATTTGTAATTTTACGTATTACGTTATGTTTAGTAAAATAAATGTAAATATTGCAAGCGTGAACACTAAACATGTAGTATAAACTTGTAAACTACTTGATAGGAATGATTGGGATAAAGGCATAAGTAAGGGTGTAAAATTCTTATAATTAACATGAGCTATAAATTTCCATGTTGAAGAACGGAATGGGTAGTTTAAGGTAATAAAAATATTTGCATGCTCCATTTTCTAAGCTTGATTTAATTAATATTGTCATTTGTTAGACTCTTGTTATGATTAAATTGTAATCCTTAAAGTGTGCATGATGATAACGTTAGGGTTGAATATGGCAAGTAAAATTGTATTGTATTGTGTGCTAAAACACGGCGAAAACCTTAGGTGAATAGAAATGCATATAGAAAATCTTTGATAAATTTCTAATCTTAGGGTGTAAAATCATCTTAATGATAAAAGAGATGACTAAAAAGAGGATTATGTTTATCAAATCTATCGAACCTTTTCTCTTTTATCCACCGAACATATCTCAACCCTTTATTGTTATTATCAAACTATTATATAGTGGATCTTACAAATTCATTATTTTATCATGATGAGTAGGTCTGATTTCTTTTGGAAAATGGGAGAGGCAATAGGTGATAGAAGGATTGAGCCCACCTTTAAGTCATAAAGAACATATTTTATAGCATGGACAGACCGATGATCCGACATGTGCAACATACAGACTGATTGGTATCGCTGACAAAAAAGTATGGCTTAAAAAACGATCATGTTAAAGATGAAGGCCTAGTGAAGATTAAAAAGTGCCATTAGTTTCTAGTTTATAGTTACCTATAGAAAACTATATTGTGTTAGGTCAGAAGATGAACTTAGGCTATCGATTGAGGGAAATTAAATAACATTACACTTTGGAAAAGGCCAGGAATAAAGCCTATGAGACCATTACCAACAAGGAATCTGATATCTTGCACCTTCTCTACTTTTACACTACTGGTTGTTTGCCCAGAAGAAGAAAAATAAACCATTACACCAGTCTTTAAAAGAATCATAGACGAATAGAAGTGCAAAGTTCTTTCCTTTTCTACAAAAATTAAATAAAACTCTTTGTGGTTTTATTACAAAAATGGATTAAATGGCAAAGTCTTCATTATTTGAAATTAAAAGAAAAGGTCTTTACTTTTTAACCCTTTTTGCAATAAAATGAGAAATTCTTTGTCGTTTTATGAACCATATTTATGTTCAGTTTATTATTCATAGAATCGGATCGAAACAGCCATGAGAGTGAACAATCCATATCTGGTTGGCGTTGTATCTAGTTTAGTCCATTTTTTCCTTTGGACAAACCATGGTTGATTATGCTCTAGTTATATGAAATTGTGCTTATGAATGTTTACCAATATAGTTTTACAGTGTCATAATATATCTTCTATTGGGCCAAATTATTGTTTTTTGTTAAATAGATTAAAACAGCGCATAATTTTGAATTCTTCGTATTTAAATATCTGTATTATTTAAATATTTTAATCTTGGTTTTAACGTGTTAAATTAGGTTTATAACCTTGATTAACCCCATTTAATTAATAATACAAGAGGGTATATTTTTTTGAATTACATCTACAAAAACAAATAGTTTAAAGAAATATTGATAATGTGACCGAAAATCATTTTATCGATAGATTGATTTTACTCGATATAAAGTGTTCGAACTTTTTGGTCATATCTAGTATATTAATGTGTGTATAACTAGAAAATAAGAATATTTTGTGTGTTATCACTAAAAAATTGTGATTGATGGGGTAGAATGACGTCATGGGTAATGTTATAAGGGGATAGATAATTGTGGAAGATATTTTCCTAAGGAAAGTGAGATGTAAATTTGGCACATGAAATAGAGGGTGTATGTTGACCTTCCAACGAGGATTGGGGATAGTAGTAACCTCTTGTTAACTTTTACAGATACTCTATTAAGTCCATAAAAATCATTTGATCAAGTATAAACATAAAAAAGTAAGTTCTTCTTCCTCTTCTTCTCCTTTCTTTATCTTTCTAAAACACAAGAAAATGAAGCCCAAATTCTTTCAAACATTGGCTAAGACCCTAGCACAACATAGAAGATAAGAATAATAGCTCAAAGCTTGAAGGAATGGAGCACAATAGTCCCACCCATGCATGACCATGAGCAAATGATGAAGGAGGAAGTGGGCCAAGAGCTTCTTTGAGGCAAAGGTGGTGACTTTTGCATGTTTGGTGATGGTAGCAAGTGTTCGTGTGTTCTTGCATTCTTGTGCTTGATATTAGCAAGGTCATAGGGTGAGTTTACTCGGCATTTGATAGTATATGTTGTGTATATATATGTGCTTGAATATAAAGTTAAGTAAAGTAAAGAGATGATGCAAGTTATAACTTTTGGACCCTTCATTTACATGTTTGTTTTGGTTGTGTGTGGTGATGAAGTGTGTTTAAAGGTGTTTGAAACGAGAATAGTTGCTTTAAGTGCACTTTATAATCCCTTGTCTTTAAATTGTTTAAAATGGTGATTTGTAAATATATTATGATATAATATATATAGGTTATGCCCTACACTTTTATTGGTGTATTTTACATCAAAGAATTGGTTTGGAAAATTATAACAAAATTTGCAAAGGTTCGTAGGTGGATAGGCCGCTTGGATGCACTTGGAAATGCCTAATTTTTTGTGATTTTTAATATGATTATGAAATATATCCTCGGGGTTTCTTTTAATGGTCTTTAAACAATCCAAATGCAGACTTATAGCAAAAATAATTGGTTCTTAGGACAGTAGTTAACATGTTGAAAAATGGTCAAACTTTCTAATGTTCAAATCTGTTCTCATCCGCAGTCTGTTACAACACTTGACAGTAATACTTTTGACTTGCTGTAGTAGTTTTAGACCATTTGTATAGCACTTGCTATTGTGTGTTCTTATAGGTTGTGTTGTGCACCAAAAGTGTTAAAAAATGATATTTAAATTAAGTGTTTTTTTTTGAAATATTTTAAAGGTTTTAAATAAAATAAACAAAATGTTTAACAGTTGTTTCATGTTTAAACATAATTTTTAATAAATATATATGAATTTTTGAAGTAAAAGGTTTTCTTTGTAACATTTATTTAAAATGGTTTTTATAGTTTTCTATAAATTAATTATTTTTACATATAATTAGATATATCTATAATGATTTGTTTTTAGAAGTTATTTAAAAGTATATTATCTTGTTAAGTAAGTATACTTATACCATTATAAAGAATACTTTAAAGACAATGTTAATCGAATGTTATGGGTTTATGGTAAACATTGTTCTAGTTGTTTTTTTAACCCTTTTGAATATACTTAGATCTTTAAATTGAATGATTTAAAGGGAATGTTTATTATGTAATGTTTTAAGAAAAATGTAACGGAAGTAAAATTTTAACTTATAAAAGGGAGAAGGGGTTATAGTAATAATGTTTTAGCAACACTGGTTTTTAACCTCTTTGATTATATTTTAAAGTGGAAAATCTTGTTATGTGATTTGTGAATATCCATATACGTTTGAGATAAGTATATGAATGTATTTTGAAGTTTTGGAGAGAGTAGAAATGAATAGAGAAGAGGTAGTATACATGTATATCTTTTATAAAAGTATATTAAATATGTATACGAATATTTACAAAGATGTATTATTTGAAAACATGGGATTAGGATTCACTTGTGTGATTTAATCGTGTTTATGCATTTACTCGTTTATGGAAAGTAGTTACTCATATACTTAGCACTAAAAGCCAAAAAATTAGATTTGTTCTATCTGTGAGAGTTAAGAATGGGTTGTCAAGGTAGGGCTTGGATGCAATCAGTGCTCTAACCTACTTGATTTTACTCTTGACTGAGGGATAATTTTTGGAGGTCGAAAACAGTGATAAGTATACAACACTTGATTACTATATGCGATAATTTTATTTTTATTGAACATGACCAAAATTAACTTAGGAAGTATGTAAAAGCTTCGCGGCTTTATACGATTTGAGATCTCCTAGGGAGGACTCATTTATATGAAAGATCTCTTTCTTTAAGAACGGGCATATACGAGATTTACCGAGGAGGACTCCTTTTTATCATTCACTTACTTCTAAAAGAACTGGAATTGAACTAACTAAAAATTTACCGATTTAGTTTTAAAGAGCCCGAGATCTAACAAGTATACATATTATTTATCGCACCTACTTCAAAACTGGTATCTGAGTCCTATATTTTGAAAGCAATTGTGGAGTGGAATGTTATAGAGTTGAACTATCTATCCTAACGATAAGTCCAAGGGAGAGGTCATCGTTAACATTTCAAATGCTATAAATTCAAACTGTCTACCATAAGGTTAAGTCCAAGAGAAAGGTCGGCGTTAGCATTTGTCGGACAACATATGGTAGAATTCATGAAGAGATTCGTGGATTGTTTGAGTGATGAAGGCTTGTGTATTGAGATGTTGAACATGACTTCACCATCGAAAATGATAGAAAACAGAGTAGGCCGCATAACCAGTGGGTTTAGCTAACCTAAGGTGTATCAACTCCATACCTAGAGATACTTATCAATGTTGCTTGTGGGAGTTGATGATATTTAGTATCACATGTTCGGACATGGGCCAGTTGTGTTTACCTTTATGGTATATTTTATCTAGAGATATACATCGCTTTGGAAAGTAGTTTCTAACCCTTATTAGGAGACCTCGATGAACTTAGGAGTCCTCTACACATATCCATATGCATGCAAACCTTAGAGCTTTTAGTTGTACCTCTAATATTGTTGTGTACTAAGATGCAAATATCATAACTATTTTCAAGTTTATATCCTATACCATGGAAACTGTCTATTATATAGCCATATGCACTTATTAGATAGCTAGGTTATTTTGAAGGGAAAACCATTCCAGTGATTCAAATGGTTTGGAAGGTACTGTTATATGTTGATCACCAATTTCTTGAGTTTTTCATACTAGAATTATGTCTAATTCATGGTTTTATCTTTCCCTTAATTCCTCGGGTGATCTTTCGAGTAATATGAGAAAGGCTGGTTTTCATTGGATATTCTTTGGAGCTTCAAAAAATGAGTCGAATGCTTCCATTCGCCTACGTTGTATTATTTTTTTCTGCTGCACTATTACTATGTATAAATCAGCAATTATTAGGACAGGCTACTATAACTTTCTAGGCCGATGATAGTACTTAAATTAATAACTCCAAAATTATATTGTATCTTAGAGTAACCCTTTGTATCATTTTGATATTATATGTTATCGTCCTATTTTGAGATTCAGATGTTTTGTTCTTCCATCCTTGTTTTTTTACTTTTTCTTTTTATTTACCCTGACAATTTATCTTTCCAGCACTTGAGTGTTCGGCACATGGATACTGTGAATGTATTAGTACCGACATTTGGGTGTCGAAAAGGCAGATCGTTATCTCATGGTAACAGAGTTGAATATTAAGCAAGAGCCTTAGCTTTGGTTAGGAATACCTCATTAGGGATAGGATAAGCGATTCTCTAGAATGAGTTAGTGTTATTATACATATGGCAAATTTTGTATTTGTTATAAATGTATGCCTTAAAGATATTTCAAGTAGGAAATTTCAAAAGATCTTATATATTGGTAATTTATGAAAATATGATTATTAAGCATAGATTAAATAATTATGCTTGCGTAGTTATGAGCATTGTTATCGTTTGTGCATTGATTAATTGTGTTTGACTATTTTACGAGCATTGTTATCATCTATAGATTGATTAGTTATGCTCGACTAGTTTATGAGCATTGTTATCGTTTGAAGATTGATTTGTTATGCCCGGCCAGTTTATGAGCATTGACATTACTTGTAGATTGATTAGTTGTGCTCGGCCAGTTTATGGCCATTGCAATCATTTATAGGTTGATGAGTACGACTCGGCAATTTTATTACCATTGTTATCATTTGTAGGTTATTTAGTTATAATCAGCTTGTTTATGAGCATTGTTATCATTTGTAGATTGATTAGCTATGCTCAACCAGTTTATGAGCATTGTTATCATTTGTAAGTAATTAGTTAGTTGTGCTCAGACTATTTATGAGCATTGTTATCATTTGTGGATGATTACTTGTGTCGGGACAGTTTATGAGCATTGTTATCATTTGTTGATTAATTAGCTATGAACGATTGGTTTATGAGCATTGTTATCATTGGTGGATTGATTACGTATGCTTGACCAGTTTATGAGCATTTATTATCTCTTATTGACTGTTGATGTGTGTTCGTCCAGTTTATGAGCAATTTTCCTTTTCACCATAGGGTTTTGGTAGATGGTATTTGTGGTTGCATTGAAAGGAACATCTTATGATTAGAATTTCAAATTTTGACTATAAGGCATTCGATGATAATGTTGGATTATAAGTTTTGAAGAAGTTTAGTGTAAATTTTTTATGTATAGTTTATAAAATATATCTTAAAAACAAAGCAAATTTAAGCTGATATTTTGAGATATTAATTCCTGGTGTCTTTAAAAATGGTTTCCAAAATTTTCTAAGTATGGTTATAAAATATTACAAGTATTTGTGAATATTAACATTTCGAAAAGAATATAGGATTTTTTCGAGTTCGAGATTGCTTTCAGAATCAACGGGTCAATTCCAAAACAAAATATTTTTATGTTTTCTAGTTCGAATGCCTCGAAAATGATTGAAAATGGGCAAGGGATTCATGCGGTAAGTACTTCTCATGAATATTACCCTTCATAGTAGGGGATACATTGTACAATTTGGTAGCACATGTTTCCTTGGTATTTTTAAGTGTTACTCGATCTATATGTATATTTTCTATAGATTTTAAAGTAAATATTTGCAAAATCGATTTATGAAATTTTATCAAAATACATAGTATGATTATATAGAGTATTTGATATAGCTTGGAAATGATTTTGATTTAATCCTGAAAGTATGGTTTTAAATAAAAAAAGGTATACATATATATTAATATTTAAAATGATTTGAAATAAAACATAGGTGTTTGGTTCTATAGTTTTCTTTAAAATAAGTTTAAGATAAAATACATAGTATTTTAATGCAGATTTTAATATGAGCTTTCCATATAGAAAAGATTTTTATATATAATATGTAGGGAGCCGAGTGACAGTGGCATAGCCCAAATTATTATGAAACCTTTTCTAATTTTCCTTGTATAGTAAAGTGTATCTAATGAATAAGCGAAACTTTGATAAGTTATTTTATTGGCACATGTATCCTATACATTAGGATAGAGTGGTATATTTATGTTGTGATGTGTTTGTTAGGTAGTTTTCATTTGTTAAAATGAACTGGATTTTTTGGCCATTTTTGGACAGTTTAAAATATCTGGATCATTGTAGAATATAAAGCTAAGTATTTTGAAAATGTAAAGATGATTTTATGTTACTCTTGAATTTAGAAAGTATTAAGTTAAATCAAGTTTAAATTGGTTTGGATATCCTTGATAAGTAAGCCTTTCGAGGTTATTGGGCAATAAAACGTCTTTGCCTTTGGGTTGTATAAGGAAAGTAGACTCTAGACCTAAGTTTGGATACTAGTGTCCCGCTCTTCCTCGCTACTTGCCTAACCCTATAGATAAGTAAGTCAAAAGGTTGACTCGGTTATAAGACTTAGATTTATTTTGGGACTTCATTTGAATTTTAGAAAGTAAAATGAATTAGATGTTTTGTATATACTCTTAGGATGTAGTAGAGTATTATACGAGCAATAACTTAAGATAATGTTTTCTATAATGTTTCATAAATGATTTTATTACTAAAAGAGATATAATATTGAATAAATGATTACGATATAAAAAGAAATTGGCATAGTTAAAGAAACCTATAGGATAAAATATGTAAGTTGTCAGTAGATGATTTTATTTGTATGACAGTTCTTGATCTAGGATTCAAATACATGGTTTTTAGGTAATTTACATCTGTCTAAGCTAAGATTTTTCACTTGATTCTCGATGGTGAACACTTAAAATTGATTCTTGATATGTTTCTGAGGTTTTTTATTATAATATTTGGCTAAGTAAGGGAAATAAAGGTTTCTAATCAAGGAATCTAGTCGGAGTCCGCACTAGAGAAAAGTGATTTATACTGGTTTGGAAGTGAAATTATGTGATCAAGCGAGTGATTAGATTAGATATCACGTACGGACAATCCATGTGAATCATACGGGCTTAGGTTATGTATGTTAAGTTTTTGTTGGCTTAGGAGATTTCAAGGAATTTTCAATTTGTGATGTGATTTAGGTAGTTCTTATTTGTTAGAACATAATGGATTTTTCAATGATTTTTGGATTGTTTGAAATTTCCTACTCATCATAGAATTTGAAGCTAAGGATTTTTGAAAGACGTGAAGACGTGAATATGTGACTCTTGAATTTAGAAATTAGTAAGTTAAAACAAGTTCTAAATCAGTTCGAACATCCTTGTTATATAAGCCATTCGATGTTATTGTGCCAACTAATAAAACTTCTTTAACTCGGGGACATATAAGGAAAGTAGACTCTAGAATCCATTTTGGATACCACCATCCTGCCCTTTCTAGCTATTTACCTAACTCGACAGACAAAGAAGTCGAAAGGTTGACTCGGTTATAAGACCTAGATTTATTTTGAGCCTTCATCTAAACTTTAGAAAGTAAAATAAATTTGATGTTTTTTATATACTCTTAGGACATATAAGGGTATCATATGAGTAACTATATGAAGTAATATCTATGAAATGTTTCAAAAATGACTTTTGTATTAAAAGAATAGCTATTTAAGTAAATGATGATATAAAAATAAATTGGCATGGATAAAGCAACCAGTAGGACAAATACATAATTTGTACGTAAATGATTTTATTCACATGATAGTTCTTGATCTAGGATTCGAGTACATTGTTTCTCGACAATTTACACCCATATGAGTTAGGATTTTTTACTCGAATTTTGAAGGCGAACATTTGAAATGAACTCTTGACATGTTCTTAAGGTTTTCAATTGTGGAAATTAGCCACAAGGGCCTCTTTACCATGTGCAATTAGTTTCTAGGACACACAAACGAAATAATTACTTTTAAGGAAAAAATGCAAAATAATTAGTTTCTAAGGACTAAACACCTATGAAATTATGTCCTTGAAAGTAACTGGCTGTTGACTTTGTCCTTAAAAGTAATTATTCTACTGACTTTGGCCTTAAAATTAATTCCTGTGGATGTGTGTCCTAGAAAATAATTGGACTGCAGAGTTTGTCCTTCTAGTGAAATGCCCCTTTTCTATTATAGTATTTGGCTAGGTAAGGGAAAAAAGGTTTCTAATTAAGGAACCTAATTGGAGTACACACTAGAGAGTCAATTGGTATATACTAGTATTGAAGTGAAATTATTTGATCGAGAAAGTGATCGAATCAGATATCATGTACGGATGATCCATGTGCATCATACGGGCTTAAGTTTATGTATGCTAAGTTTTTGATGGCTTAGGAGAGTTTAGGGAATGACTTTCTGATTTGTTTTGAGGTAGCTTAAATAATTTTCTAAATAATAACCTGAGGATGATGTGCGTAAGGTACGCTTAGTAAATTATTTCTCATCCTTGTGCGATGAGAAGGATTTTTAACTGAGCAAACCTTAAGATCGATTTGCTAGTAAATTTGAGTACTAATGAGTATTGATGTGTGCTTGTTTCTATTATTATTCGTCTTGGAATTTCAAGGACGAAATGTTTTAAGTGGGAGAGAATGTAATGGTCGATAATTTTAAAGTCTTCATATTTAAATACCCAATTTATTTATATATTTTAATCTTGTTTTAATGAGTTAAAATTGGTTTTATAACCTTGGTTAACCCCTAGTAACTAATAAAACAAGATGGCAAACTTGTTCTTGAAATATGTTTTCAAAAATAAATAGTTTGAAGAAATATTGATAATGTGATCAAAAATCATTTTATCGATAAACGACTTTTTACTTGATGTAAGTTGTTTGAACTTTTTGGTCATCCCTAATATATTAATATATAATTAATTAGCAACTAAAAACATATTGTGTGTTATTGCTAATTAATTATAATTAGTGGGGTAGAATGATGTCGTGCGTGATATCATAGAAGGAGTAGATATTTGTGGAACATAAATTCCTAAAGAAAGTGAGGTGTAAAGTTGGCACATGAAAGGAAGGGTGTTCGGTGACCTTCCAAGGAGGTTAGGGGTAGTAACGACCTCTTGTTCACTTCTATAAATATTTCCTTAAGTCCACAAAAATTAGTATGAACATAAAAAGTAAGCTCATCTTCTCCTTTCTAAGCAAATGAAGCCTAAACTCTCTCAAACTTTGGCTAAGACACTAGCACAATATATGAGACAAGAGTAACAGCTCAAACTTGAAGAATTGGAGCACAATAGCCCAAACCATGCATGGCTGTGAGTAAAAGGTGAAGGAGGAACAAGATCAAGAGCTTCTTTGAGGCAAAGGTAGCGTCTTTCGCATGTTCGGTGACAGTAGAAAGTGTTCATGTGTTCTTATAAGCTTGTGCCTAATGTTAGCAAGTTTATGGAGTGAGTTTACTCGTAATTTGATAGTATACATTATGTATATATATCTTGAATATAAAGTTAGGTAGAGTAGGGAACTAATGCAAGTTATAACTTTTAGACCCCTTGCTTTGGAAATCAAATGACAACTTTATATGTAGTATAATCACTTCTATTACCCTTTATAACATATAGTATGGACTTGAATTTGTTTTTACATGTTTTGTATGGTTGTGTTTTCTATTAAAGTGTATTTGAAAGTGTTTGAAGTGGGAAATATTGCTATAAGTGCACTTTGTAATCCTTTGCCATTAAATTGTTTAAATGGTGATTTGTAATATATGATAATATAACATATTTTGATTGGGATACTTATAGTAGTGTATGTGAAAGAAAATAATTAGTTGAGAAATTTTTAGGACTTGTTGAGCAATGTTTGCAAAATTTAGTAGGCGAAAAGGTCGCTATTGTTGCACTTTGAGAAGCCTAGTTTTTTGTGATTTTCAATATGATTTTAAAAGACATTCTTAGGGTTTTCTTTGCATAGTTGTTAAGTAGTCTATGTATAGGGCTTACTGTACAAAAATTGAACCTTAAAATGATTATCAACATGTTCAAAAATGGCCAGACTCTTTAATGTTTGAAATTGTTCCCATCCACGGTCTGGATAGCACTTGTTAGTGCACATTTGACATGACGTAGCAAGACCCTTTTTACAGCACTTGCTGTTATGTTTGTTATAGGCTGTATTGTGGACTAAAAGTATTTGGAAATAATATTTAATTAAGTATTTTTTTGAAACCTTTTAAGGGATGTTTAATAAAATATATAAGAGTATTTTAAAAGTGGTTTCATGTTTAGATATGCTTTTAATAATTATATATGAATTTTAAATAAAAGGTTTTCCTTGTAACATTTATTTAGAATGGTTTTTCTAGTACTTTCTAAATCTGTTATTTTTACATAACATTTTATATAGATATATAAAACATAAGTATAAGAATTTTAAAAGTATTCATATATAAGTTTGGAAAAGTAAGTTAAGCATTTTATAAAAGATAAAGTGGCTTTTTTATAACATTAAGCTATAATGATTTGTTTTGACAAATTATTTTAAAATATATTATCTTATTAAATACTTATACTTAGATCTTTAAACTGAATATTTTAAAGATAATGTTGAGTGAATGTTTTGAGTTTGTTGTAAGCAATGTTTTAGTAATATTTAATTTTTTAACCCTTTTTAATATACCTAGATCTTTAAAATGATATTTTAAAGGTAATTTTAAGTATGGAATATTTTTTGAAAAGGTTTACAAAAGTAAGTGTTTAACTTATAAAAGAGAGACGTGGTTTATAGTAACAATATTATAGTAACACTGGTTGTTAACCTCTTATATTTCAAAGGGAAAAAAATTGTTAAATTATTTGTGAATATTTTTATACCTTTGAGATAAGTATATGAATACATTCTGAAGTATTGGAAAGAGAATAAATGAATAGTGAAATGGTAGTATACGTATATATATATATATATATATATATATATATATATATATGTATGTATGTATATATATCTTTTATTAATTTATTTTAAATATAAATACAAGTGTTTACAAAGAAGTATTATTTGAAAACACTGGGATTAGAAGTCGCTTATGTGACCTAATCATGTTTGCGTGCTTACTCGTTTATGGAAAGTATTTACTACTACACTTGGCACTAAAAGCCAAAAAAGTAGACATGTTCTATCTGTGAGAGTTAAGATGAGGTATCAAGGTAGGTCTTGATTGCAACAAGTGCTCTAACCTACCTAACTTCACTCTTGATCAAGGGATATCGTAAGTTTAGAAGGTCAGAAATGGTGATAATTATACGAGACTTGATTTACATATGCAATCGTTTTATTTTTATTACACATGACCAAAATTAACTTAGAAAGTATATCAAAGCTTTACAGCTTCATACAATTTGAGATCCCTAGGGGTTTGCTCATTTGTATGAAATGTCTCATGCATTAAGGATATATATATATATATATATATATATATATATATATATTAGATCCCCTAAGGATGACTGCTTTATATCATTCACTTACTTCTAAAACAAATAGAATTGAGTTAACGGGAAATTCATTGATGTAGTTTTGAAGATTTCGGGATTAGATAAGTTTCTTTTCGTATTACTTATCAAAAACCACTTCAAAACTTATATACTAGTCTTATGTTTTGGAATCAGTTATGGAGTGGAATTTTATAGTGTTGAACTATGCACTCTAAGGTTAAGTCTAAGTGAGAGGTCAATGTTAACATCTCAAAGAAATGCTTTAAATTCAAACTATCTATCATAAGGCTAAGTCGAAAGGAGAGGTCGGCGTTAGCATTTGTCAGACAACATATGCTAGAATTCGTGAAGAGATTCGTGGACTGTTTGAGTGATGAAGACTCGTGTGTTGAGATGTTGAACATGACTTCACCATCGAAAATGATAGAAAACAGAGTAGGATGCACAACCAGTGGGTTTAGCTGACCAAAGTATATCAGCTCCATATCTAAAGATGCTAATCGATTTTGATAGCAGGAGTTGATGATGTCCAATATCACATATTTGGGTATGGAATATTTGTGTTTACCTTTGTAGTATATTTTATCTAGAGATATACATCGCTTTATAAGGTAGTTTCGACCCTTGTTAGGAGGCTAGCCTCGATGTACTGAGGAGACCTCTATGGAAATCCATATACGAGCTTACCTTAACAGTTTTAGTTGTGCTTCTAATATTGTTATCTTGTGAGATGCAAGCATCATAGTTATTTTCTTATTTATATTCTGCACTGTAGACACTATCTATTATATCACCATATGTACATATTAGATGGTTTGGTTATTTTGAGGGCAAAACCATTCTGGTGATTCGGACAGTCTTAAAATATATTGTTATACGTTGATTACATATTTCTCAAGTTTCTCATATTAGACTTTGCCTGGCTCACGGTTTTATCTTTCCCTTAATTCCTTTGGTGCTCTTTCGAGTAGTTGGAGAAATAAAAGTTTTCATTGGATATTCTTTGGAGCTTCAAAAGACGAGATGGATGCTTCCATTCGCCTATGTTGTATTTTTATTTCCGTTGCATTAATAATGTGTATTAGTCAACAATTATGACGACATGCTGTTACAACTATGCAGGCTAATGACAGTACCTAGTTTAGTAACTCTAAAATTACATTATATCATAGAGTACCCATTGTACTGTTTTGACATTATATATTATCGTCCTATTCTGATATTCGATCGTTTTGCTCTTCCTTCCTTTTTCCTTTTCTTTTTCTTATATTTACCCTAACGATCTGTCATTTTGACAATTGAGTGTATAGCACGTTAATACCATAGATGTATCAATATAGACATTTAGGGGTCAAAAAGGTGGGTTGTTACAATGTGGTATCAAAATTGAAGTTTAAGCAAGAGCCTTGGTTTTGTTTGGGTATACCTCATTAGAGGTAGGCTAAGCGAAGCTCTAGAATGAGTTGAGTGTATTATATATATGTGAGTGTATTTATATTTTTTATAAACGCATGCTTTAGAGGTATTTCAACTACTAAAATTTAAAAAAATTATATACTGGTAATTTATGTAAGTATGATTAGTAAGTGCAGATTGATTAATTGTGCATGACTAGTTTATGAGCATTGTTATCATTTGTCGATTGATAAGTTCTACTCGGCTAGTTTATGAGCATTGTTATAATTGGTAGATTGATTAGTTATTCTTAACCAGTTTATGAGCATTTATTATCTCTTGTTAATTGGTGATTTGTGCTCGACCAGTTTATGAGCAATTTACCATTTTACTATGGGGTTGGTTAGATAGTATTTATGGGTGCATTGAAATGAACATCTTGTGATTATAATTTCACAGTTTGAGTATATGGCATTCGATGATAATATTGGGGTAGAAATTTATTCTAATAAAGGAAGTTTAGTGTAAATATTTTAAGTATGGTTTACAAAACATGGTTTTTGAACGAAGAGAATTTAAAATAATATTTTGAGAATTTAAATCCGAATGTCTTTGAAAATGTTTTCCAAGGTTTTGGAGAAAATATAACAGCATTATTTGGAAGTATTTGTGAACATTAACATTTCAAAAATAATTTAAGTCTTGTTTGAGTTCGAGATTTCTCTTGCAATCAGTGGGTAATTCGAAAAAAGTTATTTTTATGTTATCTAGTTCGAGTTGCTTGAAAATGACAAAAAATGGACGAGAGATGTGTTCAGTTAGTAAGCATTTCTCAAAAGTATTACCTTTTGTAGTAAAGGATATATTGTATGACTTAGTAGGACATGTTTCCTTAGTATCATTTTGTTGTTACCTAACCTATATGTATATTTTCTATGGATTTTAAAGTAAATATTTGGGAAGCTAGCTTATTAAATTTTTTTAGAATACATAGTTTGATTATGTAGAGTATTTGATACAGCTTTGAAAATGATTTTGATTTAATCCCAAAAGTATGATTTTAAATACAAAAAGGTATATGTACACATTATTTCAAAATGATTTGGAACAATATTCGAGTATTAGTTCTATAGTTTTCTTTAAAAGAAGTTTGAGATAAGATACATAGTAGTTTAATGCAAATTTTGATATGAGCAATCAATATAGAAAAGATCTGTACGTATGATATGTGGGAAGCCCGATTGGTAGTGGCATAGCCCAAATTACTATGAAACCTTTTCTTATTTTCACTTTATAGTAAAGGGTATCTAATAAATAAATGAAACTCTGATAAATTATTTTATTGGCGCATGTATCCTATACATTAGGACAGTGTGTTATAATCATGTTGTAAAGTGTTTGTTAGGTAGTTTTCATTTGTTAGAACGACATGGATTTTTCAGCAATTTTTGGACTTTCTGAAATTTCTAGACCATTATGGAATTTAAATCTAAGTATTTTTGAAAATGTAAAGATGGGTTTATGTAACTCTTGAATTTTGAAAATTTTTATTTTTATAAATTGGTTTGAGCATCCATGTTAAGTAAGTCATTCGATGTTATTGGGAAAACTAATAAAAAGCCTTTACCTTGGGGTTGTATCAAGAAAATAGACTCTAGACATAAGTTTGATTACCAGTGTCTCGATCTTTCTAACTACTTGCCTAACCCGTCATATAAGGAAGTTGAAAGGTAGTCTCGGTTATAAGACATAGATTTATTTTGGGCCTTCATCTAAATTCTGGAAAGTAAAATGAATTTGATATTTTGAATATACTCTTAGGATGTAATAGAGTGCTATACAAGTAATAACCTGAAGTAATGTTTTTTGAAATGTTTTGTGAATGATTGTAGTATTAAAAGAAATATACTATTTGTGTAAATGATTCTGATATAAAAAGAAATTTACATAGTTAAAGAAACCTATAGGATAAATACGTAAGTTGTAAGTTGATCATTTTATTTGTATGAAAATTCTTGATCCAAGGTTTTAGTACATGGTTTATAGGTAATTTACATCAGTTCGAGTTAGGATTTTTCACTCAATTCTTGATGGCGAACACTTGAAATAGATTCTTAATATGTTCCTAAGGTTTTCTATTATAGCATATGACTATGTAAGGGAAACAAAGGTTTCTAATCAAGGAACCTGGTCGGATCTGCACTAGAGAGATCAAGTGATCTATACTAGTTTGAAAGTCAAATTATTTGATCGAGCAAGTAATTAGACTGGATATCGTGTACACATGATCCATATGAGTCATAAGGGCTTAAGTTTATGTATGCTAAGCTTTTTTGGCTTAAGAGAGTCCAAGGAATGACTTTTTGATTTGTTCTGAGTTAGCTTGAATAATCATCTAAGCAATAACCTAAGGTTTTATGAGCATAAGGTACGCTTAGTAAATTATTTATCGTCTTTGTGTGATGAGGAGATTTTGAACCTAACAAACTTTAAGATTTTTTTGCTAGTAATTTTGAGTACTGTTGAGTATTGATGTGTGCTTGTTTCATTTTATTATTCAACGCAGAATTTCAAGGACAAAATATCTTAAGTGTGGGAGAATGTATTGACTGGTAATTTTGAGCTCCTTGTATTTAAATATCTGAATTATTTAAATATTTAAATCTTGGTCTAATATGTGAAATTGGTTTTATAACCTTGATCTTGATTTACCCCTTTCAATTGATAAAATAAGATAGTAATTTTTTTTCTCAATATGACATGCATGATATTCGGTATAATCTCTTTATATGTCCATACGTTTCATAAAATAAACAACTAACAACATCTTTATGTTAAGTTTTTCTTCTAGACCCCTAGCAATTTCCTTGTCATTGATTGTCATCATCTACAATATAAGTTAAATTGATTCTTTCAATCCTATTCTTTATGTTGAATGAAGAGGGGAGATGGCTATGACTTTAGGCCTATAGGGGACGAGAGACAAGAGAGGGTCGAGTCTAAAATGAGGAGAGTAGAGGGTTTATATAAGTAAATGAAAGGAGATGAAAAATGGGAAGTAGACCTCATCTTTTACCCTTTCTTTCTCCATTAATTCAAACCCAAATATCAAAAATATCACTCCCTCCAAACCCCAATATATGACTGGCCATCTTAGTAGGATAACGGGCCTATTTTCATTTTCAAACCATATCAGAAAATTCACATTTTAAATCCAATTCAAATGCACATTAATATCACATATCGATACGAACATATATAACTTTTACAAACGTATTGTTTTCAATACTGATTCAAATAAAAATTTATAATTAATATCTCACAAACTTTAATTAATTGGATTAATTTATAGCAACTGTAATTTAATTAAATCTGGTGGTATTTGAAGTATTCAATGTTGTAGTTATGTGACACATAAGTGTAATTCAATCAATGATTAATATTACACAATTTGAATATTAACATTCATACATCACTTTAGCTAGTTATGCGATTGTTTGGATGAATTTATCGCTTACACTTTTTCGGTAAAAGTCCAATTTCACTATTTTAAGTGATTCAAGGTAATGACAATTATTTGCACTAATTCTCTCGTCAAAACTATATCACACTAGGATTATGGAATTTGGTGTTGGTTAGAATTCCAATATAATCCACATTCTACTTGTATTATCCAAATAGTCCTTAGTTTAACAATAACAATTATCATTAATCGGGAGGCTTTGGCAAAAAACTTTGACTTCGAATTGACTATGGTTGACCGAGATGCTAGCCTTGTATAATCTAGGAGAATATTTTTCTGTTAAATAGTGTTTCACTTCAAATGCATCAACTCAGACCTAATTATAGTCGTTCGATGGACGTCGTACCACTATTCAACTAAAATCAAAGTTTAGTGTCACTATTGAAGTTTAACAATATTCTTAAGCTAAGAGAACTGTGTAGTACTGTCACTTTAATGTTTTCTGTTTGACCTTAGTTATATCAACCAACAAAAAACTGCTGAGTGAGTTATTTCATAGTTATCCAATAACTAAGAATATGTAATCCTTTAGTACCTATAGTAGCTATGAGCAATATACTATCCAACATTTGAAGAGCATTACACACTCAAGTCTCAATGGATGTATTGATATCCAATCTCGATACATCTTGACTAGAAATATTTAAAACAATATATTTATTTTCCTTATGATAAATTTTTCATGATTACTACACATTATAATTACTATCACAAAACATATCAGTTTTGGAATTTTTATTAAATATATTTAAATTAAATAGGCAATAGGTATACATATTACATGAAGTATATAATAGAAAGAAAACCATCTCTTATTTTGACCAAGATTTTATTGTACAATTAATAATTTATAGTAAATTATAAAATAGGTAATGTCCTCAACTCTATCATACGTGATGTAGGGTACAGCTGTCGTAGAGAAATAGTCATTCCCTCGACACTGTAGGTAATGGTTATTTTGGGAAATAATTATTCCCTCGGCAATGCAGGAAATGGTAATTAAATGGAAATGGTTGTTCCACTCAATAATATGGAAATATACCTTTTTATTGATTGTGAATACATGTGTGCATAGCGTAAGATGGAATGTGACATGAGTTTAATCAAGCAGTCATCTTGTTTTGTGTCGATATTACTCCTTGAGAGCAAATTGGCAGGTTAACATATGTTTACATACGTTAGTAGACACTAATGATGTTTTACTAGTACCTTCGTAGTATATAAGAAAAAGATATGTCCCTCTCACTCAACCTTATTTGTAACCCTTTTTATTTTTTAGTGGAAATTAGCCACAATGACCTCTTTAGCTAGTACAATTAGTTTCTAGGACACACAACTGAAATTATTATTTTTAAGGACAAAATGCAAAATAATTAGTTTCTAAGGCCTATAAAACAATGAAATTATGTCCTTGAAAGTAATTGGAATGCTGACTTTGTCCTTAGAAGTAATTATTCTGCTGACTTTGGCCTTGAAACTAATTTTTGTGGATGTGTGTCCAATGAACTAATTGTACGACAAAGTTTGTCCTTCTAGTGAAATGCCCCTATTTTTTATCTATATCTTTATCATTTAGATTGATGGAGCTCGGAGACATGGAGTACATGGTGACGATGACCATGTTATGTAACTATTATACATATTATAAATATAACATATGACCTACATATAGTATGGTTTGGATTTATGAATGGTATTTTATAAACATATTGAATGATATATCGACATTAGTGAGGTCTAAATATGTATTTATTTTTATGATATAATAAATTATTTCTTCCGTTGTGACTTTAGAAAGATATAGTTAGGAACATTGTTTTATTTCTTATTATAATCTCTTTACAATTTGTTGTTTTGACTTTTGTGATATAAATGATGATTCGGGCACTAAATTAAAGGGTCAAAAGGTAGGTTGTTATAGGTCAGGTTCAAAGTTTAAGCCTTCCTTCTAATTTCAAAATTTTGATTGAATAATTTGGTCGACCTCAAAGTTATGTTGATTTTGGAGACCTTCGGCTTTTGAGTGTAGGCTAAGGATTTTTAAATGGCAATAATAACAAGTTAATATGTGTTGATATAGGAAATAAGATTGATTTTAGAGTGGTTTGATCAATATATCTACATCCACTATGATTATTCTCATTTTATTACTTTACAATTTGATTACAATGTATACGAAGAGTTATATAACTTTCTTGCTAAAAAGACTTGATGAATGTACCAACACAGACTATACTATGACCTATAAATAATCATTATTGGTTAAAGTCTTGAACGTACGGATGTATATCTTTCCCTTTAAGGATCTTCGAAGATGTTGGACATCGAGTAATGTATATGCCACTGTCCTTATCAACATGCTTTTGTTATATTGCCAATGTCCAAGCGTGCTCTTATAAGGTCAATGTTGAAATATGCTCTTGCAAAGCTGTCAAAATCGAAGCATGCTTTTGTGAAGGGGTCTTGTATTGCTTTTCCACTTCTAGAGCTCCTGGGTGGTGCTTGGAAGTGATAAATTATGTGACAATGGATATAACGATGTCCCTTAACATTTAATACCCAAATACTAAAAATATTGTAGTGTGAGGTAATGATACCGGCTGATCGAGAGATATCATAAAAAGTAAAAGATCAATGATACAATAACTTATACTGTCCATTAAAGCACATAGAAAATATATACTATCAACTGAAATATAAAACAACTGAGAAAGTAGCATAATCAAAATGAATTGAAACGTCATAAAGCACAACACAAGTTCATTTGATTAAACAAAGCAGAATATAAGAGCTTATACATCTCCAATCCCTCATAAACTCGATAATAAAACTATCTTTATATACACTAATAGTTCCAGTAGCTCCATAGCATTGTAAAGCTAAAATAAATGGTAGCACCTCCATAAAAATAGCATATATAAGAGTAGCATAAACATCCTACTCTGTCCTTGACCCAGCTCCATGCGCTATCCTCGTATCTGTCTCCCAATCTACTCATTTAAAGGTACCTAAAAATATACTAAGCAATGCAAATGACTTTGGATTAGACAATAGTCTGGTAACAACAATCTATAATTTCAAAATACATATAAAGTCGTTATATTGTAATAAAAGGTTATGGTATGAATAGTCATACCCTACCAACTCCTGCAACCAACAAGTTAGCGCATAAACACAATATATA
Organism: Allium cepa; assembly: GCA_030765085.1. Classification (NCBI taxonomy): domain Eukaryota; kingdom Viridiplantae; phylum Streptophyta; class Magnoliopsida; order Asparagales; family Amaryllidaceae; genus Allium; species Allium cepa. The sequence goes on along the minus strand of CM060940.1, from coordinate 69,890,258 downwards.
CTAAAATACCGTAATCATATGAGCATACTACTCATATAAGCAAAACTAGGGTGTTAGGGTATTAGACTTGATAATACCTACATCACATAGACAACAATAACAAACACGGTAACCATCACGCATTCTCCCATCTCTCATACTCGATGTTGTTGGATATATGGTAACTCAAATGGGTAGCGACTATCAACATCGTGACTACATCAATGCTCAAATCCTTGCCTACTGAGACGGCTGCGTACTAAACCCACTCAGATAGTTTAGAGATATAAATACACTCAAATTACCTATGATGAGGGTCCTAAACATCTCCATCTTTATGAGCATAAACTGAAACCTTTGGTTATCAATGATCCCATGGCACATATACCGATAGTAGAACCCCTTATTTCATTCAATTAGTCGTCATCTCATAAAGCATGTCTACTCGGACAATCCTCAGATGCTCCTACTAGCTTTCCTTAGAATTACTCATCATTTGGCCACTATAGCATAGCTCAGTATCGATCTATCATGGATCGGTACAAGTCCATGTACATTGCCAAATTTTACTTCATTTTCTCCCTAGGCCAAAGTATGACCAAATCCAAAATCTTAATAGATCGATACTAATCCATAAAGATCGGCACCAGTATATTTATTGACCAATATTCTCCAAGTCTGCTTGCCATAGATTTCTCTAAGTCTCAAAACCCCAAAAATGCAAACTTCTGCCTTTTGGGGATATATATGCACCAATCCATATGGATCGGTATCTGACCATATACTTAGCAAGTTTTGACTAATACTTTTTCCTTGGTCAATTCTACATCGATACAACTCTTTCTGGCTTCTTCGACCTTTATGCATCTGTAATGAACCAACTTTTCAACCCTCAAATGTCGATGGTAATACATCTACGTTATTCATTTTCTGAGAATCCAAATGTCGAAAAGACAGAAAGTTAGGATAAAATAAAAAGAAAATAAGAAAAGAACAAGAAAGAAAGAACACAATATCATAATCTATTAATGGAACGATAATATATAATATCAAAGAAACAATATAAAAGGTTTATCTAAATATAGAAATATCAAAGTTACTAAACCCTAAGTAGTATCGTCATAGTTACTATAACTGCATGTCCTCATAATGCTAATATATGCAATATGGAAATGCAGCAGAAATAAGAATACTATGGAAGGAAATCATCACGCTCTTCTTCATAAGCTCCAAAGCGCTCGTTGCTAAATCTAGAAACATATACGAAGCCGAAACAAGCATTATAAGAAAATAATACCCAGATAAGTCTGGCAAACCAGCATGAGAAACTCAAGAAATATGGAATGAGCAATTGTAATCACTGAGACCATAGGATTCCCATAATGGTTTTACCCTCAAGACACCAACCAGTCATTTAGTTTGACGTATAATGATATGATAGATAATGTCCGAAGTGTATCACACAAATCATATCAAATGGTTTCTATGTGACGCCACACCAATAATAGGTATACAATCAATACCGCTAAGGCGTGTTTGCATAGTGGATTTTCCATGGAGATCTCCTCGGATATAATTAAATCCAAACTCCAGCACCAAGATCATAGATATCCTTCAGAGCAATGTACATATCTATGGAATGTACTATAAGAAATGAATAACTGGACCATGCACAAACAATCATGGTTTCGAATGCATCAATCCTGCATGCATGTCCGTAAGTAATACTAGATGGAGTTGCCTGCACCCTTAGGATTGCTAAAATGCTACGTTACTTTTGTCTGTGCAACCTATCTTTGGTTTTAGTTATTTTCGATGTCGAGGCTACATTTGGCATCTCTCACTCAAGTCTTCATCACTCGAACACAACAAGAATCCCCAAATGGATTTCCACATCCTTAACAGATCACAAATCACTACATGGATTCAAGCATCTCGACCAGATCTCAAACCTCCACATAGGTTCCTTGCATATGTCCTCTAATGAATGCTTAGGTTGTCCTCTCTCTTGGAATACTCCTCAAGATAAACAATCACGCACAATAGCATCATTTGAAATATCAACACCGACCTCTTGTTGGACATTAACCTTAGGATTGACAGTTCGACATTATAACATTCCACTTCACAACTGCTTCCAAAACATAGAACTCGTATACTAGTTTTTAAAGTGATATTCGATAAGTAAAACACTTACCAATCCCGATCTTTTCAAAACTAATTCGATGAATTTTCGACTAACTCAATTCTGTTTCTTTCAAAAGTAAGTGAAAGCTAGAGAAGTTTCATACCAATGCTCCTCCTCGGGTTTCTCATTGATTTGAAATCGTGAAGCCTTTCGATAACTTCCTAAGTCAAATTTGGTCAAGTTCGATAATCGACTAATCGATTATATAGTCAAAACAAGTGATTCTACATATGACGATTCATACACTTAACTAGTTTTCAACATTCCAACTTAACTATTCCTCATCCAAGAGTGAAGCCAGGAAAGTTTAAGCACTGGTAGCATCAAGCCTTAGCTAGACACTTCATTCTTGAATCTCACAAATATATAAGTCTACCTTGTCAGCTTTTAGTGTTAAGTATATTATTAATAATTTCTATAAACAATAAAAATCGACAGAATTAACAAGTTTTCGACATTTTCCAACTTACTATACCTTGGTTAACAGGGAAGCCCAGTAGTTTAGAGCTCTATTACTCCATCCTTATTCGATATCAATCTTAACTCTCTCAAATAGGTAAGACTTACTTCTTCGACTTTCAGTGTTAAGCATCGTTGATTACTTCTCAAACAAGTAATTTAAACAATCAACGATTTGGCCATTTAGCAATTCTAACCCCTTTCTAAAACTTTTTTTGTGCCTTTAAAATACTTGAAAATACTTATAATAGGTTTTAAAACATTTATCAAAAATATTATTTGAAAATAACAACTTTTCAGTTTTCCTTAAAACTTGAAAATGACATGGTTTCAAAAAATATCTCTTCTTTGAAAATTCACAAATAGTTATTAAAAATTCATATAAATCTCAAACTACTTAAAATACTTTTAAAGAGAATGAAACAAAGCGCTTAAATTTAAAGTCCTTTTTGAAACATTTGAAGTTTAAAAATTAAGGTTAAACGGGGCAGTTTTGCACTGGTGATTTTTTTTCAACTTTCGTGATGTTACTTAACTTTTTACTATCCCACTTTTAATATCAATAAACATACATAAATAGAAATATACATATGGCAAGAAATCCCTATGGTTCTATCTTAAAATTTCATAATAATTGCCAAAAACAAGATAATTCACAACCGCATCTATTGCGACCATTGCATTAAGTGAGCTTCCAAATCCACGTCCGATCTAAACGATAGTCCATCTATAACCTATATGTTTTGTTCAAGGTCTAGTCATATGTCATATAAGTCCATTCAAAGTTTGTTCAAGTACATGTACATGGATCACATATATCACTGACTTTAGAAGTAAGAAGTTACAACCATTGTTCTTAACATAAGTTATAACAATTCGTACAACATAACCACAATCAAACATAATATACATTTGTTATATTTTCCATTCAAAGTGAGATGTTAACTCACCTTTAGCCCAATAACAACCAAGATCCAAGCTAACCAAATTCCAACCCAACCTAGCAACCATTTTCCCTTCCTGTCTTGCTTCCACTTGCTCCAAGCCCTCTCTATTCCTTAATAATCTCACGTCATTCCCTCCTAGGGTGAGGATGGCTTCACTTTTTCACAAACTAAATAGGTGGAAAGTATTTTAATGTGGTGTCAAGTCTTCCCTCAAATTTTGAGGTGATTTGGAGATGGTTTGCAAATTATTTGCTTTAGGAAATTAAGATGAACAAGAAGATGATGACATTGAAATTCTCCTAAGCTTTGAAATATTTTTGTGATATATTTCCTAAGAATTTATCCTCCCTTAAATAAGCTTAGGAATGGTGATGGTAAAAGATCAAAAACCCCTCAAACCCCAAATGATATTAATTTCTTCTTATCATGATAACTTTATGTCACTTCTCCGTTATTCATTTTACCATTTTACCCCTCTCATGATATTATCCCTTATCCTAAAAGAAGCTTCTAGATCATTCCAAGTTTATGAAGAGTTTTGTGTGTTAAATAGTTTCTAATGTGTTCACTTGATCATTAGTTAAGTGCACGATAGTTCAAATAACTTATATCGTTCGAAAAACTATTTATCGATAAACCAATTTTCGATCACATTATCGATTTTTCTTCGAAGAATATATTTTCTGTAAACATTAAAAAAAAATTTCTTAATGTTTTCTATTAATTAAATGATGTCTAAGAAGGTTATAAAATCGTATTTATAACAACTAATTAATTTCATACGTTACGATATTCGAAGATGAAGTGTTCGAATTTCCGGGTTGCTACAACATCTCTCAATATAACAATCCAACTGCAAACTCTTAGAGTTGATCCATCAACGCTCATTGAATGACTATGCACCTTCCATCCTTAGTGCAATTGAATAAAAGATTTTATTGAATAGCCTCTCTAACGACCTGTAATTTTTGATAATTAAAATTAGTTAATTTAATAAGGTTTTGTGATTTAATGTTGGATGAAAAAAAATTATGATTTAATAGTAAGAATATAACTGGAATGAAGGTATTTGATAACTGCTTTAAGTGTAATTCCAATTGATTAAAATGATTAAAAAGTTATAATTGGTTGCAGATTGTAAATTAATTGTAATAATGTGTGTATTAATTGGTAATTGAACTAAAAGAGTAATTGATAATTTGAATGTTGTATTAATAAATGAAATACTATGTAATAAATTATAATTGAATAAAATTAGTGTTACGTAAATAATTATGACATTTGTTATAAATAATCAGCTTATAAATGTGATTAAATTAAGCTAAAGGCAACAATTCTTATTTACTATCTATTTGTTTAACTTGTTGAAATCAAATTGGAAATAAATTGTAGTAAATGTAATTAAATATTGCGTTAATAGAAATTAAGATGAAATTGGAGAATATTAATGTAATAACATATAAACAAATGTTAACTATATCTATAGAGTAATGGCTGACTGAATAAAAGATTGAAATCTAATGAAACCAATTTATTATAATTAGAATATAATTAATTGGAATTTAATGTAATTAAATATTGCGGTTAATGTAAGAAATGGCGTCAATTGTAGAAAATGAGGATAATAAGAAAGAAACCTATGTTAACAGTTTCATAAGGTATTGGTTGATTTAATAATCGGAGTGTAAACCAGAATAAAAGAATAAAAATGAATAAGTTCAGAAAACGAGTAAACATATGTTTATTTATTTGAAATGTTTGGTAGCTAAAAGATTGATTGTAGAGATAAAAAAATATTATTTAGTAAGAAATGTGTAATTACTATTTGTATCCAATAGTGTATAAATATGTTTAAATTGCTATTAGATAGGAAATAATTATTCTACTTCTCATTACATTCATTTAGTCCATTTCCAAACTTAATCAAATGAAATTAATGTAATTGAAAATTTTCAATAAATAGGGGAGAGAAAACTAAATTGTAAATTAATAAGTGTAATTAAAAGTAGCTTTTGTTTTGTGAAAATATAAGGAAAGTTTGATTTAATGGAAAGAACACTTACATCAAATAAAATGAATGTTTCATTTGTGAATCTAGGTTTAATTTCATTAAAATAAAGAATAGAATGATTGGTTTTAAGGGAAGAAATATATGTTTATTTGAACTGTGTTTTAGCTTATATATTGATTACAAGAATAGGAAAACAATCTATTTCAAAGTTATTTATTACTCTCGTGTATAAACAACAAACTGATAAACGTGTTTAAATAAACAATTGTTCTATTTTTCATCCATTTTAGTTGTCTGTTTTGAATTTAACTTTGTAAGTAATCGCGATTAATGTAATTCAAATAATTCAGTTAAATGGAAAGAAAATGTTGATTGCAATTAATGGATTTGACGAAAGAAACACACATTTGTGTTAAACAAAAAGGGTGTTTTAATGTTAATAAAAGATCATTTAAAAAAAACAAATTGAACGTTTTCATTCTTAAGGCAAGTATAAAATTGTTATCATGCGTAGATAAAAACCTAAATTCGTACGAACTTGAATATTATTTGAGTTAATGAAGTTAATTTGGTTAGTTTCAAAAAAACTGAATTTCAAAAGGTTGTGCGATGTACATGGTCCCTTCATTTCTTTTGTTATTAATTTTCGCATGAACGTTTTAAAATAGTTAGCTTATTATTAATACTTGATCCATTCGTTTCTCCTTCTATTTAATACCCAAGCCAAGACTTTTAGGTTGTATTTTAATTTTTCCACCTCATTTTCACGAATACAAAGTTTTACTTTTCTTTGGTTTGCAATCTTTTCCCTTCCTACGTACATTTTCTTATGCATTATTAATGCCAACTTTCAAAATAAAACGTGACATTTATTTTTGTCCCTCCACCTTCATTTTCTAATTATAAATAAACTGCAGCTTATTTCTTCATTTGCGTTTTGGTTCTCCTGACACCTCATATTCAAGAACTCTTATTCTTGCAAATCCAAAAGCTTTCTTGAATGAAACATGATCTTTTTGTTCATTTTCCGTACATGTTTAGTCTTCATCTTAGTTGTTCTTCAATCTTTTCCTAAGCCTCATCTTGAAAGAAACGTAAGTATTAAAGTTTGTTTATTTTTTTATGCATACTAATTTTTATTTTAATAATATTACTTATTACATGAATATCTTTTGCAGATAAACTTTGATTCACGTGTGATTTCTTCCGTTGGATTCATATTTAAATTCGGAACAACATGAAATTGGTTTAGTTGAATTTGAAGACTGTTGAGTTTTTCCGCTTCTGTTTGGATTTTATGGGCTAAGATCAAAGGTGAGAGTTTTAACCCACTCACAACTACTAAATTATGTTATGTTGGTTAAATTAAATTTATGATGTGAATAGAAATTTATTGATTGATGTTTGGTATATTTAAATTGTCATTCCAGTTAAATATGACTTTTATTGCATTTAATCGTTATTTAATTTAATATTAAATATTAATTCATTAGTTTATACTTGTTATTGATAATCAATTAGCTATTGATGTTTATTGATTGATTTGGATGATGATTTTGATGGATGTTTGATTGTAGATATCGAATAACTGGATTTTATATTTTATATGATGCAACACACTGCAAGTTCCCTATGGGTTGAAGTGATACATACCCAAATGATCTGATAGATTAGGAAGAAATCTTTACGGGTTGAAATGATAGACTTAAGCAATTTTTTATATTGATGTTAAATTTTGGGATTTCGGGTTGAAATGATATATACCCATAGAATTTTAAAATGCGGATTGAAATGATAAATATCCGTATCACTTGACCATAGGGTAGAAAATTATATACAAACACGGATTGGTTAAATTAAACGATTTTAAATCCTTAAATTTTGAATTTAGTTAAATGATATTTTGAAGAAACTTGATTTATATAAAACTGAATTATTTTCGAAAATCCGAGTTTTAAATGTTGAAATTGGAAATGGTTTAAGTTGAAATGTTGAAGTTGTAATTAAAGTATAAATAACATTTATCAAAATTCAGTTATTGAAATGTTGGGATGAAAGAAATGGTTAAATATGATGTTAATTTCAAAATTTTATCACAATATAAACTGTAAGTGTTCTTTTAAATTCTAATTTTAAGATTTTCAACTATTCAAATAAGTTAATCTATTTTAAACCAACTTAATCAATTTAAACTATTTAATTTATTTTAATCTAATTTAACATATTTTAAACTAATTAACCTATTTAACCTGTCTTAGTCTATTTTACTCTATTTAAAATTATTTAACCTATTTTCAAATTCATTTAATCTATTTTAAATCTAATTAATCCATATTAAGCCTCTTCAATCTATCTTAAACCATTTAAACTATTTTAAATCTAATTAAAGTATTTTAATCTATTTTAAATTTGTTTAATCTATTTTAGACCTATACAACCTAATTTTCTCACTTAAAACTGTGTAAACTAATTAAACTATTTATAACTATTTAAATTATGTTCTAAATATCAGATGGTGTAAAGTGGAAATGTTTTTAATTAGAGCCTTGATTTTTAAGCCAATGAGGTATAATGATGTTATAACATAAGTAGGGATTTAAATGATATATTTGAGGAATATGATGACTTTAAATGAGGATTTAATCTATTTTTGGAAATATGAATTCGGAGTGATATGATTTCATATGTGATATAATTTCGGAAGTAAATGTGATTTCGAAAATGATATGGTTTAGAATATGATATTTTGATATCAATCATGAATTGACTTTTGAAATGTAAAAGAATCATCCAGTGTGGAATAAGCGTTTGGTTGTTAAAGAGACCGACATTGGATATTTCATACTCTCTTCCAATACAGAGAACCAATTTAACAACTATGTACACAGCGGAGATTCAACAAATGAAGTAGGATGGTTTGACGAACGATTCTGTATGAGGTATTTACGTGATCCTGACTTCCGTGGGTTAGCTTAGATGTGACTAAAACAGGAGTCACGCCGGGCCAAGTGAGGTCGCACCTCCGATCGGACACATTTCTTCGATACCATATTATGACTTTGCGATGATTTGGTGGCCACCCCTCGATTTTGATTATGGGAGTGTGTTAGAGGTAGGCGATAGTAGCTGCTATGCGTTACCACCAGTCTGTATCCGCAATTGGTATATCTACCCTAGTATTGCCTCGAGTATCATGTTCACATTCCCTATTGCGCATTCTAGGAGTTGTTTTGTATCGTTCCTATGGAGTGCTTACTGATAGCCCACCTGCGGGTGGAGTTTACAATAGCTGTATAGACTACAACATTATATAAAATGTGTTAAGGGGGATATGGGTAACGCCTTAATGCTATTTTAATACTTTACTTTACTGTAGACACTATTATAATAGCGTGTTGTACTATGTATGTAGACAGTTTAAAGAAGATGTAAATCCCGAACATCTCTTAAGTTATTGCACACATGGTTGACACTGATGGGAGTTGCCAAAACTCGTAAACATCTCTGACACCGTTACACTCATATTTATTTATTGTTGATTTAACTTGCATAAGATCTTTTAGTTCTGATTCGAGTGTTTTGTCTTTTCAATTCACTCGGGTCAGTCTGAGCTTTTCAGTTTATCGAAGACTTCTTTTTGAAGGATGAAGACGAAGATTTTGTACTATTATTATTTATTATATTTAATCCACTGCATCATGTTGTTCCGCTGCATTTATTTAATATTTATTCTTGTTATATGTAATGTTGATTTGTATTATAAAAGATTAATCAATGTTATTTGTAAACAGCTTCATGAACTATTTATTTGGTTATCGTATTTTGTCATTCTGCTACGAGATTCTGTATTTATTTTCTTTCCTTCTCTGCTTTTCTTATTTACCCCATAACAATCTGCCCTTTTGAACGGTTTGAATCTGGCGTGTGCAGTTTATCGTCATTTAAACCGTCCAAAAACATAGGTCATTATAGTTGGTATCAAAGATTTGGTTTAACAATAACCTTAGCTTTGTGGGGTCTGACTCATATAAGGTAGGGTAGAAATACCCTACAATGAATCGCTTAATGTATATATATGAGAAAGCTTATTTGTTAATATTATAAAAGGTTTTGTATTGTGTTAATTTGTTCTGTTTAGTATTTATAAATTCCAGTCGGTACATAGGACGCTATGGCATCGATAGGGATTTCTAAACTCCAAATAGAGCAGACCGACATAATATTGTTTTGAAATATAGATAAATGAAATAATTTTATCTAGCATTATATTTTGTATATAAAAGAATAATATTATAAATGATATAGTTAGTTGTGATATATTTGTTTGTTAAGAAGTGAAATTTATAAATATTGGTTGAAATTTATATTATAATTAAAATGGATATAAATTGAAATTTGAGAACTTAAGTTCTGGGGTTTTGAAATTGATTTTCAAAAGATTTTGGAATATAATATTAGTAGTATTTAGAAGTATTTTCGGATATAAATATTTCAAGATGATTTGAAAGAAATGTTCTAAAAGAAAATTCTTAAAAGAAATAAGTTTTGTACTCCCCTCTCTGTCGCTGGTAAATAATTTCAGTGATTAGTGCATGCATCATCGACGTACATTTTTGAGTTTCAAAGTGGGAAGACTGTTGTAGTAGTTTTACTGCACATCCATTTTGATAAACGAATCTTAGTTTTCATTTCTGAAGGTTGATTTGATATATATATATATATATATATATATAAAATTTTAAGAGAGATTGAAATGGAACCCGGTTGTTTAGTTCTTAAGTTTCTGTTAATTAGAAATTAAAATTATTGTAAAGAATGGAATCTTGACTATATTAATAAATGGAAAGTCCTAAATTGAAAATAAGAAATTTGATGTTAAAATGATTAATGAAATATATAAGAAATTGGAAATTTGCAACTTACAAGTTTAAGAATAATAAATGTTTAGAAGATTTAATTATTATGCATTTTGTTTACTAAAGTAAATAAGGTAAACTTGTGTAACATTTAATTGCATTATTAGAATAATATATAACTTACCAAAATACTAAAAGTTGAAATGTTAATAGAAATATGTAATAGAATATTATACAAATAGAACATAAGTAATGAAAGGGTTCAATAGAATTTTTCTATAAATAAGGATTCTGATGTTATAAATTGTTATAAACTTAACTTAATAATTTGAAATGGTAGTAATTATAATTAATAGAAAAGTGAATACTATAATTAAATGATTATAAACTTAGGTAATGTTTGAGGCCAATTATAATTAGAGTAAATAGTAAAAGTGGATACTATATGTGAAAGAAATAAAAGTGAAAGGTGAAAATCTTTTATAGATATGAGTTGTTTCACAAATGAATATTTATATAAAAAGAGAAATCAAACTAAATAGTAAATGTGAAGTAAACTGAATTAAAGTGTATACAATACATCAATAATGTATTCATTTATGATCCAAATAATTGAAATAGATATAACTTGTGTAAGTAAAGAATGTAAATTAATGAAATAAGCCTTATATGAATGAATGAGAATTAAAAATTTTAAGTAATGGACGTGAATTAAAGAAAAAATCATTGTACGAAAAAAAGGAAAACGAAAAAAATGAACAATAAATGATGTAAAAAAAGATTAATATAATAAACTTAAAATATGTGTTGAATTCTTTGTTTATATTGGTTTAGGGGACGTCGGGAAGTGATACTTTAAATTGTTTAAAATGTATAAATAATCTATTAAGTTACCTAAGACTGTTGAGCGTATGGTATACTTAGTAGTTTATTTATCATTCTATACGATTAAAAGTTCTAAACCCGAACAAACCATTTGCTTTCGTTGCTATGAATGTATGATTGATTACACTGATTTCATGTGATGATTGTATGATTTTGGTTGCAAGTCATCGTTGCTATGTGATATTGGTTTGTGCTGTTATTAATTGAGGCAACTTAAATATTTCACTTTTATATAATTGTTAACCTCTTTGGATTATAAAAGTGAAATACAGGTTTATGGAAGCATTAGCTACTGGTTTTGGTTTCATAAATCAAGCATTGTTTGCCCAACAAATAGGTACATTTTCGGATTACGGTTCTCTAGCGATATTATATTGTTTTTCCCATGGTTTGGGAAATTTTATTTTGAAAATTATGATATATATATATACATAAATATTTATTATTGATATTATTATTTCTCCCAGTCTCTCCGTACAAAGGAGACTCTACCGAAATTGCCGTGGATTTTGGACTTAGAAAATTTTGCGAAATGTTTTCCAAACTTTTGTTAACTTGAATATAAAAGGATTTAATTATTTTAAATTGATATATTTTAGTTAAATTATTTAATTATTTAAATTGATTGTTTATAAATTTAATATTTTAAGATATATTAATTTCTTAATTGCTTCTTCCCCTTTTCGAGGACGAAAAGTTTTGAATGGAGAGAGTGTAAAGACCGTAATTTCGATAATTAAAATTAGTTAACTTAATAAGGTATTGTAATTTAATGTTGGAAAAAATTGTGATTTAATAGTAAGAATATAACTGAATGAAATGTAATAGTATTAATTGAAGGTATTTGATAACTGCTATAAGTGTTATTCCAATTAATTAAAACGATTAAAAAGTTATAATTGATTATAGGTTGTAAATTAATTGTAATAATGTATGTATTAATTGGTAATTGGATTAAAGGAGTAATTGATAATTTGAATGTTGTATTTACAAATGAAATAATATGTAATCTGTACTATAATATTATTATTGAGTTAGCTTTCAAGAGCACGCAGCCTCCTTCATATTTTGGGAAATGAATAGTCACGTTTTTAATTTCTTTCTATTCCAAACTTTGAAATGTAATAACTTTATTGGATTTAAGAATCAATTTCACTATTAAATCTCAAATTTAATGTGCTTTCCAATGATATCCATTGTTGATAGCTAAAAATAAATTTTTTAAAATCATAGTTTTTTGGATTATTCATATTATTAAAGTTATTAAGTCTGTTTGACTTTATCTCTTTTAACTAATCTATGTCGTTGATTGTTTTAAAAATTTCCAGCCTCTGATTCTACTTTCACAAATTGCAGTCAAGTATGGTGAAATCTAACATTACCAAAATACAGCAACAATGTTAGATGAAATTGGAAATGGAACCAGAAAGCTCAAAAGCATTAAATACAATTATATGCTTCTTATTATATTGAATTTTCTTTGACTGTAAAAGAAATACAATGATATTTTTCACATGAAAATAAATATTGTTGAATAATGGTTACTAGTTCCAACACTTCAGATATAAAATATGTATGCTTTAGATTTAGCATATATTTCACAACAATCGTTCAAAACAGAAATAAATCTCTTTATCCTCTAATCTTATCATTCTACAATAATATGATGCTGCATAATGTATTCCTAGACATAGTCAGTTATGGGATCATCATCAATACTTGCATTCTCATGAATCATGTCAACGTTGCTTTTGGCATTTTTGGATCAATGGTCAAGTGTAAACCAAATGTTGTTACCTATACTGCTCTTATAGTAGTTATTACCGAAGCAGCAAATGGAATCAACGACATCAAGTATTAAAGAAAATGATTGATAAAGGTATCTCACCAAATGAAGTTACATATAATACAGCTGATGCATGGAGCAACAGCTGATGCACACAATAAATTTATGTGTATAATTTATATGTGTATTGTGTGGAAATTTTATCTGTGAAATCATTTTCGCTCGATATTTTGCAATTGTTTATCAAACCGGTACCATCTGTGTTACTGTTTTCAAAGATTTATACACAAGTTTTAGACAAAATGCAAACTTATTTGAAAATTGATAAAAATAAGATCACTATTTATTAATCAATGAACCATATAAATCATTTAAACATGTTATGATAATAAGAGGTTGAGTGCGGTCCGTATGCGAAGCACGGGTTCGCACTAGTAAATTGTAATTGAATAGAACTAGTGTTGTGTAAATAATTATAACATTTGTTGCAAAACAATCAGCTTATAAATATGATTAAATTAACCTAAAGGTGACAATTGTTGTCACTATTTGTTTAACTTTTTGAAATCAAATTGGAAATAAATTGCAATAAATGTAATTAAATATTACGTTAATGGAAATTAAGATGAAATTGAAGAATATTAATGTAATAAAATATAGCCAAATGTTAACTATGTCTATAGAGTAATGATTGATTGAATAAAAGATTGAAATTTAATCAAATCAATTTATCGAAATTAGGATATAATTAATTGGTATTTAATGTAATTAAATATTGTGGTTAAAGTAAGAAATGGCGTCAATTGTAGAAAATGAGAATAACAAGAAATAAACCCATGTTAACAATTTCATAAGGTATCGTTTGATTTAATAGTCGGATTGTAAACAAAAATAAAAGAATAAATTGAATAAGTTTAGTAAAGAAGTAAACATATGTTTATTTATTTGAAATGTGTAGTAGTTGAAAGATTGATTGTAGAGATGAGAAAATATTATTTAGTAAGAAATGTGTAATTACTGTTTGTATCTAATAGTGTATAAATATGTTTAAATTACCATTGGATAGGAAATAATTGTTCTACTTCTCATTACATTCATTTAATCCATTTTGAAACTTAATCAACTGAAATTAATGTAATTGAAAATTTTCAATTAATAAGAGAGAATACTAAATTGTTAATTAATATGTGCAATTAAAAGTAGCTTATGTTTTATGAAAATATAAGGAATGTTTGATTTAATGGAAAGAATGCTTACATCAAATAAAATGAATGTTTCATTTGTGACTGTATGTTTAATTTCATTAAAATAAAGAATAGAATGATTGGTTTTAAAGGAAGAAATTTATGTTTATTTGAACTGTGTTTTAGCCTATAGATTGATTACAAGAATAGGGAAACAATCTATTTCTAAGTTATTTATTACTCTTGTGTATAAGCAACAAATTTATAAACATGTTTAAATAAACAATTGTTCTATTTTTCATCCATTTTAGTTGTCTGTTTAAATTTAACTTTGTAAGTAATTGCAATTAATGCAATTCAAATAGTTCAGTTAAATGGAAAGAAAACGTTGATCGCAATTAATATATTTAACAAAAGAAATGCACGTTTTATGTTAAAAAAAGATGTTTTAATGGAAACAAAAGATCATTTTAGGAAAACCAAATTCAACATTTTCATTTTTAAGGTAAGTATAAATTTTTTATTATGCGTAGATAAAAATCTAAATTCATACAAATTTGAATTTTATTTGAGTTAATGATGTTAATCTGATTACGTTTCAAAAAAATTTGAATTTCAAAAGGTTGTACGATGTACATGGTCCATTCATTTCTTTTGTTATTAATTTTTGCATGAACGTTTTAAAATAGTTACCTTATTATTAATACTCGATCCGTTTATTTCTCCTTCTATTTAATACCCGAGTCAAGACATTTAGCTTGTATTTAAATCTTGCCACCTCATTTTCTTGTATACGAAGTTTTACTTTTCTTTTGTTTGCTAGCTTTTCTCTTCCTACATACATTTTCTTATGCATTATTAATGCCAGCTTTCAAAATAAAACGTGGTGTTTATTTTTCTCCATCCACCTTCATTTCCTAAATTAAATAACCTGCAGCTCATTTCTTCATTTGCGTTTTATTTCTCCTGACACCTCATATTCAAAAGCTCTTATTTTTGCAAATCCAGAAGCTTTCTTTTATGAAACATGATTTTTTTCATTTTTCCGTACACATTTTGTCCTCATCTTAGTTGTTCTTCAACTTTTCCTTAAGCCTCATCTTGAGAGAAACGTAAGTATAAAAATTTGTTTATTTTTTTTATGCATGATAATTGCTAATTTTTATTTTAATAATATTTCTTATAACATGAATATCTTTTCATATAAACTTTGATTCATGCGTGATTTCTTCTGTTGGGTTCATATTTAAATTCCGAACAACATGAAATTAGTTTGGTTGAATTTGGAGACTGTTGAGTTTTTGCGCTTCTATTTGGATTTTATGGGCTAAGATCAATGATGAGTGTTTTAACACGCTCATAACTATTAAATTATCTTATGTTGGTTAAATTAAATTTATTATATGAATAGAAATTGATGTTTGGCATATTTAAATTGTCATTCCAGTTAAATATGACTTTTATTGCATTTAATCCTTATTTAATTTAATATTAAATTTTGATTTGTCGGTTTATACTTGTTATTGATGATCAGTTAATTATTGATGTTCACTGATTGATTTGGATGATGATTTTGATGGATGTTTGATTGTTGATATTGGATGATTGAATGTTATATTTTACATTTTTGTAACACTGCAAGTTCCCTATGGGTGGAAATTATACATACCCGAACGGTCTGATAGATTAGGGGGAAATCGTATGGGTTGAAACGATAGACTCGAGCGATTTCATGTATTGAAATTAAATTTTGGGATTTAGGATTGAAATGATATATAACTGTAGAATTTAAATTGCGAATTGTAATGATAATTATCTGTATCACTTGACCATAGGATAGAGAACTATATATAGACACCGTATTGGTCGAATTAAACAATTTTAAATCCTTAAATTTTGAATTTAGTTAAATGATATTTTGAAGAAAACTTGATTTATATAAACTGAATTATTTTCGAAAATCCGAGTTTTAAATGTTGAAATTGGATTTGGTTTAAAATGAAATTTTGAAGTTGTAATTGAAGTATAAACGGCACTTATCGAAATTAAGTTATTGAAATGTTGGAATGGAAGAAATGGTTAAATATGATGTTAATTTCAAAATTTATTATCTCAATATAAACTGTAAATGTTCTTTTAAATTCTAATTTTAAGATTTTTCAACTACTGAAATAAGTTAATCTATTTTCAACCAACTTAATCAATTTAAACTATTTAATTTATTTTAATCAAATTTAATCTATTTTGAACTAATTAAAATATTTCACCTATCTTAATTTATCTTAATCTATTTAAAACTATTTTAATTCTATTTATTATATTTTCAAATTCATTTAATTTGTTTTAAATCTAATTGATCCATATATAATCTATCTTAAACCATTTAGGCTATTTTAAACCTAATTAAAGTATTTTAATCTATTTTAAATTTATTTAATCTATTTTAGACATATACAACCTAATTTATCTCCACTTAAAACTATGTAAACTAATTAAACTATTTATAACTATCTAAATTATTTCTAAATTTCAAATGGTGTAAAGTGGAAATGTTTTTAATTAAAGCCTTGATTTTTAAGCGAATAAGGTTTAACGATGTTATAACATAATTAAGGATTTAAATGAAAAATTTAAGGAATATAATGATTTTAAATAAGGATTTAACTTATTTTTTGAAATATGAATTCGGAAGTGATATGATTTAAATGTGATATAATCTCGAAACTAAATTTGATTTCAAAAATGATATGGTTTTGAGAATATGATATTTAGATATCAATTGTGAATTGACTTTTGAAATGTAAGAAAAACCATTCAGTGTGAAATAAGCATTTGGTTGTTAAAGAGACCGAGATCAGATATTGTCGTACCTATGGAGTGCTACCTGATAGCCCACCTACGGGTGGAGTTTACAGTACTATATAGAATACGGCAATATATAAAATGCGTTAAGAGGGATATGCAAAACGCCTTAACGCTATTTTAATACTTTACTTTACTGTAGACACTATTATAATAACGTATTGTACTATGTATGTAGATAGTTTAATGGATCCTTAGGAGATGTAAATTCCGAACATCTCTTAAGTTATTGTACTCATGGTTGACACTGAATAGAAGGTGTCAAAACCCGTTGACATATCTGACGCCGTTACACTCATATTTATTTACTGTTGATTTAACTTGCATTAGTTTTGACTCGAGTGTTTTGTTTTTTCAATCCGTACGGGTCAGTCTGAGCTTTTCAGTTTATTGAAGACTACTTTTTGGAGGATGAAGATGAAGATTTTATACTATCATTATTTATTATATTAATTCCACCGCATCATATTGTTCCGCTGCATTTATTTATTATTTATTCTTGTTGTATGTAACTCTAATTTTAATTATAAAAGTTTAATCAATTTTATTTGTAAACATCTTCTTGAACTGTTTATTTGATTATTATATTTTGTTAACCCACTGCAAAATTTTGTATTTGTTTTCTTTCCTTCTTTGCTTTTCTTATTTACCCCATAACAATCTGCCATTTTGAATAGTTTGAGTTTGACGTGTGTGGTTTATGATTTAAACCGACCAAAAACATAGGTCATTATAGCCTCCTTCTACACTCGAAATCCTCGCAAATAGAATGACTCAACCACATTTAACTCCACATAAGTGTTTCATCTATTCAAACATAGCATGCAAAATAACAGTAACAAATAATAAGCATTATATCAAGTCATTCAAGATAAAGCAACTCTAACATGTCCTAACATATTTATGCACATACATATCGTACAAGCAAATGACTAAAATGCTTATAATCATGAAAACACATTATATTCTCCTTTTTAAAATTGGGCTAGACCTAAAACACATAATTTTGACTTAAAAAATGGATCCAAAATACTTTTGAACATATATTTGCATATGTAATAAGTAAGAAATCATTGATCACTGGCCTATTAATGTAAAATCAATGTAGTATGTCAGATCGGTGCAAACCGAATGGAGAAAGCAACGATCTCGACTATCCCCGACAAATGATGATTAGTTAATCTCTAATGACTTTACTAAGCTTGTACCCTTAATCCCTTGCTTTTAGCTTAAAATACTATGTTTTGGTGAAATTTAGGAAGAAAGATGGTTAATGGAGGTATAGATCTATTTAAGAAGATGAGAAAGTAATTTGGATGTTGCCTTAAGCCTAAGATTAGCATAATGCCCGAAATCCCTTAATTAAGCCTGAAATAGGTTAATGTGCCTAATCATAGAAATCTGCCTAAAACTATCCAACTTAATATTTCAATTTGTCTCGAACGGCTGGACCGAATTACTATTATAACTAATCTATAGATAGGGAAACCATCATATATTTTATTTAGAATAGGTTTCAGGTCAAAAGTCCACTTCTATCAAAATTTATGCCTATGAAAAGTTTTCTAGATCAAAAATATTCATAATTTATTATAACATTTAAAAATGTCAATTTACTGCATTACCTAAAGTTTTAGCTCATATTAAATTATTTGGTTTCATAAATAATGTTTTAACTACCTGTCGATATACAAAGATGTGAACTGTTACAACAGGTTGGTGAGATACTTCGATGTGGTCGTAAATAGAGAACGTTGGACAATTGTTGATGGTTGTTAGATGATGCCATTGGAATTTTAGGACATGGTGATGCTCAAGATTAGGTACAGACATGTGCATTCAAATGTCATCACCGACTTATACTACATTGTGATAAACCGGATTTTAGTATATTTGTAATTGATAATTTAACTTGATTTAATCAGCATAAATACTGATTTCTGAATGGATATTTTAAACCGTTGGAAATGATAAATCTTATAATAAAATAACAAAGATATAAATAGATATGCAAACTCTATAAGTTGGAAACTATAAGTATATACATATATAGGTATATAAGTGTGTGTGTGTGTGTGTGTATATGTGTATCTATTGTAATTGGAAGCTTTGTTTTAATTTAATATAAAAAAATTCAAAATACTTAAGATCAATATTTATTAAATTTAAAAGTATGATAGTTTAAATAGGATTTAAATAAAAGATTAAAATCCTTTTCTTTTGTACTTGAAATAAAACATAACACATAAAAATAAATATAAAGACATATATTAATAAAAACATAAGAAATATATATAAATAATGGCTCTAAACATTTGTAAGCATTATGATACATAAAATTAACATTTGTAGCTTTTATAATACATATAAAGACAAGTGTCATTTGTTCATTTTTAAAAAAAAATATTAATAACATGAAGAGAACCAGGTTGTTACAATTTTTATTACAATCCCTTCTTCTCTCATTTTTTTCAAAGATCCAAAACCGAAAAGAAAGAAAAAACTAAATCAATTTCAGACTTTCAATCAGAAGCAAAGACATATTCAATCATTCAACTCAACATAAGATAAATCAAAATCAGTTTCGAATCAACATCAGAGTCCAGTTCAAAGAAGAGAAGTTGTTCTCTGTTTTCCGTAAAACAGTGAGTAATTTCTTGCTTGAAAACTTTATCCATACTTTGCCTGTGTGTTCGTATGTCCTTGTACATCTTGCCTGTGCATTTGTGCACTTTTTGTTTTAAACCAATGTATTTCATTTGACATAAATCAAACCGATTGCCTGAGTTGAACTTGTGGTATACTTGAGTTTATTTAAATATGTTCACTGATCTGTCCATGGTCATCCCTGACTCTGTTCGTGTATATCCCTGACCTAGTATGCACCCCTTCTAATCAATCTGTTGTGAAATTATGTGATAACTGTCTCCGTGCATATGAAGTTTTGACTGGTTATACTTGAGCATGTAGGTACTAGTTTATCCTTGGGAATTTCTCAAACACATCCCTATTAACCACTGTCTGTGTGAATCCTGCCTTATGAAGATTATTTCTACCGTGTAGTTTTATAATCAAACAGCACCTAATGCATGTATTTCATCCCACCTGTGTGTGCTTTAAAGTTGCTACTTAAAAGTAGCAGCACATATGGATATATGATTTTAAAACAATTTAGTTAGTTCACTTTATAAGGCTAGGAATATAATGTTTAGGATATCCACTGCATGGGAGACAGCAAACCATAATAGTATCATTTGACTCTAATCTATGTTTATATAAGTAAGAAAAACTTTAAATTACTTTAAGATTCCAGAATACTTAAATGTAGAAATACAAAAATGTAAATTATAGTGATAAATAATTAAAGTGCAGTAGTTTGCAATATTAAATCAGTGGAAAATGTCAGGATCCAGGCGAGCTCCACTGCATGCGTAAATATCTTTCCTATTGTGTGAGTGAGTATCATGGTAGAGAAGTTTTATGCTCTGTCAATTTGGGTACAAAAGTATAGAATGAATCTTATAATATATATATATATATATATATATATATATATATATATATATATTCCTTCAATCAGAGGGAGTTACATATCGCCATTAATGGTGTTGGGATCGTATGGAGAAGGGGAATTTTCGGTGGGAAGCCAACAACTTTTGGCGATGGTCGGCGACGTTTGTCGATTTCTAAGGCATGAGTTTGGTAATGATTTGAGAATCGATTGAAGGAACTGAAGATGCCATGGAGTTGAGCTAGGGCAATGCTTGATCGTGACATAATTGGGTTCGGTTCGGTGCCTAGATCGTCGCGCGACCTGTAGCATGGTTCACTGCTATGAGAGAACGGTCGGAGCACTAAGGGACCGGAGTTTAGGCGATGGGGTGGAAACTGTTGAGCTCGACGTGGTGGATTCGTGGATGGCCTCGTTGTCGTCGTTAGAGGGTCGGAGTGTTGTGCACCGTGCACGCATACACGGTTGTTCACCTGGAAGCGTTATGGAGGAAATGGGAAAGCTGAAGAAAGAAAGAGGGAGAGAAGGAGAACTGGACCGGAAGTTTATGGCCAGAGGGGAATAATTTTGATAGAAATAAAAGAATTGATAAGAACAATAAAGAAGGATAAAGAAAATTAAGTGGGACGAAAGGATTAAGAAAATGTAGGAGAAGGTTTGCTCGAAGACGTCATTCGCGAGTGGATCGAGGTAGGCTTGGGTAGAATGATGGAAATTAGCAAGCTTAAAGTTAAAGCAAAAAACCAAGTTTAAAACTAATTCCTTTAACCGTTTCTTTAAAATAATGATTGTTTATTTAATGTTTGGTTAAATAAAGGTTATGTAATTTATTTTAACTTTAAATTAATGCAGATAATTCTTAAGTTTAATTAAACTTAATTAAAGACGAAATTAAGTTAATAAGTTGACTCCAAGGTTTATTAATAAATTTTAATGATAATTAAGAAGTCAATTAAGACAATGTATTATCTTTTAATTAATTAAGGTCTTGAGTAACTAAATATTTACTAATTAATTAATTAGTTAATAAGTAATTAAAGTTTTTCTTTATGGAAGTAATTAAAGATTAATTATTGATTAAATAAATAAAGGTTAATTACTTAGTGTAATTAATTAAAGAATTTATTAATTAAGAAGATAATTAATTTATGTAAGTAATTAAATGATAGTTAATTACTACTTATAATTAATTAAGATTCATTTATGAATGTGATGGGTTTAAATAAGGAGGAATTACTTAGTGGAATTAATTAAAAGATTAATTAATGTAGGTGATTAAGGTTAGTTAATTACTGAATGAGGTTAATTTAGGTTAATTAATTTAAGATTACTTGTTAAATGTAACTAATTAAAAGGGTTAATTAATTAAGGATAATTAACCAATGAGAAAATTACTTGATGAAAGTAATTAATTGAAGGGAAATTACTTAATGGAAGTAATTAAGGGTTAATTACTTAGTGTAATTAATTAAGGATTGATTGATTAAGGAAACTAATCAAGGGTTAGTTAATTAATGAGTGTGACTAATTAAGGGATAATTAATCAACGTAAGTGATTATAAGATAATTAATTTGAATAATTAAGGATCAATGTAATTGATATAGATGGGTATAAAATAATTAATTTGTGTAATTAATTAAGAGTTAATTTCTTATGGTAAATAAAGAATAATTAATCAAGGATGATTAATTAAGATGGATAATTAATAGATGATTAACAAATTGGTTTGTAATTAATAAATGTTAAGTAAGGGTAATCTAAGTGATTTAGAGATTAGAAATCAATTTAATAATAGATTAATTAAATTAATTTTAGAAGTGATCAATCTTGCTTATGAATGATTGAATGATGATTAAATGCCTTGAATTAGTTAATATCGCTGATAAGAAATGTTTTATGATATGTTATGTTTGGGTAGACTGTGATAATGCGGTTATTTATCGATGATGAATTCTTGTGTAAAAGTGACATCCAGTATTTAAATTTAAATTGTATTCACTTGAATAACTTGGGTTAGGATGAAATGAGATTCGAAGAGACCGGAGCCGGGTATCAGTAAATTCCCAGAACCACTTCGATCTGTAATCTATATAATTCTTTATATTAGATATGTGGTATTAAACAGGCTGGAATGGAATGAATTGTGTAATATGGATATTTAACTTGAAAACTGTTGTATGATAAATGTTGACTAAGAGAACTCGAAAGGGTACGAGTTACCATGATATTCTCATGTGTTATGGTTAGGTATTTCATATTATGTGGGTTTACTCACACTGGTTTCCAGCCTGACCCAGGTGTTACTTTGATGTAATGCTCGGGTCAGACCGGGTATTACAGATTTTCAGGTAAGGACGTTCTGGAGCTCAGGAGACGAGCTGGATGGCAGGAACATATGGAGTGTTTCCGCTGTGTTATATTATTGTATATATCTGAGACATGTTGATTGTATCTGCCTAGTGTTTGTATATATGTTGTAATTCTGATGTAAAAAAAAGTGAAATTTGACAAGTACAGTTTTCCTTTGTATAAATATTATTATTTGATGTATTATATCTTGTCCGCTGCGAATGTGAGAATCTGTGTTTTTGGTGTTTCTTTTCTTCTTCTTCTCTCTTTTCTTTCTTTTCCTTAACTATCCGGAATTTTCGAGATCGAAAATCTCGGGTCGTTGTATACATGGTAGGATGGTTTGAATTTATTAGAACCGAGTCACATGTTGAGAAAGGGATGGAGAAATGAATTGGACATGTTACCATAAGGTCATTCTTAGAGCATTTCCTATTATTGGATTAAATAATGTATATGGAATCCCAAAAAACGAGTTTCTAACTTTATACGCAAAGAATTGGTGCAACAAGTTACAAGCATCAAAGGTCGATTGTAATTATTTCCAACTATGAGCATTAAATCAAACATTATCTTAATGAATATACACTATGCTATGGAAATTATATTAGGTGAAACGTCAAATGACTATATATATGTATATGTGTGTCTATATATATTTGTGTGTGTGTATGTATGTATGTATGTATATATGTATATATGTACATATGTATGTATGAATAATAAATATATACACAGTACAATGGAAGTTATATTTGGGTAAA
This sequence comes from Allium cepa, assembly GCA_030765085.1. Taxonomy (NCBI): domain Eukaryota; kingdom Viridiplantae; phylum Streptophyta; class Magnoliopsida; order Asparagales; family Amaryllidaceae; genus Allium; species Allium cepa. Next base: position 69,866,476 of record CM060940.1, on the reverse strand, counting down.
ATGTAAAATGACTATATATATGTACTCTTTATTGGTAGACTTATTAGACATAAAGGAAAACAAACAAAAAGAGAAGTGCAGAGGATGTTGAAGTCCTAAAAGACCAGAATATAGGTTAAGTTTGTGTTTAATTAAGGTGAGAATTAGATGTAGTTACCAATTTAAATCAAAGCCACATATATCCTCTCATGTTCCATTTTCCTTCTAAATTCAGACTTTCTAGCCGCCCTTTAAAAAAGTTAGTCTGTGTAGTTTATTTTGAGTTTGTTTTAAATTTTCAACCTGCATGACAAAATATGAAAAATTGTATAGAAAATTTAAAATTCTAAACCGTAAGAAGGGATAAGAATAGATTGATTTTCATGCTTTTTTATTTCCAAAGCAAGAAAACCAAAATAATTCTGGTTTCTAGCTTTACTTTTCAATTTTTTAATTTTATTTTTAAAATAGTTGTTTTTCAAAAATACATGTATCATACATATTTTACCTGTTTTTATTTAGACTCATCCGAACCCAAAACAACAAAACACAAACCAAAATGACTATTATTCAAGCTACTCAACATCAAATAAAGAAGGAAAGAGAAATTCAAACAATACCAAAAGAAAATTAAGGTGTTTGTGCACGACGATCATATCGCTGCCTCATGTCACAAATCGATGGTTGGTGTAGCTAGCATGCAGACTATAGTTTTATTTTAGAGAAGGTGTGTTTGTTTACGACGATTAATACATTGTCGTATGTTAGAAATCAATGGTTGGTGTGGCTAATACACCGATAGTTGCATCTTGCTTATACATGTCACCCACCAAAAGAGTCATTATATTTCATCTTCTATACTTCATACTATCATAATTTCAAACTCGTATGGGTAACCGAATAAGCTATTGCTTCTCACAAAATCATACATACAATCGTGTGACCTAGAATCACTACAAATGTGGTCGATGTTGAATGGAAATTATAATAACCACACAAAATGTATTCATCAATGCATGTATGATGGTACATTAGTTCATTGGGAGCAAGTAACTATTGAATTTAAACAGTGCCACGAGGTTATAAAAGAACTGGAATACGTAGATCTTTCAAATTGTAATCGTGCTAGGTGTGATTCATATTATCATATCTTATATTATAATTGTTTCACCAGCCACGAAGATTATGATTGTTATATGAACTGGACTCACTGGAGAGAAGTGTCATGGCTATAATATGAGTTTGATTCTATTTGCATTTGTATCCTACTTATGTATTTGCTTTTGCATCCTACTTATGTATTCCCTTTATCTATTCTATTTTTGTATTTTTAGGTACGTATCCTACTTTTGTAACTTATTTATGTATTGCAAATATATGGAAGATATTATGAGCTGACATTTGAATTTGATTTCTAGCGAAAGATGTTTTTCTATTAACCCGATGTAACAACACTCTACAAAGATTCAAATATTTGGCATTTACTTTATGATTTGTCACTGAACATATTCTTTAAACAATCATGTGATCTTTCACCGAATAAATTCCAACTTTACTGATATGGTTAATTTGCCTCATCACTAACAAGATTCTAAAAAGTATACGGTAATCATGTGGGATTTGAACTCTGATTGGACAAAATTAAAACGATCACTGTTTACTCGTGCTAGACTTATGAAGTTTCAATACATTATAAATAGAATGCAAGAATATTGATTTTAGTTCATTCTACAATTATACTATTGCCCACTCTTCATATGCCTATTCCTTAGCGGCGTGTCATACATTTATACTGATTATTTGTACGGAATATCGAATCCAAATACATCTTCATCTAAAACTCAAACTACACTATTCATTGACATGGAGTAATGACATTACAAGGATACGAGATGGAGAAGGCTTGAATTAGGGATGCAACAGATGGGAATTTATCAACAACAATAACAAAAAAGTTCCTATTCAACGTACAATGGAGTTGCATCAAATAATTCCACAAGTTGATAACGAGGGAGATGTTGATGAGGCATAATCCCTAAAAGTTATGTGCTTCTGTGGACTTGAATTACCAATTCTAGTTGTATGAAATGGGAATAATGTTGATCACCGATACTTCCATTGCCTACTTTATCCAATGTGAATTTGGACAGTGGATAGACGAACAATTCCAATCTAGGGCATTAGAGTATGATTTGGAGTTGGAAGAAGAAATCAAGGGGCTTCGAACCCAACTCAATGATGTTATGAATCAAAACTATCGTCTTTGTAATGCCAGCACCTAGAAGTTGGTCCATTTTCTTATTAACTAAGTGAAGCGTTATTTTCCCTACTACACAATCCTAAGTTAAAGTCTTAAGTTGAACTTCGATATTATAAATCATGAATCTAATTATGCATTCTACTTATGTATCCAACTTCTATATTTTGCTAATGTTTTGCAAGTACATGGAACAAAAACTACAAAGTGCATGAAACAGTGAATGAAAAAAATTAAAAAAGGCACCCACACATGCAAAAGTCCATCAACCAAATGAGATCCGTATACGTACACGAACAACTAAATGACATACATAAATGAACTAGTAAATGAAAAAAATATAGAAAGGTACACATACATGAAACGGAACATCAATTAAATGAGATCCAAATACAAACATATATAAGTAAAACATGCATGACCTAAAACTAATCAAAGTCGCCGTCGTTGCCACCAAGATCATATGCATCATCATCCTTATCATCAACTCCAGGCCTAAGATACTTCGTTGCTTGTTTGCAATAGTAAGCTCATTAATACGAGTAGTCATCTCTGCAATTTCTCTCATACACATCTATTCGATGTTCAATATACATAATGTCACGTAATCCTATCTACATCTGAAGCAAATCCTCGTATCAAATGTAGCCAGGTCTGGATATTGAGAAATCTCAGGTCAAGGAATATCAACATATCTATCACCACTTGACGATGTGGGTACACCCACTGTCCAACCATAATCTTCTGTCTGGATTGCCTATGGAGCATGATACATCTGATTGCTCTATATTGGAGCATGATACATCTGAGTGCTTTATATGAGGTCCTGTAATACTGTGGGACAAGACTACTTCAAATAGCTGAAGAACCTACCAAAGCAATAGCTCCAGCATGAATAAAACGGACCGTGTGCGGTGGAATGTAAAACCAATGTCAAAAAGTTGCATAATCTAAACCAGTGATGATAAAGTAATTGACCGACCACCACTCATTTGCATGCTCCTGTAAATCAACATTGGAATGGACCTTCAAAAATGGTATATCTGGGTGTGGATCATCAGGAACAAAGTCCTTGTCCAAGGACTTTATCCACCTATGCTCACTAAGGAACTAGTAATAGCCATCCACAGGATAAGAACATGCTAATGGAAAACACCTCACAGATAGATTGCCAGCATGCTGTACATTCTATCAGTTAGAAGGGGAGTACCATCATAAGGATGATACATGATACTTTCTCGTATAGTCCGTAACTTAAACTAATTTTTGACCACAACAACTATATGGAGAGCATCGCCTCCTTGCACCATTCTACGGTTCTCGCGAACCCAAGCTTTCACTTGGAGGAAGAATAAAGGTAGTGTGGAGTCTATCGTTGAGTACGTCAAATTGTGAAAGTACTAATAGTACCAATACTGCAAGATCTTTCAAAAACCCGTAATCGACATGGATATGGAACTAACAATGTTGAATATGCGAGTATATGATTTTTGTTTGATGATAATAAACATATATACATTCATTTAAATGTATTTGTTAATATACTGTTTTATTTTCACAGATTAAATAAATATTTGATGAATAAAATAAATAACACGGAATTTGAATTCAAACGGATATTTTATTCAAACAAATATTTATTACAATTTTTGAATAGTACAAATTTCAAGCACTCACTATATATATACAATTTCAATTATAATATAATTTTGATTACATCACGATTCACATTTACATTTGACCTCACTACATATCACTCATTCACTCAACTCGTATTTTATCTTCAACTTCAATCCAAATTGAATCCAGCATCTGAGCAATCTGCAAAAATAAATATTGACGCGGTAAAATTGAAAAAGAAATATTTTTGCAGTATAAAATAAAATGTGGATTTTGAAAATAATATCTGCCTCAGTTATTTGGGTTGTTCGTCATCATTTAAATTCGAAGTCATCATACACGAACAGCTTGTGACATGCACAGTGTATCACTGTATATGGCACAAGGCCGTGCACACCGATATATACACTTGATAAAATTACAGGGACAGGTGAGCACAAGGTCAAACCCGAGATTTAAAGCTGCATTCAACATAGGTGTAATTCCAAAAATCAAGATGAAGTACAAGTGAAAACAAAAATGAAAAGGTGACGGGCATAAGAATAAAATGTAGCTCGTCAGATATGGAACCGGAGTTACAGTTTCAAGTTCATCAACCAAGTTCAATATCCAACAAAAGTATAGCCTCAATAATGAAGGGCAAATGAAGATTCAAATATCAATGCCACTGCCTCAACAATCAAAGCATCATATATACAAATGTGCTCAAGACAACCAAGCTAAGTATGCTAACCAAAAGTACACATGAAGCTTATAGTGCAACAGGTCAGGGAAGCAAGCATGTGCACCAAAAACCAAACAAGAGCTAAACTACAAATGCACTTGCAACAGAAACTGTCTCGAAGTAAATGAAAACAAATGCAAAGACCAGTGATGCAACTCGATACATCAAAGACCATGCACCAAGCATCAAGTGGCAGTTTTGATCAAAGAACAGTATAACATGGACAAAGTACATAAAACAGTGAAACAGTGGCTCAATATCAATATACAAGTAGTCAAGCATCATCAAAGACCAGACCCAAAAGATCTGATTCAATGCCAAAGTAAAATAGAACATGTGCATATATACACAAGGCTGGCAACATGATTATCAAAGTGTATACATGATGAAGGTTACGGATTCAAGTTCAAATGCACAGTGCAAACTGCACACAGGCAGTGCATACATGAAGCAAAGACCAGAGATGTGTGATACAAGAAAAAGTGTCTTCAACAAGTTGATATGCAAACAATGTATGCAGTGACAGTAGAATGCAAACTCGAGACTACAAAACATTCATATACAAGTTTCACTGACTCGAAGGAGCAAATATATAGAACAAAGAATAGTGCAGTGCAGACATGATGAAGTCGGTGCCAACAGTACAATGTGAACTAGCTAGAAACAATACAACAGAGATGAGCAAGTGCACTCATATATATGATATCGATCAGAGCTAACTTAATGCATATGTCAACTGTGTCAATGCTACATCAACCAGACTATATACATGAACTGGGTCGAAGACTAATGAATAGCAAGTGATGCAAGACCAACAATGCATCTATATAGAGTACAAGTTAAAGACTGCAACACTACAACTACAAGTGACAATGTCAGGCCAAATCAAAACCAAAGTATTCAAACCAGAGAATACAAACTTTGGCACAAAAGCACAATCTAGGCAAAGCTGGATGACCACAAACCAAAAACATAAACAATGTAAAATGACCGGAAACAATATCAGTGCAATGGTGATGGCCGAAGACATTATTAAGTCATTGAATGGCATAAACAAAGTCAAGTGACCGAAGTCAATAGTTCAATATCAAATGGCCAAAGTCGAACGAAATCAACATCGTCAAAATCAAGTCAAAGCCGAGGACAACAAGAACGAGAACGAACAGATCAAAATCAACACCGTGGTATGCAAGAAATTGAAATCAACACCGTGTCAATCAAGAAATCATAAATATACGAAATTGATAAAGTCAGAATCAATCTCAAGCATCCAAGCAACATCAACCGACTGAGCAAGATAAATTGACGAATTCAAACAAATATATACGAACGAGAAAATAGGGATTCGAGCCCTATATAAGCAATCAACATCATCGGCAAATTTGATCATCGAGTTCAAGTAAACAAAAAAAGTAAATTCACTACACCAAACATGCCATTTTGTCACACTTTTTTCGCTTATTTTGTCACGATTATTATTGTTGGAAATTTATAACGGTTATTATTGTTACATTGTATTATCAAGGTTATTTCCGTGACAATTTTGACTTATCTTAAATAACTTAAAAGATGTTAGATAGGGTCGTCATTTATGTTTCAATTGATAGTTCAGTTATTCGTCACGCTTCCGGCTTCCATCTTTCTTCCCTGAATCAAATTAGGTTTTAGCCATCGCTAACGGCCTTCCTTCGATCCAACATGTCGCCCTTCTCTTTCGCCTACCGCCCTTCTATTTCAAAGCCTTCGTCCATCTCTTTCACCAAATCTGCCCATCTCTTTCACCGGCTTCGCCCTTTCACGTAACAATTTTCGTGCGTCTAATTTTCTGCACTTCTAATTTTTGCCAAATCCGCCAATCAGGTGTACTTATTTAGTTTGGTTATTCATATTGCTATAATTTGCTAAATATATGCATTAGTTATTTATGATTATCTGGTTCCATGATTTTGGTGTTTGCAGCGATGCTTTACTTGGTTAATTACTTACTACTGTTTTGGTGCTTCAAATTCTACTTTTTTGGTTAAAGCTATCGATTGCTATTTTACCAGAACAGATTGAGATTGAAAGGACTGAGCGCATTTACCGTATTATTTGTGAATAGGTAAACAAAAAATGGTGCGTATTATTTGTTGAAACTTTGTCTTGCTTCTGCTTATCATGGTGCATGTCATTCATTGTTTTTGAGGTTTGACAGGTTTCTTTTTATTTATTTTGCTGGATGTATTCAGTGAGCTTACTGTATATTGTCTGTTTTGCTGTTTTGCTAATTAAGCTCAGTTTTCTCTTTTTTTACTTGCTTTTTTTCCTATGACTGGTTGAATGTTTGATTGTTTACGTTATAATGTTTCATGCTATGACTACTGAAATTGTTTCTCCGGTAATGAGTCCTCCACTTTAGATTTATCATTTATTACGGTGTCGTTTGCTTTGTTTTTATAGACTGGCTTAAGTTGATATAGTTTTACATTATCGTATGAAAGTCACTCTATGGCCCGTTCGGTTTTTAGATGGGTTGAAGGACTGAAACTGTTACAGTGTTTACACGAGGGTTTTTAGGCTGGTGTAAGTTGCGACTGTTAAGTATGGTTTCACACGTTGTAAACTACATATGGTATGCGATGCCAATAGTAAATCTAGAATTTAAACTGCAGTAATTCAAGAAGCGTAGAAAATTAGATGCACTTTAGGAGATGCCTACAGGATACCAAAAATTTCTTATTTTATTAAGAGATGACTACAAGATACAACATAATATTACATAATAGGCTTAATCAAAGAGCTGTGAATACTTGAACTGAATAATGCAAAATTTCAACAGGGCTCTCATATTTGTTCTTATCCACTCCAATAATTTCTCTGCATTATTATAATTGCCATGATATTTTCCTTTCTTCAGACTTTGAATTTATATCTTCTTCAGCATATCAGCCATGAGAAAAACATTTTAGCAAAATGTTATGGAAGTGATGTTTCAAGAAAGAGGAAACTTCTCGAAAAGCAAAAAGAAGGAAAGATGCGCATGAAGCTTGTTGGGAATGTTGATATACCATAGGAAGCTTTCCATGAGCTGCTCAAAATTGTTTATGGACAATATCATGTAAGTTGCAGCAATTGCTAATTTTGAAATGAGGTTCAATTACTAATTATAGTTTACAAATCTTCTATCTAATCAGAATACGTCATTCGCTTGTTTGATGATAGTTGTCAAGACAATGTTGTATTGATATGAACGTATTGGAGAATACAATAACAATTGTCGTTGCTTATAATTGTAAATTTTCGCTTTAGTCTGCTTTTCACAACGTTAGTATAAACAGATCCCCTATACTTCCACGTATTACATGCCTGATAGTATGCACATAATCATAAATTATTTTAATGACGCGTTACATTTGTCTGGTTTAGATTATCTAGATTTATGCAATTTTACTACATTATGGTCAATTACATTTTCAATATTCTTATAATTTTCCTGCACCTTGATGTATTTTGAATTCATTTCATGTGATATAGGGTACATACCGGCATCATAAAGAGATTAAAGCTGCTCAGGGTATTAAAATTTTAGCTTAGGTAATTTCATCTTAAATGTTTATGGATCCATTCTCTGGCAAATATAAAAATATGCATATTGTTAACTAAATTCATATTTCAGGGTCTTGAACATGAAATTGCTGGCATAGCTTTATATGTTATGGGAAGTGATGATGATTTAGAAGAAATCAAAAAAACAGTAATGCAAGACATGAATAAAGTTATAAATAAAATACACAAAAGTGGGGAGGGTGATTATGTTCAAGCCTCAACTCTTGGTTCACTAGAAGCACTTACTGTATTCCTAAAAAGACCAGCCGTGAACATACCATTTTGTGACTTCAGTATAGGTCCCATACATAAAAACGATATCATGAAAGCTAGTGTGAAGATTGAGAGAGGCAAAAAAGAATATGCAACCATCTTAGCTTTCGATGTTAAAATCATGTCGGATGCCTAAGATCTGGCTAATGTGACTGGCGTTAGAATTTTTGAAGCGGATATCATTTACCATCTTTTTGATCAGTTTAAGGCTTATATTGACAGTTTAAGAGCAGAAAGAAAAAAAGAAAGCACCGAGGATGCAATATATCCACGTGTTCTTAAGATTATGCCAAATTGTGTTTTTAACAAGAAGGATCCTATTGTATTGGGTGTTGATGTATGTGAAGGCATTCTTAAGGCATTTTTTGAATTACTATTTTTTAGCATTTTAATGATATTTGAGCTTAACTCACCAATATTATAACATCTTATTATTATATATTGTTTGCCATCAATAAAATTTATTACACTATTATATATCTTACTATTCATAAAGTTATTGGAGAAAGTTATTGTGTGGAATATAGAGTTATATCACTTTCTTATTTCTTAGCTGTGACATTTATTGTTGTTGACGGGTATCTACGTTTGTAATCATGTGTAAATAGGATCTATATCTGATGTTAGTGTTGCAAAATTCTCCTCTACAACTGTTGATATTTATATTGAGATGCATGAATCTAGAACTTCTTTCTAATTGTTTCTTTTCAAATTTTAAGGTTGGAACACCAATTTGTATACCTTCCAGAGACTTCATTGACATAGGAAAAGTTGATTCAATTGAGATTAACCACAGTAAGGTTGATAAAGCTAAAAAGAGGCAGAAAGTCGCTATAAAGGTAACAAAGGAAGTGTGTTTTATTTTTCTTTGTGAATGAACCGATGAAGAAAAAGAAATGTTTTTATACATATGATGTTGTCTCGTGCATGCTCTTCTTACTACGATATTCCCCGTCTACTACAGATTGTTGGAACCAGTACTGAAGAACAGAGGATGTTGGTTGACATTTTGACATGGATGATGAGCTTGTTAGTCACATTACAAGAAGATCCATTGATGTATTAAAGGCTGCTCATAGGGTAAATATCGTATATGCCAAGCTTTTAGTTCCATTGGTTTCAAAAAAAATAATTATATGAACTTAGGCGTGGCATCTCTACATTATAGACAATTGAACTTAAGCCGCATGTTCATTGCAGTTCTTTTTTACACACATCTAGCATGTTTGGAGGTCCAAGTTTCCATTTAGATCACTTTAAAGAATATACTTGTAATATTTTTGTTAATTTTTGAAATCATGTTGTAGGATGCCCCGTCTATAGAAGAATGGAAGCTGCTTGTGAAACTAAAGAAGATTTTCAAGGTATTATAAAATGAAACGACATATCCATTTAGTCAAAATTTTGCTGAGGCAGCTATAAATGGTATCGGGTACCGCCCGAAATGGATAAGACTATATATTATATTGTTCTACTTAACATGGTTGAGTGCGTCGTACAGTCGGAACTTCTCAAGGTTTAGATTTTTCCTACTAGACAATTATTTTGATCCTTTTTTCCTTCTGGTGTCAATCTAAATTATATTCAGTCTTTTTGTTTAAGCAGATCCCAGTGTTTAATTTTGTTTTTGTTTTTTGTTAAAAAACTATACTTTTTCTTCGGAAAGTCGAGTTACCATCTAATTATAACGATGCCGGTAACGCAATTGAGGGACAAGAAACTGATTGTTTTATTTCAGCTGTTGGCTGATAATACGTGAACTATTATTGAGCAAAGAACTCTCTGTTTTCTACTTCTACTTTTGCCTGCATTGTTCTAAGTTTTACATCACATGTAAAGCGCTGTCTTCCTACTTGAGCTATTCTAGTTTCACACCATAAGAAATTTGTTGTAGGATCTATGTATATTGCAACTATGGAGATATTGTAATGTTGGCATCTGTTTTTAGCGTATCCATCAATCCGCTGGCTAAGAAATATTTAATAGTTACCGTTTAACAGAAAATTACTACTTAGTACTGTAATTTTCTATATTGTAGCTTCCGTATTAAAAGTTGTTCCTATACAAAACGCTAAGCATGTCTTCATATGAGCATAACATATAAATGATGTTTTTACTAATATATTTACCAACGGTTATGGCCGTTGGTAAATGCTGTATATACCAATGTTTATGACCGTTGGAAATATGAAAATTCCCAACGGTTATGACCGTTGGTAAATGCTGTATATACCAACGTTTATGACCGTTGGGAATACAAAAATTCCCAACGGTTATAACCGTTTGTAAATACTGTATATACCAACGGTTATAACCGTTGGCAATATAAAAAATTTTGGCGGTTATAACCGTTAGAAAATATATTGTAGATTTTGTCACGTACCTATTTGTAACGGTTATAAGCATTACAAATTTGATTTATAACGGTTATAAGGGTTGTGAATTAACAATCATGGTGTTGTGAAAGCAAAACAACAAATTACATACCGAACAAGATCGAACTCGATCATCGAAGGAGCCATGAGCCAATTGAAGAGACGATCGATCGACAGAGCAAGAGAGCAAAATCCCAATTCGATCGATCAATTTAAAATTGGCATTTCAAAGCCCTAATTACAGATCGAAGAAGAACGAACAAGGAACGACCGTCAGTTTCGCAAAAAGAAAGGAACGGAGCAAATAAAAGAGGAACCAGGCCGATAAAGAAATAAAAGAAAAGGGCCCCACTTTATTGTTATATTTAGGCTTAATTTTTTTCAATAAGGGTTTTGATTGTTTAAATTTGTTTTTAAATTTAAATTCTTCTTTTAAACATTGTAATTTCTAGTCGTGTGACTAGGGGACAGACTACGTGGCGTAGTTGAGAATTTGCAAGTCAGTGACTGAGTTGTGGCAGGGATTTGAGCGTAGAGTTAAGGCTAGTCGATAGCGGGTGTCGCGAGTTTATGGGTGTAAGCATCTGACTGCTTAATTTCTAGTAGAAACCTTGGGGCAGCATGTAGGCAGGGTTTTGTCGAAGCTGGATAAATTCTGTGTCGTTCTATTTCTGCATTCTGCTACTATCTGTGCTGCTATTATCTGTGTTGAAATCTATGCTGAAATTATTTTATATACATCCGCAATAAATTTTTATAATTGATAGTATCACCCTATTCACCCCCCCCCCCCTCTAGGGTGAAATCGATCCTACAAGTGGTGTCAGAGCTAGGAATAGAAGTCAACTTTTGTTTGTTAAAAATTCGAATTTTTTTTCAAAAAAAACCAATTTTTGTTTTCAAATTTAAATTTTTAAAATGGCTTCTTTTAATAATGCTTTTGCGGAGGGTCAGTCCATAGTTAGACCACCAATGTTCAATGGTGAATATGCTTACTGGAAAAATAGGATGGAAATTTTTCTGAAAATCATTGACGCTTGGGATATTGTTGAGACAGGGTATAGAGCACCAACTATAATTGTAAATAATCAGGAAATAAATAAACCGAAGGATCAATGGATAGATCTAGAAAATAAGTTACAGAATACTAATGCCAAAGCTATGAATTCGTTTATTTGTTCATTAGATCAGTTTGAATTTAATCGTGTCTCACATTGTCTAACTGCGCAGGAAATATGACACACACTAGAAGTGACTCACGAAGGAACATCTCAAGTCAAGGAATCTCGCCTTGCCATGCTGAATAGCGAATACGAGAATTTTAAAATGGCCAAGGAAGAAAATGTTAAAGAGATGTATGGACGGCTTTCCAACATCGTATACAAATCAAAAGCTCTCGGAAAAACATACACAGAATTGGAAATGGTCCAAAAAATCCTCAGAGTCCTTCCACGAAGTTTTGAAGCAAAAGTGACTGCCATTCAAGAATCGAAAGATTTAAAACAAATCAAAGTTGAAGAACTCATCGGAAATCTCACCACTTATGAGCGAGAAATGAAATTCAAGGAAGAGCGTAAAGGAGGAGATACTCGAAAAAAATCAATAGCTCTCAAAGGAACAACTGAAAGTGATGATGAGGATGATGATGATGGAGCAGCAGAGTTGGAAACGGTAATAAAGAAATTAAAAAGATGAAACGCAGATACGGAAATCCAGCTCTTAATCAAAAATTAAAAAGCAAAATAATCAAAGTTTTAGATAACACAGAATAGCGAAAAATCATCTGTCATAAGTGAAACCAACCCGAACACATCAAGCCCAATTGTCCTCAAAATCGACGCGGCTTTGAAAAGAAATCAAAAAGGATAAGTTTTGCAGCCATGTGGAATACAAGTGATGAAGATAATCAAAGTACTAGCAGTGAGAGTGAGAAAGCAGATATGTGCCTTCAAGGTAATATAACTGATAGCGACGATGACGAGCCAAGTGAGGTATCAAAACTCACTCACTCAGAATTACTTATATATTTTCACGAAGTAAATGGCTGTTTTGAACGACTTAGGGAGAAGTATGCTAAAATTGAATCACAAAGAGATAGTTTGATAGAAGTAAATGAACAGCTTGAACAATTAGTTAAAACCTATCAAAGTAGGATCCCTAAGTGTGATAAGTGTTCAACATTCGAAGAAGAAATTAAAAATTCAGAAACTAATATAGAATCACTTGAAAATGAAATTCTGATTTTGAAAGAGAGTGAAAATACAAGAAGCAAAAATTCTACAATTATTAAACGAAAATGAATCTCTCAAAATACAAGTCCAGCAACTGTCAACGACTTGAGATAAATTTTCCAAAAGTGAAAAATCGTTGAATATGCTCTTAGGGAAACAAACTGATAATACAGTCAGACAAGGACTTGGATATAATCAATCTGAACCTGTTAAAAGAAAAATTAATCAAGTCAATATGTGCACAATTTGTAGAAAATTTGGACACAATCAAAATAATTGTTGATATAGATCCAAACACATAAAATCCATTCCAATTTGGGTTCCAAAAGGCACAAATATAAAATCTCTCACAGTTAAATAAATCTGGGTGACAAAAGGAACATATATAAATAGTTATAGGTCTCCACGAAATTATTTTTCAAAATATTTTGCCACTAACAACAATGGACCTATAAAAATAAATAAGTCACAAAAATCTTTTATCGTGTAGGAGTGGTGGCAGGCTAAGGAACAACAACAGTGTTATCTGGAATCTGGCTGTTCCAGAAACACAATGGGCGACAAAGCAAAGTTCCTTAGCCTAGTACAACGGTAACAGAATCACATGGACAACAACAGAAAATATCATAAAGGTAAAACAGGTAATGGTGTATTTTGACCGATATATTAAATGTGATAATCTACACCGTATTCTGAATTAAATCAGCCAATAATATGATGATGAAATAAATGTTGATTTTGATTCTGACTTATTCAAAATTATATTCTTATGCCAAGAACACTGTTAAAACCTCTAGAGTCTTTGAACTACATCACATATATTTGTTTGGATTAATAATAGTGTTTTATTGGTTGATGATAATACATTCGATTATTTTACGGCTGACTCTATATTCACGGGTTTTGATTATTTACACGGCTTCAATTCAAATTCAAGAGAATTTCATTTAAAAAGTTGTTAAAAATGATTTTGAGATATTTTGTTGCACAACTCATAATCTGGTCTGTAATATTCAACTAATGATAAGTTTGAGTGAAAAGAAATTCAGATGTAGATTACACTGGTAATCTAGGTGATAGAAATTACTAGTGGAACGTGATATTTGTTGAGACATTTAGCAACTGCATCGTTTTTCAAAGAAAATATCTACATATTTTTCATTTCAAATAATTTTCAAATAGCAGAAATTTTTCTCATAAAACACCTTCTAGAAAATCATTTTTGACCTTGTTTTCAGATTGGTCATTTTTGAAAAAAAATTGATTTTATAATTATTTTTTAAATTTGATTTTAAATGACTACATTGACAAATCTGACTCCCTAATGATTATCAAAAGGATAAATAGTGATTGAAAAAGTGATGAGTGTTAATATTAATCATATATTATAACTTGAGACTGTATATTTAGTAAAAAAAATTAAAAATTTAAACAATAGTTATAAAAACTTTTGTTGGTAAAAATTTCATGACCATCTCTATTTCTATCATATTTCTAACGACCATCACTCATCAAAATTCAATATAGTTTATCAATATGTGGTACTTTAAACAGGAATCATTCATTTTTCATTTTATATTTTTTTAATAAATAATAATAATAATAATAATAATAATAATAAAATACAAAGTATTCACTCTCATTTAAAAGTCCTCATGGTTATGCATGGGTGAATTACTTGGAACTTGTTGTGTGCTCCCATGCTCATTTAAAAGTCCTCGTGGTTATGCATGTATGGAACGCATATCAAAATTGATTTATTAAATAAACAAGTTGATTCTAATCCCATTTAAAAGTCCTCACGGTTATGCATGGTTAGAAGATACTTAAATTCATTTTTTTAAAATAAAATTGGAATACTACTAATCTCATTTAAAAGTCCTAACGGTTATGCATGGTTGGTAGATATTCAAATTCCTAATATAAATATACCACAAATAGGCAAAACTGTATGGTTTTATATAATGACATCATTCACATCATTCTAAAAGTGGAATATGCACCTAACAGAGTATTTATGATTTTTGTTTGATTTTTTATTGAAATTTAATATTTATACTTGATTGAGTTTTAATATTGTATTAATATCTATCACTTTATCTCTATTTTTCTAACACTATTACTCTTTTGCGGATAACAAAAGGGGGAGAGAAAAGTTAAGATTTTTGTCAAATAAAATCATGTAAAGGTCAAATATTTTCTATTTGCATTTAGGCTTATTTGCATATTTTTATTTACATGCATATATGAAGGGGGGTTTTGTGTAGAGAGGAAGCATTCAAATAGGGGGAGCAAATTGAATGTTCAAATACAAATTCAAAATCTTAAATATATGTTTGTTATCATCAAAAGGGGGAGATTGCTGAATATGCGAGTATATATTTTTGTTTGATGATAATAAACATATATACATTCATTTAAATGTATTTGTTAATATACTATTTTATTTTCAAAGATTAAATAAGTATTTGATGAATAAAATAAATAACACAGAATTTGAATTCTAACGGATATTTTATTCAAACAAATATTTATTACAATTTTTGAATAGTACAAATTTCAAGCTCTCACTATATATATACAATTTCAATTACAATACAATTTGGTTACATCACGATTCACATTTACATTTGACCTCACTACATATCACTCATTCACTCAACTCGTATTTTTTCTTCAACTTCACTCCAAATTGAATCCAGCATCTGAGCAATCTGCAAAAATAAATATTGACGCAATAAAATTGAAAAGGAAATATTTTTGCAGTATAAAATAAAATGTGGATTTTGAAAATAATATTTGCCTCGGTTATTTGGTTTGTTCGTCATCATTTAAATTCGAATTCATCATACATGAATAGCTTGTGACATGCACAGTGTATCACTGTACATGCCACAAGGCCGTGCACACCGATATATACACTTGATAAAATAACAGGGACAGGTGAGCACAAGGTCAAACCCGAGCTTTAAAACTGGATTCAACACAGGTGTAATTCCAAAAATCAAGATGAAGTTCGAGTGAAAACAAAATTGAAAAGGTGACAGACACAAGAATAAAATGTAGTTGGTCAGAAATGGAACCAGAGTTACAGTTTCAAGTTCATCAACCAAGTTCAATATCCAACAAAAGTACAGCCTCAATAATGAAGAGCAAATGAAGATTCAAATATCGATGTCACTGCCTCAACAGTCAAAGCATCATATATACAAATATGTTCAAGACAACCGAGCTAAATATGCTAACCAGAAGTACACATGAAGCTTATAGTGCAACATGTCAGGGAAGCAAGCATGTGCACCAAAAACCAAACAAGAGCTAAACTACAAATGCACTTGCAACTAAAACTTTCTCGAAGTAAATGAAAACAAATGCAAAGACCAGTAATGCAACTCGATACATCAAAGACCAGGCACCAAGCATCAAGTGGCAGTTTTGACCAAAGAACAGTATAACATGGACAAAGTACATAAAACAGTGAAACAGTGGCTCAATATCAATATACAAATAGTCAAGCATTATCAAAGACCAGACCCAAAAGATCTGATTCAATTCCAAAGTAAAATAGAACATGTGCATATATACACAAGGCTGACAACATGATTATCAAAGTGTATACATGATGAAGGTTACGGATTCAAGTTCGAATGCACAGTGCAAACTACACACAGGCAGTGCATACATGAAGCAAAGACCAGAGATGTGCGATACAAGAAAAAGTGACTTCAACAAGTTTGATATGCAAACAATGTATGCGGTGACATGGGGACAGTAGAATACAAACTCGAGACTACAAAACATTCATGTACAAGTTTCACTGACTCGAAAGAGCAAATATATAGAACAAAGAATAATGCAGTGCAGACATGATGAAGTCAGTGCCAACAGTACAATGTGAACTAGCTAGAAACAATACAACAGAGATGAGCAAGTGCACTCATATATATGATATCGATTCAGAGCTAACTTAATGCATGTGTCGACTGTGTCAATGCTACATCAACCAGACTATATACATGAACTGGGTCGAAGACTAATGAAAAGCAAGTGATACAAGACCAACAATGCAACTATATAGAGTACAAGTTAAAGACTGCAACACTACAACTACAAGTGACAATGTCATGCCAAATCAAAACCAAAGTATTCAAACCAGAGAATACAAACTATGGCACAAAAGTACAATCTAGGCAAATTTGGATGACCACAGACCAAAAACATAAACAATATAAAATGACCAGAAACAATATCAGTGCAATGGTGATGGCCGAAGACATTATTAAGTCATTGAATCACATAAACAAAGTCAAGTAGCCGAAGTCAATAGTTCAATATCAAATGGCCAAAGTCGAACGAAATCAACATCGTCAAAATCTAGTCAAAGCCGAGGACAACAAGAACGAGAACGAACATATCAAAATCAACACCGTGGTAGCTAAGAAATCGAAATCAACATCCTGTCAGTCAAGAAATCATAAATATACGAAATTGATAAAGTCAGAATCAATCTCAAGCATCCAAGCAACGTCAACCAGCCAAGCAAGATAAATTGATGAATTCAAACAAATATATACGAACGAGAAAATAGGGATTCGAACCCTATATAAGCAATCAACATCATCGGCAAATTTGATCATCGAGTTCAAGTAAGCAAAAACAGTAAAGCAAAACAACAAATTATATACCGGAGCAAGATCGAACTCGATCATTGAAGGAGCCGTGAGCCGATTGAAGAGACGATCGATCGACAGAGCAAGAGAGAAAAATCCCAATTCGATCGATTAATTTAAAATCGGCATTTCAAACCCCTAATTATAGATCGAAGAAGAACGAACAAGGAACGGCCGCCATTTTCACAAAAGAAAGGAACGGAGCAAATAAAAGAGGAACCAGGCCGATAAAGAAATAAAAGAAAAGAGGTCGGCCTTTATTGTTATATTTTGGCTTAATTTTTTCAATAAGGGTTTTGATTGTTTAAATTTGTTTTTAAATTTAAATTCTTCTTCTAAACGTTGTAATTTCTAATCGTGTGAATAGGGATAAACTATGTGGCGTAGTTTGAGAATTCGCAACTTAGTGGCTGAGTTATGGCAGGGTTTTGAACGTAGAGTTAAGGCTAGTCGATAGCGGGTGTCGCGAGTTTACGTGTGTAAGCGTCTGACTGCTTAATTTCTAGTAGAAACCTTGGGGGCAGCACGTAGGCAGGGTTTTGCCGAAGCTGGGTAAATTCTGTGTCGTTCTATTTCTGCATTCTGCTATTATCTGTGCTGCTATTATCTGTGTTGAAATCTGTGCTGAAATTATTTTATATACTTCCGCAATAAATTTTTATAATTGATAGTATCACCCTATTCACCCCCCCTCTAGGGTGAAATCGATCTTACAAACAACACATTGATGATCCAAAGACCGATATAAATATACTAATATAGGAGTTCCACAATAATTACAGTCAGAATATCAAATGACAATCCACGATAGCAACATGTCTAGTAGGAAGTGTTCGATGGATTTAAAAAGAAATGTTGGTCATCACAAAAAGAATAAAAAGTCGAGCAATCTCCAAATTATTTTCTTTGCTATAATCATCTACCAATTTAGCAATCGCTAGTCTAATATAACTACTAATTTGGAGCTCGAACGACAATCCATCTTGTAAGTCAAGATGCGGTAGTACCCTAGCTAAATTACCAAAGTGTTAGTATTGTTCATCATATGGTAAGGTCTCCTCTCGACCAATGGCTATACCGATGAGCATAGAAAATCTAACGGGGCCAAACCTAACTCTTTAAAACTAAAGTGAAAGATGAGCAGTCTTCCATCAACATTCGGCTAAAGCACCACATAACCGAACATCTGAATTTAAAAGATATTGGATAACTACTAAAGTAATTTATTTTTATTATACATATTAAAACTTTAAATAAATACAGAGTAATTAAGTAAATATGTACTTAATAACTCTCCAAATCCAACTTCCTAGAGAAATTTGTTAATAATACTGTTTGGGCGTCAATTGCTCGGATGGTTCAAAAAAGCCAGATGACACTAGGCTAAGAGTCACGGATGCGATCACGATGAGCCTAATTTTAAATAGTTTGCATATTAAATTTACATTCTAAAATTTTGTATAATCATATATAAAATTTTAAGGTAGATGTCTTACGAAATATTCGACACGCGCATGCTTACATGTGCTTCGTTGTTGGGAAGAACAAAAAATTCATCAACTCTTTATCAGCTTCTAAATTTTGTTACATATAAGGACCAAAAACATCATTTAATGTATGTCTAGCTAAGCCTCTTCGTCTAACTACGATGCTTTCATAGTTCCATCTAATTGTCGAGATTGTTGATCTCTTGTACCGGTTATTGGAGTGTTGATGTATTCTTGGATAGGTACATTTTCTTCGTTGCTCGGAACATGTCTACCGCCATCGCTACGTTGAATTCGATTCCACACGCTTCTCATAATTTTATTTTCCTTTTTTTCCCCGGAAAGAATGGAAAGAGGACGAAGTAGAAGAGAATGTTCAAACGTGGATGCTCTAGAACACAATAGGCAACCTTTAAATGTCCGACTATCCTATTTCTCCCTTGGTCGGGTTTTGGTTTAATGAAGCCGGTTATGATTTCCCTCACCAAGCACGCGGATTGCAATTGAACAATTGTGATTAGCGAACCTGGCTTTAGCTGGATTTTAAAAGGCTGGTGCATTTTTTTTCCAGATTGGAAAGTTGTGTTTGTTTCAGTTAGATTGGAGGTGGGTGAGCAAAATAATTTTGTTTTCTAACTTTATGTTTCAATTTGTCAAATTGGTAGTCTTCTTTAAAAATTGATGCTTTGTACATATTTTTGTTTGGACTCCATTCAAACCCAAAGACAAACCAAAATGACTATGACTCTAGATATCTAACGGTCAACTAAAAAATCAAAACGAAATTCAAACAATACCAAAAGAAAATGTAAGGTGTATTGACCTTCTTTCATATACGTTAATTAACTATGACCATTAAAAGAGTGCTAAACAAAACCATCTATTTACCGAAAATTATTTAAATAAGAGAAGTCTTACCGTTCTCTGTTTTTAATGTTGTTATAATAAAAGTCCATACAGTAATGAATATGTAAATTTGGTGTCTATTTGTAAGAAACAGAAAACGAAAGACGTTTTGCACTTTTCTAAAAAAAACGTAAGGTGTTTTACACTTCTACGATTTTGAAATTTCTTTTGAAAATTCTGCGCTTCCTTACAAGAAAATGCAAATTAGTTTGCGCTTTCTGATCTTAGATTATTCGTTTTGAAATTTTTGAAAAGTTATATTAAAAAATTACAAGCTTACTTGCATTTTCTAATTTAGAAAAACAAAGATTTGATTTACATATCCATTGCTATATGGACTTTTCTTGTAACAAAACATCACAAACGGAGACCTACCCTAAAAAGCCCTTACTTAAAATAAAAATTTTAAAAATTTCTATTTATATTTTGTTCTGAATGCCTTTTTTATATTTTTTGTGAGTGTTCTAAATAAAATCATCTGTCTACATAAAATTATTTAAACCTTTTTCCTATTAATTATTTGTTCTGAATGCTGTTTTTATTTTTTTTCAAATGCTAAGCAAACAACTAATCGATTATTCAAACAGTATTCAGTTTCGAAGTTAAACCGTAAGAATTCAAAACACAACGTATCAAAGAAATGGAGCCTAAACTCTATTTAGATTAAATTATCAGAGCCTGTAAACAAGAAGCGGAACATAAAGATTTTAGACTAGTGCAGGTTAGTTAATTTAGAAAGCACCGTCAACAAAACACATATCCATCCGTACAAATCAACGAAACAAATACATAAACAAAAAACACACATCAATTTCTCCGATCAAATATTAACAGTACCATCGTTCTCGTTATCAGGAGGATAAACCCTAACCTCCTTCTGAAACCCACCCGCTTCCAGCTCCGAAACCATCTCCATAACCCTCTGCCTCGACTCCGTAACGCCCTCGTCTTCCCTAACCAACCTCCCCGTTTTGCCCTTCCCACCCGCTTGACCAGATCGGGCCATACTCGCAACCTTCTTAAAACTCCACAGACCCGCGAATCCGGCAGCGCCGGCGAACCCGAACCCGGAAAGAGATGCGAGGAGGACGGATCCGGCGAGGAGGAAGAGGGGGCTGAAGAGGAAGAGCAGAGGGGAGGATACGAGGAGCAGGCCGAAGGAGAAGAGGAGAGTGAGAGAGGAGACGGTAATGAGAGGGAGTATAATCGTGGCTGCTGCTATGATTGTGTAAAGAGTGGAAGGGCTTTTGGCAATTGTTTCGTCGGCGGCGGCGGCGGCGGTGTTGTTGGTGGGGGGTTGATTTGGAGTGGGGGTTTCTCCGGGGACGTATGTGTAAATTGCCATGCCCTTCAAATTTTTCTGTTTTGGGATTGAGATGGGGATGGTGTATATCTCGGGGACGATAGTGGCCTGAGCGGGTTTAAGGACACGTGGCGAAATGGATGCGCTGTGGCAAGTTGTACGTATATGTGGCAGAAATTTAGAACAGGGGAGTTACATGTGTACTATTATTGCACTTGATACGTTTTTCGTGTGCTAAATAAAATGTTTCAAAGATGCTCTTTTAACAAATAATATAAGCGGGTCATTGTACTGCAACTGTAAGTAAGAATGCAACAAATACATCCATTAAAACGCTCCTTCTATTCGGAATATTAAAGAAAATAAAAAATTAAGGCAGTGTTAGGTCTAAAAGCGACTTTGTGTTTTATATGTGTGTCAAATATAAAAAAGGGCGACGGTGGAGATGAAAGAAAGACGGATGAGAGGATAAATGGACGATAGAAGAATAGATTGTTTCACATGCTTGTGTTATTTTTCAAAACATGAAAAATAAAATGTTGTTTTCCATTTTGTATGTTAACTTCTGTTTGCGTCAAAATTGGTCACAAACACCCAATTGCCTATGAAAGCACCCGTTTACAATCACAGATCACAGATAGCAAATGTGGAGAATATAAATATGAAGAACACTTGGAAAATTCAAAGGAATGCAGTAAAGACACAAGGTTTATAGTGGTTCGGTTATCTCCGACCTATGTCCACTATGAAGAGTTGCTATTTTATTGATTATCACTCGCTGGTTACAAGAGCACAATTGATAATAATTGAGTTATAATGGAGTTCGATAGAATAACGGCGTAAAAGAACCAGAAGATCATCCCTTTTCTGAAGCTCTTGGACTGCTATTTATAGGTGTAGGCTGCAAATATCCTACCCAGATCTCGGAGGACTCCTCTACGTGGGTGGGCCCACGTGATCGATCCCGAACGATTTTGACCTCAACCACGATCGATACGAATAGAATTCATATCGATCAAGATCTTGCCCAATCGAGTTGAGATCGAGCATGGACATTCTTGGGATTGTACTCAAGTTCGTGTGAAAATTTGGTAGCATTTGAACTTGTAGATTGTGAGACATGATCGATGCAAATTCGTGTTTGTAAGTTGGCTATCACGTTTGTATGGATCTAAAGCTCAATATTCATCGTTCTTCATATCAATGCAATTCGTATCGATTACGTGGCCCGAGAATCCATGGGAGATCCACTTTTCATGACGAGTGACCGAGTCATCCATCTTTGTGAGTCTCCTTTGTATTGCTCATACGCTTCACTTCTTGTCGTTCCTTTCATTCATCGCTTCGTATTGCTTCCCTTGTACATTGCTTCGTATCACTACTTTTGTTCACTGCTTCGTATCCATAGGCATGACTCTATTCGTATCGATCACAAGGTGTTAATTCGTTTCGACGATTTGAAGGTGTTTCGTATCGATCGTCTTGGGTGTTGTTCTTTGTATCGATTATTTTAGCCAACCGATACGAAAGATGGCAGGATGGAGATCGATACGAAACACAGCTCATTGATGGATACGAAATATTTAGATGGATACGAACTGTAGCGCATATGATGGATACGAAGCAACATACTCAATGGATACGAACTAGTACTCACCTGATCGATACAAAGTCATGAGCATTCAATGGATTCGAACAAGATCGATACGAAGGAAGCTGCTCTTTCATGGGTACGAAGTGGAGGATGGATACGAAATGATGAGGGCTTGATGGATGCGAATGAGATTATCGCTTGATTTGTATCGATCATATCTTGAGAATATGAACTCCAATTGACATGAAACTTGGAGCGTTGACTTTCATGGCTTTGTTTGTCATGTCGTATCGATTGTAATTCAATCTGAACAGGGGAAAATTTTACCAGCATCCATAGCGAACCTATACATGACCGTTATTCGGGGTGATCTGTCTTTGATTTCCAATCAGTTTCTTGGTGTCACAGCCTTATCAAAAGGCAGGATAACAACTTCGTTTTCTAAATTGGTCATTTTCAGCAATACACATGCGTCGTGTGTCATTTGGAATGTATGAAAACTCAAAACCAAAAATAACAAATCAAACACTACGTAATCATTTCGAACCCTCACCGTCGCTTTTGTGTTTTCATTCACTAGAACAATTACTTCTTTGAATCTCATAGACTGAGCAGAGATCTTGAATAAAATCATCATCAATGTTGTTTGCTAAGATTCAAAGTTATCAAATAAATAGAATATACGGTTTCGCAAATGTTATTTAAGGTTGTACTTGTAAAAAGATGAAATACCAAATGCTCTGTTTCCTTCTAAAAAAAGAGTGGCGAATATAAATACAAACATGAAGTATTTTGCCAAATATTTGTGTATTGGAGACTATGTGAGTGATCAAGAAAAAAAACGAGTGTATACATTAACCACCTAAAAAGATAGTATAGGATAACAATTATAAAAGTTGTAAATTTCAAACATTGCACATTTCCTTTTTTTAGGGACAAATACTTCTTTGAATATCAAAAGAAAGGAAAAAAACTTAATTGAAATTATTTTCTCTACATTTAATTTTAAAGAGGATGAATAATGATCGAAATTCCCAAAAAAAAATAATAATGAAAAGTAATTTCGGCTACGTTTTAATCGACTGTCGTAGCATAAAAAATTGAAATAATTAGCAGTTATAAAGCTAAATTACTGTAGCTTCATTGCTCAAAAATATAACATTTTTCTAAATGCTAAATAAAATAGCTCCCTTATTCAATAAAAAATATTTTTGTAAGCACCAAAGGAAATTTGCTTTATTAGTGAAACGTAATATATTTTAATAAATATAAAATGAAAATAGATTTATGTTACACCGTATTTTACCTTGGGTCTATTTTCTTCACTACTAGAAAATAAACAGTATGTATATGTTGACTAATAAATTTCTCAACCTTGGAATTAGCTAATGCGCTTGTGAAAACAAATGTTACTTCTAATCACTGATAAAGTTAAGAGTATGTCCTAGGGCCAATTTAAAATTTATTGTAAATTATTAACTCTGTAATAAAATCTCGTTCGAAATAAGAGATGTTTTTCTTTCTATTATACACTTGCTATAATATGTTATATTAATTAGCTGTTTAACTAATTCAAGTATATTAATATAAAATTTATAAATGGTATATTTTGTGATGGTATGAAATGTGTTGTAATCATAAGAAATTTATCATAATATAATAAACATATCATTTTAAATATTACTAATCAAGATGTATGAGACTGAATATCGATACATCCGTTAAGATTAGAGTGCATAATGCTCTTCAAATATTATATAGTGTATTACTCATGACTGTTAATGGCACCAATGGGTTATGTATTCATAGTTATTGGATAACCATGTAATTACTCATTCGATAGTTTTCTGTTAGTTAATATAACTAATGTCAAACAGAAAATATCGATGTGGCAGTATTACACTGTTCTCTCAACTTAAGAATACTGTTGAACTTTAATTTGGACACTTAACTTTGATTAAAGTTAAATCATGACACGGCTCCCATCGGATGACTATAGTTGTGTTTTAGTTGAAACATTGGAAGTGAAAAACTATTCAATAGAGAATTTATCACCTCGATTATATGAGGTTAGTATCATGGTCAACCGAAGTCAATTGAAAGTCAAAGTCTCCAGTCATATTATTTTGGTTAATAATAATTGTTACTATTGAAACCAAGGCTCTGTGTTTGGACTATATGAGTTGAATGTGGACGATATTGGAATTTTAACCAATACTAAGTTCCATAAATCACTATGTGCTACAGTTTTAACAAAGATAATTGGTGTAAATAACTGCCACTGCCGAGGATCGCTTAGAATAAGTAAAATTGGATTTAACAAAAACCGTGTAAGCGATAAATTTGGCCAAAGTGTTACATCACTAGCTAAGGTGACATGTGAATATTAATGTTTGAATTGATCACAAAGACCTCCTCATTTGACGGTCCGGGGGAAAGGAACATTAATATTGGACTTTATGATTGCTCCGTTGAACGAATTGTTTATGATGATGGAACAAAAAGAATAATAACCTAATAACCAAACCAGTGCGAGTTCACGAAGACCTCCTCGGTAGACAGATTAAGGGAAGGGAAAGAAGCATGAGGTAGGGTGGAAAGGTCAACTGTAGGAAAACGTCCCATTTTCTCAGCAAACTCAGCAACAACACTATCTTCTAGTAAAGGCATAAAGCGAGGAGCAGATGAGATAGGCTGCACAAGAACAAGTGCATTAAGAGAAGTATTCATGTGACGAGCATGATTGTCATGCATTCTCTTCTTGGAAGGGTCTTCCTCACTAGTCAAGCTATCCCCAGGTCTCTTTTTCTCGAGAACTCTAGTTGCTAGCAGATTTCCTATTAAAAGCATCGAGAAGATACGACATCGTTTCTACAAAGTATAAATAAAGTGCAAAAGCAAACAGAGAACGAGAATCAATCAAATGAATGACAAGCGAAACATAAGCTTGAAAGTTCAATCGTTAGCTAACATAAATAAACTTTACAGAGTGAAAATATATCCTTGGACGCACTAGGATCAAATAAATAAACAAAGATGGAACGAGAAAAGTGATTGCGTGGGCCTAGAAATCCATATTTGCGTAGAAAATGTTCATCAAATAGATGGGACCCTTCCAAACATCTTTGCCAAGCACTAGAACAATTTCCCTTTGAGCAATGAATAACTTCTATTAGTTTTCAAAAATTCGGGACAATTAGCTAAAGGAGAAGACCAATGTAAGTCAAAGAGGAATCTCTCATCTCTAAACAAAAAAGAAATGAATGAAAAGAGGAAAAATTGCCAAGGGAACTACCAAGTTATTGAAAAGAAGGAATAAGGCTATATAAAATTGGAAATGTAGAAAAATTGGTCAACCCACATTTGGGTCCTACATGGCAAAATAGAAAAGAGGGACTTCGGGGTTTGAACAAAGTCGAACCATCTTCACTTGAGGAATTATTCTTATGAACGAAATATTGAAAAAACATTTTGTGGCAAGTAGGAAGAGAATCAAGATATTAAGCATACAGTATGTATGTGTCGATTAAGGGGAACTATGAAACGGGGAAGTGTTGAATTGAGAAACACCAACAATGTACGAGGGGGAAAATATAAAGGTTGTCTAACATGTTCCGACATTAGAGAAATATATCCTTTCGTGGATAGATGTATGCGTGTAGAAGGGGTTGGGATCCTAAAGTCATGGTCAATAATCCCATACCGGGCTAGGATGAATTCATCTTGGCTATTTCTACAAATATTTGATATGAATTCATGGAAAGAAGAAGATTCTTGACCCGAGGAGCAAACAATAGGAATATGTATGCATCACAACTAATTTGGATCAAAAAGAACAAACGTAGTGAAAATTCATTATATCAATAAAGCAATGAAATAAGAAAAATCACTACAAACTTTTGATTTAACGACTTGAGAGTGTATATTTGCACATATAAAAGCATAAAAAGGGGAAAGAAAAATTTCATACACAAACACACATATAAAAAGAAAAACAAAGGAATCACTTATAAGAAAGGGCAAGATCCTCAAGGGAAGATGAAATTAGTAGTGTGGGAAATGGTACAAATAGCCTTGAAGCAAATAATACACAGTAAAGAAAAGATATTCAAGATATGGTAAAAGAAAGAATAGAGAGATGGAAAATATGTAGTTTACTAGAACAACCATGACATCTGAATTCAAACGACATAACAGATTCTTAGTCTCTAGTTGTTAATAACTACAAGCAAAAGTATGTATAATAAATAAGGCGAATTTTGTAAGTTGTGAAATGACTCATATGACAACAATAGAAAAGTATCCAATTCCATCATCCTATGTGTAAAGAACATTAAATGCGAAAGATAGCTAATAAGACTATTTAGAAAAAATGGATGCAAAATTGCAAGTTTACCCTGATGTGCTTCAGCGCATACTTGGAGGCAAGTATTACGCCCATTTTTTGCTTTCATAATATTTTTGAGTGTATAACCAACTAGGCGAAGTTAGTAGGCAGTCCAAGTTAAAGAAAAGCCAAGTAGGCCACTCCTAGTTATAAAGAATCTGCGTAAGTAATGAGATACAGTAATTTAGTGTCTAATGAAAAAATCAGCATGAGATCACACAAGTTACAAAGTCAAACGAGAACATCGGGTGAGGGTTAAGCAAAGGTCAGCACATCCCAGCAAAATAAAGGGGCATTTCACTAGAAGGACAGACTTTGCAGTCCAATTAGTTTCTAGGACACACATCCATAGAAATTAATTTCAAGACCAAAGTCAACAAAATAATCACTTTTAAGGACAAAATCAGCAGTCCAATTACTTTCAAAGACATAATTTCATAGGTTTTTAGGCCTTAGAAACTAATTATTTTGCATTTTGTCCATAAAAGTAATTATTTCAGTTGTATGTCCTAGAAACTAATTGCACTTGCTAAAGAGGCCCTTGTGGCTAATTTTCACCAAAATAAACTACGTTCAAAATAGGTAGGCGCGCCTAGACAAACAAGGGACAACTTTAGGATTGAACTACATAGTCGATCAAAAGTCCGGATGAAAACAAACTGCGTCGTCGCCTCAAAAGCTAACTGCATCATCACCTCAGAAGCAAATTGCGATTATCTCAAAAGCAAACTTCGCCGTTACCTCAAAAGCAAACTTCGCCGTCACCTAAAAGCACACTTCTTAGTCCCATTAAAGACAAACTTCTCTACTGCCATTGTCCAAACCGTGCCTGTCACGACCCAAACTCGATGTCCAACAAACAACATCAAATTCGTTTCGCGGGAGCTTGCGACACCATTAAATGATAAATAACACAGCGGAAATAAAAAATGATATCACTGATATAACATGAATATAATATCCGATAACATCAATTTAATAAAATGATAATCATCAACATCAGAGAATATACAACATAGAATACAGCGGAACATGATACCATATGAAATAAGTCTTCTCAGAATATAATACTGCAGTTGATCCAAAAAGCTCCAAAGACAAAGCTCCAAAACTCCTATCTCGATCCATCATCAAGATTTCACCAAGCTAAACAAGTCTCGTCCATATCCAAAGAAACTGAACTAGCTCCAGATAATCCACTGAATCTAATTATCTGAAAAACCAAACTCTAGACTGCCCGTGTAGAAAAATTTGAGCACCCAGAGTTTAGGAAATAACAATAAACTCCGGGTCAATCGTGAGACTGGTGTGAGCAAACAAAAATAGTTTATCTTTAAAAACAAACAACGAAATATTTTAAAATCAATTCGCAATGCTTTTTTAGAAATGAGACTACCATAAGGCCTCCCGCACACACACACACAATGCAAACGCAGAATCGGAGGAGATTTCTCCTTATGATAGTCAAAGATGCTTGATACGCATTTAAAAGAAACATTTGATATTATTGCTATAAGTGCAAAGTGTAGTAAAAATCATTTCGAAAGTAAAGATATAAATCTTAGCCAGCATAGACATTTCGCACTTATGCCTACTATAGCTACCATGTTCAATAGCAGGTTACCGCCAAATTCCATGGCAGGTTATACAACTAAAACCGTACAAGGCACGTATTTGAAGAATGGATTTCCAACAAATGGTCAGGCCAAGGAACTTCCCATCGCCACATGGAAACGCCTCTGGAAGGACGCCCCGAGAACCAAACCGTTCTCTGCCAAACAAAGCCGGGAATCCCTTTTCCCAAAGGATATTACAAACCCTCAGATATGCCACCCCCGGTCCTTTGGGACCTTTAAACGAGAGCTCTCTAACCAACATCACACCATAAAAATAAGTGTTTCAACATGAGTAAGTATCTGGGCTCCATCCCATGATACTACCCTTTTCCAGAAGGAATGGTCATACCCTAGGGAAGCTATCCCTGAAAACCTTGCCGCACAATTCCTGTTTCGACCATTACCGGTTTGTGAGGCTCGACGAAGTCTCATCCACAAAAACACACTTTATACAAAAGCCGTGCTTTGGGTCAACAAATGATCATAGAAATGATCACCAAGATAGACGATCAAACAAATGATCCTATCACAAATAATCAACACAATGATCATTTCACAGCAACACTCAGCATGTCACATTACCAAATTGGGAATATATTGCTGATAACTTCAACTATATAACCTCTGAGCTCATATGTCTCAGAGAAGGGTGTTAAGCTAAGAGAATAAATCATCCGCCACCAACAGAAATATATTTGAAAGAAATCAGCTTTATATCTCAAATTGTAATGTCAGACATAACTATCCATACAAGTCTGTTCTGGGCTCGAACAGAACCGAAGGCACTTACAAAGAAGTCCTTGCAATCCGGGTATTCACAATCCCGATCGAACTTCCCATCACTTAGGGAGCCTCTATACCGTTGCAACTCAGTGCAGAGACAATCGATAGGTCATCCTATCGTTCTCGCAAATACCCGGTCTTCACCACCGGTCTTCAAATGCTATCCATAACGACATCACATATTCGGAATGGGTTATACGACACAAATGTCCTTTCCCGGCTAACCCGAATAGTGAGCGCAACATTTAAAACATATGGATATGGGATTTCAATTAAGTCGCAACTTAATAATTCCAAACTTTCTTTCAAATGGTTTAAACCAATTACCATTTCAAATCCTTTAAACAAAAAGATTTATTTCACAAAGTTCACTCAGTTTCACAAGGATTCATTTACGGGTTTCAAAACAATTTCCATTTGAATTGGATTAATTCATTTAAATCCTTAAATCAAAAATTTATCTCATAGCTTTCAAAACTTATTTCCAAAGATTCATTCATAACTTGGAAAATCATTTTCGATTCAAACTTGAAATCTCTTTAATATAAATTGGAAGTTCATTACTCATATGAAAGCTTTTTATCACTTAGAAATAATAGTTTTATTTTGGAAAAACCCCAATTCCATTTATGCAAGTTACAATCTTTGGTTTAATTCAAATTTCCAAATCAACGTTTTTAAAAAATGGTTTAAACCCGTATAACTTGTAAAAATCCTTTTTTAAATCATAAATACTGAATATAGAATTCAATTTCAGATTTCTTTTGAATTTCAATTTAAATCCTATTATTTAAATTCCAAATCTTTATTAGTTATTCAAAAATAACTTTTATTCTTAAAACAGCTTTTCAAAAGCTTTTCATATTAAACTTAATCTATTTCCAAAACTATTTGAATTTAAAAATTCAATTTCAAAACTTATTTAAAAAAATCTGTGACTTAACCGATTTCCTCGTGAAATCCATATTTGTGTGTGTATAGTGTGGTCCAGGGATTTTACACAATAGTGCACAACATCATCAATCATGATAGATTAAATACAACAATATATCCGATAAGCGATATAAACTATAACGCTTGTCTTCATTCACAGACCACCGATATACATATCACAGGTAATGAATTTCATCACAGATAATTAATTACATTACAGATCACAATACGAATCAGGATATAACACAAAGCATCACATGTCAGGGATATCGAACAATTCATCATCCAATATAATCCAAACATCCATAAATAGGGTCAATTTAATTATCTGATTAATTTAAATCAGATTAATGTCTATGAGTAAATTTGCTAATCATAGCAAATTAATAATCAATTAATTTCAATGCATTTAATAATTTATCCTTTAATGAAATCATTAATTAACTCTTCATTAATAATTAATCCTTAGTTTATTATCTTTAAATAAATTTGCAATAACTAAGTAATTACTCATTAATTAATAACTCTTTAAACCTTAATTAAGTAATTAAATCTTTTAATTATTTATTTTATTAACCCAAACCATTAATTAATTTAAATAATAAACTATCCATTTTAATTAACTTAATTTACAAATTAATTTCTATTCCTTTTCAAATTATTAAATTAATAAATTATTTTGAAATCAAATATTAGGTCTTCATTACTAAATTTATTACTTTAAAACATCAAGTAAAAAATCTAAATTACAAATCAATGATCACTTAAATTTGTTTTTAAAATAGTTTATTTGGTTTACTATTATAACTTTACAGTCATGGAAGTCAGACCCGAGCCATCTCCCCTGATTTCTCGAGTGTAACCCGAGTGCTTCCATGATCTTCCCCGAGACTTCCCCCTGACCCCATGTTTCTTCTTCTTTTCCCTGTTTCTCTGTTTTTTTTTTCTCTACTAAGTAAAATTTACTTAAACTTCAAAGCTAAGAAGAACTGGTATCTACAACAGAAGGTAGATAAATATCCTCGAGTTGCTCCTGAAGCCATGCATCATTTTCTTCTTCTTCTTGTTTTTTTTTTTTTTTTAACTGCTGAAACAAAATTTCCTGAAACGCGAGCATCACCTGACACGCGACCATCCCCGTGCATGTGCACATCTTCGCGGCGCCACTCCGGCGACCTACTCCATCGGCGGCAAGTCACAAACTACCCATATATACGAAATCAAACTCGACTCAACGCGACAAAACCCAAAATCAAATTTTCACCCATCGTTCGAACTGCACTCGAAACCAATCACCAGAAATCGCCTCAATACGCCTACTCCGGCCATATGGATACGAGCCACCAAACAGAAAACTTCGCCATAACTCGACGCCTCGATCCATCACTTCGCGGCCCATCCCGATCACCCATCGAAACTAAGAATGCTCGGAGAAACAGTTCGAAAAAAAACACAGTTCGAACCCTAAAAACCCTTCGTCCTCTCAATCCACGAATTAGAAAAATTATTTGACATTTTTCTCGAGATCAGGGGTAGCTATATTTGCTACAATCCAAGTTTCAATAATTTAAATTGATTCAATTCTCTTAATTTTGAAAAAAAACAATTTTTATTCAAATCCAAACTGCTCGTGTATTACAAACCTAAAAATCTAAATTTTTGTTTTAAAAATCATAAATTGCAGTAGGAATTTAAGTTATGATCTTGAATCAACTTTTTATAACGATTAAATTTATTACTTTTTTTCTTGCTTGCCTGTAAACAGTGTTCCCTGCAGTTATATTACACTAATATGTTTAGTAAACTTTGAAAAACAATTTTTCTCTGATACAAACATAAATCATTTAAACATCAAAATCATTGGAACATGATAGTAGCAAGAAGAACAGAGGTGGTAAAAGTTGTACAGGGCATTCACACATTCATTATCTAGCAACTAAACTCAACACAGTCCTAGACTACACATATTCAAACTGATACCTCCACTTAATCTTTAACACATCATATTATAAAGGAGATTAACAAGTTTACTCACATGATATTGAAGAAAACAGAGGCTGGAACTGAGACAGAGATGCAAGCCTGGAAGTTGATAAATTTTGAAAAAACTGGAATTTGAATTTGATCTTTGCTTGCTTATTTGCTTTCAGGTTTTAGATTACATGATTGTATTTGTTTGTTTCCCAGTCTTTTGAACTTGAATGAAGATGTTTGGGTTTGTAGAAAAAATGATGCCTCTCTTTTTCTTTTGCTTTTACAGTTTTTTTTTTCCAGTTAACTTACCAAAATTGGTTTGAATAAAAATGAAATGAAGTAGGTGTATATTAAGAGAGACAGTGTTGTACAGGCATGTTTGAAATCATTTAATGAAAGTATGTAAGTAACCCCTTTCATTTATTTGCAGCATGCCGTGCTTCATGCTAGACAATGTATGCATTAAATGCTCATCCATACTTGTTTGATACTTACTGCATATCTAGATTTAATTTTATATATATATATATATAAGTGCTGTTTTGTTTCATTTAAATACTTGTTTACATCTTGCATTACTTAATGTAATACTATTTTAGTTATCTGTACATTTTTTTGTTTACAACAACTTTATTACATTTTTATTTATGTAGGTATACTTCTTGCTTTGTATAAGCATGCTTATGTGTACTTGTTCTTATACTTACCCATATTCTACTTCACAGCTACATGTATTTGCTTTGTTTCTTACTTGAATGTATTTGCTATGTTTTGTTTATTTTCTTGCTGGGCTATTGTAATTGTATATGCAGTTTTGTTTATGTTTGCTCATATATACTTATATTGTATAAAGTAACTCATTTGATTTTTATATTCTGTTTTTGTTTATTTATGTATTTAATGTTTTATGTTTCATTTGTTTTGTAAATATTACTTTGCATTCAATTTAATATGTTGTTCACCGAGATGTCTTTTACATTGCTTGATTTAAATATGTTTAATAATATAAATGAATTCAATGTTGTTATTATTATTTATTCAACTTTTAATTTAATTTTCCTTTTCAACATTAACTTTACAACGTATATTTTATTTTATTTTATCTTAAATACTTTATTTATTAATCTCATTCAATGTATTCGCTTTGAGTTTCCAAATCAATTCAAAAACCAATAAATATAAATTTCTTATTAAATTTGAAAAATTTCGAGTAAATCCATAATTTAATCTTAATTTAAATCAAATTATAAACTGAAATTCGTTTTTAAAAATCGGGATCGTTACAGATTTCCCCCCTTAAAAGAATTTCGTCCTCGAAATTCGCCAGAGAGATAACGAAGATAGATGAAAGATAGAGAAATATCTTTCCAGATCAAACTGGATATCAATTCTGCATTTGGCTTACCAAATCAGAATTATCAACAATTGATGCGAGAACAGACTCAATTAAGTACGAAACAATTTGGGTTATCTGATCTACAAAGTATACAGGGGTATTGGTTAGTTCGAATGGATAACTAACCGTTCGTAGAATATATCGATACCCAATGAAATAGATAGAAATAGATTCGATTAAGATTTCAGATTCAAGATTTAATTCATTTACGATTTACTGAAAATACAACTAATGATAGTTCCAGTGTCGAACAAAATTCGAACAATTTAATCGTAAACGTGAAGATTACCTTATGAAATTTCTTTTCCTAAATCAGCTTGTTGAGGTTGAAGAATCGTCTCTGATTGCATACACTTTCTTTACTAAAGTCTGGTTCTTTGCTGGACAGTTGTTGATCCTATGTCCCGGCTTGCGGCATTTATAGCATCCCGTAGATTCCTCATCTGGCCTCATAAATGGCTCTCTCATTCCTGGTTTCCAATCATTCTTGCATTTTTTCGAGTAGTGACCTTTTTCCAGACAATTGAGACAAGTAACATCCTTCTTTCCCTTCGGTATACTCTTCTTTCCTTTATTTTTCTTCGATTTCTTTCCGCCAAACTTCCTTTTTCTCCAATTCAGATTACTTGCATTTCCAATTTCCTCCGGATCCTTTTGCTTTTCCAGAGTATCATATCGATAGCCCATATCAATCAATTCAGAAAAAGATTCCTTGACGTGAGTAGTCATCCTTTCCTGAAACTCCTTGTTCATTCCCCGAATAAACTTTTCATTCTTCTTTAACGGTGTATTCACCAATTCTGGACCAAATCGAGATAATTCAATAAATTTGTTCAAGTACTCCTCAAACGATAAACTCCCTTGCTCTAAATCCATAAACTCTTGGTACACTCTAGAGATACCAGCAGACGGCATATATCGCTGCTCAAACACTTCCTTGAAACGACTCCAAGTAATTTCATCCGCCGACTCATCCACGGTAACGGTTTCCCACCAAACTAAAGCCTCTTCCTGGAGTTTCCAAGAAGCTATCAGTCGCATCTGATCGTCTTCTAGTTTTAGTCCTTTGAAAATCTTTTCACACGATCGAACCCAGGCATGTGCTTCGATAACGGTTTCTTTGCCTGTGAATGATTTTCCACCTAGTCTAGAAAACTTTTGATATAGATCAGCCAAATTCATTTGAGATTGAATGGGAATATCTGTCGTTGCAGGGTTTTGACCAGCTAAAGTAGTACTTTCCTGTCTCCTATTTCGTCCTCTTCTTCCACTCATTCTTACTATCTGTAAATAGTAAGAAATCCGATTTAGGCATTCAGACGAAAAACTTTAGAGAATAACAACAGATAAAGAGAATAGATTAAGAAATTTGGGTTTGGTTCCACTGGTTGTACTCATTCTAGGGTATACTTCACCCTATCTCTAATGAGTCATCTAAGGTGTTACACTCCGTAGCTAAAGTTCTTACTCAACCTTCAGCTCTGATACCAATTTGTCACGACCCAAACTCGATGTCCAACAAACAACATCAAATTCGTTTCGCGGGAGCTTGCGACACCATTAAATGATAAATAACACAGCGGAAATAAAAAATGATATCACTGATATAACATGAATATAATATCCGATAACATCAATTTAATACAATGATAATCATCAACATCAGAGAATATACAACATAGAATACAGCGGAACATGATACCATATGAAATAAGTCTTCTCAGAATATAATACTGCAGTTGATCCAAAAAGCTCCAAAGACAAAGCTCCAAAACTCCTATCTCGATCCATCATCAAGATTTCACCAAGCTAAACAAGTCTCGTCCATATCCAAAGAAACTGAACTAGCTCCAGATAATCCACTGAATCTAATTATCTGAAAAACCAAACTCTAGACTGCCCGTGTAGAAAAATTTGAGCACCCAGAGTTTAGGAAATAACAATAAACTCCGGGTCAGTCGTGAGACTGGTGTGAGCAAACAAAAATAGTTTATCTTTAAAAACAAACAACGAAATATTTTAAAATCAATTCGCAATGCTTTTTTAGAAATGAGACTACCATAAGGCCTCCCGCACACACACACACAATGCAAACGCAGAATCGGAGGGGATTTCTCCTTATGATAGTCAAAGATGCTTGATACGCATTTAAAAGAAACATGTGATATTATTGCTATAAGTGCAAAGTGTAGTAAAAATCATTTCGAAAGTAAAGATATAAATCTTAGCCAGCATAGACATTTCGCACTTATGCCTACTATAGCTACCATGTTCAATAGCAGGTTACCGCCAAATTCCATGGCAGGTTATACAACTAAAACCGTACAAGGCACGTATTTGAAGAATGGATTTCCAACAAATGGTCAGGCCAAGGAACTTCCCATCGCCACATGGAAACGCCTCTGGAAGGACGCCCCGAGAACCAAACCGTTCTCTGCCAAACAAAGCCGGGAATCCCTTTTCCCAAAGGATATTACAAACCCTCAGATATGCCACCCCCGGTCCTTTGGGACCTTTAAACGAGAGCTCTCTAACCAACATCACACCATAAAAATAAGTGTTTCAACATGAGTAAGTATCTGGGCTCCATCCCATGATACTACCCTTTTCCAGAAGGAATGGTCATACCCTAGGGAAACTATCCCTGAAAACCTTGCCGCACAATTCCTGTTTCGACCATTACCGGTTTGTGAGGCTCGACGAAGTCTCATCCACAAAAACACACTTTATACAAAAGCCGTGCTTTGGGTCAACAAATGATCATAGAAATGATCACCAAGATAGACGATCAAACAAATGATCCTATCACAAATAATCAACACAATGATCATTTCACAGCAACACTCAGCATGTCACATTACCAAATTGGGAATATATTGCTGATAACTTCAACTATATAACCTCTGAGCTCATATGTCTCAGAGAAGGGTGTTAAGCTAAGAGAATAAATCATCCGCCACCAACAGAAATATATTTGAAAGAAATCAGCTTTATATCTCAAATTGTAATGTCAGACATAACTATCCATACAAGTCTGTTCTGGGCTCGAACAGAACCGAAGGCACTTACAAAGAAGTCCTTGCAATCCGGGTATTCACAATCCCGATCGAACTTCCCATCACTTAGGGAGCCTCTATACCGTTGCAACTCAGTGCAGAGACAATCGATAGGTCATCCTATCGTTCTCGCAAATACCCGGTCTTCACCACCGGTCTTCAAATGCTATCCATAACGACATCACATATTCGGAATGGGTTATACGACACAAATGTCCTTTCCCGGCTAACCCGAATAGTGAGCGCAACATTTAAAACATATGGATATGGGATTTCAATTAAGTCGCAACTTAATAATTCCAAACTTTCTTTCAAATGGTTTAAACCAATTACCATTTCAAATCCTTTAAACAAAAAGATTTATTTCACAAAGTTCACTCAGTTTCACAAGGATTCATTTACGGGTTTCAAAACAATTTCCATTTGAATTGGATTAATTCA
The DNA here is from genome assembly GCA_030765085.1 of Allium cepa. Classification (NCBI taxonomy): domain Eukaryota; kingdom Viridiplantae; phylum Streptophyta; class Magnoliopsida; order Asparagales; family Amaryllidaceae; genus Allium; species Allium cepa. The sequence continues at coordinate 69,828,886 of CM060940.1, read as the reverse complement.
TTTAAATCCTTAAATCAAAAATTTATCTCATAGCTTTCAAAACTTATTTCCAAAGATTCATTCATAACTTGGAAAATCATTTTCGATTCAAACTTGAAATCTCTTTAATATAAATTGGAAGTTCATTACTCATATGAAAGCTTTTTATCACTTAGAAATAATAGTTTTATTTTGGAAAAACCCCAATTCCATTTATGCAAGTTACAATCTTTGGTTTAATTCAAATTTCCAAATCAACGTTTTTAAAAAATGGTTTAAACCCGTATAACTTGTAAAAATCCTTTTTTAAATCATAAATACTGAATATAGAATTCAATTTCAGATTTCTTTTGAATTTCAATTTAAATCCTATTATTTAAATTCCAAATCTTTATTAGTTATTCAAAAATAACTTTTATTCTTAAAACAGCTTTTCAAAAGCTTTTCATATTAAACTTAATCTATTTCCAAAACTATTTGAATTTAAAAATTCAATTTCAAAACTTATTTAAAAAAATCTGTGACTTAACCGATTTCCTCGTGAAATCCATATTTGTGTGTGTATAGTGTGGTCCAGGGATTTTACACAATAGTGCACAACATCATCAATCATGATAGATTAAATACAACAATATATCCGATAAGCGATATAAACTATAACGCTTGTCTTCATTCACAGACCACCGATATACATATCACAGGTAATGAATTTCATCACAGATAATTAATTACATTACAGATCACAATACGAATCAGGATATAACACAAAGCATCACATGTCAGGGATATCGAACAATTCATCATCCAATATAATCCAAACATCCATAAATAGGGTCAATTTAATTATCTGATTAATTTAAATCAGATTAATGTCTATGAGTAAATTTGCTAATCATAGCAAATTAATAATCAATTAATTTCAATGCATTTAATAATTTATCCTTTAATGAAATCATTAATTAACTCTTCATTAATAATTAATCCTTAGTTTATTATCTTTAAATAAATTTGCAATAACTAAGTAATTACTCATTAATTAATAACTCTTTAAACCTTAATTAAGTAATTAAATCTTTTAATTATTTATTTTATTAACCCAAACCATTAATTAATTTAAATAATAAACTATCCATTTTAATTAACTTAATTTACAAATTAATTTCTATTCCTTTTCAAATTATTAAATTAATAAATTATTTTGAAATCAAATATTAGGTCTTCATTACTAAATTTATTACTTTAAAACATCAAGTAAAAAATCTAAATTACAAATCAATGATCACTTAAATTTGTTTTTAAAATAGTTTATTTGGTTTACTATTATAACTTTACAGTCATGGAAGTCAGACCCGAGCCATCTCCCCTGATTTCTCGAGTGTAACCCGAGTGCTTCCATGATCTTCCCCGAGACTTCCCCCTGACCCCATGTTTCTTCTTCTTTTCCCTGTTTCTCTGTTTTTTTTTTCTCTACTAAGTAAAATTTACTTAAACTTCAAAGCTAAGAAGAACTGGTATCTACAACAGAAGGTAGATAAATATCCTCGAGTTGCTCCTGAAGCCATGCATCATTTTCTTCTTCTTCTTGTTTTTTTTTTTTTTTTAACTGCTGAAACAAAATTTCCTGAAACGCGAGCATCACCTGACACGCGACCATCCCCGTGCATGTGCACATCTTCGCGGCGCCACTCCGGCGACCTACTCCATCGGCGGCAAGTCACAAACTACCCATATATACGAAATCAAACTCGACTCAACGCGACAAAACCCAAAATCAAATTTTCACCCATCGTTCGAACTGCACTCGAAACCAATCACCAGAAATCGCCTCAATACGCCTACTCCGGCCATATGGATACGAGCCACCAAACAGAAAACTTCGCCATAACTCGACGCCTCGATCCATCACTTCGCGGCCCATCCCGATCACCCATCGAAACTAAGAATGCTCGGAGAAACAGTTCGAAAAAAAACACAGTTCGAACCCTAAAAACCCTTCGTCCTCTCAATCCACGAATTAGAAAAATTATTTGACATTTTTCTCGAGATCAGGGGTAGCTATATTTGCTACAATCCAAGTTTCAATAATTTAAATTGATTCAATTCTCTTAATTTTGAAAAAAAACAATTTTTATTCAAATCCAAACTGCTCGTGTATTACAAACCTAAAAATCTAAATTTTTGTTTTAAAAATCATAAATTGCAGTAGGAATTTAAGTTATGATCTTGAATCAACTTTTTATAACGATTAAATTTATTACTTTTTTTCTTGCTTGCCTGTAAACAGTGTTCCCTGCAGTTATATTACACTAATATGTTTAGTAAACTTTGAAAAACAATTTTTCTCTGATACAAACATAAATCATTTAAACATCAAAATCATTGGAACATGATAGTAGCAAGAAGAACAGAGGTGGTAAAAGTTGTACAGGGCATTCACACATTCATTATCTAGCAACTAAACTCAACACAGTCCTAGACTACACATATTCAAACTGATACCTCCACTTAATCTTTAACACATCATATTATAAAGGAGATTAACAAGTTTACTCACATGATATTGAAGAAAACAGAGGCTGGAACTGAGACAGAGATGCAAGCCTGGAAGTTGATAAATTTTGAAAAAACTGGAATTTGAATTTGATCTTTGCTTGCTTATTTGCTTTCAGGTTTTAGATTACATGATTGTATTTGTTTGTTTCCCAGTCTTTTGAACTTGAATGAAGATGTTTGGGTTTGTAGAAAAAATGATGCCTCTCTTTTTCTTTTGCTTTTACAGTTTTTTTTTCCAGTTAACTTACCAAAATTGGTTTGAATAAAAATGAAATGAAGTAGGTGTATATTAAGAGAGACAGTGTTGTACAGGCATGTTTGAAATCATTTAATGAAAGTATGTAAGTAACCCCTTTCATTTATTTGCAGCATGCCGTGCTTCATGCTAGACAATGTATGCATTAAATGCTCATCCATACTTGTTTGATACTTACTGCATATCTAGATTTAATTTTTTATATATATATATAAGTGCTGTTTTGTTTCATTTAAATACTTGTTTACATCTTGCATTACTTAATGTAATACTATTTTAGTTATCTGTACATTTTTTTGTTTACAACAACTTTATTACATTTTTATTTATGTAGGTATACTTCTTGCTTTGTATAAGCATGCTTATGTGTACTTGTTCTTATACTTACCCATATTCTACTTCACAGCTACATGTATTTGCTTTGTTTCTTACTTGAATGTATTTGCTATGTTTTGTTTATTTTCTTGCTGGGCTATTGTAATTGTATATGCAGTTTTGTTTATGTTTGCTCATATATACTTATATTGTATAAAGTAACTCATTTGATTTTTATATTCTGTTTTTGTTTATTTATGTATTTAATGTTTTATGTTTCATTTGTTTTGTAAATATTACTTTGCATTCAATTTAATATGTTGTTCACCGAGATGTCTTTTACATTGCTTGATTTAAATATGTTTAATAATATAAATGAATTCAATGTTGTTATTATTATTTATTCAACTTTTAATTTAATTTTCCTTTTCAACATTAACTTTACAACGTATATTTTATTTTATTTTATCTTAAATACTTTATTTATTAATCTCATTCAATGTATTCGCTTTGAGTTTCCAAATCAATTCAAAAACCAATAAATATAAATTTCTTATTAAATTTGAAAAATTTCGAGTAAATCCATAATTTAATCTTAATTTAAATCAAATTATAAACTGAAATTCGTTTTTAAAAATCGGGATCGTTACAGTGCCTACTTTTTGAAGACAAACTAACTCACTACAACTGACCAAACCACGTCAGTGTGATAACATCCTGTATTAACTACGACGTCATATACGAACCATGTAGAAGCAACCAAACAACCAAGTGCATAACAGTCCACGAGTCTGGTATAGCTCAGAAGCCTAATTCAAGAATTCCACATACCGAAACTCAAACTTACCGCCTAATGTCAAATTGAAAATTCCCTCTTACAATGAAAATTTTCCAACCAAAGCAATTCCATATATCCATATCCATGTAAGTAATCCTTGCACAAATTGACATGCTACCATATGGGTAGCACGTGGAAAGATCCAATGATGGAGAAAGCATGCAAGTCAATGACGTTAGTATTCCACATGATGTCATAGTATTATGAATAGAAGGACATTATAGCAGAAAAGGGGGCTTTTGATAGTTTTTCTGAATTTTATACTAAAAATTCTTGTACTCCTTTTGCCATTAAAATCTTGGGCTAAGAAGAATAAAAGAAAATGAATACCCCGCGAACGCATGATTCTTAACATCCAAACTACATAAGTTTTTGTATCATTTACTTTTCTGTATTTATTTCCTCATTTATAGTGCTAGGTTTTGTATAATTCTAGTTGAATTGATTGCTAAATTGAACTTGACATTTTAATAAACAGTAAAAGTGCATCTACCTAATTGTGTAAGCTTAAACAACATAATTTGTAACGAATAAGATTTTCGACCCTTAAAAATCGACACTAATACTCCTCAGTATTCACGTGCCGTAAATCCAAGTGCTAGAAAGCCCGGTTGTTAGAGAAAAAAAAAAGATAGAGCAGAATCTCACACGAATGGAACAAAAAATATTTTTTCAATAATAAACTTTATAGTGGAAAAATTTGAATACAATATCAGAGTCTAACCTAGATTCAACCAGGACAGTTATAAACCATTTGTCCTTATAAATGCTGAAAAATAAAAACAACTACAATAGATGCAGCGGATAATAGAATGTGTCCATACGTAGATGAAGATCTCCATCTCTTCTTTGGAAATCCTAAGCGTCTTAACCTAAACATAAAACTACTCGGATCTGATCCAAGTATTAAAAGTACCCAGACCAGACTTGATAAACCAGCGTGAGATACTCAAAATTTTTAACATATAGATCATGTTCATCAAAACCTTTGAAAAGAATAGTATCTCATAAGACCACATCCACACATAAATATGGATGGGTTTTTACCTTCCAATAACCGAAATACATTGTACTTTTAAACAATTTGATATTATCATTAATGACATTGTTTTGAAAACATTTTTCAATTAAATATTCAAAATATGTATCAATACTTAGTCAAAATCAAACGATAGTATAATACCAATGGGGTAGCTGAAATATTTGCAAGGCATTATAGCTATTATGGAAATACAATCAAAATCATAAAGCTCGTATTGGAACTGGATTTCCAACATGATAGAGAACTAGTGGCCATTTCCTTTGATCCACGCATAGAAAACTTAGTTCTCTCAGAAGCCTTATCGCTTTTCTCAAGCTAGCTACTTGGAACTGCACTTGCTACGCTACCAATATCTGGTAGCCATATCACTTTTCAAAAACCAACTACTAAAATATAAGGGCAATAAATGCCTTGGGGAACATCTTCCCCCAACAGGTCCAAATATTGCATGCCACCATACATATATTAACCAACAGCCCGAATGTGTGTTCTTCAGACTACATAGTATCCCAAACATTTTTAGGATATAAGGCTCGAGAGGCTACGCTCATACTTTCCACAAAGCCATTCTTTGCTTTTCACAAAGCCACGCTTTATCTTGGTCATCATAGGCTCTACTTTGAATGCCACATTGTCATTCCATAATCACACAACTGATTTCTACAAACGTATAGCTCTTGTGCTTGTACGTCTCAGGAAAAAGTATTATGCTAAGAGAAGTTGCCTTCTTCTCCACCAAGCGGATAATACATTTATAGAGATCAATTTATATGATTAGAAATGCACCGTCAGACATTTGTGCATACCAGTTTGTTCTGAGATTGAGAAACCAAAGGCACTCCTCCTGCTTCTATTAGTAGCGAGTAGTCCTTGCAATTCGAAGATTTCAAATCACGGTAGGACCACTAGTGTAATAAATATTTTTGTATTGGGAGCGACCCATAGAATGTCAACAAGTAGTCCTTCGCTATGAAGACCTTCGGTATTCAATACAACGAACATTACAGAATGCAGACACCACTGCCATATAAATATAATATGGGGTAAATCCTTGAGATTCATGACAGAAATCCCTACATTCTGAAGATTTCGGTCTTTAATAATCATCATCTTAAACATATCTTCACTTCTAAGCGTATATATTGGTTCGAAGTGGTTTTCGGATAGGAGTTACCCAAATTCGACCCCGATTCCTACGGACCGATCATCGATTAAAAAGATGTCAAGTTCATATGTGATTATCAATCACCATTCAATTTGATTTATCTTTTTATTTATTCATAAATATCTTAGAGAGACATATTATTTTAAATTATTCCATTTACCTTCTTAACAGTATATGGAATCATTAAGCCTCATTTATCAAATCGTTTTAGTTAATTAAACCATTTTTGAATCTTGGAATATATCCAAGTCATTTCACCTTTTATTTAGAAAAATATTTCCAAATCATTTATTTAAATCTCATATTGGAAAACATGATTGAGTAAAAAGGATCATGGAAATTATACGAATTCTACTCAATATCAATTTCCTTATTCAACCTTTACTATCCGTCGAAAAGCGGTGAAATAACCTTTTAAATTCATAATAATAATATAGGTTTTCTCATCGGAATTTAGCACAAAGTGTAAGAAGATTATTTCTATACAATCCAGGTTGTTTAAATTTTGAAAATTTAATCTTTTATACTTAACTCGTTTATCTATCCCTCCCCTATGAGAGGCCAGGTGAGCCAGGGCACTGTTTTCTCCTGAACACATCTTTAGTTTAAACACCCCACCCAGATCTCACGAATAGAAAAATTTAGTCTACTCATCGGCTTTTAAAGCTAAGATTAAATCACTTGATTTTGACAGCTTTTCTTTAAATTATTTATTTAAACTCTTTAAAGTAAATTATAGAATCCTCAAATCATCTTTAAAACATTTAATTACTTATTTAAAAACATTTGTAAATGATTTGGAAAAGAATACTTAAGTTTAAGTGTATATTTCAAAAGTTATCAAAGTGCTGCAAAAAGTACTGCGAGTAGTGCTGCAAATAGTGTTTCAAATCTTATTCAATTAATTTTTTTCTTCAAACATTTAGAAGTCCATTTTTATAACTAAAATCTCTTTTAAAACATTTTAAAGGATTTATAGAATTTATTCCATATTTTTTAACATTTAAAAGTATATATTTAGAACATTTGCTACTTTGGCCACCAAATTGCCAAAGCGCGATTTTATCTAAAACTTGATTTGCTCGTATTTTAAAATCTATCAACTGAAATCTCGATCCTTTTCTTTTGTTTGAAACTACAGTCACAAGATTTTGGAAATTTTTTATTATAAAGAAATTCGACTTCGATTTCATCATATAGAAAGATTTAACTTTTACGGTGCGAAATCGTAAATTGCTGTTATGCGACGCAATTTTGACTCCAAATTCGTTGTTTTTCAAGTCTCTAAATTGAATTTTAATGTTTATAAAACATTTATAAACCATATTCAAATATTTAAACCAATATTTTCCATATTAAATCTCTTTTTTACTTTTGAATCATTTCATAATATTATATTATTATAATGTTCATTTTCAACCTTTTTAATATTTTAAAACCATTAAGAGACTCAATAAACTCCATACACAATTATATGAGTTCATTTTATGATTTCTCATAATTTATCACAACCAAGTTATCAACCATATCAACATCCATATAATCAACCATATAATCAACTAAGTTATCAAACATTCATACAAATCATTAAGAGATTAAATGGTCATATTATCATACTTAAAAATAGTTATAAAGATTATTTATTATTTAATAAACATTGAGTACTCACTATCACAAATACTCCCTCCTCCCAAGCTCCCGAAAATCCGACAGAGCTTCCGCAACACTTCGAACTTTCTTCTATCTTCTTGGAATGAAATCGGCACCACTTCCTTCTCTTTTTCTTGCTCCGGAGCTTCTCGTACTCCGCCTTCTACTTTCTAAATGGCTCGTCCTTGGCTAGGGGAAGTGGTGGTCGAATTCATAAGAGGAGGAGAGGAAGTGGTTGCACTTGTTTTTGAAGTGGATTGACTTTGATTTCATATATATCTTTTTTTTTGCATTATTTCCTCATAACTTCTCCACATATTTTCTATGAATAAGAAGCCATTAGAGAGGCTCTTAGAAATCTTAAGAAGAGGGAAGAAGAAGTAGAAGAACGTGTTAACAATTTATGAGGAAGGGGATGCTATTTATAGAAGAACAAAATATGGAAACTATCTAAATGTACATGGATCAGAACACCCCTTGCCCACCCCTCCCCTTCTTTCACATCACCATACACGTTGGTACCCCCTCCCCCCCTCACATGTGCTTCATTACTTCATTTACTTCCAAACCATCCATTCATTTCCTTAGTTGACTTAAGGTTGCTTAAAGGTTAAGTATTTAAGAAATATCTTAGATTTTTCCTTATATACGTTTATACATAAATGTGTTTGTATATTTTTATGTGTTTTTGTGTACATATTATGTTATACATGTTTACATGACATATAAATAAAGTTGCAACAACTTTCGAACAACTTCTGTTTGTTAAACCGTTGAAAATCAGGAAAGCGATTACCGGTCACATTTTTATTTACAATTTAAATTACTTATACATGTAACCAAAATTTGAAAATAAATTTATAATCGTTTTTAATTAATAAAAATTTTCTCATTTGAATTATAAATTCATATAAATCAATATTAACAATTATTTACAAAAATTGCTATTAAACCTATAAAGCGATATACCAATTTTCCTTATATTTTCAAACCGATTATATATATATACTATTATAAATTAATTATTATCACTTTATACCTATTTAAAATGAATTCTTATCATTTAAAATAATTATTTGAATAATTATTAAATCGTTAAATCGTTAAATCTTGATTTAAAATCATATATCAATTATTAAATATAAGGGCATCACTGATGATGTCATATATTCATTTGATTTTCAGAAATAAAATAAATTATTTTATTTCGTATTCTTGTTTAATTATAAAAGTAAGTGTATATATCCAGATCCATGTGTGACGTTTGATGACTATAGAGTTGTTTATCGATAAAATGGTTTTCGGCAATTTTATCGGTATTCCTTTATGGTTTATATTTTCGTAAATACTTATTCAAAATAAGATTATCATTATTATTTATTGTTCAAAACATCATAATCTATATTTTTAAAAGCTCATATTTGAATATTTTAAAATAAATATAATTTATCGAATTGATAAATTTGTGGGACGTTACATAATTAGTCATTTTAAGACAAGTTTAATACCAATTAAGTTTTTTGATTCCTGATTATGAAGCATTTAACATCATAACTACATCATAATTAAGCTGGTATTATAAGTTGAAAAATCACATTAACCATCGGCTCTAATCATATTAATGGCTGGAGGATGTGGGTCCATATACACAGACAACTATCATAGATTTCTAACACATCCATCGATCGGTCAACATTTTTCATTGTGCCAAATGAGGGTAAGTGATAAAATTGCATTAATATTTAGTTTTAAATCGTTAGGTTATCATCTCAAATATATTCACATTTATTTGCAATTTATGTATGTGCAAAGCCGACTTCGGTAATGGAATAACGAATGATAGCATTCGCTATTTGATTCTTGCCAGGGTGAATCAATTATGTCAAAAATTATCTTATTTTCCACCCGACATCAAAGGCGTTATATTCAATGATTTTGCGGTAAAATAAATTTAATGCATAATTAATTATTCATATATAAATTTATATATTGATAATATATATTTTAACACTAATGTAGAGTAAATATCATTGGAAATCCGATACATCTCAAGCGCTTATTAGAAAACTATGAAAGGCAAAAGTAAGCATAAAATACTGAGAGATAGTGTACGATATGAAGAAAACAAGAAGAAGGTTAAGGCGCTTGCTTAAAACATTTATGACCTATTCGAGTCATATTAGAAGTGTGAAGATGTGAAGGCGCATGCTAAAATAAATATAGTCAAAAGGGTGCAAAATTAATAATCACACTACAATGGATCGATAAATTTTGCGGACTATCAGTAGGATTTGGTACATTTAAATTATTTTTTAAATCGAATTATAATGAGTCATTGTTGATGCCTATTTTTTTGTAATTAGTCTGCAAAGTATCGAAGAGTTACAACCGCTTGGGAGGTGTATGTTTGGACTCATAGGTTCGAGTCAAGCGAAGGGTCGTTTGGCTGAGTTAATGTTACTGTTACCAAGTTACTATAAGCTGTCTGCACAACTTAATTCAAATTATAATTGAATTTAATTTGGTTTCATACTCATAGAACTGAAAGTTTATAAATTAGCAAAAATATGTTACTAGGATTTAAAATTGATGGAGCAGGTCATTAGATCACTCCTGAGGTTGAAGACAAGGTGTTTCTCGATTTGTCTGATTCATTGAAAAGGATGAGGGGTCGCATACCAAACCTTGGGAATATTCTTGCAGTAAGTTATAATCCAGACTGAAATTTCTTTTAAATATTTATGTTAAGTTAGCATCTCTTTACCAAACCAAAAGTATATTTGCATGCGTCTTATGTTTGTTTAAGATTTCTTTTTTCCTTTTCAAGAGAAGGAAGTATTCAACAGAACACTTATATTTGTTCGCAGTTTGTCCATTAATTCATCATTTGTTTGCATTGTTGCCCTAAAATTTGTTTCAATATACCAAAAATTGTTGGTCATGTAGCGTTGATCAATATTACATGTAAGTCACTATGTACAGGATCGATGGTAATCAAATATTTAAATAAAGAACTAAACCACGGTAATTACAACAACATCAATATAAATATGATAGCAATGGAAATAAAATCACAAAGTCAATTTTATACTAGTTCGGATCTTCAATGCTAAATCCAATACCAGAATCTCTATTCTGGCTTTTCACTAACTAACATCTTCAATTCAACCAGAGAAATATGCACTTGAGCATTAGAACAAGATTTCATACACTTGCCCGAGCAACCGAATAAAATTCCAACACTTTTTCCTGATCAACAGAACATGACTTCAACTTTGTAACAAAAGTTACTTTCTGACACACTGTACCTTAATATACAAATTTATCTCTTTTAGTATACAAACTTCTATAACCACTACAAATAATATGGAGATGAATGAACAAAGTGTATAGGAAGTGATATGACCTTTGTTGGTTAAAATAGAATGACAACGTGAGGCCTATAACATCTTAATTTTCTATTTTGAGTGATTTCAAAACGAATGGACAATAAACAGAAATTATGGTTTCAATTTGAGAATAAAAATCAATTTCAAGCGAGAGAAAGAGAGTTTGACTGTATATGATTAAGTGTTTGTTTTGGGGATAAAAGGAGGTTTATATAAGAGTGAAAGGAAACCATTAAATAGGCGTGACTCTTTAGAAATTTGTCTGGTGAAAAAAATATTGAATTGACATGAAACACCTTTTCAAAAATATAGCTGTTGGGGGACTTTTAAACACGAGATTTAAGATAGCATTCCACAACTTTAGTTTTCTTATAAAATTCTACCAAAAGTCTACCCATAGCCATTGCAATCTTTGGTAGATCAAAATGCCATGCTTTTCTGCTGTGAGAGAATTGCTGTATATATTTGCATTTTTCGACCTTTCTATCATTTATCTTGCATTAAAAAATCAATAAAGATATAAAAAAAATTACTAAATATATATCAGGAGATATTAGAGATTGTATAGAAATTTAAAGTGGTTTGGAGTTTTTTGTGGGGTTTCAAGGTTCTACACTATAATGACTCGATATAGACTCAACTCACGACATATATTCTTTTGAAGCTTTGAATCAGTTTCTTCTTATCATCTTGATGCATTTGATATAACAATAATTTTGGTGACATTTGATAATTTTATTTAATATAGATGCTGCAGTTAGAATTTAACCGCATTAAGCTAAAACAGTTATAATATAACTATAATATTTAATTATGCATGGTTACATTTGAATATTTCAACAGCGTTTATGTGATGTTGATATATTAGGTTACCCGTTAATGCGTTCATTAATTATAAGTGCAGCAGTACTAATCATGCAGCACAATTCACCATCGTTTTTTTTAATTTTTATAAAAAAGGCAAGCAAAGAATAATCATATTTTCATTGCAGGCTGTAAGAAAATAGAGGCTAAAATCGCTGTACATTACCAAAGTTATATATAATGCTTAAAAGTTGAAGAACAAAATAATGATTGTTTCCATCCCCCAAAGTCGAAGGCAATTATGCAGCTATAATTTAACTACGTTAAGTAACTGTAGTTATTACTTAACTATATTTTATAAATTATGTAATTAAGGTTGCATTTCAATGTTTTAACTATATTTATGTGATGCAATGCTAATTCTGGCTGCCATTGATAGCTTATTCGATCTTAATGTACTTATAATTTAACTACATTATGAAAATGTAGTTATAATTTTATAAACAAACCAAATATGAATTTGACTTTAAACTCCATAGCTATTAATTTTGAACATGCTAATTTGAATGATGCAATTATAGTTGCATTTGAATGATGCAATTATAATTACGTTTCTTATATGAAAAAGCTACAAATTTTCAAAAAAAAAATCACGATCGAATATTTACCTATAACACATATCATTTGAAAGATCATACAATTTGTGATTTAATGGTGAAAATGGTTTGTTAATCTGATGTTTCTAGAAACTGTTATTGCATTTTAAATGTTTGAAATTTGTACAAGTGTAAAGTACTAAAATGGATTTAAAAGTGATGGTCGCTGATAAAGGGTATCAATGGATAGGGATTTGATTGACATAATTTATCGAAGAAGGCAACTGTAATTTTGATTAAAAATAGGGACCTTCCGTCTAAAATCCTTGGTGGAAGTTATTACTTATCTATAATTTTTACTATTAATCTTTGCTAAAACGAACATTGTGAAGAAACAAGTAACAATTATTAATAAAATAACTCGATTAAGTTTTAAATTTAAAATAATCTTGATTTTCTTAAAATGAGATAATCGATGCTTAGAAATTGTTGGGTTAGATTAAAATTTTCTTCAAATGGGTTTATTTAATATCGAATGATTAATTATTTTTTCATTGAGATTTGAGATTAAGAAAGAGGAACATGTTAAGTTATGAAAGTAGAAAGGCAAATAAGAAATAAAAAAAATGTTTTTTATTATTTGAGTGGGGTGGAAAAAGAAATTAACGGGGACTAGGTCCATTTGAAAACCTCTATCATTTTGATAAGATTATATGAAAACACTTTAAAATAATTAGTTTGAAAAACAAAAGCTGAAAAATGATTTTACTTGAAAATGATAAATGAATATATCCTTTGTCTATCATTGAAAATTCATCTTCATTTTCTATTTGTTTGTAAAATAATAATTTTGTATATCTTCCATCTTGCAACATAGTATTTTGAAGTACCGTACTAAAAAAACTTATTTTGGTTTAAAACCCTTTTTAAGTGCAACAACATATCCTTGTCAATTGTTGTCAAATATTTTGCCAATATCCAAACCAGCCAATTTTGAACCCACAACATTATTGATGGAGAAGATGATGTGCCTTGGTGAAGGAATTCTGTGGATAAATCATTGTCAACTGTGTAAATGCTATTCTATATATCACCCTAAGTATTATATTACATGTACTTGAATAATAATGCTTTTCTCTTTCTTTTTTTCAGTCATTTTCTCAAAGGGAAATTCTTTTTAAAGGACAAATAATTTAAATTTTTTATTCATAAGGACACGCACAAACAAATTACTTCAAAAGGACAGGCCCAAAGCTCATTCACATGTTAAAAAATTTCTCCGTTTCCATCTTATGTCTTCCTGGCCGATTTCAAATCCACTCGCCTTCACGACATTAAAGTAAAATTAAGAAAAAATGGCAGACAAAACCACAACAAATTCACTACCTCCATCTCAATCACAGACATCAGAAAATAAATCGGTCGTAGAGTTTGAGCACGAATCTGATATCGTATCCCCTCAATCTGATATTCGACAAAAACCTGATACCGTAGCACCTCATTGTGAGTTTCAGTTCGAATCTGGCAACAAAGAACATCAATCGGATAATCAAGCCGAAGTTGAAAACCTAGAATGTGAATTTGATACCATAGCAATTGTATCGGATAATCTTCATGAAGCAAATATCGTACCTGCAGTAGAGATGCAGCAGGAATTTGCAAATTTAAGATTATTAAAAAGAACAACGGTAGAAGATATACAACAAAAAAGGGAAAAAAGAACAAAAAGGAAACATGAAGAAAAAAGAACAGAAGAAAAGGTAAATGATATTATGAAATGAATCTTAACAAATCCAATGTAGTTTTATTATGATACTATTGAACTTATTTTACAGAAAATTGAAGAAACAATGCAGGAAAATACACCTGGTGACAAATCAACTGTTCAACAAATGCCAAAAAGAGAATTAAGATCGAAGAAGAAAAATGACAAAATAATTCAGCAGCAACTTCAACAGGCAAGTAATACCATTAAATTATCAAACTGATACTATTAAATCGTTAGATGTATTTTAATAGTGTTAATATGTTTAACAGGAAAAAGCACAAACAAATAAGGGAAAACAAATAGCATTTGGGCAATATGAAGATGATCAAGCCAACACGGTAAAACTACAAGCCATATCAGTTTTTAAAAATTTCATGTTCAAAAAGTGATAGCTATAGTTTGTTTGGTTGAAAACAACGCTTAGTTGGTTAAAAAATAGATTTGCTAAAAAACTGATACTAATATATTGATAGTAATAGTTGGTGAAAAAGCTTAGAAAACAATTGTCATTTGTTACAAAACTGATACTAATATATTGAAAATTTGATACCAAACATCTGTTAGAATTAACGTGATAATTTGTATTTAGAAAAATTAAATTCAGCACACACATAAAAACTTATACCAACAACCTACAGTAGTGATACCTATTGTCTAATGGTGTGTAGCTGATTCTTTTTAGCTAATAAATTATTTCACCATCTTTTTTCTGGGAAAACCGATACTAAATTCTTTCAAAATGGTACCCAGTGTATATAATGTTTTAGTTCTTATGTCAATGTTGTAATTTTTCAATAAAATGATATCTATATTTCTCAAAATGATACCCACTGTATAACAAACTGATACCTATATTTCAATGTAATTTGCAAAAAAGATAACACAAATGTAACATAAAAATTATACATGCAGTATGTTTCTTTAGAAATTAGTATGTAGCAGTTTTAGAAGTATTTCTGGCATAATTTTTTAAAAATTGATACCTACATTTACCAAAAATGATACCGAATTTTGGCTAGATAAAAATACCATATTTTATCTCATGTTGAAGAAAATTGATACCACTATATACTGTTATATATTGTTTTGTTTCAATGCTGTTTTTTTTACTAACAACTTAATGCCACATTTTCATGAAATAGGATGATGATGATTTTGTCAATCCATCTAACAAAACCATGCATACAACATCAAAGCAAACCGATAGCAAAATCTGAAAATGATAAGCCAGAAACTGCTTATAGATGTGGCTTACAAGCTGTTTTCAAGATATTAAAATTGATCAAAGAAAAAAATGGACTGACCAAAAAGCAATTTGACATCTTAAAGAAGGCACCCTTTTACAACTTCTTCAAAGTCATCCATGAAGAAAAAATAACAATGAAAGAATGCAAAAAGCATCAACAAAACTTGGATGCTTTATACAACTGCTACTGTATCGAAACCGATACCTTCGTCTTGGGAGAAGACAAAATGAAGGTCACTGCCAAAGATATAAGCTTGCTATTTGGACTGCCATTAAAAGGAATAAACATAGAACCGACAAAAAAAATTGACAGGGAAAACCATTCCACCAGAATGCAAGAAGTTTGCAACTAGAAACTTTGGCATATGTACATACATAACAAGAAATGTTGTGGAAAGAAGAATAAAACAAGAAATATCAAGAAGGAAAAAAGAAAATGAAGAAGATCTGCCTTTATTGATAATAATGCAAATACTATTGACATTTTTCTTTCCCAACAACCAACAAAAACTAAGATGGGAAATTCTACCATATTTGATTGATAGTGAAACAATGCAAACTGTCTCATGGCCAGAAACAATAGAGAAAATTTTTAGTAAATTTGTCAAAAAAGTTTATCTCCAAGCCAAGAAACATGTCTGGATGTTCCATGCTTCCATTGGTAAGATGTGTTATTCAGAATATTATTAGTTTAAAAAATGTTATATTCAACATTCTTATCTAATTATATCTTTAAATGTTTATGTATTGCATCTGTGAGAAAATGAACCTCATCCAACCTAGAAGGCAACTTGCTGAAGATTTACCGAGATTTACACGATGGGATGTAAGAAAACTAAAAGACATTGTTGTGAAACAATTTTTGAATGATACAAAAGTTGGCAGTGTAAGTTAAAATTAATTCTTTCTTACACTAGTGAGTATCAGTTTACATTTTATGTTTTCTCCGTCTATAATACACTACACCACAAAGCTGTTTTAGCCACACCCCTATCCGCCTTATTTGATACGGCTCAACGCCGTATCAAATTTGATACGGCTTTGAGCCGTATCAAATTCGTGCCTATTTTGGCTGGAAAATCATACACCCTGGAAAGCACGGTCTCCCCCAAATTCATTCCTTCCCCTCGTTTTTTTCGTTCTCCCTCCAAAACATAAATGTCGTTCTCTTTCCCCTAAATTCACGTCCGTTGCATCCCAAATCTCTAAATCACTTTGCTCTTCCCCTAACTCACGACCGTGATTTGTTGTACCTCGGTTCAGATCGATTTGCTAGCGATTGAAGGTTGCGCTTGCTCCCCTTGTCGAACTCTTTTGCTGTGGATTATTGGGTAAAAATATTATTCTCTGATTATATCTAATTTTTTGTTCATGTGTGGGCACTGCAGGGTAATTAGGATACGATTGTAGTATATATGTGTAATCTGCTGTAGTTTATGAATATTGTTTGTTTTTATTGTCGATTCAAACTTGCAGTTTATTAGTATAATGTTCATTGATTCAAATTTGTAGCTGATATTGCCAAATATGGATGTTGCGATGATATACTTAGAACATTAATATATATTCTGGAGGGTGATTGTAAGTTTTTAATGATTTGCTAAAGTTATATTACTACTTAAACTATTGTCTATGGTTATTGGCATTAGGAGTATCAAGCCAGGAATCTATCTCCATTTGCGAAGGAATTCCTTTATGATATTCCAAAAGTAAAAAAATTCCTCTTTTATTCTTCCCAGCCAAACTGTACCTTTTGCTTTATGATTATATATGATTTTGCTATGTGTTTCATTAACTATGTGGATCTGCTGTTTCATAATTTGATACAACTATTGGGCTTTGAATTACAACCAGGAGATGATGTACTTCATCCTTTTACTAATGATTTTGCTCTCAAGTGTTACTAATGATTTTTGCTATATGTGTTTCATTAATTAAGTCATACTGGCCTTTGTTCTACAATCGTACAAGCCTTTTAGATGGTTCACGTTATCTAGAATATCATTACATGCATTACATATTAACCGAAATATAAACTATCACTCATACATGGATTTTTAATTAAAAATAAATAAATTGATGGATTTGCATTACCAAGAATTTAGCAAAAAATCTACTGTACAATCTGAACCAACCTCATCAACACAAAGAGTGATGTTAAGATATTTATAGTGATAGCAACTCACTTCACTATTATGCAGTATTATGGAACGAATATATGCTCAAGAGAAATCTTGTAAGGTACAAGATTATTTGCTTTCGTTCAGAAAATGAAGTCACAAAGAAAGAAGTACTGATCAGATCTCATACTATCAGTTAACCTGAAAAATAATAAATTTATCGCTATACCTCCCTTAGTAGTTTAGTAGTGTGTGCCTTGAGACACATCAGATGGGTGCAATCTTGTAACAGACTGACGTTTCTTAGTAAGTTAAATTTAGTGAAACACGTTTCTAATTTGATGGAAACACATTTTAAGTAGATGGAAACTTGCAATAAGGGTCGCCAAGATAAAGTAGAGGTTTTTTTTATAAAGAAAAATGATAACTCTATGCGTATTTTGATTGAGCGTTCTATCAAATGTGTCAAAAGATGATTACTATCTTTTCCACTGTTGCAAGTTAAAGTTTGAATTACTTTTATATATATATATACTATGTTTTGCAATAGTTCATACTCTGATATTTTATTATTAAAAGTGTATATGAAGAGGACGTGATTGTGTTTTAGTTGAATTTCATATATTACTTGATGGAAATATTGAAGTAATATATTATTAATACTATAAAATTTAAGGAATATGACTAGAAATATTTAATGAACTCAGAATAATATTAATACGTTTTATTTCTTTTAAATAATTAGAAATTATTAATTTGAAAAAATTAGTAAATGTAATGTAATTTAAAATTTTTTTTGGAAGTTATAACAATGTATTAGAGCATGTATTTATATGGTTTTCAATTTTGACATTTTTTTAAAGCTGCATTTCCCCGTTACCACTGCCGTACCCGCTCTTGCCATGGGCTTCTTAGATGCACACCCTGGACAACATTGTATTTTTTTATCTTGATCACGACAAGATTCAAAATGTAGTTATGTATATGGTACATGGGTTTATCTATTCTAGTTATGTGTTAGCTGGTCTTCTTCTATGTGTTTCATCTCCCTAATGTGTTATACCTCTTAAGTTGTATGTTAATATATTGCAACAATGCATTGAGTTGGGTTTAATACAAGATGTTTGTTAAATATTGTCCAGAATCATATATTCTTCCAACTTTAATCCTCCTTTTTAGTACCAATTAATTTGTTCTTCCAATTGTAATCCCTCTTCAGTACCGATTCCCATGCTCTTGTCTTTCTGTCTTAAAATTGTTTTGATCACTGCTTTACATCTCACTACATAACTTCTTAGTTCTCATAAAGTTGTAGCCATTTTTCTTTGCTAATGCTGTCAAAAATAAATATTGAAGACTTTTTACAAAGAATTTGTTGGTGAATTCCCTACATATTCAACAACTCCATCTGCACTATTTTCTTAAATCATGTTGTTAAAATTATTTCCTATAGCATTACATGTTCGACTCAGCTAGTTTGCCAAAAAAAATGTGAACTTGTTCAAAGTCTCTGCTCCATCAGCTATCTGCGAAACCTCCCAATTCTCTCATAGTATCTCAGAGTCTTAGGACCCCCATGTTGTACTGTTTGAGCATAAATCAGCTTCTATACAAGAGAAGTTTTCTTACCCACCTAGAAATGCATTTATTTTAACAAACACAACAACAACAAGTTAAAGCCTTTAGTCCCAAAAGGCTTTAATTTATTTTAGAAAATACAACAACATACCCCTTGGATGCAAAGTTATGCGTAGAAGAGAAAGAAGTGAAGTGCTGTCGAAATTAAAGCATTTAGTCCCAAAATGGCTTTAATTTGTTTTAGACAGAAGTGAGGTGTTGTATACAAATTTTTGATTGTATGATTAATTAAGATAATGTTAGACAAAAATAACTTACCAAAACAAAATTCGTTGGTTTTCGTTTATATTTAAGTTGATTACATCGCAAATATATTATATTTACGTCTAATGTTCTAATATATATGATACAGGAGGGCAATATGTCTTTCAGTATAGATAAAAAGTGGATAAATGAATCTGATCAAAGATCTACATACTATATAGACGGGGTAAAGAAGTTTATTAGTTTTGTTGATGAAAACGGTGGTAAGAAAGGAGTGTATTTATGCACTTGCACTCGGTGCAAAAATATGAAGACGATTAAATTAGATGACATTCATTTTCATTTGCTTAGATGGGGTTTTATCCAACCTTATACCGTATGGTTTTTTCATGGGAAAAAAGGGCAGAGAAGGAAAAACAACAACCAGTTAGTCATGCCACAAGTACCGACGAGTCTGAACATATTATGATGGAAGATCTAGTCAATGATGCAGATAGATTTCATCATTTTCAACCTAAATTCCGTTGTCTGATCATGCTAATGTTGGAGAGCCGTCTACGGTTGATGGCAATTGGCAGGCCAATGAAAGTAAGAAGTATAAATCATTTTTTGGCAGTGCAAAAGAGCCACTGTATCCTTCATGTTCAAAAGGGTTGACGAAGCTGTATGCCATTGTGAAACTGAATAGCTTGAAGACCCAATACGGCTTTTCAGATAATGGTGTGACTGCACTCCTCGAACTAATAAAGGAGTTACTCCCCGAAGGTAACACGCTGCCGACAAAGTACTCCGACGTGAAGAAGTTAATTAAGCAAGTTGGGATGAATTACAAAACTTATGATGCATGCATCAATGATTGCATATTATACTGGAAAGATGACGCGAATAGAGTTTCGTGTACAAATTGCAACGAACCAAGATATATGACATCATTCAACGAAGAAAGAAAAGGCATCAAAGTACCTCGAAAGACATTAAGACATTTTCCTTTAATTTCTAGATTGAAGAGATTGTATACTGTATCATGGATAGCAGATGCGATGACCTGGCATGGTCGTGCCAAGTCTGATCCAACCGTAATGCGTCATCCATGTGACACTTCTCAATGGAAAGCCACGGATTATTTTGACCAAACGTTTGCTGCCGAGCCACGAAATGTCACACTTGGAATAGCAACAGATGGTTTCTGTCCACATGCTTCTCTATCTAACCCTTACAGTTGTT
The DNA here is from genome assembly GCA_030765085.1 of Allium cepa. NCBI lineage: Eukaryota > Viridiplantae > Streptophyta > Magnoliopsida > Asparagales > Amaryllidaceae > Allium > Allium cepa. The sequence continues at coordinate 69,808,099 of CM060940.1, read as the reverse complement.
GGCCAGTAATTGTAGTACCATATAATCTTCCTCCGTCTATGTGCATGAAACGAGAGTTTTCAATGTTAACACTGTTGATTTTTGGGCCAAAACAACCAGGGAAGGATATTGATGTTTATTTACAGCCATTGTAGACGAGTTAAAGCAGTTATGGGAAGGAGTCGTTACGTATGATTCATTAAATAAATCTGAATTTACAATGAGAGCTAGGGTGTTGTAGGCAATCCATGATCACGCTGCTCTTGGGACTTTATCGGGATGTACAACTCACGGTTATTTTGCATGTCCGGTTTGTGAGGAAAACACTTGTTCTTATCATCTTCCTAAAAGTAAGAAGATGTGTTACATGGAACATCGAATGTTTCTTCCTAAAGAACATAAGTTTCGATACGACAGGACAAATTTCAACAACGAACAAGAACTTCATCGTCCTAAACGGACATCGACTGGTTTTGAAGTTGAAAAGAAAGTAGCGAATATCAAAATGAAAGTTGGTAAACACAAAGAAGAAATTAGTCGAAAACGGAAAAAGTCAACTAATGAAGAAGTTGACAATGTTTCTGCATGGTACAGGAGGTCTATCTTTTTTGATTTACCATATTGGAAAGCAAATATGATTCGCCATAATATTGATGTTATGCATACGGAGAAAAATGTCACGGAGCATCTCATCAGCACCATTATAGACCATAAAGATAAGTCAAAAGATGACATCAATGCACGCAAGGATTTGAAAATCATGGGTATAAAAAAAAAGTTGTGGGTGATGGAAGATCCTGAAACAAATAAAATAATCATACCAAAGGCAACTTTCACTTTGAGCAAAGAAGAAAAGGTACGGTTTTGCACCGTTTTGAAAAACCTGAAAGTGCCCAACAAATTCTCTTCAAACTTCCACAACAATGTGAGCATCAATCCTCCCAAACTAAGAAATATGAAGTCACATGATTACCACGTCATAATGCAATATTTGCTTCCGGTATTGCTTCAACATTCTTATCCACAACATAAGGATCTGTGAAATGCTATTCATCGTATTAGTCTATTCTTTAACATTTTGTGCTCAAAGGTGATCAATAGGGAACACCTTATAAAAGCAAAGGCTAGATTGGTAGAAGCAATGTGTGTTTTTGAAAAACATTTTCCACCTGCATTTTTTGATATCAGCATCCATCTTATGGTTCATTTAGCCGATGAAGCATTAATTTGTGGTCCTGTCAGATATAGATGGATGTATCTCTGTGAACAGTAAATAACTAATTTCAGTTATGTACATTATTATTCGATAGAAATAGCTATTATGTACAATATATAATTGATCACATTCACAGGTTGATGAAAACATATAAAGGATATGTGCGCAATAAAAGATACATTGAAGGTTGTATTGCAGAAGGATATATCGTACAAGAAGCTAGCCTTTACTGCATGGAATATATGCCAAACGGAGGTGATGACAATCATAAACATACCCGCGAAGCGTTTTTAGACGAGGACGATGAGTTTGCCAGTGAGATACCTTTAGATAATGGTAAAGATATAACGTTAACCCAAGTGCAGTTTGAACAAGTGCGTAGATGGATCCTTAATAAGTATGATGGATTGGATGAATGGAAGAAGTAAGTTCACACTTTTGTTTTGAATTTTCATTTTTTAATTCAATTTATGTATTCGTTTTGATATGTGTTTTCCGTAAGAGGTATAACTCTTATGCGAAAAGTACTAGATTTCAATCACGAGGCAGGGTTACAACTGTCGAAGTCGTTCAAAGTTTTACTCTATGGTTACGCAACGAGGTATTACAACATCTTAAGTATTTCACGTGTTTATAAGTTGGCAATACAGCTTCGTGACCATGTTTTGTTTTACTTATTGTATTTTATGTAGTTGTTGAAGTGCATCGATGTTGATCCTACTCACTGGCGGCTAGTGTATGGGCCGAAGTTCACGGCACTTAGCTATACTAAGTACCAAGTGAATGGTTTTTTATTTTCCACGAAAATGTACGAAGATCGTATGGTAACACAAGATAGCGGTGTATGCATGAAAGCAATTACAAAATTTAGAGCGAGTGGTAAAGATAAAAATTATAAGGAAGCAGAAACAACGTATTACGGAGTCATTCAGCAGATACTTGAGTTGGATTACACTGACTTCAAACAAACAGTTTTTTATTGTGATTGGGTAAAGATCGAGGATAAGATCAATGGTTGCAAAATAGATCCTGTTTCAAACTTGATCATGGTTAATTTAGGGAAATTGAAGAGCAAAGATAGCGTGAACGATGAGCCATTTATTCTTGCATCAGAATCGAGTCAAGTGTTCTGCTCGATAGATTTAAAAAATAACGGTTGGTATGTGGTTTTGCATACACCAAAACGGTTGACTACAAATGCGGATGACATTGAGTTTCCTACTGTCTATCAATCAGCTTTTGAAAAGAATGAAAAATTAGAAGACCTTACCAAAACCATTTTTTAACCGATGAATTGTTAAATGCTTCATTTCTCGTTTGAATTTCTAGTCCTTGGGGTAGTTGGAGTGTGAGATATCATTGAACCAAATAAAAATTCGCATAAAGAGAAGGTTTCTTAAAATGTCTATATTGTTGTTGGTTTCTGTTATATTGAAAAGCTTCATGATAGTATGTTTTTTATAGACTTGTAGATAAAAGGGGATTTATTTTTAAAACTAAACGTGGAATCGAAATTACAAATTTAAACCATTTTCATTAGTTGATTGTAGTCAAATTTGAAATCCAAATAGTTCTTCTGTTGTTATTGCTTTTTTACTTTTGTTCACTACAAGACACACAGTGTATTCCAGCGGAGCCTTCCAACGGCCTCCAACGTCATTGACCAATGGCTTCCAACGTCCAGTGTTTTATCGTATATTTTATTAGTTAAAAAATGTAGGACGTTGGTAGACGTTGGAATGTGGACGTTGGCGGCCATTGATAGATGTTGGAAAGTCGCGAGCAAAACTGAAACCCTTCTTCCTCTTCGTTTCACTCGGCTGAACCCATTATTTCCCCCCAAATTCCCAAGCTAGCTCCAATTCCGCCCCCCTCCCCCCAAGCTACTTCGACGATCAACAGCTCCTCCGACGACTCCAAGCCTCCCTCTCGTCCTCTCTAACTCCCTAATCTCTCAAGAAAAGGTATAAACCCTAATGCCTATATTTAATTAAATTTGTTAAATTAGTGTATTAAATGTTTGTATTGCCTTATTATATGTATAATCTAGTTTATTGAGGCATAATTTATGTTATTAACTTATGTATTGCAAGATTATATATATTTAAGTTTGTGTTAACAATAGAATAATGTGCGCATACAATTAGTTTTAGCTTTGTTTGGAAACGTTAGTTGTTAGTGAGCATACAATTAGTTTATGTATTTTAGAAAATTTCGAAAACGATATTTTATATTCATGAAACCCTTAGAGTGCTTTCGGCCCCGTCTGATAAGTATTGTATATGATCGTTATGTGGATATTCGTTTTTTAACAGAACGGACATCTATATTCATCGTATACAATATTTGTTGGATTTGTCCCTGTATTGGACAAGTTACGAACATAATAACGTAATTAAATCTCGTAAAACATTTCATTTTAAATGGTTCATAGAATTTCGACAGCATTTCCTTTATGTTCCCTGTGTACACGCAAATGTGTACTGTTCAGGGAACTAAAGCGAAGTGCTGCCGAAATTTTGTTGAATCGTTTAAATTGAAATGATTTACGTGATTTAATTACGTTATTGTATTTGTAATGGGAGGTAGGATGACCCATTGACAAAGTGTCAATGATATATTAATATAAAATTCACCAATAATATTGTTTTAATAAAATGACAATTTTTAAATTTATATCGTACTTTTTAATTATATACGTAGGTAAATGGACAATTATTTTACTGATCGAAGTTGGATGTACAAAAAAAGAAGGGTCGAAAATGGAGGCTCAATAAGTGAACAGTTTAATAACGGTGTTCGCGTATTTATTGATTTCGCTTTAAGTAATAACAGAAACGACGAAGAAATCCGTTGTCCATGTACTAAATGCAAAATGTTAAAGCATTTGATACCAGAAATGGTTAGAATTCATTTGCGTCAATACGGTTTCGTGCCGAACTATTTGGTTCGGAATCGTCATGGAGAATCGTTAGCATCTAATCATGTACAAGCTTAGGAGGTAGTGTGTACTGAAATTGATACGACGAATCTCATAGAACATATGGTTGAAGATGCTGCACGGTCAATGTTTCATGTTCCTCAGTTAATTGATGACGGTGGTAATGCTGAAGAAGAACCAAATATTGGGGCAAAAAAATATACGATTCATTAGATGCCGCAAAGAAACCCCTTTGGGAAGGCTGCACAAGCGGAACCCAATTATCAGTAACTGCTGAATATATTGCGATGAAATCTAAATACAACTTCACAAAAGCTGGATTTACAGCTGTTGTACAAGCTGCGAAACGGCATATGCTCCTAATAATTTAATGTGCAAAAATCATTATGAAGGAAAAAAAATGATGTCAGCTTTTGGTTTACCGTATCATAAAATAGATACATGTCTAAACGGTTGCATGCTGTTTTGGAAAGAAGATATCAACCTTAGAAATTGTAAAATATGTAATCAGGAAAGGTACAAATCAAGAAAGAAAAAAGGAAAGGAAGTCCCGTATAAACGTATGCATTATTTACCAATTACTCCTAGACTTCAAAGGTTATATGCATCTTCTGTAACCGTACAACATATGAGATGGCATAGTGTTAGAATACGGGAAGAAGGTACGTTAACACACCCAGCTGATGGGAAAGCATGGAAGCATTTTGACCACAAATATCCTGATTTTGCATCTGAGAGTCGTAATGTTCGACTTGGTTTATGTACGGATGGATTTTCACCATTTTCTCAGTTTGGTTCTAAATATTCGTCATGGCCTATAATTGTCAAACCTTATAATTTACCTCCATGGATGTGTATGAAAACTCCATATATGTTTCTCACAGTTGTCGTCCCTAGTCCTAATGATCAGACACAAGGAATCGATGTTTATTTACAACCTTTGATTGAAGAATTAAAAACACTGTGGTACGAAGGAGTAGAAACATACGATATTTCCATAAAAAAACTTTCGCATGTATGCTTCTTTGATGTGGACAATCAATGATTTTCCTGCTTATGCAATGCTTTCAGGTTGGAGTACGACTGGTCGTCTAGCTTGTCCGTACTGCATGGAAGATACACGAGCATTTTCTTTACCTCATGGAAAGAAAATTTCATGGTTTGACTGTCATCGATGTTTTCTTCATATTAATCATCCTTTTAGAAGAGATAAGAAATTTTTTACAGCTAATAGACATGAAACATTGAGACCACCTACGGTTTGGTCAAGCGAAGATATTTATGAACTTGTAAAGGATTATCCAAAGATACATGAAACCGGAGAACAAATTGAAATTCAAGGTAAATCATCGATTCATAACTAGTGCAAACAAAGCATATTTTGGGAGTTGCCTTATTGGAATAATCTCCTGATTCGTCATAATATTGACGTGATGCATAATGAGAAAATTGTGTTTGATAATTTTTTTAATACACTTTTGAATGTCAAGGGGAAGACGAAAGATGATTTGAAATCAAGACGTGATATCGAAGTAATATGTAATCGTCCCGAGCTTCATATAAAGCCAAATGACACAAAAAAGCCAAAAGCTTGCTATGAGCTAGACAATAATCAAGTTAAAGTACTTTTAAAATGGGTGGAAGGACTAAGATTCGCGGATGGTATATCTTCTAATATTCGTAGATGTGTCGACTATAAGAACAATAAACTTAGCGGGATGAAAAGTCATGATTGTCATATTATGATGGAAAATTTATTACCCGTCGCTTTTAAAGAACTGTTGCCCGTAAAAGTTTGGACTGTTGTAACAGAACTTAGTCTTTTTTATAAAGAGATTTGTTCTACTACATTAAAAGTTGATCGTCTACGTAAACTTGAGGAAGAAATCCCGATATTGCTCTGCAAAGTGGAAAAAGTATTTCCTCCGGGTTTTTTCAATGTTATGGAGCATTTACCTATTCATCTTCCATTAGAAGCACGTCTTCGAGGGCCCGTGCAATATGGATGGATGCATCCATTTGAAAGGTATTTAAATCTTCTAAAAAAAAGCGAGACAGAAAGCTCGAGTTGAAGGTTCGATTTGCAAATCATACAGCGAAGAAGAAGCTTCGTTTTTTTCCTCTTATTATTTTAGTGACCATGTGAACATATCATTTGAAAGTGCTATGCGTAATGATGAAGGAATTGATCAAGATGATTGTCAAATGACCTTATCAATTTTTAAAAAACAAGGTCGACTTGCTGGTGCTTGTGTGGAAGTATGGTTGGATGATGGAGATTATCATGTTGCACACACATATGTTCTTCTCAACTGTGCCAAAGTTGCACCGTTTGTTAGGTAATTTACTTATATATATATATATATATCATCAACACGTCTGTATACACAAATATATGCACACACGTGTATCTTAATCATAATGCAACATTTGTTATATAATTGCAGTATTTACGAATCACAACATCCTAACGGCGATATCGGCAAAGAATTCGCTTCTTGGTTTTCTAAGTACGTTTTTGATACAACAAATTGTGTTGTAGACGAAGGATTGAAACATTTAGCTATGGGACCAAAAAGGAAAGTGTAGACCTATTCAATATTCTTTGTCAATGGATATAAATTTAATACCAAGGAATACAGTGCCGAAAAATTAACTAACAATACTGGTGTATTTGTTAAAGGAGTGATGATCCAAATGATCATATACATGATTTTTATGGCGCGCTAACCCAGGTTTTGCAATTGACGTATTTCACACGACCCGCAGAAGAAGTATTTTTGTTTAAATGCAACTGGTTCAGCAACGTTCAAGGTTCTGGAATCAGCGTGCACCTAAAATATAATCTTATAGAAATAAAACATACTTCGCGTTATTATAAATACGATCCTTTTGTACTTGCCAAACAAGCTCTTCAAGTTTATTATGATTCTTACCTATCTCTAAGAAGAGATAAAATAGATTGGTCGGCTGTTTTTAAAACAAAGGCAAGGTTTACATTTCATGGATGGAATATTCCCGAAGAACAAGCTTACCAAGCAGATATCGAGGAAAACAGAGGAATAATAATAACCGACAATCAAACAGATTTTGGACCTCTAAAGGATGAATCAAATGCATTAATTGAAGCATTTGAGAGTACAGAGGAATAAAATATAGAGTGTGAAACAGAGTCTGAATCCGAAAATGATGAGGACTGATCAACCATCTACATTTTGAGAAGATAAATTTATATTTTTTTTAAACATTATCATGTTTTCATTAAAAATGAAATGATATGCTAATATATGATATGTATCACATCTCGTTTTTATGTTATGCCATGCTGTATGTTTTACATATAGTCATTTTATTTTCTATTATAATGTTTGTTTGTAACATGTATTATATAGGTATGTTGTCACGTAGACGTACCGGTGGACATTCTGGGTCTCCCTCTTCCTCACGGAGAGGGCATGCTCGTCCGGACAGTGGTGATGGCGGTGGTCCATCACAGGAGCTACGGCGTCCTGTGGTGTGGCTAAAGCCAAAGGCAGATCAAAGGTAAGTATTAAATTTCAAAATAAAATTTCATTTTCGTACAATCTATTCTGAAAATATATAGTAATCATGAAATATTAATTGTTTTTTCTCTGTTTAAACACAATGGTTTCTCTTTGGAGCTGACTCAAGTAGTTTTATCTATATCTCGACGGGCGTACATGGGTCGTATGACCGAATGTTGGCCTAAGTGGACATCCATTCCAGATAACGTTAAAGAGACTATTTGGCAGGATTTTTTGGTATGACACTTTATATATTAGGAACACGATATATCAATTCATGTTTACATTATTTATAAAAGCTATATAACTCTTATTTTGTCAAACGTGCAAGCGGAAGTGGACCTTTAGGATGCTGATATTTCAGTTGTATATCGCCACTGGTGCAACAAAGTCGCAAAGAACTACCGAAAAACAGTAAACAGCTTAAAAACAGCGGGAAAGAAGCCTCAGTGGATGAGCGCAGCTGTGTGGGATGATTTTGTGAAATGGTGGGGAAACGAGGAGTTTCAGGTAAATTTATCACATGTTTAATTTACATTCTTCTACGCAAATACTAACTAGAAATGTTAAACAATTTTTGTTTTTATATTAAATTTACAGAGGCAGTCGGAGAGGAACGCAGCCAATAGGAGCAAGAACCCTGTCACACATCGTGGTGGTTCCAAGTCATTCCAGCATCACAGAGAGGACTTGGTATATTTATTAATTACGATAATAATTTAAAGATTTTAAGTTCTAAGTTGTAGATAATGTAACAATTTATATATATATATATATATATATATATATATATATATATATAATATGTATATGGACATATTTCAGGGGAGACAGCGTGGTGGTGCTTCTGTGAGTTACTGGGATGTTTTGGCGCATACTCATGCGTTGAGCCAGGTCGACGAAGAAGGCAACGTTTCATACTCCTGGGATCACGATGCCAAAGTGCAGTCCACATATGTAAGTAACATAATGACTTAACACTTATATAAGTTAATTAAAATAATGTTATCTAAATTCAACTTATTTTGCATAACAACATAAGTTTCAACAAGCACGGACTTCCATTCTCGAGGGCTCTGGGCGCGACGAGTTGACCGCCGATGAGGAGGATGTAATTTTTGAGTCTGTCATGGATCCAGCGGCACATGGCAGATGCTATAGTTTTGGGAATCAATCGGTAATAACTTTAACTTAAATTTTAAAATAATTATTCTGAACCAACTGTTGCACATTGTGATGGATTATAGTAAACACGAATTACAATTATTAAACACTGATAATTTAAATTTTATTTACAGGCTAAGACGGCTCAGATTGAGTATCAGAGGGCTCAAGATAAGGAGGAGATTGCACAGCTCAGAGCCCAGGTCGCCGCGCTCGAGGAACGCAATATCCGCACCGAAGCCAAGACGGAGGGCTGAACAGGCGTCTTACGGAGTTTATGGAGCAATACGGCCGGTTTCCGTCTTCTGGTGGTTCTGGAGGAGAGTGATTTCAGGTATGATTTGATTTGTTTTGCTATGGACATGTATATTTGGAGAGTGTGAGGATTTGATACATTCTGATGTTTTGGATGTTGGTTTGGATGTGATTTTTGAGATGTTGACGTGGTAGTTTGGATATTGTTGGATGTTGATGTTTTGTTGGATATTGATGTTGGATTGGACGTTTTGTTGGGTGTTGATGTTGGATGGTTTATGTTGTTTATGTTGATTTGTATTGTGTATATTGATTAGTATATATGCTTATTACTTAAATTTACTATTATGATTGATTATATGTGAGATATGTTGTTGTATATGTGCTCGAAATTGAGCTTTTATGAGATATATGATGTTGGAGGTGGCTGGAAGCATGCATTGTTGGTTCTGTAAAAAAAACACCCAGATTTCCAACGCCTACCAACGGCTTACTGTCACAATTATTCCAACGTCTACCAACGTCCTCCATCGGATTTTCCAACGTCTTCCTCTCCAACGTCCAATTTGGTCAACATCTTCTTCCACGTGGACAACCTGAACGTTGGAAGACGTTGGTATAAGCGCGTTGGTTCCGTTGGTGGACGTTGGACCCCGTTGAAATGTATACCAACGGCGTTTCCAATGTCTACCAACGGCTTTCCAACGTCCGGCCGCCGTTGGAATACACTGTGTTTCTTGCTGTGGTTATTGCCATGAATTGATGGTTGATGAGACCGCTTTTATTGGCTAAACAACAAATTTTACAGTGATGTTGATTTCATTTTTTATTTCAGGACAGCCGAGTTGATATATTCGTAGATTTTTTTTTCTTTTCTTTTTGTAATCTGTGATACAATTACAAATCAATAATGGTTATTTAACCATGTGCAGGAAACTATGTCACAAAATCTAGCATCATCACATTCATCATGTTCAGAAGAACAAATAGTTGATCAAAACATACTTGGTATTCCAGTCTCAGAAAACGCTGGAAAAATCGCCACTATGCTGGGTAAACTAGTAAGAGTTCATATGCCGATATCATACATAAGTTGGAACAAAATACCCGGTACATATAAGGACGATGTTTGGAACCAATTGGTGGTAAGTCTGATAGAATTGATTAACTTGCTTAGGTCGGCAGTCGGCTCTATTATTTGATAGAATTGCTTCTATAGTTTTCTTTTTATTAAGTCTGCTTGAATTCAGTTTACAAATGAACGGTGACGATCTTAAGTCTTAACATGTATTACATAAAGACAGTTCCATACTGTTTTGTTTATGTATTTTACTTTTTGCAGAAAATGTATGCGCTCGAACCGCTTTCAAAGGAATTTTTTTAAAAAGAATGTCCGAGGCTTTTAGGAGACAAAAAAACTTGAAAGCAAGTTTTTATGACACTTTCGACAATGACGAAGAATGGATGAAAAATTGTCCACCTACAATTGCTCAAGAAGATTGGAACGAGTTCATAAAAAATGAAGCAACGCCTGAAGCGAGCGGAATAAGGGAGTTAGCCAAAAAAATAGATCATTGCTCACCATGCAGGCCGTAAAAGTCACGCTAGAATAGAACACGAAATGGTAAGTTATATTCATTTTTTTTCAAAAATGGTAAAAATCACAACTAACATATTTTATATATTTCAGATCGTTGCAAATCCATCTGCAAATATCAACCGTCGTCATGTATGGAAGAAAACACACATGAAAAAAGATGGTAGCATATCAGATGCCAATTCTTCATACTTCGTAAGTTAAAATTTCAGTTCTGTGTGTACCATCTTTACACAAGTACAATTTCAGGTGTATATATATAGGAATAAGCATAGGAATATCTACAGTCTGGTATATATTCATACAAGTACAATTTCAATTCTGTGTGTACATGAATTAACAGTCTTGTATTCATTAACATAAGCATTAACATAAGTATAACCTTATATTAATACACACAGCAATAACAGCATACGCATGGCCGCATGAGGGTGAGTGTATTCTTGAAGCATCAATTCTGCAAAAAAAATTCACAGTCTTTGAAAAGCTTAAGCTTTTAAATATACATAATCTGATTCAGTTTTGTGGGCTCAACCATCTTTACACAAAAGCTTAAAATGTTATTTCATGTCAGCTACAAGTTAAAATTCTCTTACTGGTGCCATGTCATTTATAACTGAGTCATCTCACCACCAACTTACGTATATATGCATATAGACACATACACGCTAGGGTCATTTATAACTGAGTCATTTCACCTCAGATGGCCAGCAACAGTTTTGGAACTTAAGTTTTCAAAACATGTATACATACATATATTTTCATTATTCATATAAGTATTATGCAATCTCAGGATCAAATTGCGAAATTGAAGGAAAAGGTCGCCGATAGTGATGAAGAAAAATTGACAGTGGATGAAGATATCGTATCATAAGTGATGGGAAAGGATACAAGGGGTAGGAGCCGCGGTGTTGGGACCGTCATACCAAAGACTAATATTAAGGCTTCTGCTATTGCACATAAACGATTGAAACATGTTTGTGGAGACAATGCTAAGTTGAAAATGAGGATGGGAAGTTTGGAGGGTACGGTGGGAAGTTTGGAGAGTACAGTGGGAAATTTGTCTGGGCAAATGGAGCTTCTGATCAACATGGTGGGAAACATAGAACAAGGAGAACGCAACACATAACTCAATGCTTCTAAATTCGTTGTTTCTCAATCCCAGGATACGACCAATGTGGCGAACAATCAAAAATGTGAAATCCTCAACTCTGATCTAGACATAATAGCAACAGGTATTTATTAGTTGCTTTTTATTCTTACTTGTTTTCGATGCAGTTATTTTGTTGGATAGATCTAGACAATAAATTTTATTGCAATAGGTACTGTATGTCGAGATTATACATCGTTCAAAATCCATGGGAAATCTGTACCATCCACACATGAAAAATTGGTTTTGGACAATATACTGCTACCAGATGAGAGAACCAACAAAATAAATCATCAATTTGCAGAGACCTTTGTTGATGTTGGAGTGGGAGGGTATGTGTGCCATCCGAAGATTATGATTCGATATCTTTAGCAGGTATGTGAGCTAATACAAATATTTACGGTAGTAGGGAGAAAGCTATACAAAAGCAACCAGAGTCACATCCTTTGTGCTGCAATGCGTGCACATGTGTATTGAGGTCCATAAGTTAATAGTAAGACCTTTATAATGTGGATATGAAGGTCTTGATTTTGAATCTTTTAGACATTTATTTCCAACTAAAAATAAATGAATTAAAATAGAATAAACAGAATATTATACATATACTTATATATATGTTGTAAGCCAAAAAATTTTATAGAAGGACATGACTGCTGCTGTTGGCAGCGGCATGGTAGCGGGCTGTTGTTGCTATTTGCAGCACCATTACAAAAAAACATGTATTAGTAGCTGTGAGTGGTCATTTAGATCATTATGACTTTTTGCCAAGTAACTGGTGTAAACAAAATGTTTATATCTTTCCAAAATTGCGAAGAAGCGTTTGCTTATTCACAATGTTGATCTCCTATTTTCTTTACAGCGCCATATGTATGGAAACCTAAGATGCACATATTGGGTAGTCCAACTATTATATCAATGGATCCAAATATTAACCGGTACATTATTGATTGTTCCATTTTCATTAAGGTCATTTGGATGCTAAAATAGATTTATTAGCTTTACTTCCAACTAAAATATCTTTTAGTTTTACTTCCTACTAAAGAATCAATCAGTTTTACTTCCTGCTAAATATCTATCAGTTTTACTTCCAGCTACTGAAATAACAAAAACAAGTACTAATCAGTCTGACTTGATCACATTTCATACTTTTACATATTTTTGTGTTTGTACTTTGTACTGGGTTAGTTTTTGCGCTACTTATTTTTTACAGTTATAGGATAAATATGAGAGTGCAGCTTTAATGTTAAATGACAGGGGATGACCTCGAATCTGGATGGTCCTATTTTAACATTTTTTTTCTATACTGATTGCACATCATTTTTTTAGTGTACATGGTTGTGTAAACATGCTACAACCCTAAAGAATATTTATTTGTATACCAAAAGGTATGTCTACAGATACGTTCTGAATGACTTAACTTGAAAGATACATATATAGTGCTCTTTACTTTATATTGTTAAATTATAATTATTTTTTCCATAAAAAAAGTGCATGTATTTTGGGTATAATTATTTTTTCCATAAAAAAAGTGCATGTATTTTGGGCATAAGTGCATTAAAGCCGACTGTTGTCCACTTTATATTTGTATTTGCAGGGCTTTGCATCCCTGTGGTCCTGCATGCAAGAGAGATACTTATCATAGACTTTGCTAGATGTGGTTTGTGTTCAGTTAGGAGACTGCATTTATATTTGTATCTATGCATCAATATCTTTACTTCTCTTAATGCAAATTTGTTCACAGAATCGCTTCACCTTGCATGTATCTACTGGCTATTAGTTTAAGGACAAATTTTAGCATTTTGCCGGAGGAAAAAAAAACTATCTCAACTTTGGTTTTTGTTCAGTTTATTATGAAATGGGCTTGATTTTCTTATTAGGATTTGTATTTTTGCAATTTAAGAGAGCAGGGATAAATTTATAGATTATTCTTGCGCACTTTAAAAATGCAAAAATACACACACGAGGGATCCATTGCTCCTTTTTCAGTAATATCCCGTTTGCATCTCCCTCGTGCACCCCCTTTTCCATTTACACCCATTTTTATCGTACTGTTTGGAACACACACTTTAAAATTCTATAGGACTTGAGAATATCTAGTCTGTGCCACGGATCATGGACTTTTAGCCCTTTAAAATTATAAGTGAATAACCGACAATGTTCATATCCATTGTATTACAGTTTCAATTTATTTGTATTAATATAATTTAGACGAGATAATGTGTTATGGTACTATAGGACTATATCTGAGTTTTGTAGGATTTAAAATTGTGTAGGTAAAGGAATAAGAGAGATGCAAATGAAATACTACATATTTGGTGCAAGGGGTGTTCTTTTGAATGTGCTAGGTTCAGTAACATACTTAAATTTAGCAGTCCATATATTTTAGTATATTATGTTGATTTAATTAATGACTACTAGTTCCGATATGTATTTGCAGAGGATGATACTAGCATTCCTATAAATGTCAAAGTGCCAATTCTGCAATCTTTTCATCGGCACATTTATGATCATGATTGGCATTTCTCATGTATAGTTCTTTCACTTCATCTTGAACTTGGTGAACTCTCGAAAGCATATAAGCTTATGTATATGTTTAGATACTGCTTTTGTATAATATTGACCATATTTTGTATAATACTGCTTCTATTGTAATTCAACTATTGTCGTATCTATTACTGCTTTAAATACTGCTTCTATTGTATAATACCGCATCCATGCTATTGTAATTTGCGGCTATGAGCTGTGTGAATTAGATACTGCTTTTATTGTATTATACTGCATCTATGGTATTGCAATTTATGGTCATGAGCTTTGTGAATTAGATACGACTTATTGCTGTATCTATTACATCAATTAGATACGGTCAAAAGCCGTATCTAATTCATGTGCTTAGTATACGAATTAGATACGGCCATGGGCCGTATCTAATTAAAGAATTAAATACGGCCACAGACCGTATCTAATTTTCTAGTTAGATACGGTCATGAGCCATATCTAATTAGTGAATTAGATACAGCCCTGAGCCGTATCTAACTAGCAAATTAGATACGGCCCATGGCCGTATCTAATTAATAAACACGCTTTCTATTGATACGGCTTACGGCCGTGCCTAATGGCGTTAGATACGGCCCTAAGCACTGCCTAATTCGCCTTTTTGGTGTAGTGTTATCAGTTTGAACACATACGATAATTTTTTTGTGTCTGCACATGATACCTCTTTGCAGTACCAATTTAGCTTCTGATTAGTATCAGTTTCAGTGTGCACCTTTAAATTTTTGTTTCCATAGTATCAATGTGTTCTTGGCATAGAACATCTTGTCCTCGACATAGTAAATCTTGTCATTTTGCACAGTAGCAGCTATAATATACAATAATACTTGTTATCATTTTTAACACTGCACACAATCAATTAGTAAGTGTACATAGTATAAATTTCATTACTAATCTATCTTCTTCCATTAAACTAATCACTTAATCACTTATTAATGTCGGTTGTAATTTATAAGTTACTAAATAGTATAATAGAACATTTGCATTTAAATTTAAAAACAAAATTACTATTTCAATTACACAGGTAAAAGAAATAAGCACTATTCTTCCACATGAACACAGGCTACTCCAAACAGCATCAAGAAAAGAAGAATCAAGCAATAAAAGAAAAGAGAACCAAGGGAAAAAAAGAAAAAACGAAGATGCTGAACAGAGTACACATTGTTTTGAAGATTTAGCAAGCCTTAATCTTTTGCAAATGCACATTAAAAATATGGAAGAAGAAGCTAAAAAAACAAAGAAGCAATTAGAGAAAGAAAAGAAGTTGAGGATAGAGGTGGTAAAAGAAAATTTGAAATTGAAAGAACAGCTGAAAGAACTCAAATCAAGACTGGAAGAAAATGAAAAGAAAAATTCAGAAGTTGAACTACAAAATAAGCACATGGAAGTTGAACATGACAACATTCTAAATGAACATGCACATGAAGAAACAGAAATAGAAAACAGGGAAAAGAAATCCACAACTGAAAACAATGAAGGTGAGAATGAAGACAGAAATGCTAAGTCTAATTTTGAACAAGTGCACCAAACAAGTGCTGACACTAATACAAAACAAGTGCACCAAACAAGTGAAAAAGAAAGTACATGCAGAAAGACTGAAATAGAAACTCAAATGGATGAAAATGTGCTCCAACCAAATGAAGATAAAGATATGGACAAAAAATAAAAAAGTGAAGACATATTGAACAAAATAAATGAAACAGTGTTGCAAACAAATGAAGATAAAACAACACAAAAAGAAATAAAAGAGGCTCAAAAATTGGAAGAATATACCACTAAAGAGAGAAAAGTTGCAGAATACAGTGATGTAGTACTAGACTTAACACCTCCATCTTTTAATCTCAATATCACACAACAATTGCAAGAGGGAATAACAGAAAAGGACAAAGAAAACAAAGCAGCAAAACCTCCGGGTCGGAAAAGGAAACAAACTGTTCATAAGCAATCTTCTTATGTGAAAAGAATAAAAACAAGAGAAAGGAAAAAAAAGAAAGCCCAGCTTTGAATATGGTCAGAGAATGAAAAAAACAGCAAAAAACAAAAAGCTGAAGAAAATGAAAATGAAGAAAAACTGAAAGAAAATGAAAATGATGAAAAAGAAAGTGCAAAAGAGTCGATCCCAATACCAATTCAAGTAATAGAGCCAACACTATCAAATTTAGGACTAGGACACTGCAGCAAAACTTTGGCATACTTGAATATAGAACAACAAAATACAATCAAAACTTTCTTTGCTATGGCATCATCAATTAAGTAAGTTTACAAACATATATACTAATTTTGCTGGTTAAAATAATATTGTATAATTGATGAGTACCTTATTTTCTTAAAACAGAGATATAGCATGGACAGATAAAGACACAATTAGAGGAGGATGTACAATAACAAAAAAAGTACTACGACAACTTCTTGACGAGAATGCCACACATGGATTGGTACACACTTTTTTTTTCCTTTATAACACTGTTACCAATAAAAATAAGTACAAAAAATAATGTCTAGTAGCTATTTCCAGTGCTATTTATACCAAAACCGATACCTACTTGTAACCAAAAATGATACCTAAGTACTATATATTACAAACTGGTAATCTAATAGTTGAATGGTGTATTAACTGTCATGTATGACAAAATAAATACCAAAATAGTGCAAAACTAATTTATTGTAGCAGTTGATATCAATTCATACTTTTGTTTTCTACTAGCAATTATTTAATAGAATGTTCAAAAATGATACTAACTCAGTGCAAAAATGATACCCAGAAGCTGTTTGATCATATTACATGCTTATTTTTCTTGTAATTGGTAATATATATTACCATTAATAAAATAAAAGGTACTAATTATTATTAAATATTGTTTCACCAATAATAAAACTTACATTTTCTTATTGTTAATATAGATAATTGACTGTATTTATCTAATTGTGGGCTGAATGAGCACAACTATGCATTCACAACAATAATGACGGTAAATAAAACTTTAATATTCAAGAATATCATAAATGGTACATATATATTGAATTCTAACTTATTTTTTTATTTAACAACAATCTATAGTTTTCAATATACATGGAATTATAAAATATTTAGTGCTGCCTTTCCTTGAACAAATTGTGGATGATCAATACGCAGATGCTATATATTTCCCATTGCATTGTGAATACCATTGGACACTAGTAACTTTGACATACCCAACAATGCAATGGAGTCATCTAGATTCTAGGCGTCCTAGAAGAAATTCTAATGAAAGAAATAACCCCAGTCTAAAGCAGGCAATGATATCGGTATGATATATTTTTGTTATGAAGCAAAATAATTTAATTAAACAAATCGAACATTAACTAACTTTGTATTGTTTTGTTTTCAATAGAGAAATAAAATTGAAGAAATGCTGAAAGAAATTTGGAAAAAGAAAAATATACAGGATAAGGAAGTGAAGGCAAATGAAATGCATCAGATACCATGTGCACAACAAGGATCAAACACGTAAGTTGTTTATGTTGTTCAAAATGATACCCAATGACAGTTAAACTGACACTGTAAATTTTCTTTTACACTAATACCAAGATACACAAAACTGATACTGCAAATATTCTTTTAAACAGGCTTGACTGTGGTATATACGTGATAATATTCATCATATCACTGAACAAAAGTCAATTACCACAAAAAATAGCCTCTGAACAAATGCTGAAATCTAGAGCAAGAATTGCACATGAGATATTGACTGACAAAGAGCACTGTTGGAGCTTAGCCAAGTTCATGTCTAGTTTGGAAGAAGAAAGATAAATGAACAAATCAAACAATTTGCAAAAATGTAACCGATAACCTGTCAAGCAAAGAAAAAGCTGCAGAAATTGAGAATTTTGTATGTTAAAGTAAATCATCGTATTGTTTCACAATTAAATTTGATACTTATGAAATAATGATGATCTATTGCAATTTGGAACTTGTGAAGTAATGATGTTCTGTTCTTAAAACAATGCTGATCTTACTTGTAAAAATAATGATAATATCCTGGAATGATTTGTTGTAATTGATATTCTTTTCTTTACTTGTTTTATTATATTATAACAAAATTATATATTGAATGTTCGATTATGCAACTATGGATCCTACATAATATTATCAGTTTTATGTTGCAGCTACCAGTTGTATAATAATGTTATAAGATTTTATATCATATATCAATACAAAACAGTAACTGGGTTCGGTTTTAATAACTAACATTATCAGTTTTACTAAAACTGACACTCAACATACTTACGAAACAACAATTAGTGCCAGTATCAGTTTTCGCTAATGCAACATATCATCATGATTATTTATTAGTACTAGTGCCAATTGTAGCACGTATAATAATACACAAAACTGATATTAAAAACTAACCAAAACTGATACTAAAGACCTTTATATCCAATCAAACAAATATTATCTCCAACCAATAGAAATCAATTCAATCATTTTGTTCAATCAATTACACACTGATTATCAGATCCCATATACTATGCTATCAACGTAATTATAAATAAGTGAAATATACAAAATTGAACAAAACTGATATCACACAATGAAAAAATGATACCATATTTTATACCAACAGAATGTGTAAAATGACACTAGATAATTATACAAACAGTATGCAAACAAATATCAAAACAAATGTTTGAAATAAATAAACAAATAAATAAACACCAGAACCGATACTGTAAAAACATATAATTAATAATAAAACTGATACTATCACTTACACTAAAAAACTGAAATTAAAATCAATTTGATAGTATGCTACACTGAATACAAATTAATAACAAGGTTCAATGACAGCAAAGCACCAAAACAAGTCACACATCCACTTATTAATCTGTACAAATTCAAAATGTAAAATTAAATCATATCCTCTTCAAAGCTTGACGATTCTGTTTATTATGACCAAATTGTTTGCACTCGCAACATCTATTTTGCTTGTTCTGAAAATATGAAAATCCTCCTTTACGCTTAATTGACGGTCTACCAGCGCCACGTTTCTCCTTTGGTGGCTTGATAACATCTTGAATACTACCATCAACAATAGGCCTATCATAATTGGAATAGGATTTATAGCATTGCCATAAGAACAGCGATAAGCATCAACAGTGAAATAATACTCAACAAAATCATATACAGAAAACTTAGACTTGTTCATACACTTTATAGCATGACACAAGGAAATCCTGTAATTTTCCATTGGTTGCAACTACGAACATGTTCCTTCAAATCAACACAATGAGAGTTTGGAGATTTCACTTCAAAACAAAGATCAGAAGACTTATATACATCCCATCCAAATCCTTCTTCGATCAATTCACCTAAACGCAATTCCATAGAAGGACAAAAAGTTGTTTTCCACAAACGACAATCTTCTCTTCTTTTAGCCATTTGTTTCATAACCTTAACACGAATACCATCTAAACACAAAGTAATAGGCAATGCTCGTTCATCTAAAATCCAATTATTAAAAATTTCTGCAACATTAGAACTATATTCACCATAACGTTTCCCTGGAAAAAATAAATCCACCCACTTATCAAATGGCTTATCCTTTAAAAAATTTACACCAGAAACACCACCAATTTGACAGAACTTAGAATGTGCGCCTTCAAAGTCATAAAGATTAGAAGCTCTAAAACACATTTTGAAAAGATCAACAATAGAAACATTTGCATTTTTGGCTTTGACAGCTGAAAGAAGATTTTGTTCCATATGCAAATAGCAATAACTGTGATAAGCTGCAGGAAAAACATCACGAACACCTGAAAGCAACCCTTGGTGACGGTCTGACATAAAAACCAAAGTACGATTTTCTTGAAGCAATTGCTTTAAATGGTTCAAAAACCATGTCCAGTTATCCACATTTTCTATAGAAACAACACTCATAGCTAAAGGGAAGAAACCTACAAATGCAAAAATAATTTGTAAAAAAAGTAAAACTAATAATGACCATAAATCTAAAACAATTCATGAAACTGATACTAACACTAAAAAAGCTGATACCGAAAACCTGATACAACCATTATTAAAATACTGATAGACAGGACATTATGCATATTAATCTTCATTCTAGCACAACAAAGTAGCGAACAGTAACATATATTATGATACAAAGGAAATTCCTATACTACACAAGTGTATTTGATACCATACGTTAACATACTTGAAACTGATACTAACATTATACACAAACTGATACTAATCTCATGCTAACCAGTATAAAATTATGATATCAAATACAAACTTACAATTCAATACAATGCAAATTCTGATACTACAAACTTGTTAACTGTAAACTATATATCTTAGAACTGATATGAACATAATACAAATTAGGATAACAAATTAATATTAATGCTAATGCCAACTATTATGATCTCAATACAAATAAATCAAAACTGAAAACAAATACATACCTTGATCACCATTTTTTGCAGTAGCACCCATCAACACACCAGGACGTACCTTCAAGTGAGTGACATCTAAAAATATCATAGGACGACAATGCTTGAATCCAGTAAACAAGCACCAAAAGCAATAACCACCCTCTCAAATTCATTACTACATGGATCAACATCCATTTCAACATAACTTTCTGGATTAGACTTCTTCACTGCTTCCAAATACCAACTCAAATCATTATAAGACAAAACATCATTACCATGCAACTCCATTAATGCAAGTTGTTTCCCATGATAAGCATAACCGTAAGAAAACTAAACATTGTATTCTCTTCTAAAATCAACTATAATATCATTAGGCTTTTTACTAGGACAATCACGGATCTCATCGATAATCAATGATTTAACAAACGAACTAGATATATGTGGATTATTCACATTTCTAACACCAGCTCCACAAGAATGATCTCCAACCATATTTCTAACAAAAAACTTCTTCAAATCTCCAGAATCACAAGAAGCATGGACTTTGAAAAGACAACCATCCTTAATAAAGAGAAAATTACAGTAACTCTTGTAGCACAATTCTTCAAAAATATTAATTCATATCCTTTTTGAATTTGATACGCCATCAAAAATTCTCTAAAATGCTCGGCTCCTCCAAAACAAAAACCAGCAAAATCAGAAATGCATAATTTCGACCCTCTTCTCAACATATCTTTTAAATAACTTTTATCGTTAACAACAATATTTGAACATACAGATACAGTAGAAGATAAAGAAGCACGAACATAAGATGAACTTGAAATAGAAGCACCATCAACATATCCCAAATCAGAACCCTTAACCTTAACAGTAAAACCAAAGAAAGAACTTTTCTTGTATAACTGAAAACAGATTATGCTCTGAATATCAGAATCAGTGTCAACCATAGTAACTTTGTCCTGAAGTACATAAGAAATCTGAATAGAAGAAGGAGTTAATTGAGACCGACATCGACATATCTCATTCTTCAAATCATACAAAGAGCAATCGATAGACAATCGAGTGCTAAAAGTATTATTATTCAACACAAACAAACAAAGAAGACTGTTATCCCCACTGCAAATAAATAAATAAATAAATAAACATTAGTAAAAATATGTTAGAACATTAATTATTCAATTTTACAAAACTGATACCTACCGTATATAAAACTGATACCTAGTTACTGATAAAAAAAATGATACTAACAAAAAACAAAAATGATACCCAAAAACTGAAACTAAAATATGATAATTTTCCACTCTATCACAAATTTATATATAACCCAAGCAGTAATACTTTTCCAATCATCCCAATATTAATACACGAAAATGCAAGATAAATAAAATGAAAAGCAAATTAAAATACAACACTGCATAAAAAAAAAAAAACCTGCTGCTACTTTCACAATTTGTCATGGACGAACGAACAAACAATGAGAACAACACTGCATATCAATTGTAAAAATGATCACAATTACAAATCACGGTCAATTTTTTTTACATCGAATAGAAAAACAACAAAAAATACATGAATATAAGCATACCTAATTAATACAATTTGAAGAAAAACGAGATCACGATACAAATATGAAAAGAACGATATCAACAAAACGCACGGAAAGAGAAAATGATCGATGAACTACCATTAGCAGAAGGACGAAATTCAAATAACCGAACGAAATAGATCGATATTTTTATTGCGAGAGAGATATTTGATCGCGATTGAAAAATCTGATCGCGACTGAAAAATTTGATCGAAAGAAAGAAGAAGCGTACGAAAGTGGGCTGGAAGGAAAAAAAGATGTGGACTGGAAAGAAAAAACGATAACTTGTCATTTGGAGAAAAATAATAGCGGGCTGTCCTACAGCAAAAAAAAAAAACCCTAAAACGCGTCATTGAGGAAAATTTCATGTTTCTCAAATTTGTTACAACTCAAACGAAACTTCTGATATTATTTTGATACAAAATTAAATAACTATCAACTAAAGAAGAAAAGTCATCACCACCTTATTTGAGGAGAGCATTGTTTAACTTATACTTCCATTAAAGGGAATTGGTGAATTCCACGGTGAAATCATTAATTTCTACATAATTGCTTCCATGATCTACATTACCATCAATAAAAGAGCAAGTACAACGATATTCTTCGGAACAGTGGTAGCATCTCATAACTTCTATTTCCTTCAGTTAGATTCATCAACCTACACTCATTAATGTAGCATATTCAGCATTAATGTAGCATATTCAGCACTGGTCAACAAAATTTCTAACAACATAACCACAGAATATGATCCATCCAAAATAGCTTTCACATATTTGTATGCACAATCAATTTAATCAAAGAATACCCCAATAAAAAGGCCAATTCAACAACAACAAAGAGAGCAGACAATCAACCCATTCTCATTACACCTACCACAAACCACACTGTCCCTTTTCTCCTCCTCATAAACCCTCCTACTCCCATTACACTCAAAGCAAACCCTAAACCTGATATTCGCACACCCTCGACACAAACTTCTACCCCCTTTACCACTCCTCAAAAACCCTCTCACCAAAGGCATCAGCTTCCCATTCTCATGCAACCCCAAAACTTCCTCAAACCCCCCAATATATCTCCCCTTAACAAACAGCCTCGGCGGCATCGCTTTAAACCCAAGAACCTTCCACAGCTCTTCCCTAAACTCCACGTTCATTGCCAAATCTCTTTCTAGAAACACCACCTTCAGGTTTTCTAGAAGCATCTTCATTTTATTGCAGTCGTCGTACGTTTTTCTTACTCCGCCGATGCTTGTCGTGTACAGTACGATCGACTCGCTCCCGAATGGTGGGATCTTTTCTTCGAACTCTGCTAATGGGTCCTTTACACTTGCAATGTAGTCTATCACCGCTTTGTTGAATGCTTCTAGAAGGTTCGGGTCGAAGAGGGTGGGCGTGTTTGGATCCGGTTTACGGAAGCTTCCGGGGTGGTTCGGGTTGATGTTCTCTTTGTTTTCTTCGTTGGAGCTTTTGACAGGTTTGAGAAAATGGAAAGGGGAAGAAGGAGGATCTTTGGAGTTGAGAATTGGAGATTGCTTCAGGTAGTGAACCTGAGGGATTGAGTTGATCTTCTTTAGTATTCTTCCTTTTACCGATTTCATATTGTTATTGTTTGCGTTGTGCAGATTGAAGCTGAATTGGAATGGTGGAGGTTTTTGAGTTGAGAGTGAGAAAGAAGAGAGGCTGTAACGGCTATATGCTAGATGGGCCTTTTATGCGGCTCGAAAGTAACGGTCATAAGCAGGCTTGTTTTATGTAGTGCTTTTCTAATTTATTGAAAACTAACTGACGTTCAATATATTTTCTCTGAAATAATAATTATGCTGCATTAATACAATACAAGTACAGCACTTTATACAATTGAAAAGTGAAGATGCTAAAATTGGGTTAACCAAATTGCATTTCTAATGATGAATATAAAATGCACACCGTGGCCCAGGTAAATTTTCAAATGATAAGTTGATATGTTTACGGTAGACTTGGTAATATTCTGAACTACAAAAGAAATCAATACGTGCACGTATTATGATTTGAGCTATTACAATTATAGCATGATGACATTCGTAATATGTACTTCAGAGACATGCTGAAGCAAACCATCTTCGTTAAAATTAGAACATTAAAAAATATGGAGAAAATGAAATAAGTGTTATAATATATGTATATTATGAAGTGAATATGCTTGTACATTGTTTTGTTTAGTCCCACATCGTGGGATAAGTTCAAGTGAATATGCTTGTACATTGTTTTGTTTAGTCTCACATCGTGGGATAAGTTCAGACCTTATCTCTGAAGCCCTTATATAAAGTAGGCCATGTAATGTAAATAGAGATCGATTCTCTGAATGAATAAAATTGTTCTCTCTCTCTCCAATGGCTTCTATTTTTCTTTATTCTATAACACGTTATCAGCACGATGTTTTATTCTTAAGATTTTCTTTATGCATTTGAGATCTATTTCTTTTCTCTTGGGATCTAATTTTATTTCATAGATCAAATTTCGTTTTGTAAACATTTGTTTTGATCTCATTTCTTTTTCCTGGATCTCATTTTGTATATCTTATAATGTTGATCTAATTATGTGAATCTAATATTATTTATTTGTATAGATCTAACTTTGTAGACTTCATTTTTCAGCTCTCATTTGTAGAATTATTAAATTGATTTTATTTTTAGATGTTATTATGTTGATCTCAATATGATCTAATTTTTCTGATCTAATTCTGTTATAGATCTAATTTTATAGATCTAATTCTGTTATAGATCTAATTTTATAGATCTATAACATTTTATATTTTATATACTGTTGCTTTTCTTTTCGATCCACAGCCCTAATATGGTATAATGATTGATTTTAGATCTCATTGATCTTTCATTATTTTTAATTGATATTCTTTGTAATGAAGGATTTTATATTAAAAAAAAAATCTACCAAATTAATGCTGATTATCAAATATCTACATGAAATGGTTTTGATATTTGTAGCGTGTATAATTATATGTATTATTGCTGATTTAATAATACAAAGAGGTTTGAGTTGCAGAAGAAGCAAGCAGATTAATTTCCAATGACTCCAGTAATGGATATCGAATCGATGGTACTTATATTTTTGACTTGTTCCATTTTTCATTCGTCGATGTATAAAACACGTTTCCCTTTAGTGGAAACACGCACTTTTGCTCTTGCTATGAGATTTCCGGTTTCATTCACGCATTGAGTAAAACAAAGTTCCGTGATGTTTATATTTTCATTTAGAAATAATTTAGAATTTATATGATTATATCTGTTTTTTTTTTTGAATTAACCATATTCAGATTGTCTAGTGATTTAACTGAAAAAGAACATCTTTACCTATGGAACTCCCTGAAGGAGCGTTATGACCACCAAAATATGGTCACACTTTTAAACACTAGACATGAGTGGTTGAACTTGAAGTTTATGTCTTTAAATCTACTAGGAAATACAATTCCTCTATATTAAAATTACTTCTAAACTAAAATTATGTGAAAGGATTGTCTAGTGATGCTAACCTGAAGTTAGATCATTTCTTCGACGATGAAGGAAACTTCATTAATGATGAAAATCTAAGTACGGTAATAAATGATATGGTCGAATTGATCAATAATAGCAGTCTGAAATCTGCTATGTGAATTTTATTTTATTTCAGTTCAGTAAATCAGTTTAAAGTTGGTAAAACCCAAGTTTTGATAATCTTTGGGTGTGTTTGCCAAACTATATATTTGAAGAAGTACATTTTAATATTCTCCAGAAGAGATAATCCATATGACATACTCTTGAAGAGATGTATTATGATTTTTATATTTCAAAATCCAAACATCCTAAAAGAGATGTTGTAGAATTATGTCAATTATGTAGAAAAAGATATTGATTATTGATGACATCCAAAAAACAATGCATATAAAGTATCTTTAGAAGTGATATGTACCACTCTAGAAGCGGTGTTTATGAAATATCCCCAGAAGTGATATTATATCATCGTATAGCACTGTAAAAGAATTGCCTATAAAATATTGTCAAATGTGATAATAAATTATCCAAAATTCAATCGTCTATTGTCATGGACACGTAGCTCCATTAGACAAATAGTGATATGCAACCTTTTACTTTTCAGAACTTACGATGAATCAAATATTATATGCATAACTATTCTTGAAGAAATATCTTTAGATATGCTCCTGAAGAGATAATCTATATGTCATATCATAATTTTCACTAAAGCTATATAAATACGGTCTTGAACAAATCGGTATGTGCAACCATTATAATTTCTTATTTTTATAACATTTCAAGGGTCCAGAAGATACTCTTATTTATGTTGTAAATGTATCTATTTTACTGAACTCTCTAGAGGAGATGTTTACATATAATTATATATATATATATATATATATATATATATATATATATATATATATATATCTAGAAGAGAAAGTTCACTCCAGAAGTGGTGATACTAATATATCTCTAGAAGAGATTTATAAATTTGAAAATGATAACATATCTCTAGAAGAGGTTTATTCATATATTTGGTAATTTTATTAAACCAAATAAGTGTACATAAATTTGATTAAAAAGGATCCTAATTTAGCTTATATTAGATCCTAAAAGTTTGAGAGCTAAGAGGAAATCTGTATCTGTAACATTCCAAGTATCTAGAAGATACTATTATTATTTTTGCTGTAATTTTTTTTTTACAGAACTCTCAATAGAGATGTGTAGAAATGTCTATATGCAATTAAAAATTACTCCTTGATAAGTAATCATAATTAGTGTTCAAAACTGATATTTGAGATATAATTGAGGAATAAAACTTAACAACTTGAAGTTGTGTGTATATTTTGTTCGAACCAGAAGTTCGATATGGTTTCAAACCAAATGTTTTGAACATTATCATGCGGTTTTGACAGGTGTGCATTGACATTGATTTATAAATAGAAATTAATAGTTTTGATCCTTGTAATAGTTTGTTCCAAAAGTCACTAATTCAAATGAGAAAGAATATGAAAATTTTACAATATACATGTGATATGTGGACGCACGTATACATCCATATATGTAAATATTTAGCTAACAAACTGAAGTTTGTTATAAGCTATTATTTAGTGATTATGCATAGATATTATTTAGTGATTTAAAATTCAATCAACATAAATGCTGAATGACCTGAAGTCATGTATGTATTCAAATGATATACACAATAAGTAAATTTCTCCAATAGCTTAGATCAATGAATGAGAACAAACTCTAATAATCAATATCTATTGAATGCATCTTATCAATGAATAAAAGAATTATCCTCCTATTATTAATATGTATGGTGTATTTGCTAGTAGCAATATCATAATGGATCAAAATGAGAATCCAAAGATGATTATTATTTAATGTGACAATGTTTGTCAACATTGAGGGGAAGGATAAAGGGATACAAGCTCATTTTGATCATCAATGTTAAATATTTGTTAAAATATACAATGATGCAAAATATTAAGTAACTTGAATAAATTGTCAGTAATATCCCTAGTAGACTTTCTCCAATATAGATTTGAATCCTGACGGATCAAAATTTGTAAACCACATTTGAAATATGGTTCAAAAGTCAGTTCAAAATATTTTTGGAGTAAGTAATAAAGATGCCAAATAAAGGAGGTGAGTGTTCTTGAAGAAACACTTAAGGATGCTCTGAAAGAGATCCATGACATGATTCTTAAATAACCCTAGAAGTGGGATAGGTACCTAAAACATGATAATTAAAGAGATCTCAATACATCATGTCTAGAACTGATAAGAAATAATCATCGATGATAAATTTATAAATAATAAAGCGCTTATATTTATAAATAGATTAAGAATATTAAATTAGGGGAAAACAAGACTGGCCATCATGAATCCTTTAATAGTAGAGAAATATGGACATGTAGTCCGCAAAGTACCGAAAGTACTTGAAATGCTTAATATACCCTGAAGGTATAAATGTGGTTTAAAATCATATTAAATAATGAAAGTATACAAATTCCTGAAGAATATAAATAACTTTCATTGTTATAAAGAATGCAAAGAACAAGGAGAGTAAATTTCAACCTACTTTTAAATATTGTTGTAATGAAAAATCTTGATATAATTCATGATGAGTAGATTACTTCCTATTTTTAAGTATCGTTGTAATGAAACCCTTAATATCCATTGAAGTGATAGTTGCGATATGCAAATACTTATTAAAGTATACAAATTTCTGAAGAATATATATAACTTTTGTAATTATAAAGAATGAAAAAGACATGAAGTGTAGATTACAAATTTCTTCTAAGTATTGTTGTAATGAAAATCTTGATACATGAAGATGAGTAGATTACTTCCTGCTTTCTAGTAATGTTGTAATGAAATTTTTAATATTCATGAAAGATGTATAGTTGCAATGCGCTAAACTAATTTGAAGCAAAAAAATAAATAAATAAATAAATAATGAAAGCACATGAAGTGTGTTTCATAAAAGTAGCATACAAATGCATAAAATGCAAACCATATTTGGAAGAAACAGTCTTAGAAAATTTGATTGTATCAAAGAAAACTATTAATAAATTGTATTATGAATGAGATACATATTTATGGATCCAGAAGTATCTATAACCAATTTAAGTTTTCGAAAGACGAATATGAATTCAGAGGAAAAAAATTAAAATCAGGGGGAGAATTCATAAGTATTTTATAATGCACTCTTTTTCCTTAACTAAGATTTTTCCCACTGGGTTTTTATTAGTAAGGTTTTAACGAGGCATTATCTTGATCCAGAAGTATCAACTCCCTGTAACATTTGAGATAAGCTATAATGTACTCTTTTTCCTTATTTAAGATTTTTCCCACTGGGTTTTTCTTATTAAGGTTTTAATGAGGCATTATCTTGATCTAGAAGAATCAAACGTCTTTTCAAGAAATAACATCTCAAATATGTTATTTAAGTTAAATTATATTTTTATCCTTGACTAAGGTTTTTTCCATCAGGTTTTCCTTTGTAAGGTTTTTATTGAAGTGTTAAATTGATCTAGAAGTATCAAACTCTATCTGATGCAGTAAATTATTGAAATATGACATACTATATTGTACTCTTTTTCCTTCATTAAGATTTTTCCCATAGGGTTTTTCTTAGTTAGGTTTTAATGAGGCATTATTTTGATCCTGAAGTATCAAACTCTTATAAGAAATATCATTTTAGTATGATATTTATGATTTCACAAGTTGCACTTTTTTTCCTCGTTCAAGGTTTTTTCCCACTGGGTTTTTCTAATAGAGGTTTTTAATGAGGCAAATCTATATCGATTGAATCGATAAATGCAAGCGAGATAATAATGAGGGGGAGCAATCATCATACATGTTTCGAAACGGAAATTTTCAAATTATCCGAGCATTCAAGATTTTGAAGACGCATATTCAAGGGGGAGTGTTATAATATATGTATATTATGAAGTGAATATGCTTGTACATTGTTTTGTTTAGTCCCACATCGTGGGATAAGTTCAAGTGAATATGCTTGTACATTGTTTTGTTTAGTCCCACATCGTGGGATAAGTTCAGACCTTACCTCTGAAGCCCTTATATAAAGTAGGCCATGTAATGTAAATAGAGATCGATTCTCTGAATGAATAAAATTGTTCTCTCTCTCTCCAATGGCTTCTATTTTTCTTTATTCTATAACAATAAGCCACTTGTTGCGAATACCAATTGAAATTGTGAGTCGCGTGCTTTATGGCTTTGTTTAAGATGTTTCGCTGCTCTGCCGAAATCGTGCAAGAAACACTTGAAGTAGCAATGTCTCTAGAATAAAGCGGCCTAGCCTCATTGTATCGCAATATTTTGTATTGTCTTCTGAAGATAGTCGACTCACTAGCATCCTGCTTTTTATTTTTTATGATATTGTTTAAACAAAAACAGCAATGATATAGAATGAAGATGACGTTTGGAAAAACTGTTTGTTGTGCTCTATCTTGATCCATCTATTTATATGTTAAACAAATGGATATTTCCTAAGTCACGAAGCATGTTACTAAGTTGTGGGAAGAGCGTTGAATGGATCCGGTTTTTATCGGGTAAAAAAGAAAACATTTGTAACGTTACCATTTTAAATAAGAGAAAACTTCCAAAAATTTCTATCAAAAATAAAGAGTGCTACACCACATTAGTCCAATCCGATCATATCCATATAAAGTCAAGTCGAGTCTTTCGATCGTTGCGCACGTGCATGTGTGATGGTCATGCATGGCCTTCCTCAACATAGAAGAAAACATAGTGTTCTATATTTCTCTTGAAAATTATATGTTTAAGTAGATTACTTTTATAGTTCCCTACAATTGGGATTATTCACAAATAGGAGTCTATATCCTCACTTCTTGTATTTTCAATAATTCATTTATTTTTTCAAAATTTTTATCAATCTCCCACTTGAATATTGAAAAATATGTTTCTCGAGCAATTTCTGAACTTATAAAACTATGCATAAACAAGCTATCTTTCGACTTGGACTTTTTCATAGTGAGTAATATTCAGATTATATTAGAGTGAGATGTGGTCTTTAACTCTATTTCTAACAACAAACCACACACAACCTTTCTAGAGTGCATTGAATGGTCGTGCATTAAAGAACATGCATGTCTTTCCCAGTTTAGTGAACGCTACAGGAAATATCCTCAAATTTCATAGGAAATGACCACATTTCCACATTCATGTAGGTAAATCTATCAAAAATACTCTTATATCTAGATACTCCACTCAACATAGAGCATATATTTCATAAAGAGTTTCCATCAACTCATCCCTTTATTGCTTAAGGAATACGTGCTTCTATTTGAACAAAATAGCATGTTCAATTTATATCATTTCACAACTAATCATTACATATTGAACCTAGTTTTCTGGGATCTCTAGTCATTAGGTGGAGTTACCATTATGAGCAACCCAACATTATAAGGACGATAATCTTATTCTACTTGATGTTTTAAAGACTCTCTAGCTAGTTCTTTAGTCAAAGGATCAACCAAATTCCCATCGGGGCGTACATGATCCATTTTAACATATCGTTAAAAGAGATACTCTCTTATAGTACCATGCTTTAGATGTGTTTGTCATCTTACAGTTATAATAACGATTCGGTAATATCACAATGTATTAATACAATTGGTATTTGTTTTAACCACAAAGGGATCTCAACTAGCAAATCACTAATCTACTTATTTACTAGTTGTAGCTAGTGCTATCATCCAAGACTCCATGAAGAATTGAGCCGAAATAGTATGTTATTTCTAGGAAACAACTCCACTTTCTATGCTAAAAATATAACCACATTTTGCTTTGGAAGCATCAGATAAAATGTTTAAGTTGCATCGTTATATCCTTCAAGGATGGCTAGAAACTTCTGATAATATAATCCAAGGTTCGTGATTCTTTCAAGATATCTCATAGCCCTTTAAACAACATGTTAGTGCTTAATACTTAAGCTACCAATAAATCTACATAATAATCCCCATGATATAAGCCATGTCAGGTCCAGTACAATCAGTGACGTACCGAAAGCTACCAATGATGCTCACATAATCAGATTTTCTCACATACTCACTAGTGTTTTCAAATAGCTTCACACTAGGATCATACGGTATGATAGTAGGTTTGCAATTAAAGTAATTGTGTTTCTTTATTATCTTCTCCATATAATGAGATTAATCCAAAGTTCTCTTTTAGACCGATCAACCTTATTATCAAGGATTACACTCGCAACTTCAGTAACTTTTATTTCAAGATGAGGATATAATATGGATTTATTAGACTTTACAACATGAATATTTGAACCAAATATAAGTAAATCATCCATATATAAACATATGATAGTGCATATGTTATTCCCAGATTTATAAGAAATACATCTATCACTTTCAGTACTTTAGAGCCACAAGATATAACTAAATTATCAAATTTTTCGTGCGATTGTTAAGTTGACTTTTTAAGATCATGTGACAAAAATGTGCAAACATTATGTTCATGGCCGGTGATAACAAAACTTTCAGGTTAGTCTATGTAAATTTCTTCTTCTAACTCACCATTCAAGAAAGCTGTTTAACATTTGTTTGGTGAATTAACAAATCATAAATTAAAGTAAAAGAAATCACCACTCAAATTGATGTTATTTTAGTAACTAGTGCAAAAGAATCAAAAATTTAAATGCTCTCTCTTTGTCTAAATTACTTGGCTACAAGATGAGTCTTTTATACACATGCACACATCAATATATACATATTTATATGTGTGTGTATTTATATATGTATGTAAATGCAATATGACTTAATTTCATTTTAGGTATCCACATACAACATGTATTTTTAAATCCTGGAGGTAAATATACTAAACAAGTTTTATTAGATTCAAGATATTTCATTTCATCATTAATAACTTCTTACCAAAAGTTTGAAACTAAAAAGACAAAGCTCCTTTAAGGTTAGTAGGATCCCCTTCTAATGTATATGCATAATGTTATGGACCATGACCTTTAGTTACTCTAGCTCTGTTACTTCTCCTAGGTTCAGTTTATATTCCTCAATTTGTTCGTTATTCCTAGCTGAAATATTAGCAATAGATGTGCCTCAAATATTTCTCAATTTAAATGAGAATTTATTTTCAAAGAAATCAACATCATTTGATTCGATAGTAACATGGACATTCAAATCATAAAACCTATATTCTTTGCTTTTAATTGCATATCCAATAAAAACACATTCATATGCTCTACTTTCCAATTTAATTCTATAAGGATCAGGAATATGAACATATGCCAAATAACCTCATCTTCTAAAATAAGATAGGTTAGGTTCACAATTTTTTAAAATCTCAAAGGTGAAATTTTTCCCTTAGATTTAGGAACTCTATTTGGTACATGACTAACAATTAAAAAAAAATTCCCCCACCAACGTGAGTAGCACCAGAATTCAATAAAACGGCCACTCCATATCCAGAAATGTCATATTTTTTCTTTTAATTTTGCCATCCGTTTCACGTGAATATGATGTGGTTTATTCATGATTTATGCCATACGATTATAAAGCCCATGAAACGAGCTAGATACATATTCTATTTCTCTATCGCTATGAATTTTCTTAATTTTATTACTATACCGATTTTCAATTTTGATGATAAAACATAAATAGTGCACCACTTTTATTATTCATGAAACATACATAGGTAAAATTAGAGCAGTTAATTTTTTTTGAAATGGTACTTTATATACAACAAATCATTGGAACAACATATCTCATGTCAATAAATGTTCGAAAGCAAGTTTCGAAATTGTGACCTCTTGCACCAAAGCCAAATCAATTAACCACTTGGATAATGGTGCTTATCATTAGAGCAGTTATTAGTAAATGTAATAAAGTAGTGTTTTCATCCTTAGTTGATGTACCATTAAGTTCACTACTATCAAAACGGAATAATCTAAAGGTTCTAACGATCTAAATATAGATTTATGTGGAGTCTTTGTTATTTACACTTGGTTATAATATTCACATTTTCCGAAATCACTCACTAATATTTTAGAAACTAATTCTAAGTTACTCATATTATGAATTAGTCACTTATTGACATGCCAAGTCTAGCATGCCAATTATAAAAATCACATAACACGTACGTATAACTACCAACTTTATTAAAATCAACATTCAACCTAAACATTTCATCAATATAGCCTTAACTAACAAAAACACCATTCATGGCGACGGTATACAAATCGGACCCTATAGTTTGAGTAAAGTCATATTTATTTAAAAAGAATCAAGATACTAAATTCTTTTATGGCACATGCCTTACATCTTCCAGCAATAAGGTCTTTCCGAAGGTAAACTTCAACTCTACAATACCAGTTCCACCAATAGTATGTTGGATCTAGCCTCTTTGAGAGTGAGAAATGGGTAAATTTCTAAACTAAATTACTTTTTTGGATGATAATGAGCCTACATAAACTATTAGTTAATATTAGATCCAATCCACATTTTAAAATAATTTCTCATTTTATTTTAAAATGTTTATTTACTTATATATATGATGTATATTTTGGATATTATGTATGTATGTATAAATATTCCTAAACTAACATGACAATATGATAAATAAAAGCATGTGGATACACACATACCACTGCTAGAAACAACATTGTTGCATTTCTGTATCTCTTAGCATTGCTGCTAGAAATAACAAGCACTTCATCTTTCTGGTCTTGTATCCAAGATTCCTCAATATGGAGGTAAGTAATCATACTTTCGAAGGAAAACTCCTTAGTCTTATGCATGAGAACGATTTAAATCTTTTCAATAGGAGGCAACTTATCTATCACTGCAGCAACTTAAAACTATTCATCTAAAGTCATATCTTATGAGATGTAATAGTTGCAAAGGTCATCGTCTAAGCAATTTAGAACAGAATTGTAGGAGTAGTCATGGATGTTCTTGTCCTACAATTCCTTTTTCTGATCATCTGATCATCTATTGGTTGTTTGGAAAGAACTGGCTACTTAATTATCAAAACGTACTCCACATTTTTTAGTGTTAGATAAAATTGTGTTTTCTTCCGTCGATTGATATATAGGCCCTTAAATTTGAATGGTTTGTTCGCATCAAAGGTAGTAAAAACAGAGAAGTCATTGGTAAATGAAGCCATGGTTTACTAACCATCTTAAAATTTTTGCTGCAAGAATGCCGGTTGTATTGTCTTTCTGGTCGAATTGCATGCTTTGTCGCTTTTTTTATACGTTTCGGCACTCTGCAAAAATCATGCAAGGCAAACTAGAAGCAGCGTCGCCTCCAAGATAAAACAAGCTATTCTAACTGTATAAGTAGTCTTTTGCACTAAAAACCATCGATTCACTAGTGCTTCATTTTTTTATTTCATGATACTACTCGAACATAAGTAGTAATGACAGAGAATGGATAAGTCAATTGAAAAAAAAATGTATATTGTTCTCTATCTTGATTCATGTATTTATAAAATTAAATAGACGAGGATATTTTATAACTAAAATATAAAATAATGGAGCATGTCAATGAGCATTGACAGGAATGTTGAACGGATTTAGTTTTTACTAAGCCAGAATAAAGTTTGAAATGTTAAAATTTAAAGAAAAAATATCAAAAAGATTTCATATATTTCTCTTGAGAATCCTATATTTAAAATGTTTCTTTTATAGCTCCCTACAATATAGGGCTATTCACAAATATGAGCCTCTATCCACTCTCATATTTTTAATAATTCATTTCATTTTTCAAAAATTTCAACACTACTTGATATATATTGGTTTTGAAAATTAAAGTCTTGGGTTATAAATTAATATGTTTATTAGATAGAGGAAACATGTTCACACAAGGAGAGTTATTAAATACACAATTTTGAAAATAAAAAACAAGTAACTATGCTATTAATATAGAGTTTGGTTTCTGTAGCACTAAATCCCCTTCTAATTTCTTACAATATCAACCGTCACACTTTTTAATTCTTCTTTTCATGCATAGTTCTCACTTCTCCCATTCCTCCCTTCCCATTTAAACCCTAATTATTCATGTCCCCAGTTTGAGCCTTTTACCCACCATCAATATTGACCTCTCCTTCTACCAGCCTTGCCAACCACTTCGAATCCGAATCTCCCACCAATCGATTGGCAGCTAACTTCTCCTTACCACACTTTTTGAAATTATTCATCCCATCGTCAGTAGGTATTCATCTTCCCCGAACGTCAGAATATTTATCGCTAAGGCAGCGTCGTCAGGTAACCTTCAAAGGTGCTAGTTCTTCTCCCATTGTATGTACTTCTTTCTTTTTTACCGTAATTGTGATATTTAGATTTAGCTCAATTTTCTAAAATTCCTAAATTGGTGAAAAAATTAGGTTTGAAAATCATTGATTATTAGAAATCCTTGCAATGTAGAAACCTTTCATTTGCATAAAACTTGGTAATATGTTGAATCGTGATATATGCCTTCAGCTTCATAAGTAGTTTGGGTGTTGTCACTCTATAAAACTTTATGACTACCATAGTGTTACATAACAATATTTACTGAAGAAACTTATAATGGTATAAATTACATTATTTTACTTTAAGGTCAACTCGTGTTTAATGACTTCCAAGTGGTACTGATCTTCGAAACATGTTATTGAACTTTGCATTTTGATATTCATGGTTGTTTTACTCAATGCGATACAATAGATTTTTGCTGATTTGGCAAAAGGAATATGATTTTATTTACTGGAAATCATGATTGCTAATCTTTATAACCCTCTGTGTGAGTTAATCCATGTTGATTTTGTGATTTTTACTTGCTACAATGTTTGAGAAGTTATAAATTTTATACTTCTTTTCTGAAAAGAAGGAAGACAACATTTTTATTCTACTTATGACATATATTGATGAGGTTATGTAATACATTAACAACGCAACATGAATTGGATAATGAATTTTTTTTTTGCTTGTATTCAAAGTTCCTTTTCGGTTGCTGTTAATAATTTTAACAAATTTTTATGCTTATTTCCATCAACAAATGTGGATTGGCAATGGATACTTGATGCATTTGATGTTCTGTTGGAATATATTACCAGGAATATGATACATACATGTTTTCCGTCATTGTTTTGACAATTTTATAGTTTTCTATTTCCCTTAACAAATATCGATTTAGCTTACAGATCCTGTTATCTATATAATTTTCAATATAAAAAATTAGGCTACGAGTGATAACATCACAAAGGAGTTGGTGTTATTAGATTCTATGTCGAAGATCAACAATGTCGCACTTCATCACTACGGTGTCATACCTCTTGGAAACATATCCCTTTGGTGACGTATCTCACAGCACTTCGTATGAAAATCAATGACGTATCTCAAAGGTTTTACTCCTCATTCACACTGCACTTCATCACTTCGCCATTCATCAACATTGCATTTCACTGAAAAAGATAAAGATCGACGTCACCGTATCTCATAAAGAGATACAATTTGCCCACGCCACATTTCATGCCACATTAAACTCTATTCACATCGCGCTCTATCATGTCGCTTTGCTTCGATGACACGTGATGACCTCTCATTTGGTATAAAGCCCCAGGACCATGCTAGCAGCATCACATGCTGATAAGGCTGGGAAGGATGCCGCTCTGAATCAAACATGATTTATTACCAACATCGTGCTCAATTGACGTATACTTTTATCAATAACGATAGCATGAACGTCGCTACTCATTAATACCAAACCTCTTTAGTATCGCTTGTTATTAGTACTATCACCATCTTCTATTAAGGCCAGCTTGTTGCTGACACTGATCTAGAAATGTAGTTCGGGACTAATGATGCTGCTACTCAAACAACCTTATAGTTCATTGAAGCTGCCTATCATGAATGTCAACGTCCATGTCATTATTAACATCGAAAGCTACGACAATACCGCTTCTCAACTGTAATTCTCCCCCATGATACTGCTATACAATACCACTTTCCATCAGTGGCGATACCATCGAGTCTCAAACAATACCACTTTGCTTCCACGTGGAATAAGCAATGCAGCAGGTTAGAGAGACCAAGATGAATATTGTGCTAAATCAAAATCGCCTCATCCATAGGCATCATATTATGAGTCGGCTATGAAGATCTCATCAATACTTACCTCGCTTTAACTCCATATCGCCGTCAACTAATAAGAAGCGCCAACAATCAACATCGAGAGTCATCAAAATTAGATACCATACCATAAGAGGACACTCCTTCACAACGCTGCCCAATGATAGCATCGCTCCTTATCAATGCTCGGTGCCGCCTTTTATTGGTATTATCCAAAGAAGAAGCTAGTGCCAAGCATTGTCGAAGTCGACCTTGCCGAAGACATGAGAGGCGGAGTAGAGCTATTCATCCCCTATATATATGGACCTAGGGGTGCTATTTTGGAGAATAATTTTTCATTTTCTCCCTCTTTTTTTAAACCAAACCCTAAATCAAATTGGGGACAAATCTTACTTGACTATAATCATATACGAGTTAAATGAATAAGGACTTGGACATATCATTGACTTCGATTATGTCCTATTTCGAACATTGTTGATATGGACTTGCATATATATATATATATATACATATATATATATAAACTTATCTTGATCAAACTCAATGTGGACTGTTTAGAAACGCCTTGAACTATGACAGCATATATGTGCATAATTATATGAACATAGGACTTCGAATATAAGAACGAATTACATAGTCCATTATCGAGCCTAATGGACTATTGCATAAATTTGTTACTTGTTTTCTATATCTGTTACGAAAAGATGACGTAGCATAGGTCTTTTTGGAATATTATCCTCGAAAGCCCATATAGAATTTTGAATATAAAAACTTTAAATGGCCTTAAGGAATCTCATGCACAATGATCCTAGGAAATAAGTGGACTTCCATACATTTTTCCTTAAAGGCATTTTGCCATCACTAATCCGTCCTTTAATGATTCCATCATGCACGAGTCTTAAGTGATGAATTGGTCCTTGATGATATAACTAAGTCAATATTGATTTAGATATGCTTGATTATGTTACCATATTTGTTTAATTCGAGGAATATTTCATCATTATTGGCATCATGAATGTTATAGCAATTTTTGGTCTAACGGATCAAATTTGCAAAAGCTTTTGTATCTGGTTCTTTGTTTAATACATGTTCCAATATGCATCTAGATGTTAAAAATTTCAAACTCCCAACATCTAAGTGAATGTTGAATAGGCTCCACACAAACAGCATTTTAATGAGATTATTTTTAAATTCATTAATTGCTGACATAAGTGAAGATGCATTATTAGCGTTGTAGCAACAATGGATTTATCTTTTTCATAATGACAATTTTCAATGGTGCATTATTATACCTAAATTTGTCAAATAGCTTCTCCTATATGTTTTCATATGTATAGAGGAGTGAGTTTTCTTTAAGCTTTTTCTATACGTAATCCAATTTTCAAATTTCTTATTATTTATGTTTCGTGGTATTAAGTTTAAATGTAGAATTGTATATTAAATTAATATATATAATTTTTCATTTTGCACATAAAGTAATTTTCACTACATTATGGTATTAAATTATTATGGTAGTATCTGATTATGCATTAATAGGGTACTAGCATTCAAAACAGTAAATAATTGAGTTACTACTTACTGCGAAATCAAACTATCTGTAGGTGTGTATGCCTTCAGTAGAGGTATACATCTAATCATTTACATATTCAATATAAAGTGAATAACAACAAGACATTATCGACAAGATATGCTAGCATGAAGGGACATCTATGAATTGAATAAAGCATAAGCGATGCTTTTTGATCATTTGAATTTTTTTTGATATACTTACTAAGGGAAGCCTTCCATTGTAAGGTCTAAAAGCTTGAAACATGCGGGAAAAATACAACAAATTAGTGAAAGAAAATTCTTAACAACTATTGAGGTGATTTAATTCAATAATCATGACTTGAAACCTGTCATATGCATTGGTTTTAGTAATCATTAGATGCTTTGATTTTCAGGCATCATAATATGGTTATCCTTTAGAAATTTCATCAAACTTTCATTGTCATCTTTTATTATGATTTGACAATAAGCCAGATTTTGCTTATCTTGAAAACATTTTCAGGTATCTTCTTATTCAAGAAGGTTGATGAAAAGTCTTATGAACTATTTCATTACGTTTAGAGC
The DNA here is from genome assembly GCA_030765085.1 of Allium cepa. Taxonomy (NCBI): domain Eukaryota; kingdom Viridiplantae; phylum Streptophyta; class Magnoliopsida; order Asparagales; family Amaryllidaceae; genus Allium; species Allium cepa. The sequence goes on along the minus strand of CM060940.1, from coordinate 69,767,944 downwards.
ATTTCATATCATGAACTTTGATATTATACTAACTATAGTACTAATTATGATACATGTGCTCAAATAGACACTGACCATTTATATTTCTTTTCGGTGTCTAATTTAATGAATATGTAGTGCTTTGCACTAAAGGCAATTAGCTTAATTATTTGACTGAGTTAGATGCTAGCATAATAGGAAATAAGTCGCATAAATTTCACTGAAGGCATATGACGTATATTATAGTTTCATATTATGCAAGTATTTATATTGTTTAATGTTATATTATAGTTGCTACCGTCTCATTCAGCTGCCTCTAAGAATATTTTTGCCCATGCCATACCAACTTACTGATCTATATTTTTTTATTGACCGTGTTGACGAGTTAAATGTTAATTTATACTTAAATACTTATTTCTTTATTTATTGAGCTTGGTCAAAAGAATCTACCGTTATTCCATCACCGTCGTTGTGAAAGTAATGTCAAGTAACACTTGATTCTTATTTATAGTTCTATCACAACCAGATATATTTTTTACATTTCTATATCAATATTACATTTTATTATATACAGTACTAGATATAAGTGGTCAATTGTATCATCACCATTATCATAGGTGAAAAATAGAAACATGGATGTAATTATGCCCAATTTTTTTATTTTTTATTCACTGGGTTTACTTTTCCTTTTATCCTAATTCCCCAATTACTATACCTAGAGTTTACAAAAAATTAATGGAAATGATACCACATAATTATGAAAATAAAACCTTGGGATGGGCATGCGTTTTCACAAAATATATTACCTATGTGTTTAGTAGCATGAGTGAAGATTTTTCATTGTCTTAGGTAATAAATTTAATCCCCTGAATTGAAAATGAACAAGACACTTGACCTGTAAATGCAAAAGTGTCTAATTAGTCTCACAATACACATAAGTTAAAAACATGTATCCTTTTTCTTAAAATATATGATATAAGGTAAGTTTGGTTGCATTGGTAATAAAGAAATTTTTGTTTGAACTAAGTATATGGCCCTTGCAACTGCACCTCAAATATGATAGCACATCAGCCTTCGATATTGTTGGACTAGCTCTTACATCAACCCTCGATATCTATGGACTAGCACTTACACCAATCCTTTATGTGCTAACTCGGCTGCATAACATGGTGAAATATTTCATGCAAAAATGTGCATGATGTCGCAACATTTATGATGGATTATGGATTTTTCTTATAAGAGGTAACATAACACATTTTTATATTGTTTAAAAGCAAGTGTAGCTATGATTCAGCTATGCTTAGCAGCACCTGTAGCATGTTTAGTGCTGCTAACCTATTACAACAGAAGATAGATACATAGAAATGTTAATATGGTAACACTGGGTGTTGTTTTGAAAGCATATAAATCTAAGTAGAGACAAAATTTAGTTGTATATCTTTGGATTGTAAATCTATGTAAGCTTGTGCAACTCCTTGATTTCTAGATAAAGAACGAATGGATAATGTTTTGTTGATGGTAAGTAACTACCTGTTGTATTTGTAACATATTTTTAATATCAATTTTGAATTTAAATAATTTCTACGATGGTAAATATATGCGGTTTTTGACAAGCACCATTGTCCTAGTGGTTAGGTGATTCGACTTCGGTGCGAGAGGTCACAAGTTCGAAACTTATGTAGCGTGATTCGAACATATATTGACATGTTATTTGTGTTATGTTGTCCTAGTGACATGTTGTACCTAACTACCATTTCAATATATATATATGTGTGTGTGTGTGTGTGTGTGTGTGTGTGTGTGTGTTTGCACCAAAAATGGTCACAAACACTCAATTGACTATGAAAGCACCCGTTCACAATCATAGATCACAGACAGCGAGTATGTAGAGAACATAGATATAAAGAATACTCGAAATTTCAAAGAAAAGTAGTAGAAATACACGATTTATAGTAGTTCGGCAGTGTAGCCTACATCCGCTTTGAAGGTTGCTGCTTTATTGATTTTTATTCGCTGATTACAATGAGTTACGACTGATTACAACAATACAATTGAAGTGTAGTGATGATTCTGGCAGTGTCTGGACGTAGAAGAGCCAAACGGATCCTTTTTCTGTAAGTTATGGGCTGCTACTTATAGGCGTAGGCTGCAAATATCTCGCACTGATCTTGGAAGTACCATTCTCCCAAGTGGGCGGGCCCACACGATCGATCCCATGTCATATGCACTCTGTCCGTGATCGATACGAACGAATTTCGTATCGATCAAGATTTGATACAATCGAGTCAAAATTGAGCAGGAACGTTCTTTAGGTTGTACGCAAGCTCCTGTGAAAATTTGGTAGCATTTGGACTTGTAGATTGTGCGATATGATTGATGAAAGTTTGGGTTTGTAGGTTGGCTGCCATGTTCGTATCGATAGCCTCATATCCATGGATGCCGATCTGGTTCGCATCGATATCTTCTTTGTATCGATCGAACACGTGTTGATGACGCAGAGCGATAGTTCGGGCGAGATCCACTTTTTGCGCCGTATGACCGTGTCTTATGGTCGACCTTGCCCTCTTCGTATCCATTGCTTTCAAGCTTCTTCGTATCGATCCCTGTCTTATTTCGTATCGATGCCGAGACTTCCTATTCGTATCGATGCTTCTTATTTTCTTCGTACCGATTAAGTGATCGATAGGAAGTATGTTGCTGTTGCATGATATGAACTAGAGGGTCTGGAAGGATGGATACAAGGTGATCTATATGGACTGGGGATTAATGCGAAGTGGTTGGCTTGATGAAGCATGCGACTTCGTATCCATCAAGACCATGCCTATCGTATCGATCGATGAATGTTTGATACGATACACTTTTCTAATGGCTACTGCTTCATATCCATTAAGTTCATCCCATTCTTCAAATCGACGCTTGGTCTGTGGTTCCATATTGATTTTTTATAGTCGACACGAATTGGATAAGCAATACGAAAGATTCTCATGCCATGGATATGAAACAAGGTTTCTCCATGAATACGAACTGGCTGCATTTTACGTGAAACTTAGTGGATACGAACGAGATTGTTATGCGGCTATGGTTATGAATTATATGGACACGAATGTGATGCTTCTATCCATGGGTACGAACTAGCCGTATTTTGTTTGAGAATTGACGGTTACGAACGAGATGAATGTGGCAGTGGTTGTGTAATGGATACGAAACCGATCGATGAGAAATGATGGATACGACCCGATCAATGCGAAATGATGGATACGACCCGATCGATACGAAATGGCGGATGTGAGTGAGTTGATTTCCTTGGTTTGCATCGATCATATATTGAGCACACAAATGACGATTGACTTGAAATTTGAAATGTCGACTATCGTAGCTTTGCTTGTGTCATCTTATCAATTATAGCTTCATCTGGACTCGGATGAAATTTATCGACATCCATAGCTGAACTGTACATAACTGACAATCAAGGAGAAATATCTTTGGTTTTCAGTTAATCTTTTGGTATCACGGTCTTGCTAAAAGACGAGATAACACTTGCCCTCCATAACATGGCTTGCGATAGGAAGGTGTGTTTTGTAATGTCATAAGCTAGACGTTCGTATCCTGTTGATGACCAATAAAAGAGACTGATAGTCTTACCAGACTAAGAATGACGATCGTTCGAGATCGTATGTCATTCGGGGTTGTATGTGACCGTTCAAGGTCGGGTGTCGTTCGCGGCAAATGGTGACCGTTCATGGTCGGTTGCCGTTCAAGGGGAATTTTGACCGTTCGCGGTCGGGTGCCGTTCGAGGCGAATTATGACCGTTCGTTCGAGGCGAATTATGACCGTTCATGGTCGGCTGCCGTTCGAGGCGAATTGTAACCGTTCGCGGTCGGGTGCCGTTCGAGGCGAATTGTAACCGTTCGTGGTCGGGTGCCGTTCGAGGCGAATTGTGACCGTTCATAGTCGGGTGCCATTCGAGGCGAATTGTAACCGTTCGCTGTCGGGTGCCGTTCGAGGCGAATTGTGACCATTCATGGTCGGGTACCTTTCGAGGCGAGTTGTGTGTGCCTAGGGGGACTTAGTATCATTAAGGTCAGATTTCACGTTCGAGTGAGTTTCTGAATTGTTTGTTATGCCGGTTTATCGCCGTCTCAGAGCATGCCTGAGAACCGTTCGCGATCCCATACATGAGTAAGTGCCTTAGCCGTTATGGAATCACAATAGCAGACTTACATTCATAATGAGTCTTTCAATAGAAATGTCCAACAAAATCAAGTCCAAAACATGAGAAATAGAAAACAAAAGCAAAACAAGGACGTCAAAGTGCAAACACCCACGCTGATGCGATTGATAGTCATATAAGAGCATGCATGAGGACCGTTTGTGATCCTGTACAAGTGTAAATGACCTAATCGTGTTGGTATAGCGATTGCCACTTATTTGTCATTATTATGATTAGTTGACGACAAGCTGACACCTCGACCAGGAGCCACCTTCATTTGATGCAGATAGTGGTTGCTCTCGTTCCACCATGGTTGTTCACCTTCTCATATATTGCGATAGCAGAACATTCCGGATATGTCCTTCTATGTCATCCCTCAAGTGTCTGCTATTACTTGTGCTATGGCCGCTTAGTTCGTGGAATAAGCAGTACTTGTTTGATTTCCTATCATTGTTGGTCGGATCTCTCCTCATTGGCTTTCGATAAGGAACCTTCCCCCTAGTGTCCAGGTAGATCCGTTCCAAAATCTCGTTCAGTTCTGAATAAGAGGTGAATCTCGACTCTTTTCGCGGCTGCTTTGACTCACCGTAGCTATCCTCTGCTTTCGGCTTCCCTCTATTCTTGTTCGAATCCTTTTCGGAAGGATTTTCGCCTTTGACTGCATAAACTTCTACTCCCTCTCCTTCCTCTCTTTCAACATTTGCAACTTCTAATCGTAGAAATCCTTCGGCCTTATGATAAAATTCCCCTAAATCCATAGGTGGATCCCTTGTCAGTGAATTTTTGAACTCTATTTTATCAGCTATGCCAGATACAGCTGCCATTAAGACCATGGATGGATCTGGACGATCCACTGATGCACTGCTGCATTAAATCGTGTTATAAAGTTCTTCAAAGACTCTTCGGTCTTCTGCTTCAATGTCGCTAGACTCATCACATTCTTGTGCCTTGAGATGTGAACTCTGAACTGCCTCATGAACTTCTCAGTTAGCTTGGTCCCTGTTCTAACGGAGCCACTTTCCAATTTCCCGAACCATAACACTGCTACGTCTGCCAGATACACTGGGAAACACCGGGCCATGACCTCCTCCGATGCCCCCAGTACTTCTATATGTCGCATATACCTCGTTTGATGAACAACAGTGTCTGTCCTTCCATCGTGCACCTCCAATGTCGGTAGCTTGAATTCTAGTGGATTCTTGACTTGCCTAATTGCGGGAGCGAAAAGGCTACTGTTAACATCTTCCAGATCTCTATTCACTAGTCTGCCTCTCTTGCCTCGTCTGACCATCTCTGTCAGTCTATCACTATCGTCAAGCTGTAGTCCTTGTCCGTTGCCTCCGATCTGCCCCCCGAGTTCACGAGGGAATCTTGGAATCTATTCTCTTGGACGGGCGTCCATCCCTCTACCAATGCCATGGTGAATAGCTCCACCGTGTATTCTGCCTGAGGTTGGATCAACATGCTCCTGGGGAGTTCCCCTAGCTATGGGGCTGCTCCTGATGGTCCCACTCTGTTTTGAACTCTGGTTGTTCCATGCTCCCGATCTCTATCTCCAGCATCTCGTGCAATTGTGTTAACTTGATTCTACATTCCAGTTTGTCCTGCTTGTCGAAGCAGATTCTGCATCATCTCCTTTTTCCATTTTAGCATCCCCTCATGCATAGCTTCCATCATCATCTCCATCTCGTCTCGGGTGATGAAGGTCGAGGCTTGATACGCTCCTGAGGAAGCCTCATGACTTTCTTTATGTTGGCTTCTTTCTGCTCTTGGCCTCCTTGCTGATTGCTTCGTCATTGCTTTCTAGATCTAAGTCCTTAAGTCTTCAGATCCAACATCCAAACTGCAGAATCCCTGCATGCTAGCTTTCTCAGTGAAAGGACCAAAATGTTTGCGCCAAAAATGGTCACAAATATCCAATTGTCGATGAAAGAACCCGTTCATAATCACAGATCACATATCACAGATAGCGATTATGAAGAGAACATAAATATGAAGAACACTTCAAAGAAAAGCAGTAGAAATACACAATTTATAGTGGTTCGGCGTTGTAGCCTACGTCCACTTTAAAGGATTGCTGCTTTGTTGATTATTATTCTCTAGTTATAATGAGTTACCACTGATTACAATAGTACAATTGAAGTGTAGTGATGATCCGGCGGATTCTGGACGTAGAAGAGCCAAAAAGATCCTTTTTCTGCAGGTTTTGGGTTGGTATTTATAGGTGTAAGCTGCAAATATCTCGCACAGATCTCGGAAGAACCATTCTCCCACATGGCGGTCCCATAAGATCGATCCCATGTCATCTGCACTCGGTCCGTGTTCGATACGAACGAATTTCGTATCGATCAAGATTTGATCCAATCGAGTCGAAATTGAGCAGGATCATTCTTTAGGTTGTACGCAAGCTTCTGTGAAAATTTGATAGCATTTGAACTTGTAGATTATGAGATATGATCAATGCAAGTTTGGGTTTGTAGGTTGGCTGCCATGTTCGTGTCGATAGCCTCGTATCCATGGATGCCGATCTGGTTCGTATTGATATCTTCTTTGTACCGATCAAACACGTGTTGATGACGTGGAGAAATAGTTCGGGTGAGATCCATTTTTTGCGTTGTATGACCGTGTCTTATGGTTGGCCTTGCCCTCTTCGTATTCATTGCTTTCATGCTTCTTCGTATCGGTCCCTGACTTATTTCATATCGATGCCACGACCTCCTATTCATATAAATGCTTCTTATTTTTTTCGTACCGATTAAGTGATCGATACGAAGTATGTCGTTGTTGCATGGATGCGAACTGGAGGGTCTAGAAGGATGGATACAAGTTGATGTATATGTACTGGGGATCGGTGCGAAGTGGTTGGCTTGATGAAGCATGTGACTTCGTATCCATCGAAATCATGCCCATCGTATCGATCGATGAATGCTTGATACGATACACATTTCTTGTGGCTACTGCTTCATATCCATTAAGTTCATTCCATTCTTCGTATCGACGCTTGGTCCGTGGTTCCATATTGATTGTTTATAGTCGACACAAATTGGGAAGCGATACGAAGGATTCTCATGCAATGGATACGAAACAAGGTTTCTCTATGGATATGAACCGGCTGCATTTTACTTGAAACTTAGTGGATACAAACGAGATTGTTATGCGGCTATGGTTATGAATTAGATGGACACGAATGTGTTGCTTCTATCCATGGATACGAACTAGCCGCATTTTTCTTGAGACTTGATGGTTACAAATGAGATGAATATGACAGTGGTTGGTGTGATGGATACGAAACCGGTCGATATGAAATGATGGATACGAACCGATCGATGCGAAATGATGGATACGACCCGATCAATACGAAATGGCGGATGCGAGTGAGTTGATTTCCTTGATTTGCGTCGATCATATCTTAAGCACATGAACTCCGATTGACTTGAAATTTGAAATTTTGACTATCATAGCTTTGCTTGTCTCGTCTTATCAATTGTAGCTTGATCTGAACTCGGATAAAATTTGTCAACATCCATAGCTGACTTGTACCTAACTGGCAATCGAGGAGAACAGTCTTTGGTTTCCAGTTTAGCTTTTGGCATCACAGCCTTGCTAAAAGGTGGGATAACAATATATATATATATATATATATATGTATGTATGTATGTATGTATGTATGTATGTATGTTGTTTTGATGTGGATATTATTTTCTCTAAAAAAGTTATCTGAATTAGAAACTAACCTCTATTTTTATATTCGTATAAATCATAGACTTTTTTCCATTAATCTTGAGTTGTTGGAAATTCTATGTAGAAAAGCTCTTACTTATATATCTATTGTGAATATCAATGTTCATATTGGAATGTTTCTAGATTCAAGTGGTGATTGTGCTAACTATGCAATTTTAAAAATAAAAATATAGTTCATGTAAAACCCAGTTCACGGGTGCGGCACAATGAAAAGAGGTTTGGGTTCTGGTAAAAAGACCCAGATTCAATTCCTGCCATGTGCTTCCCTATCCTATATAAATTTACCAGGAGGATATGAGGGCTTCGATCAGTGGTCGACTTTACTATACCCTCCTCAGGAGTTTACCGAAACGCCGGGTTCTCCTGGGTTTTCAAAAAAATAAAAAAATCCATAATTACTGGTAACTTGAAATATCAATGTTGAATATTTGAATACATATAATGTTTACTATAAGATTTAACTTGTTTTTGTTTGAACAAATGTATCAAATGTACCTGTGCACGTACCATGAGTTCGCACTAGTCTTTTAACATAAATATAAATAATGAAATATTAGAATACGATAGTTTACTCTTAAATTGCCCGCTAAAAGAAAAAAAATTTGAAATAAGAACAAAAAGTTTACAACTGAAAGTAGGGTTTGAAAATTTCTTATATATTCCTAAAAATTATTCTATAACAACACTTAAGAATTATATGTTACAATAGGAAATAACTTAAATTTTGTGAAAAGCAATCATGAATGGTTGAACAATATTAGTTATGTATGCTTACAATAAAATAAGTAAACGGTTAAAGAATTTTCAACCCGGTACAATACATCAAAACAGAAGCAGTAATTCAAAAATAGTTGGGCTCAAAAACTAAAAGTTCAAACCATTCAAACACTAAAACTATATTTGAATATATTTTTCTAGCAACATTGAAAATGTTATAATTATTGACCAACATAATGTCTCTTTACAAATTATAAACAACAACAAAAGTTGTGAAACTTAAAATGACTCAAGCATACTATAATATAAAGCACGTAACAAAACATAATTAGGTTTTGGTAACAAATCTTAGCATTTCACAAGTAGCAAAAATAGTGGTGCAATTTTCAAAGTTAATAAAGGATATATTGTTGTTGGGAATTTTCAAAATTGAAAGGATGTTAAGTCCTACATTGTAGAAAATGAGGTCATATATTTGTTTAAGGATAGAACTTTCATGAGAAGGTTTGGCCTTTTGTACACTAAATTGTTTTCTCTTAAATTGAAGAGAGTGGTCCTACATCTTAACACATATATATGCCCCACCATCGCCAGCCGACCAACTGAATTGGGTCGGGTTTGAGTTTGGATCCAGAATATTCTCTTCTTCTTCTTCTTTATTTCGAAAATCCTATATTGCAAGAGACCATGAAGTTCCTTTTAATCATTGTTGAATTCTGCGTGCTCCGATAGATGATGATGCGCTTAAGAAGAACACATTCTGAATGCATTATTTACTTCTGGTTGTAATGCACATGGAAGCCTAGAAATAGCAAATGTACTCTGGATAACACTGAAAGCAAATATTGTACACCAGAAGCAAGTAACAAGAAATTTCCGGTATGCAAGTTTATAGAATTAAAATGATTGAAAATAAGTCCATTATTTGGCAAGTTAGTGAAATATTTTATAGCATAAATCAGCTCAAAGATGCCAAGATTAATCTTCCTAAATCATTTATAGTTGGAGCCATAATTTCTAGACTTCCATAATCTTGGAATAAGTATAAGGAAAAAAGTGAATCATGCGGAAACAAACTATGATTTAAAGAGTTTACAACGTCGCCTTTGCATGGAACAGCTGATAGCCGAAAAACAGAGTTTCATTCTAAGGATAATAATATTGACACAACAAATATGTTAAAGCCTAAGAATGAGACACGATATAAAAATAAAGGCCATCCCCAAAGGATAAAAATAAAGGTCATGTTATTTTTATAACAATCCCAGCTACTATGGTCATGACTATTATCTATAAAAGAAACCACCACAACAAACTGGGGCTTTAGCATTTAGAAAACGCTATTATACCTAACCGTAGTGTTTCAGAGAACGCTGTAGAACGATATGTTATGGTAGACCATAAACTTTAAATAGCAAAAACAAAAATGCTATGGAAAATAATTTTTCTATAGCGTTTTTTAGTGCTAGTAAGAAAAAACGCTATAGGAAGTATTATCTCACGGTTAGTTCCTATAGTGTTTAAACTGCACATTTCTATAGCGTTTTCTTTGCATATTTTATAGCTTTTGGTATGCTTATTTCTATAGTATTTATTTAGTTATATTATAGCGTTTGTTATTCATATTCTGTAGCGTTTTATAAACAATAACTTTTTTAAACTCTATTAAATGGAATATTAATTTATAGGTTTTATCCATCATTGTTTCAAATTTTCCCAAATATAATATCCATTCATCCATTTTTTCTTTGCGTATAAATATAAAAGATTCTCACTAATAAAAAATGTGTAAATTAAAGCACAATATTTCATATACATCGTTCAAAAAACTTTTGGCATGTTCATACAGTAGTTCATACATATCATTCGAACAATTTTTCCCATATCCATACATAGTATTTCATACATATCATTCGATCAACTTTCTAATGTCCATACATATATTTCATATATATATTTGTATCAACAACTTACTTATAGGCCAATCAAACAATTGAAAGTTCATCTTGCTTTGCTTTTGATAGTTTCTCTCCAACTTCTGCAATGATAAAATAAGCAATCTAGATGTAATAATTGTTATGTCAAACATTCAAAAACTAAAAGGATCCACTACAACAAAATAGGGAATTTGTAACGAATATAGTCGTTACAAAAAGGAATTTATTATAGATATAGTCATGAGCGGTACCGGTGTGGGGAATGTCATTGTGACACTTCATAACAGAATTTATCCGTTATTAACTTTCTCCATTACAACGGATATCGTCGTTGGTAAGAACATGATTTACAACGAATCTATTCGTTGTTAATGTCATCATTTGTAACGGACATATTCCGTTACTAAGTTTCCCTTTTCTAACGGTAATAGGCATTCCCACTACCATGCATTATCATGAAATGTTATGTTACAAACTTTGTCTTTACCAACGAATGTACTCGTTATTAATTTCATCCAACGAATATATTCGTGGCGAATTACTAATCCATATATTACTAAATTTGTACTATAATTCCTACTATAAATTATCTACTTCTATAATACAGAACATACATACATATCAAAACATACAACAAAATTATAGCGATTAAAAGCATAAACATAGCGAAACATACAACTTAAATAACACAAATGTTTGATAATAAATTAAGAAGAATTCAAAATTTCATAGGTTCATCATACATGACAAAAGAGCGTGAGATAAAAATATTACAACTTCTAACATGACTTGAGCAATAAATTCTAGACATAACAAATAGTGAACACGATACTCTGGCCAAATAACAAAGCCTCCATCAATTATATCAAATAGTTTGTAATTACCATTTTGTGGTGCTTCGTAAATAGGTGCTTCTGTATCAAACACTTTCTCCACCCATACAACTCTTTCTTCATGCACTACCTCTCTATGGTGGCACGTTTTCTATGTTCCAATATGGCCTTTAGCAACCTCTTTCAACTCTTGTGATAGTAAGATTACAGATTGTCTCTCTCTTGTGGAAGATCCAATACACATTATTGAACACATAAGCTAGCTCCATGACTGTAATTGTGGCGCTCCATATTGGAAGCAACTTTATTTCTTATTGTCACATTCCCTCCATATTGATTCATAAACTGCAACAAACTTTGTTGTATACTCATCATAGTGGAATTCATTGATTTAAATTCTTCAGCTAGTCTATCTTGTGTATTTTCAATCTTTATTTCCATTTTTTATCTTCATTCTCCTTGAAATTAGCTATTGCCATTGATGCTTGTGTAAGCTTCACTTGCTTCACAGTTGATGTTGAGCTAATTGCGTGACAATAGTTTTTTCTTTTCTCATTCCCAAAAACTTCGGCAATGGGATCATTCTCATAATCTTCTAAACTTCTACTTTCATCACTGCTCTTGAGACTAGCCTTTTTGTTTTGTCTTTCCTCTGCTGCTTCGATTAAAGCCTGCAAAATACCTAAAATTTTAACTTATCGCTAGAGATGATGGCATAGCTTGATATAACTATTGTAGTAACGTCAACAGTACTATATTGTTATCAATCTTTACATGTTCCAATTCATATGCTATGTCATATTTTCATATATGCTCATGTTTGGATTGCTATACATAAAATTATGGTAAGGCAGAGGAGAAACAAAAAATAATTGAAGGGTGGGGTAACTGACAGCTCTAATTCTCATTTCATGATTTTATACAATGTTGGTGGTGTGGCTTTATGTAATTTTCCTTCAATGTTATCTTTTAGCAAGTTCAATGCTACTGTCAATTAAATTCTCCACTATAAACCGTTTTAAGGGTGTTCTATTTTTTCAAAAAATTCAATCGGTTTATCTTCAACTTCTTTATAGTTCAATTTGACAGTTAGAGGATAACGTACATGTAGTTTTAACTCCATGCAGTGCGCATGTAGCTTTAACTTATTTTTGACTGGAGGTTGACAATAACCGACACCGTGGGTATAATACTAAACATGTTATTCATTGTTTTGTAAAAAAAAGACCAATGGAGAAAAAACAGGTAGAAAATAATTTCCTAAAGGGATAGAGCTACAACAAATATATAATTATGACATTTATGCATACTTGTTTTTCAATACTGTGAGTAGCAGAATGATAATAAACATAATATAAGTTGGGTGTATTAAAAAAATGTATAGCGAGTTGTATAATAAAATCAGAATGCAAAATGAGTCTAATACAAGCTATATTTATGCATAGTTATGGCGAGAAACATCAAGTAGTGCAACGACTAATTATGCTTATTTTTTGCGCATTTTATCATGGCTAAATATTATTGGTGTCTATGGTAGTTATAGTTGCCAGTACATAGCATTTTCTCCCATGCCTACTCACCAGTGTCAGTTATCTATAATTTTTGGATATTCTCATGAACGCATGAACCATGCTGAAACTGAATAATAAACGTCTAAAATTATAATTTAGAAAGAGCAGTGAATAAAAATTATTTTAACGGTGATAATTTTTTTATGGCAGCTTCTTATTTAAACAAAATAAATAGAACGCAACCATGGCCTAATTATATATGGATACCACTCTGTTCTTCATTTTATGTTTGCAACTCTTTCATTCAAGAGTATACTGGCCTACATTACAAGAGCAAGCTCTGAATAAGGAGTAATTATCTACTTTGATCATATAACAAAGCGTGGATTCACCCATCTATGTGGACCCATATATTTATTAAATAAAAAGGTGCAGATTTTGTATAGTGGTTCACATAAGTATTTTCAAGTCATAAATATAGCGTTCCACATAGGTGAGTAGTTATCTACTCTGTTATATTAGTAGAGCAAATAATATCTACAAATTCAGCTTTTAATTAAATAATTCATATCCTGGGAAATTTATGTTTATATTTTGATATGCCAATATAGGTGCTTGTAGTTTCCATTCTGAAAGACAGAAACCGAACATAAAACATGTGAAGGATTAAGATAACATTATATCTTTATCTACTTACAAAATTTTCAACTGCACATGGAATCACCTTCCACGTTTTTCTACTTGTATGTGCCACCTTCCAAGCCATTTTTCGTGTAATCTTCTTTCTTGGATTCTACAAAGTCTACATGTGAATAATTTCATGAAATATATTTTTGCTACTAAAAGATTAACATGAAAACTTCTGGTACATACCAATTCTTCATATACTGTAAGATAAGGTTTCCTTCCCAAGGTATGAGTCAAATTACTGTTACTTTTATTTTCGGCATTTGTCTTACATTGTTTCTTTCTCTTGTCACCATATTCGATGTCAACAAACATTTACCACCATACTTTATCAATGTCATCAGGATGATTATTAATTGCAATTTGTTTGGGTATGAGTTGTCCATCTTTTTAAGAAATCTCTTACGCACCATTGATTTTGCTGTCCTATAATATTGTGAAAACCACTTCTCCAATATTGCTCTAGCTATCAAGGGATCGATATTCACATCAAACTCCTTCTGTTGAAATAAAAAAAAAAAATTAAAAGTCAGTCCGGACACCGGTATAGGTAGTAAAAGATCAAAACTTTTAAAAAAGTACTTAAAGGCATTCTTCGTTTTTAAATTTTCCAAAATGGAGACGCATACATGCATGCATATATTCTAATTGAGGAATAACATTTTTTTCGTGATACTTTTCTTATCTTGATTGACATATACAAACATTTGTTACAAAACTTTACATTAATTTGTGGCATTATGTTTTATTCTAACCTAAGCCTAATAAGCATCTCAAATGAAAATGACTCACGTACAATGAACTCTTCTTTGTAAGTTTGTTGCTTCCATTTCTTGTTTCCCAGTTAACCTTCATATTGTTTTAATATCTCATGAGGAAATTATTGATCATAAGTAATTATTGACGCAGCTGATTAACAGAAAATCGATATAACGATGAAAATGTAGCAATCGGTGGATTGAGTATACTGCAATTTCCAAATTCGTTGATCCGAAGATACCGAATTCTAGCTATCTCTGACTCGTTGATCCGAAGATACCGGAAAAGAGATCTACGATTCTTCGACGTTGATCTCAAAAGATTCCGTGAATCGGCTTCACAAACGATAATTCGAGCGCACTCGAATGACGTAGGTGGAGATAGGAGATCACACTCGACTATCAATTAGAAGAAAGCACAAAGCAATCAAAAGGAATTTTATTCAAAAGTCAACAACTTTTACAAATGACACGACTTGCCTATTTATAGGCTTACAACTCATTACTCGACTTAAAAATTTACAACACAATGGGTACACGACTTAAAGAAAAGAACAATACAATCAGCGACTTAAAGTAACTGCCTACGACTTAATAGAACTAGGTTACAACTCATACTAACTCGGTTACGACTCAACTAAGACGAGTCAATTCCTTCACGCGATTCATCACTGTCTCGGTACGACTCAATGAAGCTTCAGTAAAAAAAAATGGCCGCGACTTATGGATAACTCGGTAACAAGCTTCGCGACTTAAAGATAAGTCGTTCGCGACTCAGAACTCTCGGCAACGACTTATGGGAGGAATTGGCACGCGATTTAGGATTTAGGTCGACTTACTGTGAAATGGAATTAGGTCGTTCGCGACATAAGGAGGTGGGGTGAAACTCGTGAATTGGGAAAGTGGAATAGGTCGCGCGCGACCTAATTTTGAGTCGCGACGTAGTTTTATCTCGGCAGAGGATAGGTCGATGGTACTGGAGTTGACTCGGTGGGGTTAAGTCGTAAGTCGGTGGGTTGGGAATGAATCGTGAGTCGCGGGTTGGGAATGAGTCGTGGATCGGTGGAGAGTTGCGATGGGTCGTGAGTCGGTGGGAGGGTTGGGTCGGAGGGGAATGAGCCGTGGGTAAGTGACGATGGACCGGCCTCCGGTTTAAGGTTTGTACTTCATCATCCTCCCCTTGTTGGACGGAATTCGTCCTCGAATTCACACTCTTGTCAACTTCATCAAGTTCTTCTCTTCCATACAAGGCATTAATATTGCGATGACGTTGAGCTCGTCTCGATGGCATGATTGAACTTCAAACACTTCAACAAATCAAAACTTCAAAAAAAATAAAAATCTTTAGACAACAAACTTCAACTTCAAAAGTTTGCACGCTCAAACTCCACTTTAACTCGGCTCGGCTCCCACTAGCTAGCACAAGCTTGCTTCGACTTAAGGCTTAGGTCTCTCGACTTCTTAACAAAGCACAACTCCAACACTTCAACACAAGAACAAGGCACGGCCTATGCTGGACTCGGCTCGGCCTCAAAACCCACTTCAATACTTTGGCGCGCAAAAATCTCCCCCACAAATTCAAACACTTTTGCACACTTTGATCCAAAAGGCTATGGATCAAATACTTCAATCTTGTTGCAACTTCAATATGAACACAGTGAACACAAACTTCAAACTTCGGTTCAAGATCGACTTAGCTATGATTGGCTAAGAGTCGCTCTGATACCAAAACTGACGCAGCGGATTAACAGAAAATCGATATAACGACGAAAATGTAGCAATCGGTGGATTGAGTATACTGCAATGCCCAAATTCGTTGATCCAAAGATACCGAATTCTAGCTATCTCTGACTCGTTGATCCGAAGATACCGGGAAAGAGATCTACGATTCTTCGACGTTGATCTTGCGCACAAGATTCCGTGAATCGGCTTCACAAACGAAAATTCGAGCGCACTCGAATGACGTAGGTGGATATAGGAGATCACACTCGACTATCAATTAGAAGAAAGCACAAAGCAATCAAAAGGAATTTTATTCAAAAGTCAACAACTTTTACAAATGACACGACTTGCCTATTTATAGGCTTACAACTCATTACTCGACTTAAAAATTTACAACACAATGGGTACACGACTTAAAGAAAAGAACAATACAATCAGCGACTTAAAGTAACTGCCTACGACTTAATAGAACTAGGTTACGACTCATACTAACTCGGTTACGACTCAACTAAGACGAGTCAATTCCTTCACGTGATTCATCACTGTCTCGGTACGACTCAATGAAGCTTCAGTAAAAAAAAAATGGCCGCGACTTATGGATAACTCGGTAACAAGCTTCGCGACTTAAAGATAAGTCGTTCGCGACTCAGAACTCTCGGCAACGACTTATGGGAGGAATTGGCACGCGATTTAGGATTTAGGTCGACTTACTGTGAAATGGAATTAGGTCGTTCGCGACATAAGGAGGTGGGGTGAAACTCGTGAATTGGGAAAGTGGAATAGGTCGCGCGCGACCTAATTTTGAGTCGCGACGTAGTTTTACCTCGACAGAGGATAGGTCGATGGTACTGGAGTTGACTCGGTGGGGTTAAGTCATAAGTCGGTGGGTTGGGAATGAATCATGAGTCGCGGGTTGGGAATGAGTCGTGGATCGGTGGAGAGTTGCGATGGGTCGTGAGTCGGTGGGAGGGTTGGGTCGGAGGGGAATGAGCCGTGGGTAAGTGACGATGGACCGGCCTCCGGTTTAAGGTTTGTACTTCATCAATTATGTTACTAGATGAGCAAGTGAGTTGTGAATCCTTATTCGATAAATCATGGAGTAGTTGATTGGACTATCATATCAGTCATTAAATTACATATTTACAGAATTAGTACTTGAGACTTACAATCTAATGCGTGATTAAGATTTTAAAAACCCTACTAACTTTAGTGCAATTATCATGAACTAGGAATAATTATTTGAATATAATAGGAACAAACAGTTAAGTGCCATTAGTGCTTTCCACAAGCTATCTTTGAAAACACCATCTGCATCATTCCATCATTCATTGCCAATTGGAATGTGGGACCATATCAAAACACCTCAACGAGAGGCCCACTTTTTTGCGTCATCACGTTTTGCACCTTCTAACTCCATAATTATCAAGTATTTTTTATTTGGTGGGGGAGGAGGAACATCAACTTCCTCTGTGCTATTTGTATGCAATGATGTGACATTACAACTGCTTGACATTCTACAATGCAGGTCAAAAGCATAATGTAAGGGAAATAATAGTGAAATAATAAAAGCTTAATCTATGATCATTTATTGTTTGTTCTAAGTCATAATTTGTAAAAGATATCGATCATACCCAAAAATGAAAATGGTAGCATTAATAAGATGTATTCAAAAGAAGTGTAACAACTTCAAAATATTCAATAAAAAAGAAACATACCCAAGTACATAGCGACATTAATACAATACCGTAATAGGTAAACAAAACAATTAATATGCACTCAAGTGTGTCTATTTCGAATCAATACATTTCAACAATGTCATTAAGTAGGTTGCTCCTTCAAAGTAGATTGAAAGCTCACCGGTATCTCATAATCATCTATGCTATCAGTCATGCGCTTAGGCAAGTGTGTACAATGGACCTATGAGGATCATGCATGTCACTTATGTAAAAGACTTGACATGCTTCGCATGATAGAATGGCGGGTCGTCATATTCTCCACTACTGCTCTTGAATTTCCTTAGATTCACCGTTAATAAATTAGAGTCTGTACAATCTTACAACCATTTGATTTTTCTCCAATATTGATCCAATCACAATAAAATACTACACGTGGAGATTCATAATAATTACTTCAATAATTTCCTTGATAACACCATACCATGTAGTATCATCATCCATAGGATTTAAATCTTTCGCACTTGCAACAAATGTTGTAATCGCAATCATGAAAACACTACTATTTTGGGTTGACAACGTGTTATCATAATGCTGTGGAGAGAATATATAACCATTGATTCTATACTTATGGTGAGTTCTAGCTTCCCACTGTGGTCCACAACGTAATGCCACAACATTGAATCCATGTATTTTTCTTCAATTAGCTGTTAAATCCACTAAAATACATTAAACACTGTTATTTTTATTATTAAACTATCAACTAGGAATCAAGTTTTACAAACCTTATTATGCAACCAATCAATAAATTCGGATTGTACCATCACTTCTGCCTTGGTCTGTATTCTTTTTTTTACCACATTGAGCATCTTCTAAGGACAATCGATACTCGCTACAAATTATAAGTAATATTTTAAATAAATATAATGTTATACCTTATGGTGTAAATAATAATAATACAAACCTATAATAATCATCTCGATCCGGTATGTCAATTCTAAAAAGTATCCATCTTCGAATCTGCATCCGATGTACACTAGATAACTTGGTAGTCTTGCCTTCCATAATGGAACGTTCGTATATATCATCGTCATTTTCATCCAAAAATGAAGCTTGTGTAGAACCATGATTACCCATACGTGGATTTGGCATATTCTCCATTGCATATTTAATAAATTATGATTTACGATATGCTTCAGAAATTGATCCTTCCACATATCGCTTATTACTTGGTATGTTATTACACTCCTCCATAACTCTAATCAAGAAACAAAAAATGTATCATCTTATATTGTTTTTAAACATAAAACAAGTAATTGTATAAAGATGTACTACACCTTTCAAACGGATACATCCATATAATTTGTAGGTCCACATAGTAGTGCTTGATCAGCAAAATGCACCATTAGATGTATGCATATATCGAAGAAGTGAGCAGGAAAGTAATGAACCAACACATATAATGCCTCAGAAATCATGTCTTTAGCAGCTTGGACGTGCTCTCGAACTAAAATATTCGAACAGATAATTTTGAAGTATTAGCATACTTGCAAAATTGCACGTCTTAAGTCACGATATTTTGGATAGGCATGTTGAACCATGGTTGGAAGAACATATTGAATAATAATATGGTAGTTATATGAGTTTCTAATACTCAAACTAGATGGTTGAATATTAACTAAATTGCCTATCTTTGTTGAAAAGCATGATGGAAGTTTTGCATCTTTTAAACTTGACAACACTGAATTTTGTAAGTTTTATCAAATAAAAACTTGGAAGGTTGTTTGCTTCTATCAAAGAACATGTTAATAAGATGCTCCGCTACATTCTTTTTAGTATGCATCACATCAATAGTATGTCGCACTTTATGACTACTCCAATACTCTAAGCTAAAAAGAATCGACTTCTTGTACCACGCTCGTCTTTCTTCATTGTCGTTTTCATTTCAAAGCGATCTTCATCACCATCATCAAACCCTTTATGTTTTTTATATTTATTTATTTTACCTAGTACATATTTGAGATGAGCAAGCTTTTCCAAAAGTATTGATCGTACCAACCGTGTGGGAGGCTCCTTATGTTCTACATCTCCGTACCATCCATGTTTCAATGCTCTATATAGATGGCCATCATTCAAAAATCTTCTGTACTTTGTATGAACAATCTTATTACCAGTACGTTCCGACTCGGTCTCTGTAGCACAAATAGGACATGCTTTGTAACCATGTGTCATGCAACCAGATAAATTTCCAAATGCCAGTAAGCCATGAATTCCCTACAAAAGCATTGCTCTCAAAATAAAATGCTCTTTCATATCCATGTCAAATGCAGGCATACTATCCCAAGTTGTTTAAACTCATCTACAAGAGGTTCAAAATACACATCAATGTCTTGGCTTGGTGCTCTAGGTCCAGGAATCAACAAACACAACGTTTGTAACTCTAGTTTCATACATAATGAAGGGGGAAAAATACAGGGAATCGTGTACACGGGCCAACAACTATAACTATTAGATTGAGCTCCACTAGGTTAAATCCATCAGTAGCAACGCCAAGCCAAACATTTCTTCCTTTTGTAGAAAAATCCAACCATCTATTTTTAAGCGATCTCCGTTCGGTCGAATCAATAGGGTGACGCATGGAGTTCCAGCAAGGCTTTGCTTCACTATGCTATAAAATTATTCAGGCTATCCATGGTATAGTGTAAACCTAGTTAATCTAGGAATAATGGGAAAGTATTTGAAAACTTTTCTTGGTTGTTTTGTGACTTCGACGATTCTCCCCTGTTCTTTAACTTTAAATCTCAAAGTATTGCAGTGTGGACATTCCAACGCATCTTCATACTCCTTTCAAATAATATGCAATCATTTTCACAAGCCTATATTCCTTTCAAATTCATCCCTAGACCCTTTAGCATTTTTTCCATTGTAGGGTACTTATCAGGTAGTGTATTTTCCTTTGGAAGCCATAGTTTCAACCGCTTCAACAACTCGGTCATACTGTTTTCTGACTAATTGAATTCCTTTTTCAAGCTATGAAGCTCTAAAAGTTCATTTAATGTTGCAAGACCATCTTCACAAGAAGAATATAATTTTTCACTTGCTTTTCTTTTATATTCACTATACTTTTTTTCATGGTTTCTACCATAAGTTGCTTGTGAACTTTCATATAATCCATGTGCATCATCAACAAGGTTTCCAAGACCACCTTCTATAGGGTTTTCCTCTTGACGTTGATGAGTGATGAAAGCCTCATTAACAACATGAGGCATAGGATTAACCACTGCTTCAATGTCCTTTCTTTCTCCATGAAAAAACCATTCATCGTACGTTGGATCCATACCATAAAGAATTATGTGTTTCTCGACTATTTCAAAAGGCATTTTTTTGTAATTTCTATACTTTATATAGGGACAACTGCGTATTGTAAAAGGCTAATTCTATTTAAACCCATAAAGTTGCTGAGTAACCCCTTAAAATTTTAAAAATAAATTAGGACAAAATTTCCCTTATGTCATTCACCTATTTTTTACCTCTCATCATATTTTCCTTCTTGCATTCTTCTTATTCAATAAAACCTAATAACATAATTATAGGTAATTCTCAAACGTTATGATTGAATTAAATAATTGTGAATGATAATACAAATCTAATAAATCAGAAGAGGTAAAACTTGAATTTTACTTTGTTTTCATTATTTTTTTAAATCTTAAAATTCACATAAATTAGCAAAAAAGTCTATGACAAAATTTTTGTTTTTCTATTACTCCTCTTTTTACCTCGCATCATAATATCATTTTTATATTCCTCTAATCAAATAAACCCTGATAATCAATTTTGGTAATTTCTCAAATTTTATGCTTAAATTGATGGATTGTGATGATGAAGATAAACCTAATGGAATCAAAAGAGATAAAACTTGAATTTTATGTTGTTTGATTGTTTTGGATTTGAAAATGCATAGTTCGTAGAAGAGATGAATTTTGAATTTTTTGCCCTTATGTGATTTTGCTGCTATGGTTAAATTCTTTTGCTAGAATGATTTTTTCCATAGTGAAATTCATTTGTAATGTGATTTTTACTAGATAAGGGTATAAAGGAAAAGGTTTAACAATAAATTAGGTATACTTAGTAAAAAGATGGGTATATTGGTTTTTTCATTGTATGGAGGGATATTCAGCAACTTTTGAGGCTTAAATGGAATTAATCCGATGGTGAATGACACTCCACGAAGTTCATAAAATATTGAACACCTTGTATATATTCATTTGTGTTCATATATCGAATTATAATCCAATCTCTTGAAGTAGGTTCTGACATTAGCAAAAATTTGTGGATTACCTAATTCATTAGAAAAACAATGATTATTGATTCAATGTCATTTCTTGTATGAATGTAGAAAAGTACATGATGACTTATGTAGTATTTGATTGTGCAATATGCATAATTTTCTACAAAATAAAAATACAAAAAAGGGATTATTTAGAAAGTGCAATCAACTGGTTATGCAATATTGTAATTTTCTCTAATTTGTTAATCAATTAAGTATGACAATAGTTACCATTATATAATAATATTTTAAATAGAGGATTTAATACAATCAGCAATAAATTAGTATACCAAGTTGGTATCATCAAAAATGTCGGTTTGTAATCATATATAATATCGAAAGTAAATTAAAAAATTAATAGGTGGATAACAACTGTCAAATTGAAATTAACAAGGTTTACGTGTTAGATGAATTAGGAAACATATCTTAACTGATTTAATGGAGTAATATCAAATGTGTGTTTTCAATATAGAAGCATTTTCAAAAAATCAAATCATTCACAACGGAACTAAAGAGAAAGAAAAATAATATTAAAATTGAAAATAGGAAACCAGACCTGAAACCAATTGTTCAAGATCTTTACCTGCAACAAGAGAGGGAAAATTACTAAGTGCAAGTAAATATTGAAATAAGTACAATAGAATGCTATGCACCATATAAGATTTTTTTTAATAATATGTTAATCAAGACACAAGACAAAGAAGTATATTTTGTTTAGTACTCAAAATTAGTCAACTATTTTACTTGTCTTTTCTATAATCTTGCTATAGTTTTTTACAACTTAGAGAAAGAAATCCTCAAGCTTGTATGGAAGTATGCTTATAAATTAAATATATATAAAAAATTAAATAATTACTTATATATATACTACTTTGGATATTGGATTAAGCTTCAGCAGCTTCAGAGCAGAAAAGGAAACATCCAAATTAAGAAACGTTCACCTAATAATTGACATAAATGGTTAAGAATTTTAGTACCCTTATAAGTTTGTGACAGCATAAAAAATCAATTATTTCGATAGTATTAATTATATTGCAATGCATGAGTCATTATAGCAAAGACGTTTATAATTAATTTAATTTTATATTGTTGATGGAAAAATTATTAGCCTTTAGAATAAAGGTAGAATGGCAAATGAATAATTAATGGCTACAAGAATTACTCATGTGCTTTTATTGTAATTCATGAGTCATTATAGCCATGCTTTAGTAATTCTCCATAAGCTACAGATATGCCTGTCATTTCCTGTAACCGGTTGATAAGTTCGGAACACAATGGAGGAAAAGAATCAATTTACTATGCAACTATGGAATTCATAACATATTTGTAACATAAGAAATAACACATCAGACCTCTATATATATTTCTTAAAACATTAAGGGGTCGTTTGGTTTGTTGTTTTCGAATCATTTTCAATTTTCAGTTTTGAAAAATATCGAAAACCTGTTTCTTTTATCGTTTTGAAAAATTCATTTTGAAAAATCATAATTTTTCAAAATAGGCCCAATACAGAAAACTAAAAACAATTTTTTTTCGTTTTCACTGTTTTGAGGCCCAGCTGACAATCCAAAACCGAGAATGCAAAAAATGACGCAAACACATTGAAAAAACCGTAATCCATTTTCTGGCCGCACACTTCTTCTTCTTAAGATTTTCGTCGATTATCAAAATTTCTGCTATATGGATCTATAATCTGCTCGAAACCTTAATCCAAGATTCAGCTGGAAACATCTATTAGAAACCCTAATCCAAGATTCAGCTGGAAACATCTGCTCGAAACCCATTTTTTAATCATTGAATCGAAGATGTTTTTCAAGTCGAAATACGTACACAGTAAGTGCATTATTACCGATATTATTTATGGTATTTCTATAAACTTCAAGCTCACTGAATCTAACATGTTAATTATTGATTTCTATTATGCCCGATTATTGTGTTAAAAATAGTTTAATAGCGATCTTATGTTAGATTGGACACGTGTAGTCATTTGCCTCAATCAGGCTTGCAATTTTAGTATCAATCAACTACGATTTCCAGAATAAATTAAGTAGCCTCAATTTTTAGATGAGACATGGTGTTGATTGAGGAGATTCTGACTGCAATTGGCGGTGAAGCTGTTGGCCCCTGCGTCTGGTGCTGGGAAGAGGGTTACGATGAGTGCCGAACAATTCCAAAGATCCAATTGCTATAAAAAATAAATTGAACCAAATTAAAAATGCCTAAAGTGAGTGGTTTTTTTAGTTATGCAGGCTTATTGTATATTAAATTGGATCATGAATCATAGAAATAAGCTATTTTGTAGTCAAACTATCCCCAATGGTCTAACTGAATGATCCTGATCTTTTCCAGGTAGAATAGATATCGATGGAACTGATAAATGCAAGTCAGGCATATATTTTTAATGGTTAGCTGAACATGTCAATCAGTATTGATATAAATCGATACAAAGATACAAATTAAGTTTGAATAACTGCCTTTCCTGTTGATTTGAGTGAGCCTCAAAACGTGTTGCTTTGGACCTCAGTTTTTTGGCTTGATCATACAATCTATAGTGGAGGTAATTAAGTGCGTAGTAGTAAATTTAAAAGGGTATCCTGCATGTCTTTTCAGTTATTTCACGCTGCATGTAGAAGAATGCACTACTTGATGAATGCTATGTTTTACACTCTTCGCATTAAGCAACAGACTTGAAACAGCTCATCCACTTGATGAAAAATGGTAATAATAGTAATATGCTGGAAGACAGAACCCCTGAAACGACTGTAATCGAACTCACCCGCGAATCTCAACAAGGCTATTTGTTAGTTCATAGCTGCATAAATAATAGAAATACAAGCGAAATCCAAAGTATCAACACTTCTTCTATTCACATTCTTGAGTGGAGTAATACATGTAGAAGAACAAGCTTTTGCCTATTAAAATATAGGAATCCCTAAATAAATTATGTATTTATACAAATTAATGTTGGGAGAAATCCCAAGATAAAGATGTCACCTCATCGAATCCTTTTTTGGCTTTCTTTTATTTTGTTTGCTTCCATCACCATGCATTTTGATATCATCTTGATAAATGTATGCTATGTTTTTGTTATGCATGATGGAGATAAAAATGGCCTTAGTGTCCACTTAAGCTTAAAGCACTTTTATATTTCTGTAGCAGCAGCTTGAATAAAGGATTTTTAGTGGGTCGACAATTGAAAGCTGATTCAACTTTCTTTATTTCCCTTGTGCATGCTCCAAGAGTTACAATATCTAAAAGGTACCCTCTTTACCTTGTTTACCTGAGTATGCCTTCAGCATTTTGGATTCATAATTAATAGATTCTTGTAGTTCCAAGTCTGTTTAAATCTGTTGCAACCAGGTGAACTAGATTCCCAGTTAGAAAACAATAGTAAAAGGCAATGGCTTGTGTTGTACATGATAGATTAGTTGAATCTATCTGCCTCTCAGTGTGGTGTGCGAATTTTCATTGAATTCACCTACAATTCCTTTGTATCATTTTATTTGCAATAAATTTTCTTTGATATATTTCAGTCTCCTAACTTGTGTATCCCATGAAACTCTCTCGTTGCTTGTTGAGATGTATGTTGTCAGTTTATCATACAGTACCCTATTTCCTATAAAAGCCCACCTGAAACATCAAACATTAATGTGTGTGTACAACTCAATGCCACTACACACAAGCATTAGCTTAATATCTTGACTGTAAATTAGCAGACAATTTTTATCTTGATTCCCGGTGTAGAATAATTTAGCAAAAAATTCTTAGATGCAATCATTTCAAGAGCAACTTGGGTAACTCACATATCTTGACTGTGCTTAAAAAAAGAGAGATAATTGACTGTCCACACGTCATCTTTTCCTCTTAGTTGTGTGCAGGAACACCATATCCACAAAAAGCCATTAGCATCTTTTCGAATCCTTATTTGGTACGATTGGTAACAAGTCTGTACCTGATGTTATATTTACCGTGCAGATAAATATAGCAATCCTCACAAACCAAAATGTGATTTCTGTAGTCACATCTTATTTAATTATTTAATTGATTTGTAATCACTTCCTAGACAAGCCAAAATACGACTTTATGTGTCATTTTAAACTTCTGCATTAGCTTAACATGATGACAAAATTTTCACTTTCTAGACAAAGACAAATTCCTATTGCATGTTGCACAATACACAGGTTCATTCGGGAGGAGCACGCATTGATACTCTATTTGCCGAATATTCATCCGAAAATAGGATATTTCAATCCACATTGGAGTCAAGTCATGAACAAGAAGTTGTGCAGTTTAATGTTAGTCAAACAATTCAAATGGGGCAAGTTAGAGATCAACTAGCCACACAGATGTGGAACGGGTACGCAACAACTCATCATATATAGTTCAGGTACAACTTTATTTCTACTTCAAATTCAAAATTCATTCCATCTTATTTCATCATGATGTGAATCATCTATGAGCAAATTAAAGTTTAAACAATAAATTAATTCACCATCAAATTATTATATCATGTTACATTTGGTACATCATTCAACAAAATAAAAATTATTTCAAACAATAGGTTATATGAATGCTTTTGTTGGTATATGAATATGCTAAGAGTTCCTTCCTTTTAGCTTTTCCATATTCCTCCCGTGAGCCTGTTCTTACGTCCTCTAAGTTAGTAACCTGTCCGACATAAAAAAATTATCTGATGCATTTATTTTAGATTAATACCAACTCTCATTTCTATTCTAATTGTGTGCAATGATCCAGTATACGTCTTACATTCGTACTACCAGGTGCAGATATGATTTGCAAGACATCTCAGATGCGTTGCTTACAAAATTTATGGTTGATATATCTATTATATTGTTGTGAAAGATGCTTGAGTTGTTCTCTCTCGATTTTATCTTGTTTGATGTATCTTTTATGTTTGTCTAAAACCTTATTATGAATTTTTTTTATTGTAAATTTATTCCTATACAATTTGGCCTCATGTACTTTAAAATGTTGTATTATGTTTAATGATTAATTATTATGTTTAGAATTTTGTGTGTTATCTTTTATCTATTTTTGATTTTTAATTAGTAACCGGATATAATGGCACTAGTTTTTATTTAATTTGGTTTGAATTGCCAAAATGAAAATTCAAAATTTCAAAATATGAAAACAATATTTCAAACCAAACGCATTTTTCTATTTTCAGTTTTGAAAACATGTTTCCAGAAAAGGAACATCCAAACGCATTTTGAAAAATAACGAAAATCTTCAAAATGAAAAACTGAAAATGATCATGAAAACTCAAAATTGAAAACTCAAAAGGTCAACCAAACACTACCTAAGTATTTACAATTGTTAGATGCTAAACGAATACACAAATTTAGATTACCCAATCATGCAAATGTGCCATGAACAAATAAAGAATAAGGAATTGTAATATAGCCTGGAAAAATGGAATAAGCTATAGCTGTAAAACGATATCCAACATTGGAAAATTTTCTGTTCAACTGAGGAGAAATAGAGAATAGTTTAAGAAGGGAAATAAATTTTCTAATGCTGGTTTTTGTTTTCACCGAACTCATTATTTATTGGTTATGAAAGGAAAGATTAATTATAAAGTGCAATCAATTGGATATGAAATAATGTATTTTTCTCTAATTTGTTAATTAATTAGTACGAAAACGGTTAACGTTATATAATAATCTTTCTAATTGGGGATTTAATACAGTTGGAAATAAAATAGTATACCAAGTTGGTACCGTCAGAAATGTCGGTTTCTAACCATTAATAACATCGATAGTAAATTAAAAAATTAATAGGTGGATCATTACTGTTAAATTGAAATTGATAAGATTTACGTGTCATATGAATTAAGAAACATATCTTAACCGATTTAATGGAGCAATATCATATGTGTATCTTCAATATAGAAGCATTTTCAGAAAATCAAACTGTAACGACCCAGAATTTCAGTCATTTGAAATACGCATCTTTAATTGATTTTAAATATTCATAAGTTAATTTTATAATCTGAATTGAAATTTCGTAAATAATTGAAAATTGAATTCAATGTGAATAAAAATGATTTATAAAGATGAATTAAATTCTATTTGAATTAGAATGATAATAGAGAACTTTTAAACTTGAATTAAAAGTTAATTTGTAAAAATTGAATATTTTAATATTTAATTAACGTGGTAAAATAGTCATTTTTCAAACAGTTTCGGATTTCGATGAAACAAGTTTCATTGGATCCGTAATGATATATTATTATAGGATTTCAAATTTCGTGCTAAACGCAATTACGATTTAGTTGTGAGAAGCTAAAACGCGTAGAAATATGTTTAAGTAAATTTTAAATTTAAATAGTTGATTTGAATCTTCCAAATACGATCGAATTGGATCTTGATATATATATTCCATTATGTTCAAAATATGGGTAAAGCATTATAAACATCAGGCGGCATGCTTCGATTGGAGTTCAGAAAAATTTCGGGTGAATATTGTCGCAACATTTTCTATATAAGGCTACGTTTTCTTCACAATTGCCAAAACCCTAAAGAATCTAGAGCAGGCCGCCACCTTCATTTCCAATGGCCAGAATGTCATCTCGTTTTCCCTCGATTTTCTCCCAATCCACGCAGAATTAGACGAAGGCTTCAAATTGAATATTGTAGAGGATGGAGAGGCGAACGCATTCAACGGTCATGGTCGAATTTAACTTGATGGATTGATGGCAAAGGGGCCCTGAATGGCCAATATTCAAGTACAAAAGAAGACCTTAATACACAACTGAGCTTCATGTGCTCATGGCCGTCGGTGCAGGCGAAGGTCGGCGTTCTAAGGGTGGTACTCGATCTAGTTCTGATCAACTATGGGAGGCGCGACCATCAAAACGTGCGTGCGCGAGTGGGTTTCTTTTGAAACCTGAAGCGTGAACGATGAAAAAGCTAAAACCACGGCCCAGATCTTGTTTTGCAAATCGAATGGCCTAGGATAAAAGTTAGTTTTAAAATAAATAAAAATTTATAATTTATACATATAAATTCGTATAATGTTTGAAATATCATATCCTCTTCATACGAGGTCCTCTTTTAATGAAACAAGTTGCGTTGGGTCCATATTGATGAACACTACATTTAAAGATGTTTTGGAGTTGATTGGAGCTATGTAAATTTTGAATAAAATTAAAAGGCTGTTTAATTTTATTCGGAATAAAACACTGCAACTGCTATTGGAACCAATGTGAGTATAACTCACTCTTTCTGACTCACTGATATTTTTATATAAGTGAGAATAAATTTATTCTGTGTTGATTGATGATTCTTTGGATGATATTATATATATATATATATATTAATTGGTATTTAGATATATTCCTGCCTAATAGAGCAGATGAAGCCCTATATGTTCTCATGTATGAGCGGATGACCCTTTGTACGCGCGTCTGCCTCGAAGCGGATATTGTACATATATTTCTAATATGTATATTTGTTGTAGGTGATAAGATGGAGGGATCCAACCAGATTCCTTCCCGGTATTGGTTTTTTTACAGATATTGATATATATGTTGTTATTGTGTGATATAAGATGTTTTGGATGTCGTGATTGATGTATTTGGTGCTGTTGCAGCATTGGGCCTGTTTTTAGAATTTTAAAAATGTTAAAATGATGATTTCAAGTTAAAGAGGATTTCCAAGTGATTTTGAAAATAGATGTTTTGTTAATTTTGAATTGTTATGTAAATGAATTTATTTTGAATAAATAAATGTTATAATTTTTCTGTTATAAAAATTAGGATTTTTGAGAAATATAATTGAAATGTGATTTTTGAATGAGTTAACCATTTTGTAAATAGTTTAAATTGAGATTTTTGACTTATTATAAACAGTTTATATTTATTGTTTTATAAAATTGAATTTTTATAAATCAAAAGTGATGAAATTGTAAAGGAGTTTTGTAAGTGTTAAAATGAAGTTATAAATGGATTTTATAAATGAATAAGATTTATGAACTGATTAAGTTATAAAAGAATGAATCTATAAAATAAAGAGATTTATAAGTAATTTACTTATAAATTGGATTTTGGAATGTAAACGAGATATAAATAGAACTGATTAATAAAAGGGATTTTGTATGTTGAAGTTTTTATATAATAACTAATGGAGTTTATAAATATTGTTTTATAAATTTGTAATGGACTTATTTTGATAAATTAACTATGGAAGTTTATTAAAGGTATTTTAATCACGAGTTTGGACAGTGAATAACCCTTTAATAAATATGTAAAAGCAATGTATTTGGTAAAGAAGATATATTCACGAATTTGGACAGTGAATTATTGTTTTAATAAACGTGTAGAAGTATTGGATTTGGTAAATGAATTTTATGCACGATTTTGAACAGTGAATAATATATTAAATAAAATGAATGTTTTGGGAAGTGATCTTTTTAAATAAAGTTAAATGATTTGAAGATGTTTTAAAACGTGTTAAGTATTGAAACCGTAGATTTCAACATTCATTATTGAAATAGACGTTTTCGAGAAGTACAGGAAATGATGGACTATAACACCGTTGTTATAGTAAATGATTTTCGAAGGAAACATTTTGTACAGTATCTGGGATTTTAATATCTATCTAATTGTCGAATCTCTATACTAGTGATTTTGGGTTGTCGTAACGATGTTTTACGAAACATTCGTTTTGACCCAAATAAATATGTTTAAGAGAATATTTACCTTAAAGAATATAACATATACTTAATCGTGATTCAAATATATGTAATATTTTCTAAGTGTTGAAAATAAACTAGTTTGTGAATTACTTATTATTAAATAAGTATATGAAAATGTTTTCCAATGTTGAAATGTTTTGAGAATATATCCTTTTAAAAGATAATTTGAAGTAAATATTTGGCAAGATATTATTTAATAAAAGACTAATTAAAAGGGCCTAGTGATTATATATGGTGCTCAATATTTGTTTGTTTGCTTTGATAGTTAAATAACCGACTATCAAAATTTGGCCATTTTAATTCCTCGACCTGATGTGGGAACTATTTAGTCGTACACTTAGTATGTAGCCTTCTGTGTAGGATTAATTATCATTTGTGTTGAGGATGTTGATTCATATAGTGCGGAGTAGTACTCCAATCTATCGAGCTTCCTTGTTGGCCGAAGGATAGCAAGTTGAAAGTTGGAGGGGTGATAAGTCTATGAGACTTAGTTTTTTTATGTGAAGTTGAGAAACGCTTTTGAGTTGTTGGTGCGAAGAGGTCGGGATCAGTTTATCCGAAACCCACTTCGGACCAACGTATATGCTTTCGATTGTGCAGGTTATTGATAATATTGATATTCAGGATTTTCATAGCAGGGGACTGCTTGTTGATCGTTTGAGGTTAAAATCCCAATATACATCCAGTAGCGGTAGTCTCTTCATTATGAAATATCTAATGCAATGACTGTTTGCTACTAATCCTAGGGATTTTCCATTAGGATGTGGTAGGAAAGTACCTTCGGTTTGTCCTGTTCCTAGACAACTTGTATAGAAGTTTGTCTGACATTGCATTTTTAAAGATTACGTACCTTTTTTTACAAACGTACATCAGTGGTGGCGGAGAAGGCAATTTCTCTTAGCTTAACGCCCTCCTTAAGATGTATGAGCTTAAAGGTGGTATTTTTATGAAAGGCAATTAGTAGTCAACAGAAATGGTTGTGTGCCATTCAAAGTGTTGTGATTGTGGTTTGTAAAAGGTAATCGTTACCTCAGGCCTCATCAACCGGAAATGACCAAAATAAGGTTAGATGCCGCAGGGCTAAGTGAGTCGCTCCCAAGTAGGATATGGCCATCCTCTTCAAGATATATCTTTACACGCTATGACGTCGTGTATCTAACTATTGTGGTTTGTATGCTTCGAGGGCCCTCGAAAAAGGTCGGTAACAACTGGAGGCTGACATATTCAGTACCATCTAGTTATAGAGGTGGGTCGGTCTTGGAATTGTAGAGGGTAGATGTTTTGTGCCTAGTAACATCCATCTAGAGGTGTATCCATTGGAAGGTATTCCCTTCACCTGGTCATTTGTATGGAAATCCAAACTCCACTATGCACCTCCCATTTTATTTGTAGAACCTAGTATGTTGGAATTTAATAATGGAAACAATTTTGGCTATTTTGATTATTATTTGTATACTAGACACTAGTATAATATCAGAAGATTTGGTATGAAATGTTTTAATTATCGTAAGGTAAAACCATGTCTGTGTTTATGTGTGGGCGCGTCTTACGAGATACTTTTGTTTTGATAAAGGAAAAGTTTGGTAGTTTAGTAAATTTAGTTGAGTGTGTTTCTCATGCTGGTTTACCAGGCTGATCCGAGCATTCTTCCCTTTCAATGCTTTGGAGCTTCAGCAGAGAGCTGGGGATCTTCATTTTCGTATTCACGTATCTGTTTTGATTATCCGCTGTGCTTAGTTGTTGTTTATTATCGACAATTATGAGGATGGGTTATTATGACTATAAGGGCTGATGACTAATGATTGATTGTTGAACTCTGATTGATGTATGTATATATAGTTTCTGTTATGTAAAAATCATTGATATGATATTATATGTTTTCTGCTGCGATGTGAGATTCAATATTTTTCTATTTTGTTCTATCTTCTCCCTTTCTTCTTTTCTCTTCTTCTCTCTTCTTTTCTCTCTCTTGACTTTCTGTCAGTCGGTGCTTTTTGGGTTGGACATGTGTGGATTATTGTCGATTCAAAGGGTACGGATTTGCGGGTTGTCATACAAACTATTTACAGTGTTTACAGTTGATCTAAATAGAAAGAAACATAATATTAAAATTGAAAAATGGGAAACCAAACCTAAAATCAATTCTTCAAGATTTTTACCTGCAATAAAGAGGGAAAATTGCTAAGTGCAACTAAATATTGAAAATAGTATAATAGAATGCTATGCATAAAATAAGAATTTTTATTAATAATATGTTAATCAAAGACACAATACAAAGAAGTATATTTGGTTTATTGCTTAAAATTAATCAATGGTTTTACTTGTCTTTTCTACAATCCTGCTATAGCTTTTTTCAACTTAGAGAAGGAAATCCTCAAGCTTGTATGGAGTATATGCTTTCATGTTTGTTATAAAATAGAAATAAAAAATTAAATACTTACTTATATATACTGCTTTGGCTATTGGCTTATGCTTCAACAGCTTCAGAGCAGAAAAGGAAACATCCAAACTGTGAAATGCTCACCTAATAATTGACATAAATGAGTAAGAATTTTTGTACTCTTATGAGTTTGTGACTACATAAAAAATCAATTAATTTGATGGTATTAATTATATTGTAATGCATTTGCCATTCTAGCAAAGACATTTATAATTAATTAACTTTTATGTTGCTGACGAAAAAATTATTAGCCTTTATAATAAAGATAAAAGGGCAAGTAAATGACTAATGGCTACAAAATTGACTCATGTGCTTTTATCGTAATGCATGAGTCATTATAGCCACGCTTTAGTAATTCTCCTTACGCTACAGATATGCCCATATTTTTCTGTAACGGTTGATATGTTTGGAACACAATGGAGGAAAAGAATCAATTTACTATGTAATTATGGAATTGAAACATATTTGTTACATAAAAAATGACATATCAAACATTTATATTTCTTAAAAAACTAATTATTTACAATTGTTAGATGCTGAATGAATGCACAAATTTAGATTACCCAATCATGTGAATGTGCCAAACAAATAGAGAATATGGATTTGTAATATAGCCTGGAAAAATGGAATAAGCTATAGCTGGAAACAATATCCAATATTGGAAAATTTTCTGTTCTATGGAGAAGAAATGAAAAATAGTTTAAGAAGGGAAACAAATTTTTTAATACTGGCTATTGTTTTCATTAAACTCATTATGTATTTCCTAAAAAGTTATGGTTTCATTGCATATAACCAAAATATTTCTACCTAGTCATGCTGTCGAGCTGGCACAATTTTGGTCCTTTTAGGTCTAGATTTTGGTAGCTATTTAATATAGAAATCTATTTTGATAAGTCACACATGGTGGAATAAAGCTAATGGTTATGGAAATCAGCGTAGACAAAACAGTCGATATAATATTTATAACGACCCGTAATTTTGCTACTTCAAAAATGAGAGATTTCGTTTGTTTTAAATTTAAAAAGCTTTAGAACTTTAAAAAAATAAGTTATATATAATACATAATAATAGAGAAATTATTTATTCTTATAGTGATAATTTAAAAGTATAAATTTGAATTTTAGAACAAATCAACAAAAGTTAAGTTTTGTTAAAAATAAATAAATGCTTAAATAAATAGGTTTAAATATTTATTTAAAAAGATAAACCTTATTGAAAACATTTAATAAAGATAATAAAAGTATATTAAAATATTTGTAAGTACGCTAATAATCATTTACAAAAATAACTAAACTTTGTCGCATTTTGTCAGTTTTACATACACTGTAAAATTAGGGATTTTGATATTATTTAAATATGATTTTAAAATATAAAGAGACATGTTTTAATTTATTTAAAGAAGTAAAAAATTAATTTTTAAATATGGTTTACATAAATAAATAGTTTTACTCAAACATCAAAATGTGACCGTAAAACATTTTGTCGAAAATCAATGTTTTGTCAATTAAAAGTTGTCGCAACGTCGTCGCACCTTTATTTTTTTTATATATAAACATATATTCAAATAATATGAATATTAATTAATTCACTAATAAAGTCTATTTTTACTAAACATACTTAGAAAGTTATAGAATATAATTAACAAAAAGTAAGCACAAAAAGACAAAAATGTCATTTCAAAGCAAAAAGTAAAACATCAAATCGAAGAAACATAATTATTACTTTCTTTACTTAATATCTAAGTGAAAATGATATAAAGTAATGATTTGAAATGTGATGTTAAGTGTTGAAAAAATAAGGTTGCTTAAAAAGTAAGTAAATGACATTTTAGTCAATTTACATAATAATATTTTATTTTTAACTTTTTTTCATAAATACCTACCACTTCTTTCACAAATTCCACACAATTTTCATTCTTCTTCTTCTTCCTTTTCTAAGCTCTCTTCTTCTCTTTCTTAGTGCTTTAATAGCTTCTTCTTCTACCACCTCCTTCCTAACTTTTTCAAAACCATATCAAACAAAGTTCAAACACTATCGAACTTTTCCAAAGACCCTAGAATATTACCAAAACATGGTTTAGCATCTAAGAAGTGAAGAAATGATGGAGAAAGAGGAAGATCAAGGTGTGGCCGAGCCTTATGAATGTTTGGAGGTGATGGTCGAGCAATTTGAAGCATGGTGGTAGAGTTTACATGATGGTTTGGTGTAGTTAAGAGGATTTAGTGAAGTGTTGTTGCATACGAACGTTGGTAGGAAGAATTGGTTAGGTTAACGGTAAGTACTCTTATTTACTAATAAATCCATAAATTATTTCAAGTATAATGATTGAAAAGTTCAAACATGTTGAATGATTAAATGTTTGACAACTTGGGTGCAAATTGAATGATTATGTGATTGTTTATTTGGTTGACAACCTATTTGATAAATGATAAGAGAAATGATTAGTAATTAAGCATGGTTAATTAAATAAGAAATAAATCCATATAAATATGTGTATGGAAGTTATTTAGTCTCTTAATAATTTTAAATAAGTTAAAATAGTTTAAATATGGTTTAAAACAAATTTGAAGTGTTTCGGACAAGTTCCGAAGCAATTCAAAAAATTGGTCATAATCGAGCTCGTCGCGTAGCGGCAGTTCGTAAATTTTGACGCGTAACTTCAAATTAATGTAGAGAATAATTTATAAGTCGGACTTCTTCGAAATAAAAACACATTGGTTCACAATGATAATAGTTTTCCAACGAAGAAAAAAAATCAAGATTTCATTAAGTACATTTTGAAATATGTCTAAAACAATTTTCTAAAAACATCACGGTTTTGCAATTTGGAATTCAAAATGAGATTTCTTTATAATGATATTTTAAATGATTAAAAATATAAAATAAATTTGATAAATCTTTTAAAATGGTTTAAAAGAGATTTGGAATGGAAAATATGAATTTTCAAACATTAAAAACTGTTTAAATCGACTAAGCTTATATTGCACTTTCCGCAGCACTTATATGCTGCGAATTCTATGACCTTTTGAATATGAGTTTAAACGTAACGATATTTCGTAGAATCAATTATGATTGTTTTTAAAAGGAAAATTAAGAGTTTAAAAGATAATTTGGAATCTAGTAATTAATTCCAAAATAAAGCTAATAAATGAGTACACGGAAACGACTAGTACATTTGTCCCGCCTGTGAGATCTGGAAAGAAAAAACAAGGTGTTTGTAACGACCCGAAATTTTCGAACCCAAGTTTTCGGATAGTTATGAAAAAGAAGAAAGAGATAGAAGAAGAAGAACAGAAACATCAGCCAACTCACATTCGCAGCGGATAAAATATAATAATAAATAATAACAGTTTACAAAAGAATACTATATCTGTCGATTACATTTAATATACATCAGAGTTTTCACATATATACTGTCACTGAATATATATAATTATCATGCCTCAGAAATACAGCGGAAATACTTTATACGCTAATGTCATCCAGCTCGCCTCCTGAGCTCCAGAACGTCCTTACCTGAAATCTGTAATACTCGGTCTGACCCGAGCATTACACCAAAGTAACACCCGGGTCAGGCTGGAAACCAGCGTGAGTAAAACCAACTAACATAAATTTCAAAGCATACTACCTATACATAACCCGGGTAACTTGTATCAATTTCAATTTCACAAATAGTTACCGACATCATTTATTTCACTCACCAATTTCTAAGTACTAAACTTAGATTAAATGGGCTAATTTACTTGAATCATTCCATTCTAGCTTATTGATTTCACCTATCAATTTATGAAGAATCGAAGTGGTTTCGGGTATTAACTAATACCCGACTCCAGTCTCTTCGAATTCCATTTATCTTAACACATGCTATTCAAGTGAAATGCAGACCAATTTTAAATAAAAGATGTCACTTTTACTCAACAATTCATCATTGATAAATAACCATATTGTCAATTGCCCTCCCAAACCATCATATCACGAACCATTCATATCAGAGGTACCAAACAATTCAGGGCATTTAAACAATCACTTAATCAAACATAAGCAAAATAATCAATACACCATCTCAAGTAAATCTAATTAACCATAATGGAATTAAATCAATTACCTTTATGTCCTGCTTATTAATTTATTACAACCCAATTGATTTACCATCCCATAATCATTCATCTTTAATTACATTATGATTATCATCATTATCTAATTGCTTCCATTGAGTAATTATACTCAACCCAAATTTCATAAATGATTATCCTTAGTTTATTGCATCCATTAATCAACCCCAATTACTCAAAAATAGAAATTACCCTTCTGTAATTACTTACTTATGTAATTAACCTCTTACTTAATTACTAATCCCCTTTGATTAATTACTCCAAGTAATTTATCCTTGATTACTTCTATTAAATTACTTAATTAACTTTAAGTAGTAAATTACAAATTTATTTATCAATTTATAATTAATTAATCCAAACTCCAATCTCAATTATAATTTAATTATTCTTAATTACTCAAGATTATTATTATCAATCTTTAATTTCAAACTTATTAAATCTCAAACCATTTACTTAATCACCATTATAAATTAAGTTCATTCTTAATTACCTTTCAATTTAAATTATCCATCTTATGTTTTAAAACCTTCCTTAGTAAATTTTTTTTTATCAAGTCTTAGCTTACCTTGTCAACAATGTTTGCTTACATATGCTAAGTTCTGTTAACAAAATAATATAAAAGGGTTTAAGCTTAACCCCTTAAAATGGACCGAGTCAAACACGATAACTTCTCGAGTAAGACCCGAGTTTCCCCAGCAATTTCCCCCGTCCCTTCTTTCTTCTGGTCGTGCTCGTGCTTCTCCTTCCTTTTCTATTCTTCCTTTCTCTTCTGTTTAACTTCACTTTTTTTTTAGTCTAACAGCAGAACACGAACAGTACCCACGCACAAAACCCCAAGCAAAACTCGAAGAAAAATTCACAAGTATCACGCGAGACAACCAAAACCTGAGACTGCTGACATCTTCTTGCCACCGTGCACGTGCACGGTGGGTAGCCATCACTCCGGCGATCCACGGCGATCCCAGCAAGCCACATCACAACCCCACATACGAAAACAAACCCCAATTCATCCCAAAAAGCTCAAAATCAAAATATGCGTGTTCATTCGAACAGTGGCTCGAGTATGTCAAAAGAAAATCTCCGCGACTCCCAACGTTGACCTCCGTTAACGACGCGACTCCGGCCACTTCACGGCCACATCCACCTCTACCTTCTCCTCAAATCCTGTGTAGCTCGGTTGATCTATGAAGACGAAATCAACTAAAAGGTAAACCCAG
The DNA here is from genome assembly GCA_030765085.1 of Allium cepa. Taxonomy (NCBI): domain Eukaryota; kingdom Viridiplantae; phylum Streptophyta; class Magnoliopsida; order Asparagales; family Amaryllidaceae; genus Allium; species Allium cepa. The sequence continues at coordinate 69,729,361 of CM060940.1, read as the reverse complement.
AAAACATGAACCCGAACCCTATTTTTAATTTTAGCCAAAAATTCTTACATTAGAAATTTTTTTTGAACATTTTTCCTGGATTTGAAACCCATCAAGCTAACTTCACCAAAAATTTCAACATCAAAAATTCATTAAATCAACAGTAATTGACGAAAAAGCATTTTGGGTTCTTTAATAAACTACATCTTGAATGCTTGCCTAAAAATTCTCATGTTTGTTTTAAAAATCCTACCTTTGTGTGTATATTCAATAGATGAAATCAAATCAACAATCTAAGATATTCGAATTTTTACACGTTGATTTGCTTTTTACTGTAAATTCGAATGTACAGTATTTACATTCACTGACATCCTTTAAACAATTTCCCAGATTATGGTTTTAAGTTTAAACAACTTGTTTAGTTAATATCCTAAGTTTAAATGTTTTTATTTTGAAGAGTATAAATCTTTCTCTACTTCACTTGGCTCAGAAACTTGAAATTTTTAAAGAGCAACAGAAAACAGAGTTCCCAGAAGTCAGCAAACATCTCAGAACAACATAATTACAACATATGATTTTCGTGAATCAAATATCAAGATTTAAATGTTGAAGAATTATGTTTACTCACCTTAACACTGTTGAAACAGAAAGCAAAGGTTGATGAATCACTGCAGATTTGAATTCTTGAAAACTTTTTTTTTTGTTTTTCTGTTGAACTTAATTGAGTTTACAAAGAGAAGATGTTGTTTATTTTTCTCAGGTTAGCTAAGTTGTTAATAAGCAAGTATAGTATGATGTTATATAGATAGGATTGAACAGCTGTAGGTTATACTAGTACAAGTTCACCCTGTTTGCTCAGATTAGTGTTTAATATGCTGCAAATTGAAATGATATTGTAAATCTCGGCTGAAAGGATATTCTTGCAACTTGAATTGACACAATCTTATGTAAATTAAATGCATGTCTTCATTTTAGATTACATGTAATTAATATTTGCTGATCTTTGTACTTAGGTATAAAGATATTTTGTATTTGATTGTGAATAATTTATCTTCTATTGGTTATACTGCACATATGTGATTTATATGTATTTTGTTTCTTGTTCCTTTACATTGTTTATGTAGAGCCAACATTATTTCATATATTTGGTCAAAGATTTTTATTTAAATGGAGGCTGAAAAGTTTTAAGTTGTGTGCTACATAAATTTTGTTTGTCTCGAGTAATTTATCATCATACTTGTACTTATATATGTTTTCCAGGTTTGTACACTTGATTTTTGAAAGCATATTTCTATAAATTACCTTGTCTTATTTAAGAAGCTTGTTCATTAATATATATTTCTTTTAACAAAAGGTATAGTCTGGTTTAAGTTTTGATGAGCACATGTATATATATAGTTTAACTTGTTACTTCTAGTTTGAACTTGCGGGCAAACACCGTCATATATGAAGATATTCATTTAAATATCCGTTTTGTTATTATGCTATACTTGTTTTTATTTCATTTTACACTTAGTGTTCACTTAACTCTTGTTTATATTTACATTCGTATCTTATATTTTGACTATAAATGTTCATATGGTTTACTTACATTTTATACTTAAATTTTATATTGATAGAATTCGATTCTATTTTAAACATTATTACCTATATATATTTTATAAACATATATTTACCAAATGTTAATAAGATAAAGCATTTTGAATTTAATTATATAAGAGAGATTTTATTCTATATATTATTAAGGGATTTATTTTAAATTTTCAAAAATCAAGATTCCCTTTTTAAAATATAAATCTACATAAACAAATGGCAACTATTCCCAGAAGATTTATTCATTTTAAAATGATCAATTTACATTTTATTTAATTGAATTAGGTATTATTAAAATAATGTTGCCAAAAATACCGGGTCATCACATTGTTTAACTACGGTTAGGGATGGAGCAACCAGTGCCCTAAACTTACATAGCCTGTGTTTTCTCTTTCTAGGCGAGGGGTGGATTAGATCGAAAGGAAGGCCCGGATGCTCTAAAAGATCATATTTAAGTTTTTTCCAAGATAAAAGAAAAGAAATAAATTCTTTGAATGTTAATTAAGAAATTAACATCTTTTTATTCGATAATTGGTACGAAGGAACGGAGATCGGATTTGGGTGATTCCTATCTGAAAATCACTTCAAACTAATTTTTGAAACCCCATACGAAATTAACATCTTTTTATCGATGATTAGTATGAAAGAACTGGGATCGGATTTGGGTGATTCCTATCCGAAAGCCCCTTCAAACTAATTTTATAAATAAAACATATCGAAGACAATGATGATTGATGACAACGATCTTCATGATGTAGGATTACTTGTCTTTTGTCCTTGGAGGTGAAATTTACCACATTTAAAGTGGCAGTAGTGCTCTGTTATAAAAAATCTTTGATTTGCAAGAATTTGATTTCAAGTTAAAAAAACCGAAATCTTTGACTAAGATTTAATGATTGATTTGGGAATATTTTCCCTAACTAAAAGTTATAATTTGAATATAAGAAATATTGATTAAGAGTAAAAGAATGATTTGGAAAGGTTTTCCTAAGTAAAAGAGAAAATGATTCGTAATTTTTCAGGATTTAAGAAAGGTTTAAATAAACTAAATGATTTGATAAATGAGGCTTAATGATTCCATATACTATTTAAAAGAAAATGGAATAAATTGAAAAAAAAATATCTAAGAAATATATTTGATTTGAATAAAAGATGAAGTAATTGATTGATGATTGATATCCACTTATGAACTTAACATCTTTTTAAGTGATGATTAGGTTCGAAGGAACCGAAGTCGGATTTGGGTGATCCCCATCCGAAAACCACTTCGAACTAATGCATATGTTCGAAAGTAAAGATATGTTAAAGATGATGATTATTGAAGACCGAGGATCTTCATAACATGAGGACTGCTTGTTGAACGTGCTCTGGGTAGGTCCTATTATAGAGTTATCTATAACAGTGGTCTCCTCGTTGTGGAGATTTTTTGAATGGCAAGGACTACTCGCTACTAGTGGTAGTAGGTGAGTGCCTTCGGTTTTTTCAGTCTTAGAACGAACTTGTATGGACGAATGTTTGACATTGCATTTCTAAGGCACAATGTTTGACTTTTACAAATACACATCTGTGGTGGCGGAGAAGGCAACTTCTCTTAGCTTAACACCATTCTATGAGACATACGAGCTCAGAGGTTATATGCTTGTGGGAGTCAAACAGTGATCAAAGGAATGACAGTGTGGCATTCAAAGTGGAACCTGTTATGAAAAAGCGTGGCTTTGAAGAAATTGATCGTAGCCTCGCGAGCCTCACACCTCGATTATGATGGGATCTATGTGGTCAGATGTATGCTCGCATTTCGGACAATAGTGATTTGGGTTATCTGATGTTCTGAGTCCCAGGTACCAGATACGTCTGGTCCTCATGGCTGGGATGCATGAAGTCCGAGTCCTTGGATGTTATTCGCAGATTGTATCCACTTTTAGCCACTTGTGTTGTTGTATAACGACGTCTGAATCTTGGACGTAAGCCATGGATATAGATTGATCGTTCCACTAATGCCCTATCATGCTGGAAATCTAATCCCAATATGAGATTTATGGTTTTGATAATATTCCCAAAATAGTTGTAATGACTTGCAAATATTTCAACTACCCCTTATGGTATCATATATTCCGTTTGGTATATTCCGTTGACCTAGTCTAGATATATTACCTTAGATTTAGTCCAAATATTGATACGTTATTTGAATAAGTTTATTTGAAAAGTGTTTTTAAAAGAGTGTCATCAAAAATAATATCAAGTATATTTTGGTATAAAAGTGTTTTTGTTATCATAAGCTAAAGAACCCCTCCGTATTTATGTGTGGGAGTGGTCTTATGAGATACCCTTCCCTTCAAAGGTTTTGACAATATAGTCACTTAAAATTTTGAGTATCTCATGCTGCTTTATCAAGCCTGATCCAGGTATTTTTAATACTCGGGTTAGATCCGAGTAGTTTTAGTTTGAGTTGAAGATGGTTGGAGTTTCCAGAGGAGAGCTGAGATCTTCATCATCGTATAAACGCATTCTATTATCTTCTATATCTATTACATTTGTTTTGTTGTTTGTCAGCATTTGTAAGGGCAGGTGTTATAACTGCCCAAGCTGAATACTATGATATTGTATTTAAAAAATTTCACTGTAAAGATTATTATTGAAATAATATATGTTATTCCATTCATGTGAGATTCTGTTCTGTCTTTATTTTCTTTCAACCCTTAATGGTCCGCTTATTCGTGCAATTTGAGTTGGACATGTGAGGTTTATTGTCAATTCAAAGGTTATGGAAAAACGGGCCATTACAGTATTCTTGCATCCATGCTTTATATTTGTTTCAACATAAAACAATATCTTTAATGAAACAAAGATAACTCAAGTTTCTATTTATAATATGCTTATGCGTACATTCTGCTCTAAAATAATTTCTTCGCATGTTTTTAATTCATTTTCTTTTTCGAAAATAAGTTTTGATTTGTCACATTAACCCTATATGATGCTTTGTTTGAAAAATAAAAGTGTTACTGGACTAACTTTACGTCAAAAATGGTGGATCTTTCAAATTGTTCACACTGTCTAATTAACCTTCGATGCAAATTATTCATTATACAGTATTCATATATGGTTGAATGATGCGGTTTCCTTTGATAATGGTATATGTCAACGTGTTATGAAAACAAGAACCGCAATGGTATCAATGACATGACCATTTTGTACTATATATGGTATATGTATCTTTTCTTGGGAATGCGTAATTGTTTGCTAGATGTTGTCAACCCAATAAAAATGGATGTATGCAAACTATATGGTATAAATATTATAGAAATCTTTGCAAGTAAATTTTCTACCAAAATGTTGTGATGATTATTATTGTTTTAAGACATCAGGTAGTAATACACCGATATTTCATTAATTATTGTAATCCCTCTTTCTTAATTTCTTTATTATGACTGCAGGTAATAACACACCACTAGTTCATAAATTACTGTAAATCCTCTTTCTTAATTTCTTTATTTCTACTAAGAATATAGCATTTAAAATCAAATTACTATACTATTTATAATGGTCTTTTCACTGAGCAAGCTTGACATTCATGGTAGAGAGAAAGATCATAAATGATAAATCATCACATATTATAAGCCCAGCCTTGAATAATAATGGATTTCTGCAGCAATCCATAGCTAAAAAGGATAAATGTCAAATTTATGAATCATAAACAAAAAATAGCGCAAACTGGTGTTACAATTTTTTTATGTAAACCTGAAACATAAAATATAGCTAAATAACCACTTATTCAGTCTAATAACCTTTTGGAATCAAATATTACAATTACAAATGCAATCCAATACAAGCATGATAAACATGAGTAATCAGATTGCAGTTGCAGGTAAAATTGTGAGATATGCAAGGAGTGTTTCCACACCTACTGTATTTGGTACATTTTCAAAATGAGTTATGTAAAGACCTTGATTGTTTTATATTCAGGGTAAATAATTGGTTGTAGTCAAATATAAAATCATAACTCACAAAAAGAATTTTCAATGCACTATCACATTTGACTCCATGGATGATATAATTTCATGAACTCATCTAAATTTTGAGTTTGGAGGAATCCTACATTCACATGCTTCAAAAGTATTTGATTGAAAACTTTATCACTGATAAAAATAATTCAACAAAAATTCATCTTAAATTTTAACATAAGAAATCAAGAAATACAAGAAAGAATCATAAATCTAATGGAGATCTGCTTTAATCAGATCTCAAAGGTCGACAAGTCTATCACACCCGAGTCTCCTCCTCTCTATCCCCCTTCTTCTTCTTCCCTCAAGGTGGTGCAACCTGAAATCGACAGTTAGGGATTCCAGCTAGTGAGGAATCGTTGAAACAAAGAGAAGACCCTTCAACAACCAACTCCAACAACATATCACAACAAGAACCAAGCGAATCTGTATAACAATGGCTATAGAAATGCGAGAATCAACAATATCAAATCCAATCCCAATCATTATTCGCATAACACCTCAAAATATACATCCACTGTTTAGAAGAAACAAGATATCATCGGTGCAACATCAATACAGAGTAGAAGTAAAGGGTCTTTTCCAAATAAAGCATCTTCCTGGGCAGATTTAATCAGAGAAGGGGGTCTCAGACCTGAATTTGATTTGAAATACCAAGCACCTCTAACCATTAATAAAAAGAAAATGGTTGTTATGAAAGAAGGTGTCAGTAAAAGAACAGAGATAAAGTGGGGCTGCTCGGTAATAGCATACGTATACGGTAGTAAACCTTCTTATCATTATTTTAAAGCACTTGTGCAAAGAACTTGGAATCCCACGAGCAACTTTGAAATCTTCACAAGAAACAACGGTTTTTTGTGATCAAATTCATGGCAGAATGTGATTGTGAAAAAGCTATCAATGGAGGATCATTTTTCATCAATTTAAAATTAATCATTTTAAAAAGATGGAGCAATAAAATCGCATTTGATAGAGACTTATTATCCACAATTCCAGTTAGGATTCGGCTGCCAGAATTAAGTTTAAAATTGTGGGATAAAGAAACCTTTGGGGAAATAGCAAGTGTTGTGACAAGCACCATTGTCCAAGTGGTTAATTGATTCGACTCTGGTGCAAGAGGTCACAAGTTCGAAACTTGCTTTCGAACGTTTATTGACATGGGATATGTTGTCCCAATGATTTGTTGTATATAAAGTACCATTTCAAAAAAAAATAGCAAGTGTTGTGGAGAATCCTCTAAAACTTGATGAACCAACAGCAAAGGAAACAAGGTTAAGCTATGCAAGAATACTTGTTGAAATCAAAGCAAATTCAGAACTTCCTAAAGAAGCACATATAACAATGCATGATGGAGAAACACTAGTTGAAAGAATCGAATACGAATGGATCCCATCAGTGAGTACAAATTGTAATTGTTTTGGGCATTCAAATGAAAACTATTCTACTAAAATGATATGGAAAGAAAAACAGAAAGATTCTTCAATCATCAAAGACAAGGTCTTGATGTCAGAGAAAAATCAAGAAACCATCAAAAATTCAATTTTTAATAGCAATCAGCAAGAAGAGATCCAAGAATATTGTGCTCCGGAAAATTCACTAACTGGGAAAATCAAATTTTTTTGAAAATTTTAATAATAAAGGCTGCTTAATGGATATGTCTACAAATATGAGTGAGTCTGATGTCTCCAATCAACAGGAACTACCAGATCAAATTATGGCAGAAATTACTGAAGACTTACCAAATCAGGTGAAGCAAAATGATTTATCTTCTACTATTATGGAATCAAACTTGGATCATGGTGCAGCGCACTCCCATGTTGATGTCATTAATGCAAATGATAATGAACAATGGCAGAAATAATAGCCACAAATGGTATATTCACTAATACTGAAAACCGAAAATTATGTTCAAAAAGCACTCATAAAGGAATCTCAAAGGATTTAGTCCAAAAAGTCATGAAATTAATTCCAAATTCATCTTCTCCATTAAGAAGGAAAAAAAAGAAAGGAAGAAAAACAAAATCAAAAACCTTCAGGAAATTCTATCTCAAGGAAAAGAAGAAAAATCTGAAAAAGATGAATTCCAGGAAAAGTATGTAATGAGAAATCCAAGATGGTCTGAACATCTGAAAATACAAGACAGAAAATCATTAAAAAGAAAAGGGCATAAAAGTTCAGATTACTTAGAAGAGAAAAGAGACAAAGAAAAGCTGGAGGAACTCAATCCCAGTCTTCCTATATGAAGCAGTGATATCCCTAGCATATCCTTTATAATTCAATATTTTTTTTATATATGTCAATAATTACTTGGAATGTTAGAGGATTAAACTCCCCTGAAAGAAAATTAGACCTAACCAATCTAATTTTCACAAAAAACCAAACATAGTTGGTATTCTGGAACATAAACTAGAGGATTCTAATATTAGCAATTTTCATGAAAGATACTTTAAAGAATGAGGTGTTATTAATAACAATAATATGGGGGGTAATGGTAGAATAACGGTAATTTGGGACCCAAATATTTGGAGTCTTAGTCATCGTTTTCTAAACTTCCAATTTATTCATTGCAAATTCATAAATAAAGGGGGATTTCAAATAGAAATCTCTTTTATTTATGCTTCAAATAGTGAAAAAGAAAGAAGCCTTTTATGGAATGATCTTAAAACATTAAATTTTAATATGGAAAAACCCTGGATCATCATTGGAGACTTTAACACCGTCTTCCATTCTTTTGGAAAGAGAGGTGGAGTTCCCATTCCTTTTTGTAAGTTAGAATTTTTAATAATTTACTGCTAAAAACAAGTTTAATTAAGCCCGCTATTAATCGGAACCAATTCACATGGAAATCAGGTGAATATAGGAACATCCATTGTAAACTTGATAGAATACTTATTAATCATCTGTTTGCTAATACTTTTCCTAATTACAATTGTTCTACTCTTCTTCAAGCTACTAGTGATCATACCCCTTTGCATATAATTTTCTCTAGTCATGATAATACTAGAAAAAACATTCGTTTTAGATTTGTTAATGGGTGGACATATGATAAGAGTTATAAGGATACTTCAAAAACAGTATTATTATTAATAAACATGGTAATGCTCAAAATAAATTTAAAAGCATTCTTAAGAATATCAAAGAAAACTTAAAAGTCTGGAATAAAAATAGGAACAAAGATAATATTAAAATTATTGGGGAAGAATGTGAGTCAATCCAAAATAATATAGACTTTGACAGCTCAGACAAATCTAAGGTTAATCAATTTTTTCAACTCCAAGATAAATTAAGTCAAAGTCTGCATGTGCAAGCTATTAACATGAAGCAGTAAGCCAAAGTAGGCTGGCTTGCAAAGGGTGATGAATCTAGTAAAATTTTCTATGCCAAGATGTCAAATAGGAAAAAAATCAATTATATACGAAAATTGTTAGATACCAATGGAGTTACCCTGAATGATGTCTCTAGCATTGAGAATTTGGCTATCAACTATTTTTCTGACCTCTATAATTCTAATGCTAATAAAAGAGATTTCCCAAATATTGAAACAAAATTTTTACTTAATGAAAGAAGCAGTGATATTCTTCTTGCCCCTGTTGAGTTGGATGAAGTTAAAAAAAATTATTTTTGGCTCAAATATAGATAAAAGCCAGGGCCTGATGGATTTGGGGAAATTTTTTACAAAACACACTGGGAAGATTTCAAAATTATTATTCATGAAGCTGTCAAAGAATTTTTTTCATCTGGAAAACTTCTTAAAAGCTTAAATCATACTTTTATTACTTTAATTCCTAAGGTTAAAATTCCCTCGGGTCTAGGAGATTACAGGCCAATTGCCTGTTGTAATTTTACATACAAAATCATTGCTAGTATTTAAGTAATAGAAAAAAAAAATTCTTAAATATCTGATTTCAGAAAATCAGTGTGCTTTCATCCCAGGTAGATATATCATTGAAAATACTCTTTTGGCTCATGAGCTTATCAGAAATTTTAATAGGGGCTATAAGAATAAAGTCTGCATTAAGATTGATATACACAAAGCTTTTGCAAAATTAACAGACATTTTATCATTCATATGATGAGACAAATGGGATTTCATAAAAAAATCTATGATTGAGTTAAAGAATGTATAGGTACTGCCGCTTTTTCCATTTTAATTAATGGATCTCCCTGTGGATTTATTACTAGTAATAGGGGAATTAGGCAAGGGGACCCCCTCTCCCCCTATTAATTTACAATACCTAGGGAATATTTATCTATCCAAATGGAATTAGAACAAATAAGAGGAAATCTCAGGCCAGATAATAGATATTCTCCTAGTATTACTCATTTACTATATGCTGATGATTTTTTTTTTATAAATGCAGATACTAACAGTGCTCAATCTATAGTTAAAATCTTGGAAAATACGAAAATTTTTGCTGGTCTCCAAATCAATGAAAGTAAAAGCAAAGCATATTTTAGTAAAGATTGTGCTAACAAAGGGGAAATAATTCAAATTCTAAAAATTAATGAAGGCCAAATGCCTGTTAAATATTTAGGTCTCCCACTCAGCACAAATCAATTAACAGCCAAGGATTGCTCTAAACTTATTGACATCATTCAAGGCAAAATAGTGGTCTAGCAGACTACTATCTATTGCTGGAAGAATAGAGCTTATACACACTCTCATCACAGCTATCATTATGTATTGGATCTAGACCCACAATATTCCCGAATTAGCAATTTCCAAAATAGAAAAACTATGTGCTAATTTTATATGGAAAGGAAAAAATCATAAAGTTTCATGGGATACAGTTTGCAAACCAAGAAAGGCAGGTGGATTGGGTTTAAGAAGCATCAAAGATTTAAAGGAAGCCTATAGTATGAAACTTTTCTAGAGACTAGTAGAAGGCAAATCATTATGGGCAAAATAGATGATTAGTAAATATGTCAAAAACAAAAAAATTTGGACAATGCCAGCTGAAAATCACAATTCGCACACTTGGAAATCCATATTAAAAAGCAGAAATAAAGGCGTTAAATTATTGGATAGAAAATCCAAAGATGGGAAAAGTACAAGCCTCTGGTTCGATCCTTGTATTAATGGCAAATCTCTGATTAGTTTGCTAGGTTGGACAAATCTTATCTACTTTGGGGGAGCCAATTTAAAAGTGGATAGTATCATGCAAAATCACATGTGGAAACCAAACAAGCATCCAGCAACTTCAATTTTCAAAAGTGTCATAGAAAAAATTGAAATCGATTCAAATTTAGCTACAGACTGCTGGAAGTGGAAGCTTTCAAAAAATGAGAAATTTTCCTCTAAATCTACTTGGGAATATTTAAAAGGGTTTGAAACAGAAATGGAATGGTGTAGTATTATATGGAATAATGCAAACTGCCCAAAGATGGCACATTGTGCCTATTTTGCATTGTTAAATAAATTACCAACTAGAGACAGATGCAAAAATTGGAGCAAAAACAATAATTATGAAATCAATTGCCTTCTCTGCAAGACAGATAATGAATCAGCTGAACACTTATTTTTTGATTGCACTTTCTCAAGGCATATATAGTTCATTGCAAAAAATAAGCTCAATTTCTGTCAAAGCAAGCCAATGCAAAACATCGAAGACAGTATTCAATATATTCATAAAAGCTTCAAAATCAAATCAGAAGAATTCAACAGAGCTAGCATAATGCTTACTACTGTCATATATCAAATATGGAAAGAAAGAAACGCAAGATTGCATTCGAAAAAGAAAACAGATGCCATTCAAATATGGAAAAGCATTGAAACAGAATTTCATATTCTGAGCCATAAAGCAAGCAAAAACAAATCACCATTCTATCAGCTCCTTTTAGAGTCTAACGAACATGAAGAATTTGCTACAGTATGGAAATATACTTACAAGGCCGGAAATTTAATAACGAATTTCCCCATAGTAGTAACCCTCAGCACACTAATCATAGAATCCATGATATCTCGAGGAGGGGAGCCAGCAACTTCATCAATCCATTTGCAGGAGGCGGCAATTCCTACCCTAATACCAGGAGCAACTCCTGCAAGGGAAGTAAACAGGGTTATAAATTTAATAATTACACAATAGATGATAATAGAAATAATCTCACAAAGTGCTTTTTACCTGATATTAGCAAGAACTACCGCACTTCCAGCAAAGAAACAATGAAGCAGAAGTCCCTCCTATATCAAAATAAAGCAAATTATTCAGATTATATTCTGCAAAGAACTGAAGAGCATAGTTATGTCAGTAAGCTCAACGGCAACACTTATCACTTATCTGTTTGGGAAAGAGGCGAAAGCAGCAGGAAGGTCATCGAAAATGACAACATCAAGTTGCTCTGCAATATTAACTGTCTGGATGGCCCAAAAAGGCAAAACAACAGCAAGAATAGCAATTGGAACCACGAGGAGGAAAGATCTAATGATTAAAATAATAGATCTATCGCGAGGAACCCGAAGAATAATTATATGGAGAAATCGAGAGTCTGAAATCCACCATAATCCAGCTTGGTTTACTAGATCACAGTGTAATCAAGCAGGAATTTTTCATCTAAATTTGAAAGGGATGGAGAGATTTCGTCGCCATTTCTCCTCTTTCGAAGAAGATTTTTGATCGTGGCGTATGTTTTGTGTTTTGTGTCGGCTACCCTTTAGGGTTAGGTGTTTGTTTGCAAGTTTTGGGTGAAATTCATTTACCCGTATTTCTATTTGTATAACTAGGGCTTGGCCCATTATCCATTTTTCAAAAAAAAAGTATTTGATTGAAAAGCATTGAAAGAATTCTTATTAAAGCGATGGACAGAAAAATATCAAAGCTAGGAGTGCAAGCCTTGTCGTGCTTAATGGTTATAGTCATCCACAAAAAGATGTTATTTGGCATTAACATTTATGTCAGCTGCATACTCAAATCGCAACCTAGGTGGCAACGTCGGATAAAACCTATGGCGATGCATGCATCAAAGAGAACCAAACCGACCAGCCTTCTAAAACAAATGGACGGCTAATTTGAATGGTCAATAAGCTATTCAATTGCAGCATGTAAACCGTTTTCCAACTGTGATTTAGTGCATATACAGACGTACTCAAAAAGACTAAAATGTATTGCTGTCACAGGTAACATGAATTTAAGAGAGGTGGGTCTATTTTCAATATTTTGGATAACTCCTGCCACAACTACTAACATGTGCTGCACACCTGGCAACAAACACAATGACACATCCACCAAAAATTTCGCATTATGCTCATGACTCAAGTGTGAATCCTTATTCCTGTAACAATCCTAGGATTTTGTTTTTGACAATAATGACACCAAAGATAATTCATCAAATGTTCTAAATCTGATACATGTAATTGACTATCTAGTCATTACATTCTAGAAGAAGACTTTCCTTTACATTATGTTATACATTATTTCTGCAATTAACACACTTTATATGTTTTTAAGTCAAAAATGATTCACCAAGATACCAGCAATCAAAATCAATTAGCAATAAATACGTAATGAAAATAAGAAAAGAAACCTTATAAAAGCAGCTAATAGAATTGCATGTACGAAGTAAAGTAGTTATAGTTTCGACCTCAAGCAACATACATCGGAAATCAAACAAGAACTCAAGCACAAGGCAAATGGGTCATGAGAGAATAGAAAACGTAACATCATATATTTGACAATCCAGAAAGAAGTTTACGAAAAAAACATCAACATTATTAAGGTAGAATCAATTCTTTGAAGTTGGATTATAAAATAGCAAAACTTCTAATATGCTGATTCTGCTGAAGGTTTTATTTGAGAAGGATTTGCCCTAGAAAAATTGAAAGTGGCTCCTGAAAGCTTTTTCCCTAGAAAAATTATTTGGAATTTGGAAAAGATGCGGCCGATTAAAGTGGGAAGCGTGATAAGTGCTGTGAGATGAGATGTTTAATGTTTTCCATCTTTATCCTTTTGTTTTTATTTTATTTTCATTTTTACCAAATGTTGTAAAGGTTTGATAGCGTGAACAAATGAATTTTGTCGTTGAAGATTATACTACTCTTTTTCTAATGACTTTTAAAAAATTATAACGTAGTTTATGTGTTATTATTTATAACGGCATCTGAATGTTAGCAATCAAGAAATACTTATGTTAGGAATTCCATGTTTCGGTGTAGTGATCCCAAAGGAAGAAAAATTTTATACATATGACTTAAATATGATGCAGCGAGCCAATGCAGTGGTACTATACTGCAAAATAATTTTATTAGGGACTAAAAATATATGTATACAAACTATATACAATCTATTTAATGTAAAAGGATAGTGTAGCATGGCTATGGATTCTATCCATTTAGAACATCAGGAGCTAGTCCATAGAATTATTTTAGGATGTTTGGTTGTTATGGTCTGAAGAACGAAGGTTCAGTTTGGCTTATAAAATGAAAAAGAGATACTCCATAAGAGAGAGTGAGGTAAGAAAACATGACCTGGTAAGAACAATAATATAGAAGCCAGTGGACCAGCTGCTGTTGCTCTAAGTAACCTTTTTTTTGAGACATTCGTTAACTTTATAGGATCACAATAACTACATTAAACAAATATATCTCATAAATAAGTTTTACAAAAAATTCCATTTTGTTACAAATCAAATTTTATTTGATTTCAAATTCTCATTGTATATCTTTAAAATATTTAAAATTTTTGATTAGATTGGTGTGTACATCAGTATCACTATTCCAATAGAGTAACGAAATGAAATAAAATTGCAAGCATTTGGTATTTCAAGAAAGAAAGATGATCAACACATACCACATGACATGATTCAAGTTTTCCTCCAACATTCATTACGCTAGCAATATTTGATACGCTAAAAGGATGTTGACCTTCTTTAATCCTAAATGAGAACATTGTAGAAGTCAAGCCACTTCTGTATGAGAACATAACTATATGCTGACCAGCCTAGATACAACAACAGTATATTATTACTTAATGAACTAGAATGTATGTAGTATGAAGATATATAATATCTACAAAAGAAAAAGATTTTACGAAAATAGTATTTTTGTTGTGATGGACAGATACAAAGGCAACATACAGTGAAGTAGTATACATGTTTCCAACTTTCTTTGGTACCAACATAGCTGGTTGAACCTTCTCATTATACAAGCTCTTCGCAGCTTGTTGAGTGTTCAAGCAGTTAGAACCATAGTCTAGAGGATGTATGCAGCTAGGTCATAAATGCTTGCACAAATTAACTTTTCAAGGTCACGGTTTGGTAGCTTTCACTGCTGGACAAGGTTGCGAATGGCTCGAACTTTTCGCTATCATCCTTTGCAGCAGAGCTAGATGCAAATTATTTAGAAAAATGATGTACTTCATAAAGTAGAAATGTTGTTGTAATACCCAAATAGTGTTATAACATACAATATATATATATATATATATATATAATTATGTAAAACAAACTATCAACTGAAGACATCTCTAGTATAGGGTTTCAACCCAATCTCTCCGCGACAAACATGGAAATCCTATCGAACCTTTTGATTTATGAGTATGAACAACACTCTTGATTCTTACAAATTTATATTACAAGGTAAAACTCTATTACTTTTGTCATGTCCGTTCTATTTCTGCTATATGATTTTCACTATTTCAACTCTAGAGATTTTTCAACATACTATCAACGTTTCATATTTCAACTCTAGAGAAAATAGGTATCACGTTTGATATGTCCGTTCCATTTCTGCTGTATGAGTTTTAGTGAATTATAACAGTCGAGGCAGTACTCCTAGGCGTAACTAAAACTATTATGTTTGTAGTAGTTTTTAGTGGCATATACTTAAACATGATTTTCATTCAGCTTTTGAGGGCCTTCACCCGATCAAAATAAGTAACGACCATTATTTTTCAAGTAAAATCTGGGCATTAAACAACATGAAATTAAGCCATTAAAGAACATATACACACACACATAACATGAAAACTAAGCCACTGTATGATTCATGCGGCACTCCATGAATGTGTTGCATCTCATATAATAAGCTTTAAATGGCTGCTTCCATGAAAAAGAAAACATAAGGACTCCAATTTAGTTTTTAGGATCCAGGGCATTTTCATGTACACTTTAACTAATAATTCAAATAAATACATAATAAAACATATAAATATTGTATTAAAATTAACAATTAGAGGTAGGCATCACTTTGAAACACCGATAAACATTTTCCATAGAATAAAACATAATGATAAATCCATATAGCAGCATATAAAATATTGTAAAGAGAATGATAAATACAAGTTAGTAGTTCGTACATTTATGCCATTAGTACTAAATGTGATTCAATTAAGTGACATACATATTTAACATTGCAATAAACTAAAAATATGACAAATGCATACAACATTCTGAAGAACTAAATGAAGAAATGATTTATCCATCTTTAAAAAACTGAAAAGTAAGGATGTCCCAAATGGGACAATGATATATCTCTAGATTGTTTACCTAAGGATAGTGGGACTAAATCATGTTTCCATTAATTAAGTATTTTCCTGCTTATAAAAATGATAAATTTATTGTTAAAAACCATGTAGATTTTACATTTATGACGATGTGTCAAACTAATTTTTAGATCTAGAAGATTGGTGAACTAAAATAAATAGTTTTCCTAGGGTCATTAAGTGAGTAGCTCCATCTTTGGACTTGCCGATGGAGCTCTAAGTGGAATAGAAAACTCAAGTTTGAGAAAAAGAAAAGAAATTTTAGAGTTCTTTGATTTTGGAGCAAGAGGATAACTATGAAGGGAAAATAAGTGGCATGACTACGGACTTAATCTAACTTCCTAAGTTGATATTGGCAATGATAAAACAATGTTTAATTATTGTTCTCTTCTTATTTATTTCAAACAACACTCCGCTTAGAAACACTGATAATAATTAATGTCACTGACTTGTTTTCTTGTAGTGTCACCGAAACATACCATTGATCAGGATATGCATGAATTCGTGAGATTCTTCTTGGACATTTTCATGATCAAAGCTTTTGCATACTTTAAACAAGGTCGTTATTAGATAACAAAATTTGAAATGAAAAGGCACTCGAATAATATAGATAATTATTGCATCCTTTAGCTTAAAAGGAAAAAAAGCAGGGAACTTGGAAAGACCATATCATTAATTGCACTGTATGAGGCTAAAGCCTAATCTTAGTAATTCTTGGTCCCAGTTATATCCACATATGCGCTCTTCACCTTTCCAATCAAAGCTTCCCAACAACCAAAATAGATAGGATTATAAAAAAAATTCTTTTTTACTATAGGTTTACTGTAGAAACACTGACTTGTATGCATGTCTTCATTTATCCCAATCGTTTACCTATACTTGTGTTTGTATAAACCTATAACAGCCTTTGCAAATACTGCTATCTTGAATCTTAATGGATATGTGATCATATATCCACACATAGATTCAGTAATACCCAAATTTTCATATTCAACAATCTATTTGCTACTCGGTTATATTGGAAATCATCATTGATAAATGGTATAAAATGAAACAAAATTGAATGGGTGAAATAACTGTGCCATGTATGAGAGCACATTCCTCCACACAAAAATCTTAGCAATCGCAACTATTTCAGGTTCAAGAACTCACTACATTGTTGTACTGTGCATCAATTAGGCCTCAGTCCGTGCCCCATTTTCCTCAGCCTACGCATCACTTAGCCATCCATTTAATTTACAAATTTGTTTACTATCCAAGCAGCACTATCTTCAGTCCACTGCATTCAGCTCTCGCTTCAGCCAACATACACTGCATTGCCAGAACATACTTAAGTTCAAGCACCAGCCTTTGTACTTCTTCCTTTATTTTTCACTTCAATGCTCACATTCTCCTTACAGCATCAGATTGTACATCAGTGACCTTAAATCCACCATGTTCACTTTAAATCAATCCAGTTGCACATACCCATATTAGTCTCAATCTCCCCTTGCTCACTGATCAGGAGTCACATCTTCACTATAGCTTCGGTAGTAAGCACTTCCGCCAAATTGATGAAATCTCAATGCTCCTACATTTTCAGCTTTAGGAGTCTGTATATAACTTCTGAAGGCATTTTAGTTTCCGCCTGCACTGCAATGCTCGTGCTTATATTCCAGATTCTGCCAGCATTTCAATCCCAGCCTATATCATTATCTACTATTATTCACTTGCTGTCTCACGTCTATCCTCATATTGCAATAATGTTATGCTTGCTATTCACTTAGTGCCTCAAGCATGTACACGTGTTGTATTAAAATATTGATCATTTACACTTGATGCTTCGTATTTCTGTATAGGCCTATACATGCAACCCTCACTAGTAGTAGTTGAGTTTGCATTCATCTTTTTCTCAGTCCATATCAGGCATATTTTGGCTTTTACTTTGGTATTCTTCGAATCAACGCTTCAATTCATCATAATTTCAGTTCTTCATTCACATTTTATATTGCATAGGAAAGAGCAGACCGCAATCTTATATTCTCTGCTTTGCACGCCTATAGGA
Organism: Allium cepa; assembly: GCA_030765085.1. NCBI lineage: Eukaryota > Viridiplantae > Streptophyta > Magnoliopsida > Asparagales > Amaryllidaceae > Allium > Allium cepa. The sequence continues at coordinate 69,711,272 of CM060940.1, read as the reverse complement.
ACTTTCTTTAGCCTCTCTACACTCTTGTATGCATGCTTCAAATTGCATATTGGCACGTTGCATTCATGCTCTTCAGTTTCAGTCAGGAAAACTAACTTAGTTCACTCATTTAAGACGATTACCAGCTTATATCTTGGAACGCTCAGCCTACTGCAGCAAGCTTTTGCTACGCTAATCATCGTATTGCAGTTTCTACCCCTCCATGTTCACCCTCCCTCTTGCTCAATCTTTTCTCTCCCATATCTAGTATTTGTTCTTCATTCCACTGGATCATTTTCTAAACTCACCTTTCTTGCATTCCTTCTGTGGTTTATTTCATTTCAGCTTGCAACAATGCTACTACTGCATGTGAAGCTACTAATTAAATATCATCTTGGCATGTGGCCTCCTACATAAGAAACTTAAATGAAAATATTTTAGTATATCATGATTAAATATCATCTTGGCATATATTAATCTACCATAAATCGTTAAATACAATGTTAAAATGAAATACCTTTCCTATGCAAAGCTCCCTTAGCCACTCTCTATTATTCCTCCATGCAAAAGGTTTATCAACTCCACTACGGTGTGCCTATCATGTCGAATATAAGAGGTAATTACAATGGAACCATAAGTAGATTATATCCATAATTAATTAACTGCATAATCTATAACACACTTTGTAAATACATGCAAACACGATGCAATGAGACCACTGGAACTGTAAATCTGTCAACAATATTATATGTTCATTCTTAAGCCTTTGAGTATTCACAGGTGAATCCATATCCATATTATTATATAATCATGCATGTTAATTTAATAGTCATACCTTAGGAGAATCAGTACACCCACTTGTTAATAGACTTGAGAGTTTTCAGCACTGATGATGGCTCAAACAAAAGGACCAATGTGTTTTAAATATAGAAAAGAACTTAAGAAATGAAATCAAATAACAAATCATGCAGTTATGTCATTACTATTGCATGATTTCCTTTTGTGATAAAGAAAAGGTCCAATAAAATTCAAATGATACAGAGAAGATTAGCAGGGCCCATGCTCAAGGATGACACATACAAATTGAGAAATGGTCCAAATATCATGCTTAGATCCCAGGGAAGCAAATATATCATAATAATCTACGATAAGTAAGCATAATAATAGTATTAATTATACAAAAATAACTAGGTAGAAAAATAGTTTTCACATTCAATAGATCATTGACTTTGACTTAAACCATATGAGAAATATTTTGATTTGTGGTATATGATGTTTTCTTATGTATTTGTTGGAAATCGAGGAAATGAGTTATGATGCTAACTTGATTCATGTTGTTGTTATAGTTGTAAAATCCAATGATAGAGCATGTTGAAATTTATTTCTAAACTTTAATTTCCACATTCGACATAATTTGATATAATTGTCCATATAATTCTTTACTTTGCTCTACTATAAAAAAATCGATCAGTTTATAGATTTCAAAAGAAAACCATTTTGTAAAATTAGAGCATAAACTTCTTGGACATAAAACATTGCAATGTATCATCATTTATTCATCTTGCATGTAGGCCTACAAGAAAAGCTAGTGAAACAGAGTTAAAATACCAATTAAAATAAAAATGTATAGCCAACTGGAAAGGGCATATTACAGTCTGCATAGCCTACTTAACAAAAAAAAATTAACAAAAAGCTAACAATTTTATGTCATTCGAAAACAACAAACAAAGCATGTGAGAATCTCTTAATCCATTGTTATATTTAGTAGCACTACTTAACCAACTCAATCAAGTTTATTCCCCAATTAAACCAACCATTAACAAAGACAAATCGAATTGCATATCACACCCTCTAAAATACTAAAATTCGAAACAAACAAAATCTGAACTAAATTATCTAAAAATTAAATATAGTATTCTAATTAAATTACTTGGAATGCAACTCATATTTTGGTCTCTTTTCTAGAAGATGAAAAGTAGCAATAAAGCAGAGTGAAGGATGCTTCTATTGAATATACAGTCAGAACAATTAGGGTAAATTGAGTTATGAACAACATAAAAGATCTTGTAATGATTTAAAGAGATCGAAAGATATAATAAATCAAATAAATTAATGTGCACAAAAGTATAAAAGTAATGAAAGATAAAAAAACCCAATGATTAAGTGATATATAAATTGAAAGAAGAGGAAATGGAAAGTAAAATAGGCGCAGTTTTGGAAATCTTGAGTTCGAAATGAAGGAAGACGCCAAAGACAACTATCAGCATAATTGTGCAAGCATTATAACTGATTTGGTTTTTTAGGGGTTTAAATATTTTGGGGAAGAAGAAGGACATTTGAAGTGTGAAAAGTGGCGTTGCGAGAGTATTACTCAGAAAACGCGGCCTTTGAAATAAATTGGTAGCGCACCATAAGAATTCATCATATAATGTTTATGTTCTTTCAGTATTGATTATCATGAGACTAAAATAGTGTTGTACCTTTGAATGCTATTCTAAGGTGATATTGATAAGTAATTTTCTTGTAGTGCACAACTGAAATTGATTATCGTCGTGGACTCACTTCTGGCTGTAGTGCAAAAAGAAAGAATAGGTGGTTTGATACTAGAGCAACCATACTTATATGCAAAGACCACGGTCTCTACAAGAACTATGAAAAAGTTAGTGGAGAAGGTAATCAAGTTATTGAAGCAATTAATATTTGAAGCAAAGTAATTTAAAAAGGCACTATAGAATTTAATTCACTTCTAGAAAGGTTCATACTTTGGTCAATCCATTTCACGTACCTATTATTTGGAAGAATCTAGTCATGGATACTTCTTTAAAAAGGATGATTCAAGACAGCGTATGAGTTTGATAAGTTAGTGTTATCCTGGAATGAAAGATTTGTTGGGTAGATATATTCTTGTAATGGCATGGTTAAGCTGAATTATGACATGCTAGATTCGGACATTTTAGTTATGGTTCCTTTATAAACACGAATAAGTTAGGAGTAATTTCTAATTGTAATTTTGAATCTATCTCTAAATGTAAAATAAGTGTTCACGCAAAAAAATGTAGGAAATCTTTAAAATCTATAGAAAGAATCTAATTTTTAGATTAGTATATAGTGAATGGTGACTTAAAAAGGTCATATAACTTATGGTGGTAATAGATATTTTGTCACATTTGTTAATGATTATTTTAGATATGCTTATATTTGTTAGTGAAAAATAAAGATGAAGTTTTTGATAAGGTTAAAATTTATAAGGCAAAAGTGGAAATGAAGTTAGGACTTGAAATAAAAATATTGCATTCTTATCATGGTGTCGAATATTTTTCAAATGATTTCACATTAATTTGTAGGAAACATGGTTAATTGACTAATGTCTTACTTCTTATATACCTTAATAAAATGGAGCCATTGAAAGGAAAATATGAAATGGTAGAAATGGCTAATTCTATGCTCATTGGTTCTGAATTACCTAATACTTTATGGGGTGATGCTATATTATCTGCTTGTTACGTTTTAATAGAGTTCCTTTGAAAAAGAAAGATACCTCCTTTTATGAATTTCAGTCTAAAAGAAAACCCTATTTATCAAGATTTAAAGTTTGTGTTGTTTGGCTTATACTAGAAAATTAGACCTTAAAAGACCAATACTAAGAAACAAAGCATTAAGTGTGCCTTTATTGGTTATTCCCCTTATTGTACAATTTATCAAATTATAATCTTGATACTTTTGAAGTGATAGAATCGGTAAACACCCCGTAAAATGAACCTTAATTAAATGAATTAAACTGAAATAAATAAGGTAAAGTTGAATATGGAAATTTAATAGAAGTTGAAATTTGACAACGAAAGTTATTCCGTTGTTTTCGTGGATAAACTCTGACATGTTTTCATAATATGTTGAAAATGGAGCTCAAACGAAAAAGTTACGAGCATTTGAAGTTTTCAGAGTTAAATCAATTTATTTTGAATTCAAATTTAAATAAGAATTTGAATTTAGGATTTGAATTTTAAAAATTAGCTGGAGGGCTAAGTAAACGTTAATTAATATTTGATTAATGTTAAGATTGATTAGGGGAAAGAAATTAACTAATAAAGCAATGGAATCATATATTTCCCAAAATAACTAATCGGTAGGCACCCTAGTCCCGACAGTTGACCCCTAGCAGTTGACCTGTTTAATAAGGATGGTAGACTGGTAGGTGCCAGATTTTGACAGTGGAGGCTAGGGTTTAAAGGGGTGTGTTATAACACTCCAGATTTATTCGTTCCTCACCTACTTCCATCCTGCAGTTCTTGTGTGTTTAAACCCCTACAAATAGAATCCTATCCTCTCGACTTTTTATTCATATTATTTTAAAGAATACAATGAAACTCTACCATTGTTGTCTCTCTAATAAGATTCAGAAACTCCGTAGAGAATTCAGTTAAGAAATCAACCCATTTCTTATTAATTTTTTCTTCCTCCAATCTATTCTTATCATATTCTTCTCTAATTATTCTGAATCTAATGAATATATATAGATATATATATATCTTTCCTACCGTGTGTGTATATATAAAAGAGAGAGAGAGAGAGAGATTATAGATGGGATTGAAAGGCTGCGAACCAATTGAAGTGAAGCTAAGGCTAATCTGTGAATGGAAACCTCGGTATTTCTTTTTCAGCAATTGCTTGGTGTATTTCCTTTTGAATTTGAATATGTCTTAGCAATTTTGCGATTTCAAAAATATAATACGTAAAATCTCCTAAAATCCTTTTTTCTTTCGAAATGTCAATTTTATGTGAAGATTCTCGATTATTTACATTAATTTGATGAGATTTGTTCTGTTGTGCAATTTTTAATGATTTGATTATCTATTCTACTTCTCCTCCCTTTGTGATTCAAATTTGTGGTTCTTCAATAAAATAAAGGTTGAGATTACGAATTTTATTTGTAGTTTATACCGCTTATTCCACATAAATTTTTCTTTATAAAAGAGGAGCTGAATAGATTATGAGATTTAGATTGCAATTCCTTTTATTTAGGATATTCCATTCAATTAATGTAATAAATTGAGTCTATAACTTATTTACAAGCTTGTTTTACAGTTTCGATTATGAATAATTATTCCTTGTTTAGATATTGAAATATCTTATTTTGTTATATTGGAATCTTTAGGAATGTGAAGAAAAATGGGCTTGTAATAGTAATAAGTTAGGAATTGATATTTAACGTGAGTTAGGGCATAAAATTAACACACTTAGAATTTACTAGGCACGAATATTTATCCGTTTATATTAGCGTAATTAACGTATGATTGTAACGTATACTGCAAAGTTAAATAGGTAATTATTATTTTCATTTATTTCCCTCGTTAAGAAGATAATTGATCGTTAATGGAATATACGAGGAAACTCTTATATAGCTTAATTATTATTTTAAGGCGTAATAAGGAAGGTTTCTTATAAGGCCTTATTTATGTAACGGTGAGATGAGTATGTGTGTATGTGTGTGGAGTACTTGACTTATGGCTAAGTCATAAGGATGCAAGGTTAATAGAGTTACCAAACAGAAGTTTGCCCTTTACTTTGAGCCTACCACCAGTTATGTACACTTTGATTAATGTGAGATATCCTTATGACAAATATTTGTAATGACGTGACCTTATTCCCAAATTCTATAGCAGACATCTGCTCAGCTAATCTAGCTACTAGTTCTTACGAATAATCAGACAAATGTGAGACGTCATTATGAGTATGGGCCACAAGGCGAAGGGCCTACTTCAGGGTCCTGGCGTATTAAGTGATTACTTAAGGGGCCGCCTTTTTTCCTCGGATGAAGCATTAAATGGTCAAGGAGTTATGTTAGATGGTATCTTATAAGGGTCTGCTTCTAGAAATGGGTATTAAATAATGGGGTCCGCCTTAATTAAGGTATTAAATGACCAGAGTCTACCTACTTTCCACAAGGGAGCATTAAGTGGCTTAATAGATTCCATATGAAGTCAGCTATATAGTATCATTGAGGAGTACGCCTTGAAAATAGGTATTAGATGATGAGGTCTGCCTTAATTAAGGTATTAAATGACCAGAGTCTGTCTATTTTCTAATAAAAGGTATTAAGTGGCTTGGGTGCCGCCTCTCACATTATTAGCTATTTATGATGTATGATTGAGATATGAGATTCTAGAAACCTGCTTTTGCAATGAAAGGCATTAAATGGTTAGATCTGCCTCCTTTCCTTATAAAGAAGTATTAAATAGTTTAACGGTTTGTTTTTTGTAGACATATTCTTATTTTGAGAAATACTGTCCAAGCACTGAAAAGGTAAGACTTGAGGTTTTTATTCACTAGATATTGTTGTTCTAACTTCCTCCTCCTTACAACACAGGTTAAAGGCATTGACGGAAAAGGTGACGCTTGGAGACGAAGGTGGTGAGCTTATGGCAGTATTTACCATTTTTATTTGCTTTCATATGTACCTATGTTTTTAGATTATTGTTGTAACCGATTATGTTATGGTTGGATGGTATCTTATACTTTGACGTTGTTAATATTTTGAAATAAATGGGTACATTTTACTATTATATTTTGTTCATCCCTTGTGAGCTCTAAAAGTTTAGTTATGGCCCTATAATGTTATTTATTTTTACTACCAATATCTTACTTTAGAAAGATTCTAAGTTTTGATCAAGCTTTCCTGCATCGAAACTTAGGCCCCTTCCAGGATGGATTGTTACATTTGGTATCAGAGCCTAGGTTACCCGATCAATGGGAAAACTATACATATGAGAGAGGTACTTGTTATTTTGAAAGATTTTTCAGAAATAATTTTCAAGATTCTCACTACACACACATACACACACCTATACCCTATTTTCTTGAAGATCGCATACACATTAGGCAATCCTTTTCTTTCAGCATATAAATACTATCCTAGGAGATCATCACTAAATATTTAACATATAGATAGTTGATATGCCTGATAATCAATCTTCTTCCGAACAACAGAACCCTATCCATGGAAGACCACCCATTCGTAGAATGCCTAAGTGATTGAGAAAATATCTTAGGACCGTTGAGCATATTTCTATCCCTCCAAGTGCACTAGTGGCACCTTCTACCCTGCCCGCCGATGCAGTACCTCATCCTTTTGATTTTCCTAAGTTATGTAAGAAATTTCTCAATATGGAAGGGAAGACATACTCCGAAACCGAGGGATGTTTGTTAGCTAAAGCTTGGGTGAGTAACTGTGAGAAAATATTTAGAGTGCTTGATTGGGTTGATCGGTTAAGGACAATAACAGCTTGGCACCCCAAAGGAATAACTTTGGAGTGGTGGAACATTATCAAATGTAAAAATGTTTTTAAATCGAACAACCCATTATTTAATTTACATAAATAATGACCCAAATTGTTGTTCTAAGTCATTTAATTAACATTTAAATTCAAATACAAATTCTATATTCAAGTTCAAATTCTAAGGTCAAATTCAAATTTACTCGCATATACATATTTCAAATTTACTCATATATATGTATTTCAAATTCAAATTTATTCCAAAATTTACATAAATTATTAATTTAAATTCAATTCAAAATTGGATCGTTACAAACATTGTGACTATTGAGCACCCGAGAAGGATATTCTCTTAGGAATAATTTAGGGATAGATTTGAGATAAGGTTCATGCCTAGAGCAAAGGTTAGCCTAAAAATGGAGAAGTTCATTAAGCCAAGACAAGGAGATTCTACCCTTAAGGAGTACATAGCTAAGTTTACCGAGTTGACTAAATTTGGAATGAGTCTGGTAGAAACACCTATGAAAAAGGCCATGAAGTTTGTGAAGGGCTTAAATTCTCCGTTATGAGAAATGTTGTTGACCCAAGTGCGTATTGGGGCCGCATATGAGATGTTGGTGGAAATGGCAATGCTGCACATGGCCAACGTGGAAGATAAGGGAGTGGAAAAGGAGAAGACAGCACCATCCTAAAAGCAATGAGGATCCAAGAAGGGAAGCTTTTGGGCCAATAAGAAGTCTAATGTGAAGTTTGGGAAGGATGAGAAGGTGTGTTAGAGATGCCAAAAAAGGGTCAAGAAGCTAAAGTTTATAGAGTGAGTCTGATGAAGGAAGCCTTTTAAGGGAAGTACTTTAACTGCCATGAGGAAGGGCATCTTAAGAATCAATGCCCTAAGTTAGTGAAGGAAGGATCAAGGGGGTAGGTTTTTTACTATTGAAGCTGTCCTATTGCTAGTAAACTACCGGGAGACCAAGGGAAAGCAGTTCTAGAAGGTATAACTCTTATTTATGGGTTTACCATTCTACCCTATTTGATTCAGGGGCATCACATTCCTGTATAGCTAGGAATGTAGTGAGTTTCTTAAACCTTCAAACCTAGATGGTCAACAGCCCAATGGAGGTTTCTAATCCTATTGGGCGTTCGACACATCTCTCTCTTATTTACAAAGACCTAGTGTTATACATATGTGATGTTGATTTCATACGTAATCTGCACGTCATAAATTTTGAGGGGTATGGACTGATTTTGGGTATAGATTGGTTATCATATTATGGAGTCATTCTTGATTGTGATAGGAGGGTTGTACAATTAAAGAGCTGTGGTGGCCCTGACTTAGATGTCCTTTGTACACTCAAAGATTTAGTTGAGTTAAGCTATCTATACTCACTAATCCTATCTATTATTAGGGAGCCACCATCCATACCTACAGTTTGTGAATTTCTTAATGTCTTTATGGAGGTCTTGGGTCTTCCACCTCATCGGAAGATCGAGTTTCGAATCGATCTAGAGAAGGAAGCAAGGCCCGTCGCCCTAGCTTTGAGAAATATGGCCTCAAAAGAAAGAAAGAATTGGATAAGCAATCCTAAAAGCTATTTAAGAAATGATTCATTCGTAGGAGTGCTTCTGAATGGGTAGTCCTTGTTGTTTTATCTGGTAAGGAGGAATAGGTATAATAGGTACCCTTTACCTAGAATTAACGAGTTGTTTGACCAACTTGTAGGAGCTAGGGTTTTTTCAATTAAACCTAGCAATGGGATTACATCATTTAAGGATAGCAGAGGAGAGCAAGTCGAAGACCACATTTCGCACTCCAGATGGACTTTATGAGTGGAAAGTAATGCCTTTTGGACTAATGAATGCCCCGACATACTTTATGTGATTTGATGATTAGAAAGAGGACAACTTAATAAATTCATTGTGGTGTTTGTTGATGATATCTTAGTTTTCTCCGAAGGCAAGGAGTATGAGGACAACCTTAAGGAGGTAGTAGACACTTTAAGGAGGCACCAACTCAATGCCAAATTTTCTAAACGCCACTTTTGGAGGAGTGAAGTGAGATTTCTTGGCATATTGTTTCAAAGCAAGGATTGGCTGTAGACCTTGCTAAAGTGGAAGCTATTCTAGAATGGATGACTCCTGAGAATGCATTGGAGGTTAGAAGTTTTCTAGAATTGGCAGGCTACTATAAAAGTTCGTTAGGAACTTTGCAATAATATCATCCCCTTTAATCTACTTGACTAAGTAGAATCTATTTTTTGTTTAAGATGATAGATGCACTACGACATTTGAGAATCCTAAGGAGTTATTGACTAGCGCACCCATGCTCACTATTCCCGATGTAACCAAACCATTTATGATTTTCATAGATGCTTGTGGCATAGGGTTTGGAGCAGTTTTAATGCAAGAAGGAAAAATAATTGCTGATGCTAGTAGACAACTAAAGGATCATGAGAAGAGGTATCTAGCACATGACTTGGAATTAGCAGCTATTGTCTTTGCCTTAAAGATGTGGAGGCCTTATCGCTTAGAAGAAAGGTTTGAGTTACGCACTGATCATAAATCACTCAAATACATATTTTTCAAAAAAAATTGAATCTTAGGCAGCAGAGATGGATGGAGTACATATTATCATCTGATTTTAGTATTCAGTATACCCTTGGAAAAGGGAACGTAGTTGCTGATGCCCTTAATCGAAGGCACCTTACCCTAGATGCTATATATAAATGGAAATAGTTGGAGTTTCTCCCAAATTTTAACTTCCAAACATCAACAGAAACCATCCAAGGATTTCTAGAAGTTTTGAGATTAGGCCATCCTTGATGGATTGCATAGGACATAAGCAAGTGAGGGATGAGAAGTTGATTGAGATTTTGGAAAAATTGAGGAAAGGATAGCATTTTTCCCATGCTAGTAGGTATTCAGTTAATAAGAAGGGATGCTTTTGAAGAGATGGACGTCTTTGTGTTCTAGTGATTGAGATTTTTTGACAAAAGTGCTTATGGAATGTCACCACTCAAGAATGACTATGCATCCCTGAGGAGACAAGATGTATAAGGACACGAGGAGAATTTACTTTTGGAATGGAATAAAGAGAAGCGTAATTGAGTTTGTCGGTGGTGTTTGACATGTGTTTGCACCAAAAGTTGGTATAAACACCCAATAGAAATTTTGAAGAGAAATAAATGAAGAATATAAAATGAAAACAAAGGAAAAAAGTTATGAAATAACAGTAAATCAAAGTAATAACGTGAACATAATGATTTATAGTGCTTCGATGTTGTTTTCCTACATCCACTTTGAATAGAAAGTTTTATTAATTAATTTTAAACTGAATACAATAGGGATCGGATAAAAATACCTAGTTATAATAAAGTAAAAAGTAACTAGGAACGTCCAGTCTCAAAAATGAACAACCAAGCCTGTATTTATAGATGAAGATGGCAAAATATCTACCTAAAAATTCTGCAAAAGGATCTCCAAAACCTTATAGACCCATCAAAAGGATCGCATGGCTGAAATCCTAAGGGATAGGGATAGCGCCTATCCCTATTTTAAAGAAATTTGGGGCTGCAATCCCTACGGTAGCATTCTTATGTTCTAATGTGCTTAGCCTCAAAGTTTCATGTCAATTGGATTAGTAGAACTTGAGTTATTACTCAATATTTACTTCAATGTGAGTTGTCTTGTAAATTTGGTCGATCCCTATTGAAGCAAAAGGGCCAATCCCTCTTGGTGTATCTTTTTAAGGTGCAATCCCTATAGTAAACTCCTTAAGGTCCCCACATCTAGCTCACAAAATTTCATATGCATTGATCTTATGAATCTTGAGATATTGATTATTTTCTATTGAAGTGCACTTGCTTCCTGAAACATGTCGATCCCTATGTTGGAGAATGGCTATAGCCGATCTCTCCTATACGTTGAACCATATTCCATACTTTGAACATCCTGCACCGCATATCTCTCAATTTCGTTCGATTTTGGTTTCATATTATCATCTGTACTTGATGTTTAGACCCCATAAATATCGCCCTAGACTTACTGACCTCGATGACAGTCGAATCTAACTTGTCCATTATTTTGAATATAGCAGGGTTAAAATATCAAATAACACTTGCCCTCAAAGTACGTTTTATGCTAAATATGACATGCTTTGAATCAAAGCAAGTTAGAGTCGTCGGAAAGAAATCCATCCAGCTTTCTGAATAGTTCTTATCCTTCCCTTGGGTTATTTTCCCAAAGTATCAAATCTCTCTTTGATTTTCATGATGCTTGATCGATTTCCAATAGTATGAATCCAGGAATATATTCTGTCAGTTTCTATCTATGTCTGGTTCTACGAGACTAGTAGGCTTCTGCTATCTAATCCAGTCTCGACTTTGAAAGCTTCAGATTTGAATTTAATTTCTGTCGATTTCAAAAACTGGACTTAAAGACTATGCACGTGCACTTTCAGGTACACGTTCTTATTGTTGGCTCGAGGACGTGTTTGTACATTAATGGGTTTTTGCCAATTTTCATTGAGTAAGATGCAATTTCATTGCATTTTTCATACATTTACTTTACATAATTTTCATGTCCGTGTTTTCATACATATAGGCTCATGGACGATCTCTTTTCTTTTTCTCTTTTATATAATAAGGCCGAATCCTTTCTTCCTCTTGTTTGCTCATAAGGGTTAGCATTATTCTCTATGATCCCCTCTTTCTCTCTCTCTCTCTCTCTCTCTCTCTCTCTCTCTCTCTTCTTGTGTAATAGGGATAGACATTTTAATAGTCGATCCGCCTCTTCCTTCTTTCTTTTGACTTCTTGGAGAATGAAGACGCAGGCCGAACCCACATCCCCCATATATAAGTCAAAACTTTTCATATACATCCCTCACTAATTCATTTATCTTCCATTTACTTTTACTTTCCTATTTCCTTCAAGATTGGTCCCAAACCCTCCCCTTTCAACTTGAAAAACCCGACCCCTTGATTTCAAATCAAACATCGCCTTTATCCATAAATTCGCCTTCCTATTTTGCTTTAGATCATCACTCTGTCTTCAATTTGTATCGTAATCCAATGTCTCCCCTTGAGCAGCTCATTTTCTATATATTAAGTAGGTTTGCTTACCTTTAACCTTTACTTTTATGATGGGATATTGGGTTCAATTGCATTAATTCATGGGTTAAGGAAAAGATGAGATGGATGATGATGATGTAGAGTTAGGGAAAGTAGCAAATGAGGAGGAAGAAAAGTGTGTAGGATGAAGGAAACAGAGGAATTGGTCATGGTTAAGTATGTTGGAGAGGGGTCGGTGATGTTATTGGAAGGTATAGGAGTTGGTTGGAATGTTTGAGGGAAGCATGAGAACATTGAAGGAAAGGAATCGGCATTGGAATTTAAGGAAGAAGGGTTCTGTCATTTGTGAAGCAATAAGGGATCGGTTGTTGGATTTACGAGGAAGGTATATGTTACATGGTTAAGTTGAGGGATCGGTGGTTTTGCTTCAAGGATCTGTTGTCGGCTTTGCAATTCGGGTCGGCTATCTTTTATACATAAAAGGATCGGCTATAGATACTTGGACAATCCTAAGCTTTGATTTGAACTTGAAAACCAGAACATCTTCACTCGTGTGAATAATTATTACCAATCCCATCCTAATGAACTTGAACATATGACGATTACGGACAACATAACCACCTTATAAAACCTTGAATTTGAAATCGAACAACTAAACTGCCAGACTTAGAATATGGACTTCAATAACGAGCTTCACACTTTGATATGCCGATGGTCGATCCCAAAACTTACGTAATCGATCAATCTAAATGCCAGTTGAGATTGTCAGCGATGATGATCACTCTGATTGGAATCCAAAATTTCGTCATTTACTTTTGCTTTTAATTTTGAACTGTTTATCTCTATACTATACAACACTGCACCACATTAGTTTACAATTAGCATGGGGAGACCAATAAAATTTTCTAATCTCGATTATCTACCGAGTTTAGTTGATATAGGCTCCATATGTTCAGAGCGTCTAGCTGCAATGCCTTCTAGACTATACTCATGACACAATAATCCCAAAGCTGAGTCAAGTTCTGCAATTGTTTTCGATAGTCTCTCCCCTGATCATGAATTTGAGCAATAGGAGGTCTTCGGCCCATTGACCAACATTTTTGCTAATGTTCTCATCCTTTCGACGGAAGGTATAAGTCTTCTCCGAAGCTGTAGAAGGTGCCATATTTCTAAATAACTCGATGGTTCCCTAAGCCTCCAGAATTGGCGAAGCCGCTCGTCGTAGACTATGCTCTGAACATTGGATTTCATTTGGAGATGTCTTAGTTCCTTCAATAATCCCCTGGAAGGATATATGGCATGCAATAAATTCATGTGTTGGGCCCAATGCATGTCGCCTTTCAATTCTTTAATCCGAGAAATGCTTAATTATTTAGGAATAGCTTCCGCACAACTACATCCAAATGGCTATACATTCCTTCATGGCACTTTCCTAAATTTATGTATGTTTTATTCTGCCTGCTCTCTCCTGAGGACATCTGGTTCATTTACAAATTCAAATGACGGACAGGAAGCCTTTCTTACACTTTCCTCGAGCCTTCGCCAATTGTCAAGTTCTAACGGGGTCTTGGAACATGCTTAGCATCTTCAAACACGAATGGTTTTTCGTTCGTTGTCCGCTTGGCTTTGTAAGGCGATGGTTGAAAGGACGTAAGTGTTGTCTTCACTCTAATCTCATAGTCGTATCACAAACTAACTAATATTTTGAAAATTTACATGTGTCCATTCATATCAAGAAGGTGATAGTTTCTCAAGGACGGTTTCTGTAATTCGCGCCACCCTAGTTGAAGACAAGGACATCAGATCCATTGTAATCGATAAATAGTTATCTTTTTTTTAGCTGCTAGAAGAAGGTCGTGCCATTGCACTTCCAGGAAGAGCTACACCATCAACAAATATGGCGGAACAAGAAGGCATCTCTAAGAGCCCTGTCGTGCCTCTGGTCGAAGGGGCTCAAGACAACGCCGAAGAGGGCGATATTAGAGGTGTCGAAACCAACAAGCTTGGCGACGCTAATGTAGGTCCGGGCAAAGCGCCTGTGGTCGAACCATCATAAGGTATGTAATCTCACATGCCAACAAGGAGAGGATAGAAGCTTGCATATAAATTCCATAGGAGAAAAACTGCCAAAAAGTCAGTGTTTATCATCACCTCGGTTGATGATGAGTCTTCTTCCCAACATTTGGAAAGTTCGATGGAAGGGTTCTCGTATCTCCCGATCCCTGATGATATCATGATATTTGACTTCCTCAACATCGGTACTAGAGGGCTCAATTTTTCTACTAAGAATGGTGACGACATTCCTCCCTCTAGCAAAGGGGGAAAAACTCCCATATGTAAGGCTATAGCAACTAATACATCACGGGGACACTAGAACACTCATAATCACGTACACTTTACCACCCAATTTTCGTCTATCTTTTTTTCAATGGCCACTTATACGCTCTTGTTTGGTTTGCAGGTGCGATGTCTCAATCCCGTGCTTTCGACTGTATTAACGAGCTCGTCAATACAGTATGGATCCGGTCACAGTTAAGAATCAGGAAGGCGTAAAGAGATGACGGTTGGGAAAGAAGTCATCATTCAAGTGAGTCTTCATCTTCCAAATATAAGTCCCAATCTCAATCGTATCATCAAGAAGCTCAGTCTAATCTTCTTGTACACGGTGGCGATCAAACTTCTTTCCATGCTCAATTAGTGTGTTGCCTAAGCAGTATTCTAGTTCATCTAATTCAAGATGGTCCCATGATCATTGGCCGGGCAAATGCCCACTTGTTAGTTCTGATGTTGCTTTGCCTACTGTAGCTCCTAAGGCTTCCACAACTAGAAAAAATGGCAGAACTTAAGGCCAATTTCCTAAAAAATTGCTTCGATGGGCTTAAATTCCTTACTTCCATTCATACAATTCTAAGGAGCGCTAAAGCGACTTCCCTTGCACGCGTCAATGATATTTTTTTGCAACACAAAGCATTCCAGCATCTGACCGAACAAATCTTCAAGGTATCTATCGAGAGACAATATGAAATCGATCGTTTTAGGCTTTAGGAAATCCATGTCAAAGATATAATTAAACATCAAGACAATGAGATCTTAGAGTGAATAGTGAAGCCAACCATGGCAGAAAAAAGTGCCAAAGAAATATCTGAAGCTGTTAGTCGTCTCGAAGCAACTCACAAAAAGGAGCTGGATGTTGCCCTCAGTGGTGTACTTGCTTTGGATAATGATACACTGCAAAAGGAGAAAAATATTTTGGCCCGTGTTGAGGAATTTAAAGAACTCCTTAAAAGAGCGAAGAAAGGGAAGCTTGAAGCTTAGGAGGAGTCGCGAACATATTGCGAAGAGGCCGTCGAAGCCCGGGGACTGAAAATTAAGCTTGACAAGCAACTCGCTCACATTGATATCCTCAAAGAAGAGGCAAGAGAAGCGGGTCGTAATGAGATTAGAGAGCAGATCGAGGCCTAGTTAGAAGATGCTAAAGAAGTCGGTCGAAATGAAATCGAGGACATGTTCAATCCATTGATCATTGAATATAATGCTAAATTCTTAATTCATAGTGATCTGATTTTCCTTAGAGAGGGCTATCTTGAATTGCTCGCCGATGCCTGGGAATACATTATTGAAATGAAAAAGAAAACCCTTGATGAAGCTGATTTAGATGAAGAGAAGCTGGTACAAGAGATTCTTCTTGGGGATGAACCTTTAGACCTTGCTACTATAAGACTCCAATACTTTGATATTCTAGCACCCTCCGGCAAAGGGGAAAGCACTTCCGAGTCTTTTGAGTCCGATCCCAGATGCCCCCCTTCTTTTCAAACACCTAGAGCGTTAGTTTCTCTTGGCTCGGCTAGGATCTAAGTTACTATCCAAATAGATACGGATATCAATCAAAGGTGCTGACTCCTATTCTAGATGGGGCACTCCAGCGAAATCTGAAAGTCGGCTGGATATAAGTATCCTGCTTTGTTCTCCATTATTTAAGATATTTCATTCCTCATGCCTAATAGTCATGGGTTTATCTTCTTGTTTTAAGAATCTGTAGGTTTTTGGTGTCCTAGCCAGACTTTAGGAAGCGATGCCATCATGGAGCAATAATCGACATCTACTGAAATTCCGACGGCTACTGACATTCCAAGGCCCGATACCCAAATTATTGGATAGCTCGATGATGAAAAAACTGATGTTCCGCTGTTACTAGATGTATCAGATGACATTGCGATCACCGATGGCATTGAACATACCGATGAGCTTAGCTTAAAAAAGCTCATCGAGAGAGAGGAGTTGCTTAAGAAAAAAGCTAAGATTGACCCCGATGATGTGGATATCGATGATCCAAATCTTGTCCCACTACAAGTTATTCCACCAGGCTAGTCGGTTCCTAAAGAACTCCCACCAACCTCTAAAGTTCTCCTGCCAAGGGCGACAAAGGATCCAGGAAAAGAATAGGCGGAGTTCGGGTGACGCCACTCCAAAAAATCCTAAAGAGAAAAAGGGAAAAGGAAATAGCCATGACTCTGGCTTAGTTTGCATATAGCTTGTATAACTATTTTTCTTTTTTCATTGGTCGTGACTGTGCCGGTTGTTGAATAAATTTGTATCACTGTTTTAAAGTTTATTATGCAAATAAAAGTTATTTTTTCTTTCGAACTCTTATGTGAATTTTATCTAAGTAGTCAAGCTATTACTTTCCCATTTAATGTACTTGTAATTCATTGCTTTTTAATTTGGCCAATCATCATCCCAAGGCCTCAATGTGGTCGTGGCCTTGAGTCATAGCAAACATGGGGCACGAGCCTTAGTGTTACACTGTCGGATTCAATGGTTTGAGTGATTATACTCCTGCCCCAGTCTTGGGTTAGTGAAGTTAGGCAATGGATGGTCGAACTCCATACTTAGCGATTTTATACTCCTCTTGTCAGTTTTAGTTTGGAGTTTATGGAATATTAGGTGGTCGAACTGCACTCATTTATTTGTTTATACTCATATCCGCACTCTAGGGATAAAAATTAGTTAGCGAGTGGTTGAATCGCACCCAACTTGTGTTTATACTCTAGCCTACACTCTAGGGACTTCAAATTATTTCGAAAAATAGTTGGGCCGTACTTAATTGATTGATTTACCTCCAAGTCCAGGGTTTAACTTAGTGAGCAATCGGTTGCGTCATGATCGCTTTTGATTCACGTTTATTCTATTGCTTGGTGGGATTAACTTGGTTATCAGATGGTCATGTCATATTCATTCCTCGTTAAGTATTCCACCTATCGGGTTGTGAGTGAGAATCATCAGATGAACGACCAGACCATGCTCTTTTTGTTTAGTTCAATCGTGAATTGATATGATCGGCTAGCTCTAAACTCTGGGAACCTGCTTGAACATGTCAATATTAGTTAGTCGGGTATCGTAACTAATATGTAATGCTACATCAATCATAGATATGAAGGGAATTTCAAACTTTATTTTCCAAATATAAAGAAATGACATAATCTGTCTTATTACATATCTAGAAAATCAAACGCTAAAGAAAATTTGGAAATTGAATACAACTAAATGGAAAATAATAAACTAAGTTAAATAGCATTGTAAATGCTCGTTATTCCATGTTCTTCGGAGTGTGATGCCATCAACAGTCACTTGCTTGAAAGTTCCCTCTCTAAGCCTCCATTCAGTGACATACGGTCCTTCCCAAGCAGGGTTCATGTGTGATGGGGTAGGAGAGACCCGTTTTAAGACGAGATAGTCGATTTCATAGGTTCTTGGTCGGACTTTAATGTTGTAGTATCGGGCGACTCGGTGTCGATGTATAGCTGCCCTCAACTTAGATTCCTCACGCTCCTCATCTACAAGTCTAGAGATTCTAAGAGCAGATCTTTATTCGTTCTGGGATCGTAGTTGGTCACTCGATGAGAAGAGACTTCGAATTCATCATCAATGATGGTTTTGGAGCCGTAAGCAAGGCCGAATGGAGTATGTCCAGTGATAGACTCGTGGGTGGTTCTGTAAGGCCATAGTTCATCCACCCACTTTCCTCTAGCCTTTTCCAAATGCTTTTTTAGAATGGACTTTATGATTTTATTCATAGCTTCAACTTGTCCATTTGCTTGAGGGTGAGCAACTACCGCAGATCTCTTCTCATATGATGTCGATGGCAGAAGTCTTTGAATTTAGCGTTGTCGAATTGGGTTCCATTATCAGTCACAATGGTTCGTGTAAGGCCAAAATGATAGGTAATGTTCTAGACAATGAAGTTGATTACTTTCTTTGTCGTGGCCATGGCTAAAGTTTCTACTTTGCCCCATTAGATGAAGTAATCAACTGCGATGATTGCGTATTTCACACCACCTTTAGAGATTGGTAAGGAACCAATAATATCTATACCTCATATTGCAAATGGAAATGGACTAACCATTTGTGTTATTTTCATCCGTAGAGCTCTTGGAACATTGGCATACATTTGACACTTATCACATCGCCTAGCGTAATCAGCAACATCTCGGTTAACAATCAGCCAATAATACTCATAACAGAGTAATTTCTTTGCTAGGGTCTGCCCCCTCGCCTAGTGTGATCGCCACATTACCCTTCGTGAACGTCCTTTAGGACTCGCTTTGTTTCATTGTGAGTGATACACTGGAGCATGGGAATGGAAAACCTTTTTTATACATGGCTTATTCCTGAATAATATATCGCAAAGCTTTGCGAAGGACATGTCACCTTTCATTCCTTCGCTCAGGAAGGATCCGTATAACAAATAGTCTTTAATCAGAGTCATCCACGACTCCTCTTCTGGCTCTGTCTCTAGTACCCAGTCGATTTCCATCTAGTTTATGCTCAAAGCATCTAGTACTTCGACTAGAACCAAGACTATCTATTGTGCATACCCGGTGCTAGCAGACTTTGCTAATGAGTCGGCCTTTTTGTTTTGATCTCAGGGAATATGCATGATGTCGTAATACTTAAAGGCAGTCAATAGCTCTTGGACTTGGATAAGGTACGGGGCAAGTCGTGTCATTTAGCTTGGTAATCTCTCCTGACTTGGTATACTACCAACTATGAGTCGCAAAAGATTTCAAGAGAATTTATCCTAATTCTCTGTCTAGTTTGAGTTCAGCAATTAGAGCTCCATACTCAGCTTTGTTGTTCATTGTAGGGAAGTCAAGGTTTAAAGCATAGCAAATTGATCGATCTTCCAAAGTTAGTAACATGATTCTAGCTCCAGAACAACTATTTTTAGATGCTCCATCAATATACATTTTCCACCAAATGATAGGAGCTCCAATACTCTCTGGGAGATCATCCTATGTAGTGAATTCTACTATAAAGTCCGCTGGTGCCTATCTCTAGATAGGTCTCCGAGGAAGATAATAATTGTTGAATTGACTCATTTCGGTTTTCCACTTGAGTAACCTTCCAAACATTTCAGGTTCCTATAGGACCCATCGTAACGAATGGTCGGTGTAAACATTGGTAGGATGAGCCTAAAAATAAGGGTGGAGCTTTCATGAAGTGATCAAAAAGTAGTACGCTAATCTATTTTTGGATATAAGCTCATGTTAATCATTTACAAACATAGTAGATAGTCTCTGGACCTTAGTGTCCTCGCGAAGCAGTGCGGCATTTATAGCATGTACCGATACGACCAAGTAGATATACAAATCTTCATAATACACCAACTTTGACAAGATGGAAGGTCTCTCTAGGTGGTTCACCAAAGCTTGGAATGCATCTTTACAATCCCATGTCCATTTAAAGTTCCTTTTCCCTCTTTTAATCAAGTGGAAGAAGTGAATGCATTTATCAGTAGCTTTGGAAATAAACCAACTTATGGCGGCAACCTTCCCATTTAGGCATTATACTTAGTTGATGGTCTTCGGTGCTTGGATGTCGTGAATTGCTTGCATCTTCTTGCCATTAGCTTCGATTCTTTGGGCATTGATGATGAAACCCAAGAACTTCTCTTACACAATGCCAAAAGAACACTTCAGAGGATTGATCTTCGTTCTTTAATATCAAAGGATATCGAATATTTCTGCCAATCTCTAATGTGGTCGCTTGATTTTCGTTACTTCACGAGAATATCATCCACATATACCTCCGTCATCTTTCCAATCTGATCTTTAAACATTCTGTTGACTAGGCATTGATAGGTTGCTCGAGCATTCTTCAATCCAAATAGCATTACCACGTAGCAATACAATCCAACATCAATAATAAAGTTAGTGTGCTTATCGGGAATGTGCCTCGGGATTTGGTTACATCCAGAGTACGCATCCATGAAAAATAACAATTCATGTCCTGCGGTCAATTGTACCAGCTGGTTGATCCTTGGAAGGGCAAAACTATCTTTTGGGCACGCTTTTTCAAGTTCGAGTAACCAATGCATGTCCACCATTTTCCATTCACCTTTCTCACATGCATAGGATTTGATACTTATTTAGGGTAGAGGGCATCGCAAATAAACTCATTGCCTTTGAGTCTATCCACCTCATCTTGTAGGGCAACAGATCTCTCCGGATCAATGCCACGCCTATTCTACTTCACCGGGACATGCCTTGAGTCGATATTTAGTGCGTAGCTCATAATAGCAGGCGAGATCCCACACATTTCTGAGTGAGTCCAAGCGAACAAGTCAAGATTCGCTCAGAGAAATCCCGCAAATTCTTTCATCATCGGGGCTGAGCTGTGATCCGATCTTTAGGACCCGTGATGGATTGTAGTGGCTGACCGTGATGCCAATCGTCAACTCAGCCAGTGCAACCTTCGTCTCTTCAGGCACTTCCCCTCATCCCTTGAATCTATGTGTCTATAGAACTGATTGTGGCGACCGAGCCAAGCCCCAGGCGTTGTTTATCAATCTTCGATGGTTTGGATGCAGAGAGATTTTTCCATGCCCTTGCACTTCTTGTTCTGTTGAGTGTCTCTAAATTCAGCAACATGGTAGGCATGTGCACGTCCTGATGCCTGATTACCATGCATAACCCAACACCATTATTAGTTGGGAACTTTAAAGTCAAACACCATTGGACAAGAGTTGCATAGAATTCAACTAGGGCTGGTCGGCCCAGAAAAGCATTAGATGAAGATCCAACATCTAAGACAACAAATGGTAAGATCTATACTCCCCGACGGTCACCTTCTCCCAATTCCATGGGCAATTCGACATATCCAACAGCTTCGGTCATAGCATCGTTAAAGCCATAAATGTGGGCTCTATATGATTTAAGTCATTGGCTTCCATCCTCATCTTATCGTAAGCCTTTTTAAAAATTATATTAATGTAACTTTTACGATCAACCAAAATCCTTCTTACTAAGGTGGGGCCGATTAGGGATGAAATGACCATTGGATCAATCGTCGATGCCTCTACCTTATCAGCATCTCACTTTCTGAACATAATATCATCTATCATAGTACGCTGCTGTTTTGCCGGAGCCCCGTCTTCTGTATTCAAACAACATTCAAAATTCATATGCATGATCACGCTAGCATAGCACTCCATCTCATGCAAACTCTTGTCAGCTGGATGCAGTCCTCCAACTATTATATTGATAGTGATCACCAGTCCGGCCAGGTTCCTCGACCTTGTGCGGAACTTGTCCTTGGTTAGGTTTAGATGTCCCCTACCCGCCATCCTGTAGGGCTTTAATAAACTGCTGTAATTTTCCTTTTCGAATCGGTTTCTTGATAATATCCTGGAGATGCCTACATTCATTCATGTTATGTCTATAGCATTCATGGAAATGGAAATATTTTCCCGTGTTCTTTTGCTTCTCCGTCAATTCTTTTGGGGGGTGGCTTCCTATACTGCATGGTATTGTAGGTAGACAAATAGACATTCTCTAGAGACATATTTAGTGGTGTATAGGTATCATACATTAGAATCCTATGCTTTCCTCTTCCAGAATCCCTCTTTTGTTCACTGTTCCTATCATTGCCTTTCTTTTGCTGATGTGGTCTATTTTGGACATTCACTATCACCAGACCGCTCCACTGCAATGTTAACCTACACTCCCTCTTCACTTTGTCCCATAACATTCTTCTTCCCAGAGCATCTATCTTCCTTTTTTCTCAAATACTGAGCTGCATCTACATAGAAACGTTCCAATGTTATGAGTGGTTTGCCAACTAACCAATCGCTAGAGTTAGATTCTGGATGAATCCCTCTCGCTACCTCCATTAATGTTGAATGATCATTTAGATTACTGACTTCTGTGATAGCTCTATGGAATTTCTCCAAATAATCTTTCAGCAATTCTACCGGAGCCTAGATCATGCTGGATAGGGATATCATATCTTTGGACCGAGTTACATGCATACAGAACTGCTCCACAAACTTCGTTGCTAAATTATCAAATCCAAAGATTGACCGTGGGGGTAATCTCGTGAGCCATATCATTGCTGTGCCAGAGAGATTAATAGAAAAGCATCTTCATTTTTTGCATCATCAGCTCGCGTCGAATCCACCAGCCATTCATATTTCATGATATGTTGTTTGGGATCGGTTTTCCCTAATATGCAGGCATTGACGACATGCTAACCTTCTTGGATACTCCACATGTAAGTTATTGTCTATGAACGGGGTATGGCTTCTTGAGATGCCCCAATCATCATTGGTCAAGCCTTGGCTCTCCTTCATTAGCTGTCTAACCATATCAAACTAGTCTGACGTTTGGATAATTGGAGCCAAGCGGTGGTCATACTCCACCTTGCATGATTGGTCTTATCCATGTCTATGGGCCATTCTACGCCTTCTTGGCTCAACATCCTCTCGGTGTATATCATATACTTTCACTTCATCATCATTCCGAGGAGGTAATTAGTCTGCCTGATTCTAAACTCTAGCATCCAAATCAATCGTAGAAGCTCCACCTTAGGCTCCAGCATGGAAACATTGGCTCCCTCCTCTAAAGGAGGGATCTGTACTGATCGGTCTTAGTAGACCAGGTAGGTTTGCCTGTTGATTCCCTGAAGCATCAACGTGATATCTTCCTGTTCTCTACAACACACATGTCTGTGATAGTCATTTAATATACTAGAACTCTTCGATATAGAATAAGGGGCAGGGTCCCTCCTAGATTTCCCATGTTATTGCTAACTGAAATGGTTTTTTAGATCGATATTAGCTTGAATTTGCTGACTCAACTGCCGGAGGCCATCTACTAGCTCTCTCATCAGATTCTGTAATTCAGCTCTTATGATGGAATCGACCAATTATGGATATCAACTGGATTGTAGCATTCACATTTACTGGTAGATTATTCAAACCTTATTGCTGGATGCTAGAGTTTTCGTATCCTTCTGCGTTTTTAGATGTAGATAACATATTCCTAACCATTGTTGATAGTTTTACTTAGACTTTTGCAAACTTGAATAGAATAAACAAGTTTCTTGAAGATAATTTCAGATCTCTTCAGGTGATTAATGCAATCGTAGCAACAAAGGTATCTAAATAGGGCTGAGAATTAGGTTCTCAATGAAATCACCAAAATGTTTACACCAAAAATTGGCACAAACGCCCAATAGAAGTTTTAAAGAGAAATAAATGAAGAATATAAAATAAAAATGGAGGAAGAAAGTAATGAAATAGTAGTAAATTAAAGTGATAACACGAACGCAATGATTTATAGTGGTTTAGCATTGTTTGCCTATATCCACTTTGAATAGAAAGCTTTATTAATCACTTTGTAAACTAAGCACAATAGGGATCAGATAAAAATCCTTAGTTACGATAGAGCACAAAGTACCTAGCAGCGTCTACTCCCAAATATGAACAACTAAGCCTATATTTATAGATGAAGATGGCAAAATATCTCCTTGAAAATTCTATAGAAGTATCTCCAAAACCATATGGACCCATCAAAAGTACCGCATAGCCCAAATCCCAAGGGATAGGGTTTGATGCCGATCCCTACTTTGAAGGAATTTGGAGGTGTGATCCCTATGGTAGCTTTCTCATGTTGTAGTGTGCTTAGCATCAAAGTTTCATGCTAATTAGAATAGTATAACTTGAGTCATTACTCGATCTTTGCTTCAATGCGAGTTGTCTTCTGATTTCTACCGATTCCTATTGAGGGAAGAAGGCCGATCCCTCTTGCTTCATCCTTTTGGAGTGTGATCTCTATAGTAGGATCCTTAAGGTCCATACGTCTTGCTCATAAATTTTTTATATGCATTGGACTTAAGGATCTTGAGATATTGGTTTTTTTTCAATTGAAGTGCCCTTGTTTCCTGAAACATGCTGATACCTATGTTAGAGAATGGTTATAGCCAATCCCTCCTATATGTTGAGCTATATTCCATACTTTGAACATTCTGAATTGTGTATATCTCTCAATTCCATTTGATTATGCCTTCATATTATCATCTAAACTTGATGTTTATACCCTACAATCATCGCTCTGGATTTACTAGCCTTAATGATAGTCAAATCTAGCTTGTCCAATTAGTTCGAATGTAGCAGGGTTAAAATGCTAGATAATACTTAGCCTACTAACAGCTATGGGAACTTCTTTGAATCTTAGCATTACATATCACTCATAGACTGATAGAAAAACTAAGAGGATGAATAGGATTTTGGAGGATTTGTAGATAACTTGTGTCTTGGACTTCGAAGGACATTGGGAGCAGCATCTATCTTTGGTTGAGTTAGCGTATAATAATTGCTATCAAGTGACGATTAATGTGGCCACTTTTGAATCACTTTATGTGCGGCTATGCAAATCGCTAGGTTGTTGGTGGGAAATCACTGAAAAAGTATTTCTCAGACTCGATTTGATCCACGATACCATGGAAAAAGTAAAGTTGATCAGGTAAAGAAAGAAGGTAGCACAAGATCGACAAAAAATTTATGCAGATAAGAGAAGGAAAGAGTCTAACTTTGAGGTTGGAGATATGGGTTTTGTTGAAATCTCGCCTCTTAGAAAGTTTGCTAAATCTGGCAAGTATGAAAACTGGAGCCAAAGTTTATTGGGCCATTCAAAGTTTTGGAAAGGATAGGAAAACTTGCTTACCGCATGGAGCTTCCGGACCCATCAGTAGGAATCTATAAGGTTCTCCACATTTCTCACTTTGGGAAATGCCTTTATGACACTGCTATTACAGTTGAGCCTGATTAGTTAGGGAATTCAAAGATGGAGCCAACAGTGCCCCATGTCATCGCACGCACTGTGGAGGATGGAACTTGAAAGATCCGCAATAAAAATTTTTAGACTACTCCAAGTAAAATGGGGAAATAATCCAGTGGAAAGGACTTAGAAAACTGAGAAGAAGATGAAGATCACTCTCTGAGAGCATTTCACTGGTAAATTTTCTCACCAAAACTAGGAATTTTGATTGCATCGTGATTGCTAGATTGGATGGTTGCTACACTTTTCACAATCACTTTGAATTCATATAGGAACCTTTATGCATGTTTAGGGTGTTTGCATACATACTTGCATGACATGATTACATATTCACGCTAGGTGTGAGATCATTTTTGCATGTCTGCAATATATAATCACATTGCAATATTGGTTAAGTATGTGGTTATGTAGATAACTTGGTATGATAAGGATGTCATTCTGCGTTATGCTATTCACCCATTGAAAGATTTCGGAATGAAATCCTTTCTAGAGGGGAGAATGTAACATCTTATAAAATGAACCTTAACTAAATGAATTAAATTAAATTAAATATGGTAATGTTGAGTACAAAATTTTATAAAAAAATTAATTTGACCACGGAAGTTATTTCATTGCATTCGTGATGAAATTGTGATCAGTTTTCATATATAATATGCTAAAAACGGAGCTCAAACGAAGAAGTTATGAGCGTTTGAAGTTTTCAAATTTAAATTAATTTAGTTTGAATTCCGATTTAAATAAGAATTTAAATTCAGGAATTGAATTTCAAAAATTAGCTTCTACGCTAAGCAAACATTAATTAAAGTTGGATTAACGTTTAACGTTAAAGTTGATTAGGGGAAAGAAATTAATTAATAAAGCAATGGAATCAAATATTTCCTGAAATAATCAACTGATTGACATTCTAGTCACGACCGATCGGCCCCTATAGGTCAACTGGTTGAATACGGGCGGTTGACTGGTCGATGCAGATTTTGATAGCAGCGGCTAGGGTTTGAAGGGGTGTGCTATTATCTTAACGCTCTGGATTTATTAGTTCCTCACCTACTTCTATACTGTGGTTCTTGTGCGTTTTAACCCCTATAAATAGAAACCTGTCCTCTCCACTTTTTATTCATAATATTTTGGCGAATATAATGAAACTCTATCATTTCTATCTCTTTATTAAGATTCTAGAACCCCGTAGAGCATTCGGGTAAAAATTCAAACAATTTCTTATTTATTTCTTCTTCCTCCAATCTGTTCTTATCTTATTCTTCTCCAATTATTTTGAATCTAATGAATATATATACACCTTCCATATTTTGTGTGTGTGTGTGTGTGTGTATATAAAGAGAGAGATTTTGGGAGAGATTAAAAAGGCTACAAATCCTTTGAAGCGAAGCTAAGGCTAATCTGTGAGTAGAGACTTTAGTGTTTCTTTTTCAGTAATTGTTTAGTGTATTTCTTTTTGGATTTGGATATGCCTTAAGGATTTTGGGATTTCGTAAATACGATAGATAAAATATCCCAAATCCTTTTTTCTTTTGAAATGTCAATTTTACGTGAAGATTCTTTATTATTTATGTTAATTTGATGGGATTTTTTCTATTGTGCAATTTTTAATGATTTCATAGTCTATTCCACTTCTTCTCTCTTTTTGATTCAAATTTGTGACTCTTCAATAAAATAAGGGTTTAGATTATGAATTTTATTCATAGTTTACACCGCTTATTCCACACAAATTACACTGCTTATTCCACACAAATTTTTCTTTATAAAAGAGGAATTGAATAAAATATGGGATTTAGATTGCAATTCATTTTGTGTAGGATATTCCAGTCAATTAATGTAATAAATTGAGTCTCTAATTTATTTGCAAGTCCATTATTATAGTTTTGGTTATGAATAATCATTCCATGTTTGGATGTTGAAATCCCTTATTTTGTTTAGTTGGAAGCTTAGGAATTTATGGAGAAAGGGGCTTGAAATAGTAATAGGTTAGAGAATTGACATTTAATGTGAGTTAGGGTGTAAAATCCACACACTTATAATTTACTAGACTCGAATATTCATATATTTATATTAGCTTAATTAACATATGATTGTAATGTATATTACATAGTTAATTAGGTAATTATTATTTTCATTTATTTCCCATATTGGGAAGGTAATTGATTGTTAGGCGAAAATAAGAGGAAACTCTTATATAGCCTAATTATTATTTTAAGGCGTCATAAGGAAGATTCCTTGTAAGGCCTTATTTATGAAACAGTGAGATAAGTATTGAAGAGTATTTGATTTAGTTAAGTCATAAGGATGCGAGATTGATAGAGTTACATGACGAAAGTCTGCCCTTCACTTTTAGGCCACCAACCTTGTGAACACTTCAATTGATGTGAGATATGTTTATAGTAAATATTTTTAATGACGTGAGGTATTCCCAAATTCTGTAGGGGATACTTGTCTAGCTAATCTGGCTACCAGTTCCACTGAATAGTTGGACTAATGTGAGATGTCATTATGAGTATTGGTCATAAGACGAAGGGCCTGCTTGGGGTCTTGAGGTATTAAGTGGTTGTTTGAGGGTCTGCCTCTTTTCTTCGGATGAAGTATTAAATGATCAAGGGGTTACATTAGGTGTTATCTCGATGGAGGTCCATATATAGAAATAGGTATTAAATAATGGGATATGCCTTAATTAAGGTATTAAATGACCAGAGTCTACCTATTTTCCACAATGAATTATTATGTGGCTTATGAGATTACATATAATGTTAGCTAGATAGAACCATTGAGGAGCACGCCTTGGAAATATGTATTAAATGATGGGGTCTTCCTTGGTTAAGGTATTAAATGACCAAAATCTGTCTATTTTTTAATAAAGGTACTAAGTGGCTTGGGTACCGTCTCTCACATTATTACCTATTTGTGACATATGATTGGGATATGTGATTCTAGAAACCTGCTTTTGGAATGGAAGGTACTAATTGGTTGCACCCACCTTCTTTCCTTATAAAGAAGTATTAAATGGTTTAATGGTTTTTTCCATAGGCAAATTATTATTCTAAGATATACTACCTAAGTACTTAAAAGGTAAGGATTGAGGTTTTCATTCATCGGATATTGTTGTTCTGACTCTCTCCTCATTACAACGTGGGTTAAAGATGTTAATGGAAAAGGTGATGTTTGGAGACAGAGGTGGTGGGCTTGTGGCAGTATTTACCATTTTTATTTGCTCTCATATATACTCAGGTCAGACCGAGTTGTTTCAGGTTATATGTAACGACCCGAAATTTTCGAAGCCGAAAATTCCGGATAGTTATGAAAAATAAGAAAGAGATAGAAGAAGAATAGAAAGACCAAACATCTCACATTCGCAGCGGATAAAATATAATACTAAATATTTACAGTTTACAAAAGAATACTATATCTATCGATTACATTTAATATACATCAGAGTTTCACATATATACAGTCATTGAATATATACAATTATCATGACTCGGACTAATAGTAATATAAACATAGCGGAAATATTTTATACGCTCTTGCCATCCAACTTGTCTCCTGAGCTCCAGAACGTACCTACCTGAAAATCTGTAATACTCGGTCTGACCCGAGCATTACACCAAAGTAACACCTGGGTCAGGCTGGAAACCAGCGTGAGTAAACCCAACTAACAAGTAATACCAAGCATACAACTTAAATAAAACCCGGGTAACTTATATCAATTTAACCAATTCACAATTTATTATAGACAACACTTCTTCACATATAAATTTCTAAGTACCAATCTTAGATAATTCAGTTCACTTAAATCATTTCATTCCTGTCTATTGATTCCACAAATCAATTTATAAAAATTCGTAGTGGTTTCGGGCATTTCCCAATACCCGACCCCAGTCTCTTAGAAACTCATGTTATTCTAACCCAAGTTATTCAAATAAAATACACAAAATTTCATATCAGAGATATCTACTCACTCAAAACATCCAATACCATTCAATCATTCATAAGCAAAGCTTAATCACATACAAATCAATTCAATTGATTCTAATTGAATTTTGAACCTCAATCACTTAGATTCCTTCATTTAACATTAATTAATTTCAAATCAATTAATCAATCATCCCTTCATTATTCATCTTAATTAATCATCCTGGATTAATTATCTTTCAATTACATTCAAGTAATTATCTTTAATTAATTTCGTGATATTAATTATACTTAACCAAAATCAATAAGTAATCTTTAATTACCTCATAAATTAATTAACTATATTAATTTCATTAATTCTTAATTACTTATGTTAACTAACTTCACATAAGTCACTTATTACTGATTAATTCATCTTAATTAGTCAATTCCTTAGTTACATCGTAAATTATATAGATTAATGATTTCCCATTTATATTTTAATTCGTTCTAATCTAAATTAATTACTTTAATTAACCACAATATTAATCATTCTCGATTTATCTCAGTCTGTATTAACTATCTTTTCATTTACTTCATTAAATAAATAATTTTCTCCTTAATTAATCATCTTGATTAATCTCTTGATTAATTACACAAAGTAATTATATTTTATTAACTTCGTGAAGTAATTACTTACTAAACCATCCATCGATTATTCTAAATTCTTTAAACTTAATTAATTAACTCAATTCATAAATTAATTTAATTAATTATCCATTTAAATTATCCTGCCTATTTAAATGAATCACCAATCATTAAACCCTTATTAACTTTAAAATGAACCATTCTCTTATTTATGATTTAAGTTTAAAACCATTTGAAACCCAAATGCTTCGAGTCAAACAACAATTAACTCGAGTACCAACCAAAATTCAAAGTCACTAGATCATTAGCACACATTCAATCAACTCAATCAATCAACCAATTATTTAAATTCAACAATTTAAATTTAAATAAAAATCCAACAAAGTGATATTTACTCACCTTTGATTTTTGCTTGAAATCCACTTCAAACAGGCTCGTTCCCATGGTTTTTGACCTCGAATAACATTTATATAATTTATTAGTATTAGAAACTAATTTTCTGTTTATAAAATATTTTCTAGTTATCCAATAATTATATAAGTTAACTGAATAAATTGATTTCCATTTTATAAATTTAATTTAACTAAATCTTCATTAGAACAAATAATTAAACTTTCCTAAACTAATTTTCCCTCTTTTTTTTTCTAAATCCTTACATATATTTTTGTTCGCAGAAATATAAACATTTTAATTAGCTATTTTAAATAGAACAAAACGTTAAACAAAAATAAATATCTCACCTCAATTGCACGCTCTGACCGATCACCCAGCCTCGCCGTGCTTGCGAACACAGCTCCCAAAAATCGAGTCCAAGCCCTAGCCTTCACACGGTACATGTCCTTGCCATCATGTGCGAACGCAACTTCATCGGCGTTCGTCCCTGCTCCAAGACTTCGACATCCAAACCCTCGTGCGCTCTCAAGAACATCGGCCATCAACTCCTCTGCGACGTCCCCCATCAATGCCGGCGTCGAAGTCGTGGACTTCAGATTGAGGTTCCCTCGATGCTCCAACCACTTCCCAAATGAGTCGCCCTCCCCTACATCGAATCGAACGCGACTTCATTCTCAAAACCCTAGACAGAGAACCTCACGTTGACTGTCGACCCACTCGCCGCGCGCGTCTCGTCGTTATAACAAAGCCCTAGCCAAGCTCTAGTACAAACAAAAATCGAAGACTTGTGATTCAATACGAAATCGAAATTGATTTCGTCCCTTGAGATTTTGTGAATTGAAGACTGAAAAAGGAAATGAATTTGATTTTTAATAACAAGGGCTTCAGCCATAATTTTGTTTTTGAGATGAAAATTTCAGAATGCATTGTAAAAGAAGGAAGCAGGTTTCGATTAAAATAACGAAGGCTAGAGGCTTCCTGAGTACGATTGTTGGAAAAAAATCTCTGACTAATAATGTACTTTAAATTTTATTATATTATAAAATATTGAAAATATCTCGCGTTGTATAACGCGAAATCCCGAACCCCGAATCAGACATGCCGACAGACGTTCATAAGGTTTTACCCGCATTCCGAACACAAAGGAACGTGTTTCGGAGGCTAATTTGATCATATGTGGAAGTTAGCTTTTTAAATCAATTTAAAATATTTAATTATCAATTTTAATTTCGACGCGTTTCCCACTCGTACGTGCAAACGGTAAATTCAAACGCTATGAAAATTGAAATCCGGTAATAACTAAATATTATGGATCCAATGAAACTGGTTTTGTCAAATTCCGAGACTGTGCCCCGGAAGGCTATTTCTAAATGTCATTTTAAACGATATATTATTAAAACTGAACAAATTACTTTAAATTAAATTTCAGCCATTCTATTATCTTCAGTATCATCATTATAAATTTATAAGCCTTCAAATTATATCTTAACAGGCTTAAAACTTCATATTCTACATCTTACCCAATTTCGAATTATATAATTCAATGAATTAATTATCCAGTAAATATTTATATCTGGAATTCAAGTTAAAATTAACCTTTAAATATTTAAAATCAATTAATTATTCCAATTAAATTGTTCAAAATTCTGGGTCGTCACATTCCTCCCCCCTTAGAAGAATTTCGTCCCCGAAATTACTAGTTAGGAAGAATGGTTCAAAACCCTTATACCTTTCCTCCAAAACCAACAGTTTATCAACTTGCCACAATATCTTTTATTAAAGATTCACTATTACCTTAACCAACTTCCCAAAACCTTCTATAGTTTCAAACCATACCCTTTTTCTCAATCATCTAAATTTCAATTTAAAACCAAATTTTGAGTTATCAAAATTTTCTCAAAAATTTTCTAACTCTCTAAATTTTCGAAATTTTTTGCCAGCGTCTCCTTTGCACAGCTAGCTCGGTACTACTACAAAATGCCTCTACGGGCTCCCAAATACCAAAAAGAAAACAGAAAGCCAAGTGGCTAGATCAAAAACCCAATCCAATTCATACAGAATTTAAAATACGTACCTTTTTGTCGGGCAATTCACATTTATCCTTTGGAATCAAATCCAATTTTCTTTCCCCTTTAATACCTGCGTAACCTACTTAGCATTAACATCCAATCATAGCCCTTTTCAAATCTTTACATACCTTTCCTTAAAGAAGTTTCATATCTATTTCTATTTAAATTAGTTTTCCCATTTTCATACGAATTCAATTTATTTTAAATTTTGCATATTGAATTTTATCTTTCAAGTATAACCGATTCATGTTACTTTCGTTTACTAATTTACTTTAATTTCCAATTTGAAATTGTTTTGTAGTTAACCAAAAAAATTTCCCAAAATTCCCAAAAATTTTCTAACTCCCAAAATTTTTGAATTTTTTTGACAGATTCTCCTTTGTACGGGGAGCTTTTGCAATTTGTCAAGAGATATAAATATGTATACATCAACCCACCGGGTCGGAAAAAGTAAAAACAATTTATATTTCCTATTTGTATTGCGTAAGCGTACCTTATTTAGCATTATAAGCATGCGGCTTATTTATTTTAGCAATTAGTGCAATCCAAATCCAGCCAAACGGCCTTCAGGTACCTGTACTTGCTTAATTTAAACATATAAGCACTATATATATGAAGTTTATAACATTTCTCTTACTTAAACAACTATAACACTTCAATTCTAAAAGAAATGCATTCAAAATAACTTCCATGAGCAATTTATATGTTTTCAAAACTAATTCAATTGTTTTCCACCAATTCATATATCATTCCGTTCAATCTTACTCAACTGCCGTTCAACTAAATTTTTAATCCAAACAAGCTCATATTCAATTCAATTGATTCAAAATAAATTTTTATTTGCCTCTATTAATTTATAGAATTTTAATTTCTTTTGTTTACGTCAAACGACAACTATTTTAAGCAATTTTGACTATATTCGATTAACATAGTATTTATTTTTAGTCTATAACTAGTTCAAATTACTTTTCAACTCATTCCATAATTA
Organism: Allium cepa; assembly: GCA_030765085.1. Lineage (NCBI taxonomy): Eukaryota > Viridiplantae > Streptophyta > Magnoliopsida > Asparagales > Amaryllidaceae > Allium > Allium cepa. The sequence continues at coordinate 69,677,843 of CM060940.1, read as the reverse complement.
ATTCCACTTCATTTCTAATTTATTCACCAACCATTCATTGCATTTCATTTCTTTTCCGCAATTGTTCCATTCAAAACAATTTATTAAGCTTGGCACATTCAATGCTTATAAATTAATAACCATTTCCCAATTTAATTCAATCCAAGTTTTTTATTGAATGGGTTTTCACCCTTATTCGAAGCCAAGCTTCCATAAATATTAAATTAGGTGAATTTACTTTAATTTATTCCAACATCAAACTTAAGTTTACTTCTATTTGATTCTCATTTAATCAAATTCCGTTAAATTCAGTTGGCCCATCCATTTAAATTTTAACTTTAATTCATCTTCTCAATTTATCAAAATAATATCCAAGCACATACTTAACTCATTTATACTTCAAATTAATATACCACCAAATTTAAGTTCAGTCTGATAATCTAATTCCAATCACTTGATTTAGTTTTTATTCAATCAGACTTCATCCATTTATCATTTAATTCAATCAACCCAATTTAAAGTTTTTAATTTACTTACTTAATTCGTTATCGAATTTATTTTATTAACATAAGGCCATTCTCAATTTATTTCTATTCACTTGGGTTTTGTTTTACAACTCAAACCATTTCTATTATAATCACTTTTCTTATATCCAATTTACTTGCAAATTTCATTAAATATTATTCAAATCACCTTTGAATTTTATTTGTAATTCAGACCATCACATTTTTCAATCCAACTCTATTTTATTTTTATTATACAACATCTCCTCTTATTTAATTCATTATCAAATCTATCTCGAATTCTATTTACAATTCTAATTCATTTCCAAGCTCCATTATTAATTTACAATCCATTTATTTACCAAAGTTAAATTTTATTAACATACTCAATCAACCAATTATTTAACCAATTAGCTTACTTCTAATTTTTAAATCAATATTCGATTTTGATTACAAAATCACTTCATTAAAATTCTAGTTTGGATTTCCTTTTTATTTCCCCAAAATTCCAACACTTTTATTTAAAATTTTGGAAATGCTTTTAAATTCACATCATATTAATAAAATAGCTCTTTATAAAAATACCTTTTATAACTCGATGTCTCAACTAGTCCATCCTTGTTCTCAAAGAAATTCAGTCATACGTTGATCAGGCGCAGGACTGAAAATCTATAAGTACTTGGTAAACCCGTTTTCAACACCCAGTGAAAATACTTGGAAAATAATTTTATTGATAATATTGAAAGCAGTTTTGAAAATAGAGGAAATATCTTTGGTGAGAATGCTCTGGAAATCATCACCCCCATCCATGGTCACAGTTACATCCAGGGTTACGTTGCCATCGCAGCAAAAGTCCATGTAACTGCAGGCTCTCCGCGGCCTCTCGATTACGCCATGGATCCCACACAACAAATCACAGTTACATCCAGGGTTACGTTGCCGTCACAGCAAAAGTCCATGTAACTGCAGGCTCTCCTCGGCCTCTGATTTTCGCTGTCAAATGAAACTTCTCCACTCCGACATAGGTCGCAGTCTACCGATATAAAATCAAACGCAGACTGTTGGCTCTCAGCGGCACATACGACTTCCGCTATGTTATACCATAGGTCGCAGTCTACCGATATAAAATCAAACGCAGACTGTTGGCTCTCAGCGGCACACATGACTTCCGCTATGGTATACACTACTCATAATCCCCAGGAACTAGTTTTGTCCGGACTCCTCACAGTATCAACTTTAGAAACCCCCCTTGGGGCTCAAGGCAGCACCACCCGGTGGTACTCCAGAGAAGTTCATTTCAAGGGAGCGCCTTTTTCCCCAGAGCCATCATCAAAACACTTTATACTATACATATATAGTATCCTTCAGATCAAACACCTAGTATGATATCATGCAAAGCTCCTTTTGCACAAAATCGATTATCCCAAAATCGATAAATCTCAAACTAGGCTTCCCAAATTCAATATTGATTTTACCCAAAAATCAAAAGCCTTTCCAAATCCAAAGGTTCCCAAAACCTTTTTCAAAATCCTCATAAGATCCTTTATATATATATATTCAGATATATATAATTTTTAAAACTTTGGATCATTTCAAACTTGTTTAAAACTCCTTTTATACTTCAAACATCCTCAAAAATCCCTTTTTTCCGGGCAATAGATTTATCAAGGGTTTCATCTTACATATAACAAAGATATATAACTTTGTTTATCCAAAATCAAATATTCAAATTTGAATACTTTTTTTATTAACAATTTCATTCAAATCCGTACGATATACACATTTTATTCGTACGCTATACCAATCTGATCGTCCACTCGATCACACAATTTCACTTCTGAACTAGTATTGGCCACCCGACTTCCTAGTGCGGACTCAGATCTGGTTTCTTGATTAGAAACCGTCATTCTCCTTGCATAGCCATAACTATAATAGAGAATATCCAGAACCAATCAACAATCCATATCCAGGTTCGCCGTCGAAAATCGAGTGAAAAATCCCAACTCGGATCGATATACTATATCGAAATTCTGTGCTCGAATCTGGATCAAATCACTATGCGAATAGAATAATATACGTATATCCTACGTATTTAACTTCATTGATTATTAGCCAAATCAATTTCCTTTCTACTCACAATTGCCTCAATTCCATTGAATTATCACTTTAGTTCTTATCTCAGTTGGGTATTTAATCAATAACAGTTTGAACTCCGACCAGTTTATATTTAGAAAATAGCTTGAAAATTTTAAAAATAGATAAGTAGTTGAAAAATATTTATTTGTTTACAAAATAGCTATAAAATAGGTAACTAACTGTAAAATAGTTGAGAAATAGCTAAATAGTTTCAGAAATTTTAGATAATTGCCAAATAGTTGTAAAATAGAAATTAGTTTGTGAAATAGTTGAAATATAGTAATTAGTTTAGAAAGCAATTGAAAAATGGTTAAATAGTGTTGAGTCAAGATTTTTATAGAGTTTTGATTTCTGTCAAAGGGATAAGCCGTGATCGACAAAAAGAAGTTATTCATTAAAGAGACACAAAGAGCTCCATATGTTAGAGGTTGATTATTTGGTATGTTAGTAATGTTATTTATGTCAAAATCTATCCTCAAATAATCTTATACCTTCGGTCTTTGAATATATATATATATATATATATATATATATGTATGTATGTATGTATATATGAATGATTGCACATTAACTGTGCAATCTGGGCTAAACCGGTCGACCGGTCAAAACAAGGCAGTCGACCGTTTCTGCCCAGAATGCACAGTTAAACGTGCACAAGTGTACATAATGTATATATATTCAAATTCTTTTCTACTGGTCCTTTTTGACCAGTCGACCGTTTTCAAACAGAAAGCAACCTTTCTTATAGACACTTCCTTTTCTTCAACGGTCGCTTCTCTTTCTCTTCACCTATGATCATGAACTTTGTTTGTACCTTTTCACAAAGGGTTACAACTGTTTATTTCTTATATAAACATCATGAAATCATTATTCCAATTAACTAATTCTATTATTCTAATCTCTATTCTATTGATCTCAATCTTATACTCTCAAGCGCTCAAATTGCTCATATTCTATCATATATCATTTTTGAATCCTGAAATTTATTTAACATTCTTTTGATTCAATACGATATCCACTTCCAAATCTTCATATATACAAATATTCTATTTGAGGATAAGATATAAGGAAGTTTGTACTACAAGTGAAAAAATAGTGTTAGCAAGAACACATACCGTCAACAAACAATTATTTACATTTGTTGAAGTCCTCGTGTTGTAAGAGGCAAGTGTTGAAGTCCTCAGTGTATTAGAGGCGTGAAATCCTGTTCGTCTGCTCGGGTGTTGTAAACCTATTCCTCCGGGTGAAGCGAGGTAGTTGATAGTGAAAATCCAGGTAGAAGTCTGGGACTGGACGTAGAACGGTGCTACGAACCAGTATAAAAATCTCTGGTGTGCTTTTTCTATTTTACTGAATTTTCTATTATCTGTGATTAGTCATATTTTTGTGTGTTATACATCATATTACACGATCCGTGTGTACTATATTAGCACGTACACTGTAATTTTTTTTCACTTGGTATCAGAGCGAAGCCATCATATAACCGTAACACAGTTATTTGATATATTCTTGTAATATGGCAAATAACGCAAGTACTAGCACTCAAAACACCACTTACATGGAAGGTCAATCGACACAAAGACCTCCATTTTTCAATGGTCTTAACTATAGTTATTGGGCAACACGTATGTCATTCTTTATGCAATCAAATAGTTATGATGACTCGAATGCTACTCAAAAAGAAATAGTGAATCCAACAACTGATTATTCAGAATGGACTGCGGCTGAGAAAACGGCAGCAGCCGTAAATGCAAGGGCAATAAATATGTTGTTTTGTGCATCAGACCAAAATGAATATAACCGTGTTAGTATCTGCACTACTGCATATCAAATTTGGCAAACGCTGAAAACCACTCATGAAGGTACTAACAAGGTTAAACAAGCCAAAATAGCCATGCTGAAAAGTCAATTTCAAAATTTCAAAATGAAACCAAATGAGACAATCAATGATATGTATTCACGGTTTCAAACTATCCACCATGCACTTATTGGCTTAGGACAAAAGTATTCTGATTTTGATGTTGTCTCAACGGTCCTACATTCTCTGACTAGTGAATGGGAAGGAAAAGTATTAGCAATTGAAGAAGCTAATGACCTTTCCGTCATGAAGCCAGATGAATTGATATGAAATCTAATGTCCTACGAAGCTAACTTGCAGACTAGAAAGGAATAAAAAGAAGAAAAGAAAAACGTGGCATTCCATGCTGAAAAAGACGAAAATGAATCAGAATCTGAAGATGAAGATCTGGCATTCATAGCAAAAGGTTTCAAAAAATTCCTAAAACAGCAAAAAGCCAGTCGTTATAACAGAAAGAAATCTGGATCAAATAAACCAACATCATCCGTTATAGAATGCTTCAACTGTCACAAAAAGGGGCATTTGCACAGGGATTGTCCGGAGCAAAAGAAGAAGTCATAAAATGACAAATTAAAATATAAGAAGGACAAATCAAAGAAACGAGCATTCTCGGTAACGTGGGATGATACAGACTCATCAGAAAGTGATAATGATACAGAAGATGAACAAGCAAATGTCTATTTCATGGCAACAGAAGATGAGGTACAAATTCCTACATTTGATGAAGTACTTGATATTAATGCTGAATTGATAGTCAAATATAAAGACATAAAACGACAGCTAAAAGAAGCCAAAGTAGATTTGAGTAGAGCAGAATTTGAACGAGACATGTTAAAAGACGAGAAGAAAATATTAGAAGAAGAACTTGAAAAACTTCAAGAATCATCATCTAATATTGACTCTCAATTATCTCTTTTAAGTCAAGAAATTGAAACTCAAAAAGGGAAAAATGATGCTCTCACTACTAAAAATCATGAGCTTAAGGCAAAAGTCAAAATTCTGGACCTAGAAAAGGCTAGTTTACAAACTAAGTTAGATAACATTACTCAAAATGTTTCTAACTTTAACAAAGGACGAGAAAATTTGACAAAAATCATTGAAAGTTCACAATCTGTTTCAAATAAACAAGGTTTGGGATATAAGAAACAAGAAACCAAGAAACATCTTGGTAATAAAAGGAAGAAGAAAGTATAAAAGATTGAAGCTAATAAAAATCTTAGTTTATTATATTTCAAACCAAAACCAGTTGTGAAATTTCAGAAGAAAAATGTCAAGACTATCAAAATATGGGTTCCTAAAACAAATAACAATTTGATTAGGAACAAATATATTCAGAATTTCCTGAATACTGTGCATCTTAATACAAATTATATATATAAAGGGGATACCGGGCCCGTATGGGTTTGGACTCCTAAGACCTAACTCTTAGGACCCCATAAAAAGTGGGTACCATGGACCTAATTTTATTTTTTGCAGGTCCCACTTAAGAAAAGAGGAAAGTGGATATTGGACAGTGGTTGTTCGAAGCACATGACTGGAGACAAGAGCTTATTGACAAATATTACATACTTAGATGGTGGCTCCGTCACTTTTGGAGATAATTCAAAAGGCTACATCATCGGCAAAGGCGATGTGAGCAATTGCGGTACATCTAAATTACCTCTCATTACTAATGTCATGCTAGTTAGAAACTTGAAACATAATTTACTTTGTATTAGTCAGTTATGTGACAAGCGTTTACAATTTCCTTTTCGAATAATAAGTGTTGTATTTTAGATAAAGACCATAATTTAATTTTCGAAGGTTATAGAGACAGAAATATATATATATTCTGAATATGAATATTAATCATAATTCAGATATGTGTCTTGTGGCTAATGATAATGATCCATGGCTATGGCACAAACGCTTCTATCATATAAACTTCAGAACTATTGACAAGCTAGCCAAAAACAATCTAGTTAGAGGACTACCCAAAATGAATTTTAAGGTTAACAACATTTGTGATGCATGTCAACTAGGAAAATTGACCAAATCATTTTTTAAATCAAAAAAAGTCATATCAACATTACAACCACTTGAGTTACTACATATGGATTTATTTGGACCTACTAGGGTTCAATCAATAAATCACAGTCAATATGTGCTTGTAATTGTTGATGATTTCTCCCGTTACACATGGACAATTTTCTTAAAAAACAAAAGTTTCGATCATTTCAAATTTTTCGTCAAAAGAATTCAAAAATCAAAAGGGATTAAAGTTAAAAATATAAGAAGTGATCATGGCGGAGAGTTTGAAAATAATGAATTTGAACATTTTTGTGCAAAGAAAGGTATATATCATAATTTTTCGTTTCCCAGAACTCCACAACAAAACGGAGTTGTAGAACGGAAGAACCTAACTTTACAAGAATGTGCAAGAACATTATTGAATGGAACCGCCTTACCAAAACATTTCTGGGCAGAAGCTGTCGCAACTGCCTGTTATGTTTTAAATCGTGTGTCCATAAGACCTCTTACCAAGAATACTCCTTATGAATTATTTAACAAAAGAAAGCCTAAAATCTCTTACTTCAAAGTTTTTGGTTCCAAGTGCTTTATTTTAAATATGAAAGACCAGCTTGGAAAATTCGATCCAAAAGCCGATGAAGGAATATTTGTCGGTTATTCGGAACGAAGCAAGGCCTATCGTATATTTAATAAACAAACCAAAACTATTGAAGAGTCACTTCATGTCTCTTTCGATGAATTCTATCAGCATCCTCAAAATATATCAGATGATGATGAAACATTAGTCATTGATAATCCAATCATCACAAATGTTGATTCTGACTCGGAAATAATTATTGAGAATACTCCTCAAATATGTGAGTTACAATCACCACCAAGGATATTAAGAGACCATCTGGCCCAAAATATAATCGGTGAAGTAACATCACATGTCAGAACAAGGAGTCAACTCAACCAAATGGGTCATGTCGCTTTTCTCTCAAATATCGAACCGAAGAATCCAAAAGAAGCTGCTACAGACGATTACTGGATCATTGCCATGCAGGAAGAACTAAATCAGTTCGAGGGCAATGACGTTTGGGAACTTGTTCCAAGACCAACTGATCAGTCAGTTATTGGTACTAAATGGGTCTATAAAAATAAGGCTGACGAACAAGGAAATATCACCAAAAATAAAGCAAGATTAGTAGCACAAGGGTATAACCAGGAAGAAGGTATCGATTATGGAGAAACTTTTGCACCAGTTGCTCGACTAGAAGCTATTAGAATCCTATTTGCTTGTCACCATAATTTCAAACTTTATCAGATGGATGTCAAAAGTGCTTTTATCAATGGATTTATCAAAGAGAATATATATGTCGAACAACCTCCTTTGTTCGTACATGAAAAATATCCTGACCATGTGTTCAAACTTAAGAAAGCTCTGTATGGTTTAAAACAAGCACCTCGTGCTTGGTATGAACGACTACGTAGCTATCTTATTAACTCAGGATTTCAAATAGGCAAAGTCGATCAAACTTTGTTTATCAAACATTCTCAAAAGGATATTCTAGTTATCCAGATATATGTAGACGATATCATCTTTGGTTCAACAAACGATAAACTCTGCAAGGAATTTGCAAGTATTATGACCAAAGAATTCGAAATGTCTCATATGGGAGAACTGTCATATTTTCTTGGACTTCAAATCAAACAACTTCCGAATGGTATCTTTATTAATCAAGAAAAATACTGCGAAAATCTCATCAAACGCTTTGGATTAAATAACACATCTGGTAAACCTACTCCTATGAGTACAACTACACATCTTGAAAAAGATAAAAATGGTAAGAATGTTGACCAGAAACTATATCGAAGCATGATTGGTTCTCTTCTTTATCTTACAGCAAGTCGTCCAGATATAATGATGAGTGTTTGTCTATGTGCACGCTTTCAAGCATATCCAAAGGAATCACATCTACGAGTAGTGAAACGTATAATTCGTTATCTTAATAATACCAAAGACTTCGGTCTTTTTTATCCAAAAGAATGTCCATTTGAATTAGTATCATATAGTGATGCTGATTTTGGAGGCTCTCGAATGGATAGAAAGAGTAAAAGTGGTACGTGCCATTTTATTGGAAAATCACTTGTCTCTTGGTTTAGTAAGAAACAAAATTGTGTTTCACTATCAACATGTGAAGCTGAATATATATCAGCGGCTCTTGCTTGTACTCAAGTAATATACATGCAGCAAACACTTCAAGATTTTGATATTCATTTATCAAATTCTATTATATACTGTGATAACACAAGTGCTATAAATCTTTCTGAGAATCCAGTGAATCACTCCAGAACCAAACACATTGATATCCGTCATCATTTCCTTAGAGGCAATATCGAAAAAGGAAATATATGTCTCGAATATGTCCAAACTGATAGTCAACTAGCGAACATTTTTACTAAGCCTCTATTTGAGTCTAGTTTCATTAAATTTCGTAGAGAACTTGGTTTAATTTCTAGAAAGGAACTTGATAAGTAATCACTAATGTTATATTCTTAAGTTCTTTTCAGATTATTTATTGCTATAATAGGAAATTGAATATGAGCTTCTAATTTTTTCTACGGCCAAGTTTTCATGACAAATCTCATCCACAAAGTTATATATATAGAAATTTTCCTATATAAGCTTGACAAAATCTTTGTTTTTATCACTTCCTATCTAAGACTAAAGGTTTATACATATAGTTCATTGTGGCACATATTTGTGATGAGTGTGCTCAAAAGTCCCATATTTCGGTCACAAGTTCTGAGCCAGAAGAATATTCCTCTCCTAAAACTCCAAAACACAAATCAAAGTGTCATCACCAATGCATTCATACTCCTGGCAATACGCCAACATCAAAACGAGCAAAGAAGGTGTTGTTTTGTTCACCCCGTACCAGAGAGAAGATCAATGAGATTCATTATTACCAAAAACATCAAATCGATCTTCAAAGACAGCTGCATTATGAGCAACAACTAACTTCGGAACGATTATCTCTTCTGGAAAGAATGGCATCATTCTTTTGTGGTTCAAACAAACATGGCGTATACGAGCCAATGGCTCATGCACCTTCATCTTCTAGAAGTCCAAATTCATGGGATAAAAACTATGCACAAAATGAAGGAGCAAAAGAAAAATGGTCGCCATGGAAACCACGCATTACCGATGTCAAAGAAGAGACTTCGAATCAAAATTCCTCTACCTCTCATTAAATTTGTTTCAATATTATGATTGTATTCTCGTTTTTGTTATATATATATATATATCATGTTTTGAATATACTCAATATTATATGGACCGTTAAACATTCAAAAATTCAAACAAGAAGAAGGTAACCACTTACAGGCAAACCAGTCGACCGGTCAGAAACCACCAGTCGACCGTTTTTGCTTCTGTAAGAAAACGAACGACCGGTGATTTATGGGCGGTCGACCGGTTTCGTGCTGTTTTTTTTTTGGCACAAACGGTTATTTATTCACCCCATCTCTTCATTAAACTCTCATAACTCCATCTCTTCATTTTTTTAACAAACTCTCATAACCCTAGAACTAAAATCTTCTTCCAATCTCACCCAAATGGCTCCTCCACAAAAGAAATTAAAGCAAGCTTCTACCTTCGAAACTCAACCAATCGATCTCTCTGTCAGGAAGTGGCTTGTAGATCCAATCGCAGTCAAAAGGTGGAATGAGATGAAAGATTTTACAATCCATCCAAGTTATTTTGTTAATTTCTCAGATTTCTGTAGTTATCGTATTCTTGGCTTAGCCAAGGATGCCGACATTAACAACCTAATTGACTTTGATCAAAACAATGTGGAAATTAACCATGTAATGATCAAGTTATTCTATGCTAACCTGAATTTAGAGAAAAACAAGCCAGAGAATCCTAATTATTGTCTTTGATCCGTTGTTTGTGGAAAAGAAGTATTTATCTCATGTGATAGGATGGCAACCGTTCTTGGTTCTTCGTTTATTGGTGAAAAATTCTCAAGTAATTTTTTCAATGTTCATGTCCGTAATCAAATTAGCCATCAATTTATTGAAGATGACAAGGATAGCACTAAGTCTATTGGTTTACGGCCTTCTGCAAGAATTCTTCATCATACTCTTATGCACTCTTTTTTACCGAGAATAGGAAATTTTGATGCCGTCTGTAAAGAAAATTTCAAGGCATTATACTCAATCTATGGGGGTATTCGTATAAATTGGATTGGTATGATTTTTGATGAGATCTTGAAAGTAAATGATTGCTTTAGGCCACACTTGTTCTATAACGAGTATATTATGCGTCTCTTGCTTGACTGTGGCATTGAACCTCCCAAGTCTTCAATTTCCAAACCAAAAGTTATCAACAAAGCATCGATTACAAGAATGAAGCTTCCCGCTCCATACTTTAATATTATGCCTTTTGAATAATGGAAAGAACAAGGACATAAAGAAGCTTCATCACGATCATCCCGCCCTAAACCTGAGGAAGTTAAACTTTTACGACCATCTTCCTCAACAAAAGAATCACTTGACACTATTGCTCGAAATCAATTCCTTCTTGAAGCTCGACTTAAGTGCATGAATACAAAAATGGATAAACTCTTTAACAAACTTAAGTCTTTCTTCGTTTCTATATGGGAAGCAATATCATGTGGGGATCATCTTCATCAATGCAAGCTTCAGACCTTGGCAAGCGCCCAGCTCCTCCTACTTTTGCTTGGACATCTTCGGAGGAGGGTACAAGCTCGGGAACTAGCCGTGAACGTGGACACGGAAAATCTCAGCTTGTTGAAGAAGAAGGAGAAGAAGAAGAAGAGGGTGAGACGGAGTCAGATTAAGTCTCTTTTAGTTTATTTTTTTGCGTTTTGCTTTAAACACATTATCTGGAACTTGTACTAAATAGTGTCGTGTTTTAATTCATACTAGACTTATGTGTATTATCATCTTGTGTGAATGTTACTCTTGATCTATGGTAGTAGTTTTATGTTGCTTATAATCTCATTTACATCCTCCGTTTAACAACTCCTTTTCGTCGATGACAAAGGAGGAGAAAATTGTGCTAACAGTATATATGCAGGACACAATCTCAGGGGGATATCATACACGGGGGAGATTCATAACTATGTTGTCATCAATCAAAAAGGGGGAGAATGTTGAGTCAAGATTTTTATAGACTTTTGATTTCTGTCAAAGGGATAAGCCATGATCGACAAAAAGAAGTTATTCATTAAAGAGACACAAAGAGCTCCATATGTTAGAGGTTGATTATTTGGTATGTTAGTAATGTTATTTATGTTAAAATCTATCCTCAATAATCTTTTACCTTCAGTCTTTGAATATATATATATATATATATATATATATATATATATGAATGATTGCATATTAACTGTGCAATCTGGGCTAAACCGGTCGACCGGTCAAAACAAGGCAGTCGACCGTTTCTGCCCAGAATGCACAGTTAAACGTGCACAAGTGTACATAACGTATATATATTCAAATTCTTTTCTACTGGTCCTTTTTGACCAGTCGACCGTTTTCAAACAGAAAGCAACCTTTCGTATAGACACTTTCTTTTCTTCAACGGTCGCTTCTCTTTCTCTTCACCTATGATCATGAACTTTGTTTGTACCTTTTCACAAAGGGTTACAACTGTTTATTTCTTATATAAACATCATGAAATCATTATTCTAATTAACTAATTCTATTATTCTAATCTCTATTCTATTGATCTCAATCTTATACTCTCAAGCGCTCAAATTGCTCATATTCTATCATATATTGTTTTTGAATCCTGAAATTTATTTAACATTCTTTTGATTCAATACGATATCCACTTCCAAATCTTCATATATACAAATATTCTATTTGAGGATAAGATTATAGGAAGTTTGTACTACAAGTGACAAAATAGTGTTAGCAAGAACACATACCGTCAACAAACAATTATTTACATTTGTTGAAGTCCTCGTGTTGTAAGAGGCAAGTGTTGAAGTCCTCAGTGTATTAGAGGCGTGAAATCCCGTTCGTCTGCTCGGGTGTTGTAAACCTGTTCCTCCGGGTGAAGCGAGGTAGTTGGTAGTGAAAATCCAGATACAAGTCTGGGACTGGACGTAGGACGGTGCTCCGAACCAGTATAAAAATCTCTGGTGTGCTTTCTCTATTTTACTGAATTTTCTATTATCTGTGATTAGTCATATTTTTGTGTGTTATACATCATATTATACGATCCGTGTGTACTATATTAGCACGTACACTGCAATTTTTTTTTTCAAATAGCTCCAAAAATCATTGTAAAACAAGTATAAAACAATTTGGCTTTAATAAAGAAAGGTTGTATATATTTAATAGCTTAGAAAAATAAGTTTATATCAAACAATTTATACTGAAAATAGTCAAGAGTCAATTTTTCACTTCCGCAACAATTCAATCTTAATTTCCACTTCCGTTTAATTGACTCAATTCTAACTTGAATAATTTCAATTTCTATTGAAATTTATTTACCCAATTCAAGTTGAATCAACCTTGATTCCCTTCCCAATTTAAAACAAATTCCATCTGATTTTAATCCTATTCAACTTTAATTATAATTTCATATTATTCCAATCAATTTGAATTATTATCAATTGAACCCATTTCAAATTCAAATCATTTCAATTTAATCCAATTCAATTTCCCATTTAAAATTTTAAACTTATACATCTTCACTCACCAATCCAATTAATTCAAACCAAATTAAATTTTGAACTAATTCAATTTCAATCTTGAATTTAAACTATCTCGAATTATATAAATTCGAGTTAATTTCTCAAAGGTTGGTTTATCCTTTTAAACCAAATTAACTTTTATTCAAAGTTTTTAATCAATTTAATTTCTGAGTTAAATTCTCAAAATTCCATTATAAATTATCTTAACTTATGTATTTCAAGGTTCAAATAAGAGTTCAATACGATTTTATTTTAACAATTTAATTTATTACTAAATTTTATCTTCCAGTTGAAGCCAATTCTTAAACAAATTTATTTTACAATTCAATTATTCAAATTTATTTTATTTATACAATATCATTCTCAACTTAAGGATTTTTATTAACAATATGATGATATCATCCAATTTATTTTTACAACGTCCATCCGTTTTTAATTTTTAAATCTCAAACCCGTTTTGAGATCATACGAATTCCCAATTCAAATCAACCCTTTAACTTTCCAAGTTAAATTCCAATTTTATGTTGAAATTTCCAATTCCGGTTGCTTTTTCTACACTGATTTAACTTCCCAAGGTTAAATTCCAATTTACTTAATCCAATCAACCTTACTCAATTTGAATTTCCGTTCAAACATCAAAATTCTTTCCCTCTTATAAGTTCAAAACTTATATCACTTTGGGTTTTTACATCACACTTCAGGGAAAGAAATCAAAACTCAACCTCTTAGAGTTTATTTCAAATTATCTTTGATATCATATATATATATATATCCATACATATATACATATTTGTTTCTTGGCCCTCCCAGCCATGTTTTAAAAATTTAAACCACCTTTGGTTTTAAATTCAAGTCAATTTTCAAACAACCCATTGTTTGCAACAAGTCCCAGTTATCCAAGTAATACTTATTTATTATTTTCCATTACTTTGAAACAAAATTTTCAAATTCTGGGATCAGATTTAGAATTTCATTTTCAATCAATTAAATTTTAATTTGGTTGTATCTCTATTTCTACTTAATTTAATTCCAATTCAAGACTTCAATTTGGTTTTATTATATTACTTCTAAATTTTAATTCCAATAATCTAACAGCCAATCATCTTAATTACTTATTAGAAGGAAATATTGCTTTATATATCAAAATATATTTTTGTATAAAATCATTTAAAACCTTTATATAAGAAAATAACAAGTACGCGCTCATATATATACACTCAACTCATTCTAGAGTACTTTGGACTCTATTTCATGAGTAATCCCCACCAGAGCTGTTAACACTGCTTTGAAGATAACCTCACGACCTAAAAAGTTGAACGACTTAATATCTTAAGAGATAGCGCGACCTAACACATGAAGCGACTTACAGGGATCCACGACCTAACGGCTTAAGGATTGGACGACCTAACGGCTTAAGGGCTGGAGGACCTAACTTCTGAAGTGGAGTAGCGACTTAAGAAGGTTAGCGACTTAACAGGTAACGACTTAAAAGGTTACGACCTAAAAAGTACCGCGACCTAACGACTTAAGGGATGGAGTTATCTAACCTCCTACCGACTCAACGACTTATATACAAAGCGACCTAGCGACCTAAAAAGGGGAATGACCAAACTATGTGCTCGACCTACGAAGTACAATGACTTAGCGACCTAAGGAATGGGGCGATCCACGATCTAACGAGTTAAGTGACAGTATGGTTTAACGACTTAGCTTAAGTCGCTAGATTGGTTGTCTCGGCATTGTGAAGTTACTGGCTGCTCCCTTAGGTCGCAGCCGACTTACTACCTGCATTAGGTCGTTCACGATCTAGTACTTGATAAATAAATAATGTCGCTCCCTCCTAAGTCGCTACGGCCTCTCAGCTAGTTCAGATGACAGTGGAAGGACCGGTTAAGTCGTAGCTTGCTTCCCTTAACTCGCCAGCGACCTATGACCTATCTTAGGTCGTGCGCAACCTATACCTCACCCAGAAAATCTCCTATAAATACGGCATATGCTCCTACATGAGGGGGACTTTTCCGATCATTTTCTTAAAAGCATCGAGACTCTGCCATCTTCAAGTCGAGCCTTACTCCAACATTCGAAACTCACAAGAAACTTCAATCAACTTCAAACAGGGATTCAACGCATTCAATCATGAATTCGGAAGAACTCTCTTGCATCGAAGTTTTCCTAGCTACTTGTCTTTTGAAGTGGATTGTAATTGAAGGAAATTGTAAAGGATTGTAATCATATAAGCAATAAAAATAGGATTGAAGTGGACGTAGGCTTGATTATAAGCCGAACCACTATAAACTCTGTGTCTCTTACTGTTTTTCTTTTCAGTGAATTACTACTTTTTCTGATTCACGTGTTAACGGGTGGTGCTTTCATTCAATCTCTATTTGCATCGGGGTGTTAGCGTCTGACTTTTTACGTTAACAAGAGCCAAGGTTCTCGCTTAACCTTTCAGCTTTGATACCAAATGTAACGACCCGAAATTTTCGAAGCCGAAAATTCCAGATAGTTATGAAAAAGAAGAAAGAGATAGAAGAAGAAGAACAGAAATACCAAACATCCCACATTCGCAGCGGATAAAATATAATACTAAATATTAACAGTTTACAAAAGAATACTATATTTGTCGATTACATTTAATATACACCAGAGTTTCTCATATATACAGTCACTGAATATATACAATTATCATGACTCAGATTAACAATAATATAAACATAGCGGAAATATTCTATACGCTCTTGCCATCCAACTTGTCTCCTGAGCTCCAAAACGTACCTACCTGAAAATCTGTAATACTCGGTCTGACCCGAGCATTACACCAAAGTAACACCCGGGTCAGGCTGGAAACCAGCGTGAGTAAACCCAACTAACAAGGAATACCAAGCATACAACTTAAATAAAACCCGGGTAACTTATATCAATTTAACCAATTCACAATTTATTATAGACAACACTTCTTCACATATAAATTTCTAAGTACCAATCTTAGATAATTCAGTTCACTTAAATCATTTCATTCCTGTCTATTGATTCCACAAATCAATTTATAAAAATTCGAAGTGGTTTCGGGCATTTCCCAATACCCGACTCTGGTCTCTTTGAAACTCATGT
Source organism: Allium cepa (assembly GCA_030765085.1). Lineage (NCBI taxonomy): Eukaryota > Viridiplantae > Streptophyta > Magnoliopsida > Asparagales > Amaryllidaceae > Allium > Allium cepa. Next base: position 69,661,527 of record CM060940.1, on the reverse strand, counting down.
TATTCTAACCCAAGTTATTCATATAAAATACACAAAATTTCATATCAGAGATATCTACTCATTCAAAACATCCAATACCATTCAATCATTCATAAGCAAAGCTTAATCATATACAAATCAATTCAATCGATTCTAATTGAATTTTGAACCTTAATCACTTAGATTCCTTCATTAACATTAATTGATTTTAAATCAATTAATCAATCATCCCTTCATTATTCATCTTAATTAATCATCCTGGATTAATTATCTTTCAATTACATTCAAGTAATTATCTTTAATTAATTTCACGATATTAATTATACTTAACCAAAATCAATAAGTAATCTTTAATTACCTCATAAATTAATTAACTATATTAATTTCATTAATTCTTAATTACTTATGTTAATTAACTTCACATAAGTCACTTATTACTGATTAATTCATCTTAATTAGTCAATTCCTTAGTTACATCGTAAATTATATAGATTAATGATTTCCCATTTATATTTTAATTCGTTCTAATCTAAATTAATTACTTTAATTAACCACAATATTAATCATTCTCGATTTATCTCAGTCTGTATTAACTATCTTTTCATTTACTTCATTAAATAAATCAATTTCTCCTTAATTAATCATCTTGATTAATCTTTTGATTAATTACACAAAGTAATTTTATTTTATTAACTTCGCGAAGTAATTACTTACTAAACCATCCATCGATTATTCTAAATTCTTTAAACTTAATTAATTAACTCAATTCATAAATTAATTTAATTAATTATCCATTTAAATTATCCTACCGATTTAAATGAATCGCCAATCATTAAACCCTCATTAACTTTAAAATGAACCATTCTCTTATTTATGATTTAAGTTTAAAACCATTTAAAACCCAAATGCTTCGAGTCAAACAACAATTAACTCAAGTACCAACCAAAATCCAAAGTCACCAGATCATTAGCACATATTCAATCAAATCAATCAATCAACCAATTATTTAAATTTAACAATTTAAATTTAAATAAAAATCCAACAAAGTGATATTTACTCACCTTTGATTTTTGCTTGAAATCCACTTCAAACAGGCTCGTTCCCATGGTTTTTGACCTCGAATAACATTTATATAATTTATTAGTATTAGAAACTAATTTTCTGTTTATAAAATATTTTCTAGTTATCCAATAATTATATAAGTTAACCGAATAAATTGATTTCCATTTTATAAATTTAATTTAACTAAATCTTCATTTAAACAAATAATTAAACTTTCCTAAACTAATTTTCCCTCTTTTTTTTCTAAATCCTTACATATATTTTTGTTCGCAGAAAAATAAACATTTTAATTAGCTATTTTAAATAGAACAAAAGGTTAAACAAAAATAAATATCTCACCCCAATTGCACGCTCTGACCGATCACCCAGCCTCGCCGTGCTTGCGAACACAGCTCCCAAAAATCGAGCCCAAGCCCTAGCCTTCACACGGTACACGTCCTTGCCATCATGTGCAAACGCAACTTCATCGGCGTTCGTCCCTGCTCCAAGACTTCGACATCCAAACCCTCGTGCGCTCTCAAGAACATCGGCCATCAACTCCTCTGCGACATCCCCCATCAATGCCGGCGTCGAAGTCGTCGACTTCCAGATCGAGGTTCCCTCGATGCTCCGACCACTTCCCAAATGAGTCGCCCTCCCCTACATCGAGTCGAACGCGACTTCATGCTCAAAACCCTAGACAGAGAACCTCACGTTGACTGTCGACCCACTCGCCGCGCGCGTCTCGTCGCTATAACAAAGCCCTAGCCAAGCTCCAGTGCAAACAAAAACCAAAGACTTGCGATTCAATATGAAATCGAAATTGATTTCATCCCTTGAGATTTTGCGAATTGAAGACTGAAGAGGGAAATGAATTTGATTTTCAATGACAAGGGCTTCGGCCATAATTTTGTTTTTGAGATGAAAATTTCAGAATGCATTGTAAAAGAAGGAAGCAGGTTTCGATTAAAATAACGAAGGCTAGAGGCTTCCTGAGTACGATTGTTGGAAAAAAAATATCTCCGACTAATAATGTACTTCAAATTTTATTATATCATAAAATATTGAAAAATATCTCGCGTTATATAACGCGAAATCCCGAACCCCGAATTAGACATGCCGACAGACGTTCATAAGGTATTACCCGCATTCCGAACACAACGGAACGTGTTTCAGAGGCTAATTTGATTGTATGTGGAAGTTAGCTTTTTAAATCAATTTAAAATATTTAATTATCAATTTTAATTTGACGCGTTTCCCACCCGTATGTGCAAACGGTAAATTCAAACGCTATGAAAATTGAAATTCGGTAATAACTAAATATTACGGATCCAATGGAACTAGTTTTGTCAAATTCCGAGACTGTGCCCCGGAAGGCTATTTCTAAATGTCAACTTAAACGATATATTATTAAAACTGAAAAAATTACTTTAAATTAAATTTCAACCATTCTACTATCTTCAGTATCATCATTATAAATTTATAAGCCTTCAAATTATATCTTAACAGGCTTAAAACTTCGTATTCTACATCTTACCCAATTTCGAATTATATAATTCAATGAATTAATTATCCAGTAAATATTTATATCTGGAATTCAAGTTAAAATTAACCTTTAGATATTTAAAATCAATTAATTATTCCAATAAAATTGTTCAAAATTCTGGGTCGTCACATTATATACCTGCTTTTGGACTTAGCTTTGATGCTTCCGCTTGGAAATCAGCTTATCCCTTTTTGTATAGTCCTGTAGCCTTTTTGTTTGACTCTGATGTGTGTGTATTTTTGACTCATTGTATATAGTGTGGTCTTCAAACCACTTGTGACGCATCATTTTGTATCACACTGGGGATGCATCAGTGTATATGTGTGTGTATATATATATATATATATATGTTTATCTGCTAATCTGTGATGTGATGTATATGTTATCCCACCTTTCGGCAAAGCTGTGATACCCAAAAATTAACTGAAAATCAATAATAACAAGTCATGAATATCAACTATACATTGCAGGATAACCATGGATATCGATTAATTTTGTCTGAGTCCGGATCGGGCTGCAATTGATAAGACATGACAAGCAAAGCCATGGAAGCCTGTATTTCAAATTTCAGATCAATCCGAGTTCGTATGCTCAAGATATGATCGATGCAAGTTGAAGGAGAAAGTCACATTTTCGTATCCATCAGACAGCATTAACTTCGTATCGATGGAATCTGTATCCATCATCACGTCACATTTCGTATCCATCATCTTCGCACCAATCGAGTTCGAATCCATCGAGGAACCTCGGCTCGCACCGATCAAGTTCGAATCCATCAACAGGACATGCGCTTCGTATCGATCGGCCATGTATTGTTTCGTATCCATCCAGCTAGACACGGTCTATATCCATGGATGAGCTTCCATTCGAATCCATCATCTTCGTATCGATCAGGGATGCAAGTCCTTCGTATCCATCTGTCTCGAATCCATTATATGATTTCGCATCCATCATACGTTGACCCCTTCGTATCCATCAGGAGTCCTTGTTCGAATCCATTAATAAATAATTTTCGTATCTATCGAGTCAAACAGGCCAGAGATGACGCGTTAGTTATGGATGCGAACGCGACGAAATACTCGGAGTAACTCGATTAAACCAGAGTGAAAAGCGGATCGACATGAAGAGCGCACGCCACGTCAACTTGCCCACGCGCGTTACCATCGAGTCGAAGTTATCGGTTCGAATCAATGGATTCGAACCAAACAGCCATCGAGCAACCCAATTTCGCATCGACCATATCTCCTAAACCGCTGATCCAAATGCAACGAAATTTTCATAGCAGCTTGTATACATGCTAAAGAACAATCCTGCCAAGTTTCAGCTTGATTGGATCATTTTTTGATGGATACGAAATTGTTTCATATTGATTACAGATCGAGTCAAAACTTGGTGGGGTCAGTCGCGTGGGCCCACTCACATTCCAGAAGAAGTCTGCTGAAGTTTGAGCGCGATATCAGCCTCCTACGCCTATAAATAGCCCCTTGAAGCCTACAGAAAAAGGATCTTTTGGCTATTCGACGTGCAGATTCTGCCGGATTCAATCCTACATCTTACCATTGCTGTTATAGTCAAAATTCTTCATTGTAACTGCTGCAATCATTTGTAATCAACAAATAACATCAATAAAAGATCAAATTTTTAAGTGGACGTAGGCCGGAGATAGCCGAACCACTATAAATTTTGCGTTTCTGGTTGTTATTTCTGGATTGTTGTTTGTTGCTTGCCTAGATCTGAGAATTGTGCTTGAATATTGCTGATTTATATTCATTGTTTGGTGCTTTCACAATGCTTGGGGTTTGTGACCAATTTTGGCGCAAACACTTTGGTGCTTTCACTGAGAAGAACTAGCACCCGCTACATCGGATAGAAGTTCAGATTTGAAAAGCTTGAAGAATTCAGACTTAGAGAAAATGACTCGACAAACAAGAAAAAGAGCTGAGAGAAGCCAACAAGGAGGAAGCCATGAGGCATCCTTTGGAGCTGGAGAAGGACAAGCTTCGATCTACATCACCAGGGATGAAATGGAGGCTATGGATAATTTAATGCATGAAAGGATGATGAAAAGCCAACAGGAGATGCTGCAGAATTTCTTTGAACAGATAAGAGCAGCGAACGTGCAGAACCTTGGGCCAACTACAGCGGCTGCAAATGCAGGACAAAGAGTCAGGATTGCGAAAACCAATGAAGGTCAGGTTCAAAACCGGAATGCAGGACCTGAAGGCAATCAATAAGGACTTGGGGGCAGACCCTCAGGATCAGACACTCTAAGACCTATAGACGAAGCTCAGCAGGCTGGAGTCAATGCTAATTTCGCTGAGCCACATGAAGAGTATGTGCCAGAATTCCCTTTGAGACTTAGGGGGAAGGATAGAAACATGACAAAGGGGCAGCCCCAGGATGGAGATGGAAGAATGATTGGTCTAGTGCGACGAATCATGAGAGGTGGATTGTCGAGTGGAGGATTGGAAGAAGTCAATCGGAGTCCGTTCACTCCGAATATCAGAAATGCAAGGAACCCTCCAAAGTTCAAACTGCCTATGCTGGATCCTTATGGGGGAAGTCAGACCCAACGATGCATATTACCAGATACATCAGGCACATGGAAGTGCTGGGGGCATCCGAGGAAATGATGGCTCGATGCTTCCCTCTATACTTGTCAGATTTGGCTATGCTTTGGTTTAGGCAGCTAGAGAATGGATCGATCAAAACATGGGGCAAGCTTGTAGAATGCTTCACGAGATAGTTCAGGGTCCACGTGACGCGACCCAAGAGTGTGATGACTTTGGCTTCAATAAAGCAGAGGACCGAAGAGTCCATAAAAGATTTCTTACTGCGATTCAATGCAACGGTGGCTTCTGTAGATCGCCCGGATCCATCGATGATTCTGATGGCGGCGGTGGCAGGAGTTGGGGAAGGCACCGAGTTCAAAGATTCTTTGGCAAGAGATCCACCATAAGATCTTGGAGAATTTTATTGTGAAGCTGAAAGATTCATTCGGCTGGAAGAATCCCGAGCCGAAAGGCGAGAAATAAATGTTGTGCAGGGCGAAGGAACCGCCAGGGAACAGTCTAGAGTGGACAAAGGAAAGAGAAAGCGGGATGATAGAAGTGATGGTCCTGATAAACGGAAGAAATTCCGAGAACCCAGATTCAGACAATACACAGATCTGACGGCAAGTCTAGAAAGGATTTACACTGAAACTCGGGGACAACTCCCCTATCGAAAACCACCTAGGAGAGATCCCACAGAGCGGGAGCGTAGAACTGGAAAATATTGCCTATTCTACGGGCTGGATGAGCACACTACCGATGAATGTCGTCACCTAAAAGATGAGGTGGAAGAACATGCCAGGAGTGGTAGATTACCACAGTATATCAAAGAACGGACTGCGGCTCTAAGACCTGAACAACTGCGGCCTCTACCTAGCAGAACTGATCCTAGATCGGGATCACGGCTCGTCATTAATTGATTATGATGGCAAGGGCCAAGTTCGGGATTTGGACTTTGGTCAAATAGTTTTCTTAGATTTGATTTTAAAAATAAATGGCTATTCCACTTACTCATGTACGGGAACCGGAGAGGTCCCTAGGCATGCTCTGAGATGGAGATAGACCGATCTGCCCGGAGAGGCAATGTTTAGTTTTTTCCTGATGTTTGAGATTGAACATCTAGGACCTGAATTTAATAAATAAACTTGAATTTCTTGAAATAAACCTTTGACCGGAGAGTTAAAGGATGAATGTTAAATACCAACATAAAACTGATCGCTTTATCACCCTACCCGGAGAGGCGGGGTCCAGAGTGCAAGAAGTGAGATGCTTCGCCGGAGAGCGACATGATCGACTCACTTAACGTCATTTCCCATTCATCGGAGAGTGATTAGATTGGGATTCGATAAGATCCCGGAGAGGCTGTGATCGGCCCATGATTTAGGCCATGACATCGCTTAATATTCAGATACGCTGAACCAGAGTGCAAGAAGTGAGTTGCTTCGTTGGAGAGCGACAGGATCGACTCACTTAACACTCCTTCCCCTTCCCGGAGAGTGACATGATGGGATCCAGCAAGAGGCCGGAGAGGCTATGATCGGTTTAGAACAACTAAGACATCGCTATATGCCCTAGCTGGGGCCAGAGTGCAAGGGATAGAGAGCAACGCCGGAGTGCAATGGGATCTTTCTATTCAATCGCCAAGCCTGGAATGGGCTTGGCAAGGGTCCGGAGTGACCATCGATAGTCTAGAGAGACCATAGTATTTCATTCTTGACTTCTACAGGAAGAAATGGATAACGATTTGGCTTCGAACAGCCATGGACTTGATTGGAAACGCTATAAGCTCTGAATAAAACATGAACTCACTACATTCGATTTGAGACTGATCAAAACACACCTTTTACCAAAAGGCATGTTTTGGGGGGCAAAGTGTTATCCCACCTTTCGGCAAAGCTGAGATACCCAAAAATTAACTGAAAATCAATAATAACAAGTCATGAATATCAACTATGCATTGCAGGATAACCATGGATATCGATGAATTTTGTCCGAGTCCGGATCAGGCTGCAATTAATAAGACATGACAAGCAAAGCCATGGAAGCCTGTGTTTAAAATTTCAGATCAATCCGAGTTCGTATGCTCAAGATATGATCGATGCAAGTTGAATGAGAAAGTCACATTTTCGTATCCATCAGACAGCATTAACTTCGTATCGATGGAATCTGTATCCATCATCACGTCACATTTCGTATCCATCAACTTCGCACTGAGCGAATTCGAATCCATCGAGGAACCTCGACTCGCACCGATCAAGTTCGAATCCATCAACAGGACATGCGCTTCGTATCGATCGGCCATGTCATGTTTCATATCCATCCAGCTAGACAAGGTCTATATCCATGGATGAGCTTCCATTCGAATCCATCGTCTTCGTATCGACTAGGGATGAAAGTCCTTCGTATCCATCTGTCTCGAATCCATCAGATGACTTCGCATCCATCAGATGTTGACCCCTTCGTATCCATCAGGAGTCCTTGTTCGAATCCATTAATAAATACTTGTTCGTATCTATCGAGTCAAATAGGCTAGAGATGACGCGTTAGTTATGGATGCGAACGCGGCGAAATACTCGGAGTAACTCGATCAAACCGGAGTGAAAAGCGGATCGACATGAAGAGCGCGTGCCACATCAACTTGCTAACGCACGTTACCATCGAGTCGAAGTGATCAGTTCAAATCAATGGATTCGAACCAAACAGCCATTGAGCAACGCAATTTCGTATCGGCCATATCTCCTAAACCGCTGATCCAAATGCAACGAAATTTTCACAGCAGCTTGCATACATTCTAAAGAACAATCCTTCCAAGTTTCAGCTCGATTGGATTATTTTTTGATGGATAAGAAATTGTTTCGTATCGATCACAGATCGAGTCGAAACTTGGTGGGGTCGGTCGCATTGGCCCGCTCACGTGCCAGAAGAAGTCTCTCGAAGTTTGAGCGCGATATCACCTGAAGCCTACAGAAGAAGGATCTTTTGGCTATTCGACGTTCAAACTCTACCGGATTCAATCCTACATCTTACCATTGCTGTTATAGTCGAAATTCTTAATTGTAACTGCTGCAATCATTTGTAATTAGCAAAGAACATCAATAAAAGATCAAACTTTGAAGTGGACGTAGGCCGGAGATAGCCAAACCACTATAAATCTTGCATTTCTGATTGTTATTTATGGATTGTTGTTTGTTGCTTGCCTAGATCTGAGAATTGTGCTTGAATATTGCTGATTTATATTCATTGTTTTGTGCTTTCACGATACTTGGGGTTTGTGACCAATTTTGGCACAAATAGTATATTTAATTGTTGTATTTTGTTCTAATAGATCCATTAGCCACATGTACTTTTATAGTAAGCATTTATTGAATATTTCAATCCACTTGTGATAGGAAAAAATTTAGAGCATTAATCGACGTATTCTTCCATTAAAAAAAGAAAGTTACCCCTTCCCTAAAAAAAAGAATTTTTTAATAGATGTTTAAGACAAAGCTATAGATGGTCGCTCCTAACCAGCCCTATTCTCCGCATTAGCAGACAGTATTACCCAGTAATACTTTTTGTTAATGTGGGTCTCGAGGTGTGGCGTCACAGCTTGGTATATACCCATTTTTCCAGACTATTGTTGTAACAGATTATGTTACGGTTTGATGGTATCTTGTATTTTGACATTGTTATGAATTTGAAATAAATGGATACATTTTACTATTATATTTCGTTCCATCCGCTGTGAGTTTTGAAAGTTTAATTATGGCTCTGTAATGTTATTCATTTTTACTATAAATAGCTTACCTTAGAATGGTTCTAAATTTTGATGGAACTTTCTTGGGTCGAAATTTAGGCCCATTCCGAGGTGGGTTGCCACAAGAATTTTCTGAAAACAAGTATATATCTCAAAATCAACTGGTGAGAATGAGTTAGTATCATCCGGTCCAAAACATATTGAAACTAATGGTAATATGATGAAGATTATACCTCTTCTCAAAACAAAGAGAGTATCTCAATACTTGAAGAAAATACTGAACATAAAAGAAGTAATAGATTGAGAATATGAAAGGACTATTATAACACCCCTCATTCTGAAAGCCAATGATTAAACCCTAATGTATTGTAGTCACCTTGTATTTATTTTTCAGTAACCTAGATGAGGTCAGTTGTATAATGTAATCTTAGTCAAAACAGAAGATATCGATTAAAAAACACCATTGTAGATTAAGTTTCACAATTTACAATAGCAAAGTAATGCCCACGTAGAGGTCAATAATATAATACACATAGTTAATGGTATCATGCCAAACATATGATATGATAACACGAACAATTAATGCAATAGGAATAAAAAACATAAATATATCACCAAGCCTCCTGCTTTTTCTTCGACTGTGCTATTCAACCATCCCTAAATGCAACATTTCTAAGCCCATAAAATCAACTTAGCCAAATGAGCACCTATGAGTTTATAGGAAAAGCAAGAATAAAAACATAGATCGGACATAAAGTCTGGTATGAGTAACATATTATCCTAAACAAAAATAGTGAGACCACGCTGTAAACATGCGAAATGGGTTCTCATATTTACTATATCAAAGCAATAAATTATTTGACTACAAGTAACTAAAGTTATAGGTTCATTTCATGTAAATATTACGGTACTATAACATAACTGAATCACCCTTGCCTTGGTTACCAATATGGCCTTACACCTTCATTTAGAGATATGTAGTTAAAGTCCCAACTGTAACTACCCGCCTTTTCGACCCTTAAAAGTCGACACTAATACATCCACAGCATTCATATGCCAAGCATCCAAGTGGCAGAAAGATAAATTGCTAGGGAAAAGAAAGAAAAGACAGAACATAATCTCAAATCGTGACAAGTAATATATAATATACAATAGATCTTTACAAAAAGCACGGTAATGTACATACATCAATCAGTATAACTATCTATCATCAGGTTGTACAATTATAACAATCTGTCCTCACAAATGCTGATAAATATAGACAACCAATACAACAGAACTAAAAATATACAGGAGCACGCTTTGAAGGCACCCAACTCATCTTTAGAAGCTCCAAAGTATCTGAACCTAAATTTGGAAATATGCTCGATCTGACCCGAGTATTATAAGAAAATACTGCCTAGATTAATATGGTAAACCACTGTTAGAAACACATATTATATGAATTTTTAATACTACAAAACCTTTCAAAATAATGGTATTTCATAAGACTACGCTGCACAAAACGGATGGGTTTTTACCTTACAATAACCAAACTGTTTCATAGGAAAGCTGGTGTTATTATAATAATGTCTAGGTTTTAAAATAAATATATAAAATATCAAATGCTTGCATCTCACATTCTAATATAGTCATACACAGTTAATTCCGTAAGGCACTTATTGGAGAGTTGATTCCATCAATGACCGGGCACCAGTGTACCACCTGTCACAATACACCTCTAGAAAAATGTACCTAGATCGACAAGAACATCTTGCACTCTTTCCAACACAGAACCGACCTACCCCTTCCTGGATAGTACTGAGTATATCATCACTCCGGTTACTTCGCAATCTTTTCTCTAGAGCTCTCATGCACATACAAAATCCATAATTCCATAAATAGTGATCTAGAAGGGTGATGCCTATACCCTAATGGGTGCGATCCACATAGCCCTACTTCATATCTCTTGCTTAGGCAACAATGCAGTGCCAGCATTCATCCCTATAAGCTGTTCTAGGATCAAACAAACCGAAGGCACTACTTCTACTATTCCTCGGAATTCATAGCAAGTAGCCATTGCACTTCAAAGAATTTCATCTTTAATCATCTTCAAGATGTCTCCAATTCGGATGCTTAATCCAAAATATTTCTATCTCCTTTATAAAACAGAATCACTTTATTTTAAAATAGATAAGTTCTCTTTTATTTTCCTTTAAAATAAACATTTGTTATTATATTAACTTTTATATAGAAAATTATTTCCTAAATATTTTTATAACATTTCTAATTAAGTTAGAAAATATTAATCGAATGGTTAAAATAAGATAAGGAAGATCAAAATCCATTTTAAATAAAATATTACAGAAAATCAAAAAAGTCGGATTTAAAATCATTCTCCAAATCGAAACCACCTCCAAACCAAAACAACAATTAATAGTATTTCAAAATACTATAAAGAGGCTAATAACCACAATAGCACTTAACCAATGCTATTATTAACTTTATCACTAAAAAGGTTCGACTTTTAGCATATATCAACGTTATATCCAATATGGTCGATTATCAATTTTTAGCATTTAACAGCATATATAATAGATATATAAATGACATTAAAATCAACAGGCATATAACTGAAACTAAAATCAAAAAGGTAAGACATATGGATTTCTCTATAATATCCCTGTATTTCATTTTATATGGCTTTTGTTTTTCAAAGCGGAATTTAACCAAACCAAACCAAACCAAACCAACCAATAAATCATTTAAGCACAAATCAAAAGATTTATATACTATATAACATTGTAGTAATTATTCAGGGGTGAGATAACTCATCGAAATTCTAACGGATGCTTAAGCATTCTGGTTTGATCGATTTTAGTTCAAAATTACACTTGCTTCAAATACAATGAAACCAGTTCGACTGCATAGATATCTTTCCAACGAGCGGAATGCAAAAGACGGTATCTTGGTTGAACCTCATATGAAGAAGTTATTAAATTAATACAATTTGAGATTAAGTAATATAATCAATAACACTTAATTACTTGATTAATTTTAATTAGCCTATATAATCCTTCTTCCCTAACCTTTAAAAAACTCCCTATACACGTTATGCATGCACCAAATCGTGCATGTCCTCCATCCCTTCTCCTTTGATTCTCCATGAAATCCAAGACCGACTTCACCATCAAACTCTACATCCAAGTCTTCATCTTCCCTATCTAACAACCTCCAACTCAAATCCCTAGAACACATCGCGACATGATACCGTCGACAGTAGCATTGAGAATGTTGCACCCACCAAGGAACAGCCGCAACCCACCAAATGATCATCGTCCTTTCGTCCCACCAAGAGAAACCCAAATCCATCAACACTAAGTCCAATCTCCTCTCCAATAGATCCTTTCTTTATCATGTCAAACATGTCGATCCTCACTAAACACTACCGCAACAAATAAGACGTTCATGGATTTGTAGATCTCCTTATTACGATTCTAAAGATTCCAACTTTACAACTTTTTGTTGAGTATATGAATTGATATTGATATTTAAAGTGGTGTACTTAATTTTATTTTGGCTACAGGAAGTGATAAAAAGAATATAGAAAGAGAAAAACAAAAGTCAAGCTTGTTAAAAAATCAAAGTGAAGAGGTTAGTTTAAAATTTGATTTCCTGCACATCGCTATCTAGAATTTCGTTCGATTATGCACAACGAACGACAAAACAAAAATACGATCGTGTTAAAAAATGTGACAAGATCACAAAACAATAATAATGTACACTGTTAACTTATTCTATAAAATTTCAAAAATACCATCGTTCGTCGAAAAATAAGTCAAATGACAATTTAAACATTTTCCCAATTAAAAATTACAAAAAAATCAAATAAATTGAACTAAAATACGTCATTAAAATTCGAGTCGTTTTTATTATAAACTGATTTTATTATAACTTATTAAATTTGAATCAAATTTTAATATTTAAATAAATTAAATATTCTCATTCGAAATGTTAAAAATTTTGGGTCGTTACACCAACCTTCGACTGCCACTTAGGCCTTATGCCTGGTTAGTTACAAAGTTCCAGCAAATGTACCATCAATCTCAATTGCCAGTTTGGCCTTATATTATCATACTTCGACTACCACACCCTACCTAACATCTATTTTGTTTCCGTATTCCGATTACCACTTTAGGCCTTACACCAATGCTATCATGTTTAGGTTGCACTCTAGGTCTTACGCCTACTTTGTTCTCAGTTTCTTAAGTGTCACTCCCGACCTTACCTCTTCCACTATTCCCTTGCTACCACTTTAGGCCCTATACTAATTGCTTTTCCTAGTCCATACAGTTGCCAATTTGGGCGTTACACCATGTTTTCAGTTTCGGTTGCCACACTAGGCCTTACACCTATGCTTTTATGCTTCGACTGCCACTCCACTTCGACTGCCACTCCAGGTCTCATGCCTAATTCATTTTGGTTGCCAGACCCGGACTTACACCTACGCTTTTGGTCTCTTGATTGCCACTCCAGGCCTTATGTCATCACCCAAATACATTACTAACCATTCATTGTTAGGCTTTTTACCTAATTATTCATTAAGCTAACATTAAGGCATGTTTCGATTAACAATTCCACCTACTGCATAGTCTTTAATGTCTTAAGTAAAATTTCGGCCATCTTAAACCTTATCATAAATTCTCTTACGGAAGCCAATTAACTACAGCTTTAATATCTTGCCAAAAGCTATACTACCTTTAGCAATACCATTTCTCAGTCTCATCTGGAGAATCATGTCTTAGTTTAGCTTAGCTTGTTTATGCTATTTAAATCTTTAAATTTCAAAACTCACATATGTTACTCATAATTCCTCTTTAACTAATCGACTGCTTTTGGCCCTCGATTAATACCTTCAGTTTACCAAACCTTAACTTTGTACTTAGTTTTTCTACTTAGGTTTCTTATGCTTAACATTTCAATCATTTTTCTTACGGTTTGGCTCATCCTTCGATGTCACCCTTTGGTATAGATTGCAAACTATTCTTGCACATCTACCACTAACTTTTCACATGTCATTTTCTGATTTATTTTACTTAATTAGTCTTTTCTAATCGTTATTAAGTACTTTGATGACATGTTCAACACAAATGTGGATTTGGTATATTGATCAAGTAATCGACATCATGTCTAATTAAATTACCCTTCGGACTCACTTAATTGCCATCTGACTTCCTATTATAAGCCTTCAGTCAAATTTAGTTTCTTTCAAAATTTACTTGTTTTGTTTCTAGAAAATCATAGTAAAATTAATAATGATTTATTTCTATGTAATTCCTCAAACTTCCTAGCTAATTAATTTCCATATTATACTACTCTCAAATAACTCGTACCAATTTATTTTTTCATCGGAAAATTCTATAAATCAAAAGCCATCTTTAAAAATGTGCACTCGATATTATATTAAATTTTGGGTTTTAAAGATCACCAAAAGCATGAAAAACATCCAATGTTAATTTGGTTATGAGAGGTTTAGAGAAGAAAGTGGGATTGTATAATATATTACTCACCTAGATCTCTTGGTTAATGAAGTTTATAGTTCTTTTAACTTTAAAGCTTCCTTTTTGTCTTTTCTTCTATTAATATTGGCCAGCTAGGGTTCTTTTTATTTTGATTTGAAGGGAATGAAAACTAAGGAAGAGGATATTCTTATGGCACTATACGGTGAGGATTTTGAGCTTTCTTACCCTATTATTTTTATTTTCTTTGCTCTTTATAAATCCTCTCTTTTCAAATATAAATTGATTAGCCATATATGGCTGCATTTAATTATTTCCCATTATATTATATTTTCAATTATTCCTAGTATCGCTTGATTCACGTGTGCATAATATGTAATTAACATCCCAAGAATATTTACTACATTTTATTATTTTAATTTCCATTCATTCATTACTAATTCCTTAATTAATTGATTATTAATTAATGAGGTATTATAGGCCTATCCTTGTATAGGAATTTCTTCATCGATGTTCAGATAAGATACGATAGTGATTCTCAATCTTTTCCATGCGAACTCTAGCATATACACATAAGTTCCCTACCTATGTGTATCAAACAAAAATGTACTAGTGCATCTACTACTACATAACAAAATCAACTATAATATCATTTATATATATATGGCAGACAACCAAATATATAAATCACACATGCTAATGTAAACTATAATACCCCTAATTTATACATACATACATATTTGTATGTATGTATATGTTAAATAATAAAAATGAATAAATTTGAAATTTAATTGAAGGGTATTTTGGTAAATTTCAACTAGAGGGACAAAATGATAATTTTACGGACATCTTAATTTGTGATGACCATTGCATAGCTCTCATTTTTTGGGGTCAAGATGGGGTATTCATTTGCCTAAACCGAACATCATATGAGTGACATATAAGGGTTTATTAAAGTGGGCTGACATCGTGTGTGGGCCACGGCCATGTTAGGATAATTGGGTTTGGTATTGTAATTTGAATTGAAAATTAGAAATCCATTTCAGTTTTACCTCATAAACTAGTTTTAAAAGTACGTTACTTCTTTCTTATTTTATTTTTTTTCATTTTTTGAACCGATCACCCACATTTTTCAGTTTCGTTCACCATCAAATCTTCATCTCTCAACGGAATTCGACGAGATGAAGTGCGTTGGAATCATAGCAATGCACTCTATCATCAAAATTGAAAAATTGATGGAAAATTCAGATATGTTGATTTCTTGAAACTTCATATAGCTTGAAAATTTAGGTTCTTTTAGCTTAATATGGTGAATGTGGTTTCTTTGATTCCTATTTAATGCTTTGATAATAGTTGTTAACCCGAAAAATGGATCGACACCCTGAATAGAGTATGAAAGCACTAGATCTATTCTTATAGAGTAATAATATAGAGAATAAATGTAAAAAGAGCAGAAATAGTAAAAAGAAGATTTTTATAGTGGTTCGGCTGTTAAAGAAGCATACGTCCACTTTGTAACAATTTATTAACTGACTGCTGTTATAAGTTGAATCGGATTACAATATGATTGAATCTTCTAAGTTAGATCAAGTCACAAGTACAAGCATTCACAAAAGAATCATGGTGAACCCCTATATGATTATTGTGTGGGAGGATAAGAGTGAAGAATAATCACTGTAGAGTTCGAGCAGCCAGTCCAGAAGATTGTTTTTAGGTAGCAGGTAAGATTTCTTTTACAGAGGTTGGAGAGCACTTGGGCCAAAAGTTTAAGTGCAGAAGAGTCCAATTGTTTTGTTAAGTCATCATCGAAAATCTCAAATCAATTTAATTCATTTCTATGGATCGCTATCTATCCATAGAGGATGTATCGCTAGCTATCCATAGGGTACGGATCACTGGCTATCCATAAACTTAGCGTATTTTCTACCAAAAGCTTTTAATTAATGCTACGAAGGAGCTTGAAAAGTTTGAGGGCAACCCGACCTATCTTGATGGATCGCTAGCTATCCATTGGGGATGGATCGCTAGCTATCCATTGGGGATGGATCATAAGCTATCCATTAACTTAGAATATTTTTGAGTGATCTTAGTTTGGTTGTCTTCCTATCTTCTATTTAAGCGTCTTGTCCAAATATCAAGTCATTTGAAGTTTGTTTGATCATCTGTCTTCATGGGTCATTTGGTCTAGAAGAATCATCCATAACTCACTTAAAACTTAACAAAATCAGAAGAAACTTTTATGGTTCACTCTAAAGGGTGTCTTAGACGTATCCTAAAAATTTGAGATGGTAGGGCCCACTCTGCATGGATCGTTAACGATTCATCCAGTTAGGTCATTAATGATCCATCTATCCTTACCCAATCAAGCTCATTTTTGTTGAGTGCCTTCTTTTATGTTTTCTAAGTGTTCTCCCAAAACCCAAGTCAATCCGACTCTGTATAAGTTCTCAAGGTCCGTATTAGGTTGTTGCTTTGGTCAAAAAGTCGGTAAATAGCTTAAATCAGACGAGTCTTTACTTTTTGAACTACACTGCTTAGAATGCCATGAAACTTGCTAAGTATTCTTAGAAGAGGGAGTAGATCATGATGTAAGAGGCTCATCTGATTCAAGTTGTTTACCCGCTTTTTGACCAAAACGGATAACTTAAAAAGGATCTTGAGGACTCATACAGAATTGGACTGACTTGAAATTTTGAAAGAACATTTAAAAGACATAAAAGAAGGCATTCGCCAGAAATGATCTTGATTGGATAATGCTAGATGGATCGCGAGCGGCCTAACTAGATGGATCGATAGCAATCCATGTAGATTGGGCCCCACCACCTTAAATTTTTAGGGTAGGTCCCATATAGTCTCTAAAGTGTACCTGCAAAGGTTCATCTGATTTTGTTAAGTTTTGAGCAAGTTATAGACAATTCTTTTGAACTAGATGAGCCATGAAGACGGATGATCAAACAAACTCCGAACGATTTGATATTTAGATAAGGCACTTAAATAGAAGAAAGGAAGATAATCAAACTAAGATCACTCAAAAATATGCTAAGTTGATGGATAGCTGGCGATCCATCCTTTATGGATAGCTAGCGATCCATCCCCTACGGATAGCCAGCGATCCATCAAGATAGGTTGGATCACCCTCAAACTTTCCGAGCTCCTTCATAGTACTAAGTAAAGGCTTCTGGTAGGAAAATATGCTAAGTTGATGGATAGCTTGCGATCCATTCTCTATGAATAACTAGCGATCCATAGAAATGACTTAGATTGATTTGAGATTTTCGGTGATGACTTGGCAAAACAATTGAACTCTTCTACACTTAAACTTTTGGCCCAAGTGCACTCCAACCCCTATAAATACAATCCTACCTGCAACCTAAATAGGATCATCTAGACTGACTGTTGGAACTCTGTAGAGATTATTCTTCACTCTTTTCCTCACACATAATAGTCATATAGGGGTTCACTGTGATTCTCCAATAAACTCATGTACTTGTGACTTGATATAACATAGAAGATTCGATCATATTGTAATCCAACTCAACTTGTAACAGCACTTAGTTAATAGAAAGTTATAAAGTGGATGTAGGCTTCATTAATAGCAGAACCACTATAAAAACCTTCTTTCCTTTTTACTATTTCTGCTCTTTTCACATTTATTCTCTATACTAATGCTCAGGGCTGGTGCTTTCACACTCAACCCAGGGCGTTAATCCATTTTTTGGGTTAACAATAGCATAAGATGGTTTAGAGCTAACTTAGGATTTAATTATGATTTATATAAATCTAGATGATGAACCTAAAAACTAAGAAATGAAGAAGAATGTATTTTATTTTCATAAAATTTCTGGAAACCAAGTTTTATACCAAGTCAAAATGGAAACCTTAAAAAAACCAAATTTGATTTATAGGAACATGCTTGGAATATAGAACATTATAAATATCGCATATGTATGACATGAAATCATCATAACCAAAGAATGAAGTAATAATCAAAATCTGGAAACAAAAATATGTGAAGCAGGTTGTAAAACCTGTAACTTAGAAGTTCACCAGTGCATCGGTGTTGCACACCAATCCACTAGAGTACAACCCATTTTTGGGTAATTTGGGCTTTTGAATCACCGAGTCGATATGCATTATTTAGTTATTTTACACGGTGTTCTCTGGAAACTCTATAGTGATGAATTGACACGTAAGACTATTGTTTGAATATGTAGTTTGATGATAGCAATGATGTATGAGTGTCAAAAACGTTGGTTTGGAATAATTGAAAATACTTGGATGGCATATGGATGCGTAGCTTGATAGGGACAATGTATGGAAAAAATGTTTTAAGATTTGGAAAAATAAACACGTATGTAGAACCTTGACGATAATGGTGAGATATGAATGTAGTACGTATGGTTTTGGAATTTGTAGTTTGACAATGTAGTGTATATGGTTCAGGACGACGAACATGTACCTGAATCTTGTTGTGGACACAATAGGTCCTCGATTAATAGTATTAGCAAGCAATCTCATGTAGGACAATAAGTTTGGTTTTGGGGGGTTTTGATGTGGAAAAAAGTCGAACAGTAGTGCACGTGGCTGGACCAGTAGTTAGTCCAATGCATATTACTGTCCTTTCACCGCAGGTGGCAAGACCGGATAGTAGCTGTAGATGTGTAATCCATTATCGTAGATGGCGAGACCAGATTACGTAGCGTGAAATCCTTTACCATAGATGGCGAGACCGGATTTCATATAGTGGATCCTTTGTTGTAGATGTTTGGGACTAGATCATTTTAGATAGTATAATATCGTTCTATAGCACGTGAAGTAGGACCAGAAGGCATTATACTTAGGCTTAAATCATGTTATATCACTGTCACAGTAGTATACATGTATTAGATTAGCTTCACTCATTCAGACTTATGTTTGACCCACTCCTACGTTTTCTTTTATTTATAATGTTCAGATTAATGGAGTCTGGAGACATAATGGACCAGAAAGCATGGACTTGTACATATTGTAAATATTATATATAAATGTTGAATATAATTCGTATCTTAAAGACATGATATGATAGTGTATGGAGTGTTTGGGTTTGGTTTATATAAACTGATGTAGTAATATCATCTATTGAAAGCAAATATATTGGTATAATATGATATTTTGTGTGACCGTTCACTATGAGACTCCAAAAGTTATTAGTTAGTTTAGTTTTTGCCTTATGCTCTATTTGTATATCAATATGTAACATCACCCTAACGAATCATTGTTGCGGGACTTTGTTGTATAGTTATGAGGCTAAAAAATTATAGGATGTTACATTTGGTATCAGATCATAGGATACATGATTAGGGTCAAATCGATAGAGTGTACTTGTGTTTCATATTAAAAATATATATACTGCATGAGTCAAATTCAATATATGTGAATATACCATATCCTATTGCATTTTCTGATTATCTAGTTATCTATTGAGGAGTTGCTAATGAATCTTATTTACATATAACTGAAGTATGAATAACTCAAAGGAATGGAGACCAACATTAGTGAAATTAAGATTAGTGAGGGTGTGAGTATCTGATTGGATGTCCTTGGGATTCCTAGTGTGAATATCCCCCTTTGATTCTGTAGGTATCTCCAAACAACTGCTTAGACTAGCAGCACACTACCTTCATTGAACCAGTTGCTACAACTGAAGCCGTAGTTGTTGTTCAATCGTTGAATGTTGACTCTTTGAAACTCTGCAAAGATTTTGCCAACTTATGTAGGAAGTCGTATACTAGGATAGATTCGTATACAGCAACCAAGGCATGGCTAATGAACTATGAGAATATATTGGGATTGTTGGGATTAAAAGATGCGATTAAGAGGAAGTTAGTAGTTTGGCGCTTACAGTACAGGAGAATGTCATAGCTGAAATGGAGGAGAATACCATTACTTGGGAAATTTTTGGAATAATATTTGAGATGAAATTCTTTTTTGGAGCTGAGATGGGAATGTTGTTGGAGGATTTTATTCAGTTTAAGCAGGGGGATTTAACCAAAAAGGAGTGTGTGAATCTATTTAATGAACCGACGAAGTTTGTATTTGAATTGATAAATACCTAGGAGAAGAAAGCGATAAAATTTGCCGAGGAATTGAATTTACCATAGAGGGAATTGGCTTTGAGTATGGTACAATTTGGAGCAATATTTAAGGGGTTTGTTTAAGTGGATTTGTCGAATGCTGTGAGTGGAGATTTGAAAAACGGAGCAAGTGTTAGTTGGAGATCAAGGCAAGTGCAAGAATAAAGGACCATAAGGTGAATATAATAAGAAGAAATTTGCTACATGTAAGAGATGCAATAAGACATGACACATAGCTCGAAATGTAGGGTGAACCTCCAAAAGGGAACAAAATTCTACCAATGTGGTAAGATGGACATTTAGCAAGAGACCATAGGTTGAAACTATCAGGATAATAAGGACAGTCGGGACAAGTGAGATAGTCGAAAGGGGTTAAGTATTATAATTATGACTAGATGTGATATTATAAGAGGGAGTGACTGGTGTTATAGAAGGAGGGTTAGATTGTTAAGGCTTATGGATTGGTAGCCGTACCCACTGCTAGCATTGCACCGACGACCCAAGAGAAGGAGATGTCAATTATGGATGGTGTGTTACTACTCTTTGATTTACCTATCAGATTTTTTTTGATATCGATGCATCATGTTTATTCATAACTAATGCACTAGTGGAAAGACTAAGAATAACCCTTGACTTTATGCATGAGATCGTTATTATATCGAATTCTATTGTGGGATCGAATATTTGTCTACTATTTTCCATAATCATAAGTTGACTGTAAATGGAATAAAGTTAAGTTGAGATGCATATGTGCTTAGCTTTGTAGGATACAGATTGATATTACGAATGGATTTGATGGCAAATTATGGAGTAGTTTTAGATTGTGATGGGAGTTTTGTGCATTTTAGTAGTCATAGGAAGCGTGATCTGATAGTTTTGTCCGGGCATGGCGCTTCCATAATGAATTCGTATTCGTTAGAACTATCATATAATGAGTTGGCTTTTATCCTTGTGGTTAAAAAATTTCTAGGTGTGTTCATTAAGGTTTCTAGACTTCCATCCCATAGAGAACTTAAGTTAAGGATTGATCTTGAGAAAGATGCGAGATCTGTGGTGATGCCTTTGAGACATATGGCTTAGAAGGAGAGGAGAGAATTGGATAAACAAGTTTTGAAGTTATTGCAAAACGGATTTGTGAGGAGAAGTATTTCTGAGTGGGGAGCGCCTTTCATTTTCACTACTATGGTAGATGATTCCCTAATGCTTTACGTCGACTATCAAGTGCTAAATAAGTTGCGATAAAGAAAAACCATTTTCCATCGCCTCACATTAATGATCTGTTCAATCAACTTTTTGGGGAAAAGGTTTTCTCATAGCTTGACCTTACTATAGGATTTATGAAGTTGAGAGTTGCCGAAGACCACTTTTTGTAATCCGGATGAATTATTTGAGTGGGTTGTGATGCCATTTGGGTTGATTAATGCCCCAGCTTATTTTGCTAACTTGATGAGTAGTGTCTTTCGAAAGTAGCTGAATAAATTTTTGGTTTTATTTGTTGATTGTATTATGATATTTTCTAGAGACAGGAAGGGGAATGAGATTCATTTTAGAGAAGTAATGGATGTACTTTGAAGTATTCTGTTGAGGGCCAAATTTTCGAAGTGGCATTTTTGGAGGAGCGAGGTTCGATTTCTAGGACATGGTATATTTGAAAGTGGGTTGATGGTAGATCTAGGAAAGGTAGTAGTTGTTGAAGATCGGAAGGTTCCAAAGAATGCTTCAGAACTATGTAGTTTCTTGGGATTAACTAGATTCTATTGAATGTTTATAAAGGAATTTACATAGATATCTACACTATTAACAAAGCTTATGAAAATGAACCTGGTTTATGTCTAGAGTGCAGAGTATAAAAAGGCATTTGTCAAGTTTAATGAGATGTTGACGAGCGCACCTATTTTGGTTATGCCTGATGGTACCAAACCATTTACCATTTATATGTATGCTTGCAGTACTAATCTGGTTGATGTAGGAGGGTAGGGTGGTAGTATATGCGAGTTGACAGTTGAAGACTCGTAAGAAAAATTCTCCTACACATGATTTGGAGTTGGTTGCAATTGTATTTACTTTGAAGTCATGGATGCACTATTTGCTAGGGGAACGATTCAAGCTATTTATTGTCTATAAGTCATTGAAGTATTTATTCTTCAAGAAGGATTTGAACTTAAGAGAGTAGAGGTGAATGGTATTCTTAGCATTTATGATTTTGGTATTGTTTATACCCTTGAAAAAGGTAATGTAGTGGCAGATGCACTGAGAAGGAAGCATGCAATATTGAGTGCTATGATATTAGAGATTAGGACTGGTGTATAATTTTAGATTCGATTTTTGACCACCAACGGATGTTACACCTGAATTATTGGCAACCTTGGAGGTTAGACATACAAGAGTTGACATGATTGGTATGAATCAAAGGAAGGATACAGTGTTGGTTGAGATCATACACCAATTGGAGAAAGGTGAGAGATTAAGTCATTTAGAGCGGTATACAAAGGACGGGAAAAGATACTTAAGGCGAGATAGAAGGTTATGTGTGACAAAGTTGAAGGAGCTAATTGATGAGATGTTAGCGGAA
This sequence comes from Allium cepa, assembly GCA_030765085.1. Taxonomy (NCBI): domain Eukaryota; kingdom Viridiplantae; phylum Streptophyta; class Magnoliopsida; order Asparagales; family Amaryllidaceae; genus Allium; species Allium cepa. Next base: position 69,638,487 of record CM060940.1, on the reverse strand, counting down.
TGTCATCAATCGAGGACGACCATTCATCCTGTTTGTGATAAAATGTACAAAGATATGAGGAGAATTTTTTTTCCAGGAATAAGGAGAGACGTGGCAAGGTATGCGGTGAGATATCTCACTTGCCAAAGGGTTAAGGCAGAGCAGAGGAAACCAAGTAGATTGCTAATGTCTTTGGAAGTTCCACGAGAGAAGTGGGAAACTGTTTTAATGGATTTTATAGATGAGTTGCCAAGGGTGGAAGAGGTAATGAGAGTATTTGAATATGGTTGATCGATTGATGAAGAGCACGTATTTCGTTCATTTAAAGAGCATGTGGACGACAAGATCTTTAACTACATTAGATATAAAGGAAGTAGTAAGGTTGCATGGTATACAGATGGACATTGTAAGTGATTGGGACCGATTCTTCACAAGTAATTTTTGGAGGATCCTACATGATAGCTTAGGTATGGAGTTAAGTTTGAGCATGGCATATCATTTGTTGATGGACGGATATACCGAGAGGGTGAATAGAGTGCTAGAAGATACGTTGAAGCCGTGTATTCTGGATTTTGGAGGTGCTTGGTGAGATCATTTGCCATTAGAGGAATTCGCATTTAATAACAGTTATTAGACTAGTATTACAATGACACCATCAAAGCATTGTATGGAAGGCAGGCAAATCACCTTCATGTTAATGAGAGTCAACAGATAAGGTGATACTTGGACCACAAATGATAAGGGATACATCGAAGAAAGTAGAGTTGATGAGAAAAGAGATGAAGGCGACACGTGATAGACATAAATCATATGCTGATAAAAGGCGAAAGGAGTTGGAATTTAAAGTTGGTGATCTTGTGTTCTTGAAGGTATCACCTCTTAAGCATGTGGTGAGGTTTGGAAGCTCAGGAAAGTTGGTGTAGAGGTTTATTGGGTCATTTAAGGTGTTAGAGTGTATTGGAGGATTGGCTTATAGGGTGGAGTTACCAGAAAGAATGGATGGAGTTCATGATGTATTCCATGTATCACATTTGTGAAAATATGTACATGACTTAGCAATAGTGGTAGAGCCAAGTCTATTGGAGGAAGTGGAGTTAGAAGCTAAAGTGACTTCATCGAAAGGAATTGTGTGGATAATGGATCAGGGTGTTTAAAGAGTGAGGAATAAAGTGATCAAGCTGGTGAAGGTGCAATGGGGATATGATCCAATGAAGAGTATAAGGGAGCCTGAGGAGAATATACATGCTTCTCATCCTGAACTCCTTACCAATATGTTCTTTCTGTTGATATGATTTGTTAGAAATTAGGTTTTTGCTTAGATTAGATGTTAGGACTTGCATGCGATTTTTATTAGGTGTTACGTTATGTATTACCTCATATGTTATTAAAGTTGCACTTATAGAAATACCAATTTTTGTACTAGGATTTCTACACATCATGCCTATTATGTCACTCTTGCATTCATATAAGTTGCATTTATCACATTCATTGCATTATTCTAGATTTTCACAAGTCATTATGATCATGTTCATTATATGCATGTTTGGATTGCTAATTCTTTGACTTAGGTCTAAATTATTCAGTCTTATAATGGCTTTATATAAATGGTTGCTTTATTTAGATGGTTGTGCACATACATAAGTGGCATGGGTGTGTAAATGAAAGATTGGGTGTCTATTACATTTTCTATTCCATTGGAATTTCGAGGAAGAAATTCTTTTGGAAAGAGGAGAGAATGTAATACCTAAAATATATATATATATATATATGTGTGTGTGTATGTATGTATGTATATATGTATATCTTAAATAATAATAAATAATTTTGAAATTTAATTAGAGAATATTTTGGTAAATTTCAATTAGAGGGGCAAAATTATAATATTTACAAATAGTTGAATTTGCTAGCGGGAGTCGCACCTTTGCATAGCTCTAATTTTTTTGGTCGAGATGGAGTATATTTATTTGGATTGAAGATCATATGAATGAGATATCAAATTTTTAATGAAGTGGGCTGAAATTGTGTGCATAATTTGAATTCAATATTAGAAAATCATTTCGGTTTTTCCTCCTAAACAAGTCTTAAAAGTACGTAACTTCTTTCTCATTTTCTAAACCAATCACCATTCATCTTCCTAATTCATTCATCATAAAATCTTCATTTCTAAATGGAATTCGATGAGACGAGGTGTCTTGGAATCATAGCAAAGTTGTCTATCATCTAAATTAAGAACCTAAGGCTAATTCAAATATTTGGTTTTTTGGAAATTCCGTGCAATAGGCAAATTTGGGTTATTTTGTCCTAATTTTGTAAGTATGGCTTCTCTGATACTTGTATAATGCTTTGGTAGTGGTATAAGATGGGTAGGGCTAAATTAAGATTTAATTATGATGTATATAAATCTAAATTATGAACCAAGAAACTAAGAAATAAACAAGAAAGTATTTTATTTTTAGAAAATTTCTAGAAACCTAGTTTGACACCAAATCGAGTTGGAAACTTTAAAGAAACCCAACTTGATGTATAGGAACATGTTAGGACCTTAGAAACATTATAAATATTGTATAAATATGACAATACATCATCATAACCAAAGAATGAAGCAATAATCAAAATCAGAAAACAAAAATATGCAAACAGGTTGAAATACCCATAACTCAGAAGTGCACCAGTGCATCGGTGGTGCACGCCGGTCCATCGATGTATAACCTAGTTTTGGGTAATTCGGGCTTTTAAATGCCTGAATCGATATGATTTTTTTTAATCATTTGCGTGGTGTTCTCTAGTAACTATGGTGATGACATGACATGCAAGGCTGTTGTTTGGATATGTAGTTTGATGATAGCAATGATGTACAGATGTTGAAAATATTGCTTTGGAATAATAGGAAAATACTCGAATCGTGTATGGATGTGTAGCTTGATAAGGACGATGTATGGATATAGTGCATTCGAATTTTGACAAACAGATGCACATGTAGAACCTTAACGATATTGGTGAGAAACGGATGTAATATTTATGCTTTTGGACTTCGTAGTTTAGTAATGTAGTGTATATGGTTTACGATGATGAACAAATACTTAAATCCTGTAGCCCACGCAACGGGTCCTCGATTCATGGTACTAGCGAGCGATCTCGTATAAAGCAAAGAGGCTAGTGTATGACAGTTTCAATATGGACAAAAGTCGACCTGTAGTGCATGTGGAAGGACTAGGCGTGAGTCCAATACATATTACTATCCTTTACCATAGGTGGCAAGACGGATAGTAACTGTAGATGTCACTATGAGAAAAAACAAATCAGGCAACAGATATGCTCTGTTGTTTAAATGAATACCTATCCATCGTCTATTTCCGTGTCATCTCATTACATAGCAAACCATAGATATGCCCTGTCATCTAATATGCACTAGCACATCAAAAGAAAAAAAAAACTTACGTTGTCGGATGTTATAGTATCATTTCTAGAATTTTCTATTAGACAACACATATATATTGACTAACAGCACACACATTACACTTATGTTACATTTGCAAAATAAAATAATGAATCACAATTTTATTTAAACAAATTTTATTTCAAATACAATACAACTTTCACTATACTTACATTTTCAAATACAATACAACTTTCACTATCACTTTCATATATACAACTTTTCTCTACACACTCATATATAACTTTTTTTACTAGCACTCACTTGAGTTTATTTTTGATGTTGATCTTCATTTGCTTGCTCCAACTTCTGTCTAGCCATCTCCTATACCTGTCAAATAAACAACATAATAAATTGGAAAAGGAAACAAATCTAAATTGCAAAACTAAAATTGAATTTGAATATTAATATTGCCACAGTTTATGGGTTTGTTTTCTTTCCAAGTTTTAGATATAGGGACAAATTTATATCTACATGGACAACTTATGATATGCACAATGTATCATTGTGAATATCATAAGACCGGGCATCGATTAACTATCATGGACTATTGCAAAAATCAAGCACGAAGGCTCAGCACAGTGCAAATGTGCACAAGGTCAAGCCCGAGCCTCCTTGGCTTAACTCAAATGCCAACAATCAAATGTATCTCAACACTGCCTTGAACCAGAGAGCAAAATAATCAGAAAAAGTGTATATACAAGTACACACATTTTGACATAACCATATATTGTTCAGAACTGAAAACAATCAAAATGGTTCAAAAATACATACATACGTATGTATGCATGTATATATGGTGCAACGAACACAAGAAGACTGGATTATGGTGCGGCGAACACAAGTGCAGCGAATATGGTGTAGTAAACTCAAAATAAAACAACCAAGTCCACGCATGTACATATGTATCAGATCTGCTCAGATTAGTTTCAGTTTTAGGCAATAATGCACTGAAACAAGATGGATATATGTATAGTTCAAATCATAAAGTAATGCACTGGAACAATTTCAGGCAACAAGTGCACATACAAGTATTTTGAGCAACAAATGCACATACAAGCATGTATATGTGAGCAACACACATATGCACATATGTATATACATGTATATATGTATATATGCAAAACATGTTCAGAGATTCAACTAACAACAAGCTTAAAGGAGCCAGCTTAAGTAATTGTGACTAAACAAGCACAAAACAAGTGAAAAATGATTCAGCTTAAGTAAGCCCAGTTTAAAAAAAAAATGAGCTTACATAAGCTCGGTTTAAAAATTTTAAGCTTAAGCAAGCTCAGTTTTTTATACTGAGCTTATTACTTAAGCTCGGTTTTAAAAAAAGCTTAAGTATGCTCAGTTGATAACTTAGCTTAACCCTAAGAGATTAGCAACAAGAAAGTGTAGCAACACATATGAACACAAGGATGTGTGAGCAATCAGTATATGAGAGCAACAAGTGCACATACAAGTATATGTGAGCAATACACATATACACGTACAAGGGTTTCAACACACATGCATATTTCATTTTAGTTCAAAACAGAATGCCAAAACCATGGAGCGTCAAAAAGGAGAAACTTCATACTATCTCACATACATACATATACACATGTATATACATGAAAAGCTTGAAAGATGCTCCAACCAACAAAATACTGGGTATGGCTCCTAAAAGAGCAACATATGAGACACAAAGGTAAAGTATACAAATGGACCAAAACAAGTAAGGACATATACACATGAACATCTCAACAAACTCAAGACTAGAGATATAAGGGTATGCAAATAGAATAGTGCAGCGACTAAGGTTCACACAAAATTATATATACATGTGAATGTATGTATATACATGGGAAACCAAAACTCAAACGGACTGGAGTGCATACCCAAAAAAAGACAGTTTAGGCATCAACAAAGCAACAACAATGAAGTGAGAAACACACATATACACGTATATACATGTGTATATACATGTATATATGCATTACATGTTCATAGATGAGCAACTGGCAGTTCAACTATGACAACAATAGGCAGTGCTATGGACCTGTAATTCAACACAAGACTCAAGCAACTGGACACATATACAACAAATGTATACAACAAGACATATATGAAAAATAATCAAAACATTTCAGTCCATAGATTCAAATATGAACAAGTCAAGTTTCAACAGATCCCAAACCTAATGATACACATCTTAATAGTTTGAAAAAAGTTCATATTCAGCCATTAAAACAATGTAGCGCCACAAACATTAACATATATATATATATATACACACAAACACACACACATACATACATACATATGTATGTAATGTATATACATGTACACATATGTTCAGGATAAACAAGGGACAGTGATAATGCAATAACTAGAAACAACTCAAATCGAAACAACTAAAATAACTCGGCACTTAAGGACTCAATTTCATGATTAACACTTAAGGCAAATGCAATTCTACAAGCTAAAACAACTCAAGTCATATGTATACACATATTCAAACATATTGCAACAATTTTGAGCATCAAACAAGAAGAAATTGAATTTCTTAAACCAAAAATATAGGGAATCAAACCCTATAAATAATACCAAATTCATCATCGGCATATAATCGAAGTTGAAAACAATACAAAATTAAAAGAGACATAAATCATACCGAGCAATTAATTAGGAATTCTCGATAAGCGATAGCAACCGCAATCACAACAAATCGACGGTCATGGATCCACATGACATCGCAAGAGCACCAGATTCAAACGAGCCAGCAATAAAATATGAACAAAGAAATATACTCACCGATCAATCAAACAAGCATCGTGATTTTTCTTCATTCATAGATAAATGATTTAGGGAAAAGGAAGGATTTTGGGAACCTTAGATTTAGAAGAGAATCGAAGGATGAAGGAGGCATAATAAGGAGAGAATTCTAGATTTAGACGAGATGGGATGGAATGATTTGAGAATGAACGCCATTTTTTCGCTGGAAACGAAAGAAAGAGGGTGAAATAATTGATAAAACGCAGCCAAGAAATAATCTAGGTAAAAGTGAGAGGGAAACTAAAATTTTGGTAAGGAGCCAAAATAAAAAAATAAAATTTTTTAATCAAACAACAAATAAAATGTTGTCTGAATGGTAAGGATGAAATCTCAATAGAACAAAGATTTCATGGACTATGAAAAATAATAGATGGTTTTTCCATATGTTGTGTGAAACGATGGTAAATATTAGGATAACAGCAAATCTACCCTATGTTGTGTGATCGTTGTTATCTAATTCACTTTATGGCATATTGCGTGTAATTCTTTACTGCTGTTGGCGAGACCAAATCACGTAACATGAAATCCTTTACCGTAAATAACGAGATCGGATTTCATATTGGGGATCCTTTATCACAGGTGTTCGGGATTAGATCATTTTAGATAGTATAATGTTGCTCTGTAGCGCATAAAGGGGCCAGAAAGTATTATACTTTAAGCTTAAATCATGTTCATCACTGTCACAGTGGTATATGTGTATTAGATTGGCTTTACTCATTCAAACGTATGTCTGATCCACTCCTGTAGTTTATTTTATTGATATTTCTCAGGTTAATGGAGTCTGTAGATAGGATAGACCAGAAGGCATGGACTTGTACATATTGTAAACATTATATATATATATATATATATATATATGTTTTATACAATCTTTATCTTAAAGACATGATGTGACAACGTGTGTAGTCTTTGGGTTTGGTTTGTATAAACTAATGTAGTATATCATCTATTGGAAAAAAGATATATTTACATAATATGATATTTTATGTGACCACTCTCTGTGAGACTCTAAAAGTTATCAGTTAGTTTACTTTTGGTCGTGTGTTCTCTCTGATTCTTTATATCAATATGTATCATCACCTTAACGAGGTTGGTTACATAAACAAACAATTGAGATAAATCCACTCAACTTTGTACTCCGTTCCCAAGCACAATCATCTTGGTTCTCTTTCTACTAAATCCGAACAAGCTTTATTTATTTGTTCTGAAACCTTTTGACATCTCTATATAAGATCCAAAAAGGTTTCTTGACATAGGTCATTTTTGGTTCAAACAATCAAGATTTGTGCTACATTTGGAATAACTACATCATTAGAGTCTCAAACACACTTCAGTAGATGTGATACATGAAGTACATTATAAATCAAAACAAATCAACCTTATAAGCTACTTTATCGATCATATATTGTACCAAAAGTAGGCCAACATATCTTAATGCCAACTTCTATGCTTTCCAAACCTCATAGTGCCTCTCATCGATTACACTTTAACAAACATATGATCCTATTGATAAATTCCGAGTCTTTCCTCCTTTTATTGGTTTAGCTCTTCAACTTCGATTGAGCATCGTTCATCTTTTGCAAATCTATTCGACTTTCTATAAACCTTCTCTTATAATATCTGAACCTAATGTGAGATTGTCTCCAATCACATACTAACCTACTGGTGACATACAAGGTCTTCCATACAACCCGTCAAAAGGTGCCATCCCATACTAGATAGTAGCTATTGTTGTGTGAAAATTCTATTAAATGTAGGTGATCTTTCCAAGATTTACCAAAGTCTAACATAAAAGTTCTTAGCAAGTCTTCCAACACTCGGCTGATCTTCTTGGTCTGGCCATCTGTCTATGAATGGTAAATGGTACTCATGCATAATTTTTAGCCCAAAGCACTCTGTAGGCTTTTCCGAAACTTGCTAGAGAACAATTGGTCATAGTCACTTACTATATTGCTTAGAGTTCCATGAAGTCTAACTATAGTCTTAACATATATCTCGGCCAATTGACGACCGAGCTTGAATACCTTACAAGAATGAAATGGGCACTTTAGCCAATCTGTTAACTAGGATCCATATGCTTTCGTTCACTGCCTTATTCCTTGACAAGCCACAAACAAAGTCCATCAAAATTGAATCCTGCTTCCATACTAGAACTTCAAAAGGCTATTGAAGACCACTTGGCTTTTGGTGCTTTGCGTTAACTTATAGACATGTGAGACTTCTCTTTGCACATTCTTCGACATCTATTTACATTCCTCCCTAGTAGAAGCTCTGCTTCATGTCTCTATACCTTTTAGTGCATCCTGAGTGAATTGAAAACTTGGAACATGACATTCATCCAAAACTAGCTTCTAAGGCTTATAGAATTTGGAACATACAACTTCCCTTATTCCGAAGTCAGCTTTTCTTATCGGTACCAAAGCCCTTCAGCTTTTCTTATCAGTACCAAAGCCCTTCAACCCTTTGGTCTTGGCACAGCTCTTTAAGCCTTGGAACCTTTTGTTACACAGTAGATCTTTCTTTTGCCTCTCAGCCGTCATTTTTTAAGAATTGGATGAACTTCCAAGCAAGCTAACATCCTAGAGTTTTGGCTTGGACCAGCGTTTGACTGAAACCGCACATCACATGAAGCAATGTCTCTAAAACATTCCACTTCACGATCACGCTATAATGCAATTCTATTGGTTTTGGCTCAAACCATCCGCAACCTTGTTTTTTTTTTCCTAAGAGTATACTCTATCCCCGAATCATATGAGGCTAAGAATTCTAACCATCGTTGTTATTTCATATTCAGCTCCTTTTGAGAGAACAAATATCTTAAAAATTTATAGTCAATGAACAACTCAAACTTTTCCCCTAGAAGGTAATGCCTTCAAATTTTTAGTGCAAAGATAACTGTCATTAATTATGAATCATTAGTTGGATATCAAATCCCTTTGGGTGTCAACTGCCTAAATGCATATGTTATAACTTTGCCCTTATGCATCAATACGACTCCTAAATTTAAATCTAAGGCATTTATATACATAGCTGTATCCCATTCCCTTTTGGCATAAATAAAACCTGGAGCTTCAACCATTTTAAGAACACAAATAAAATAAAAATGCTACCATATTTTATTTTTGCAAATTTGGACTAAAAACATATGGTTTTCCAAAATCACAGAACACGATTTTTTGTCAATCTTTTGAACTTCTTTTACTCATTTTAAATCATCTAAATGTAAAAAATATCAATCCCCTGAAGTTTAGTTTAATGTTTAAACTATTGGCATTATAAGTACGATTAGCGATTACTTTATATGAGAAAATCTCAACATTATCTAAGAATTAAGTATAATAGCTCATAAGTGTTTTCATTAATATGTTAACATGAATATTCAAAGTGAATAGTTTAAGGTAATAAATCAATAATATCATTCGAGAATATTCTTAGTCAAATGTTTGAGATACAACAAGTTTTCTGCTCTTTTTGAGATCAGCCAGAAGTTTTATTAAAGAGAGAGAGAATGAAAAATTCAATTTTTTAAGAACCTACCAAAAATATACCCCTAATGACGATCCAATCAACTAAATAGATAGTCAGACAGAAGAAATATTTGACGTTTATGAGCACTCGCACTAGTGAACAAACTGCTAAAGCAATTGTTAATTTAGAAAGCAAATAGTAATGAAGCCATGTAGAACTATCAAATGCAATTGGACGATTCCATGTAGTAATTTTTCGTTGCCAATTAAATTACCAAAAAGTTGGTCATCACTTACTTCAGCAATTTAAATGTTCTACCATAATTAATCCATAGTTTATATTTCTAATACCACTCTAATCAAATTTGGTCCTATTATTTTGTATAAAAGTCATGGTTAGATTTGTCTATTAGTAAATAAATTGACAACAAACCGCACGTTATTGTTGCCCTTTATGCCAGCCATTAGATTGAATTAGCCATTGACAATTTAGTTTATAATTAGCAACTGACAATTTGGGTGACATTGCTCTAGAGCAACTAAAATGAATCAGCCAAGAAGATGACCAATGTAAAATTTACCAACTTAAAATTAAAATAAATTTTTAGAAGGAACGCTTGACCCCAAAATCAACCAAATTATACTCAACATAAAAGTAAACAATCAGTGTAAAGATAGCTATATTTTAAGTTTGCATGGAAAAGAAAAGAAAAAGGAAAAATCAAATTGGAAAACTAACTTACTTACAGAATCACGTCACTAAAAAATATTAACGCCTTAAATAAGCAATGACATAAACAGTTTCACAAAACAATTTCTATTTCTTTGTAAGTAACTAAGCATACAGACAAAATGAAAAACATAGGAAGAATGAAATAGGAAAACATTAGAACGGAATAGATTGTAATAACACCTGAAGACATGATAAAGAGAAATTAGAAAATATTGACAAAAAAGGTGGGTAAATATATCATTAAATCATGTGTCAGGAGACTAAAATTTCAGTAAAAAATAGGTTGCTTTGCAAACAATAAAATGTTGCTTATCAAGAATCTAAGCTATAAATTCAACTAATTTTATGTGGGAACAAACATTTCCTATAGTTTTTCAACCAACATTTAAATAAAAAACTTAAATTTCTGTAGCAAGACTACCATAAATAGTTGACTCTGAAAAATATACCCAAAAAGTGAAATAGAATAAAACAAAACTACATACAGATAAAAATGAAATGATTCAAAACTCATATGGTAACTGATTCGTGACACTGATAACAATATTCTTCTCCTTCCAACTCCACCAACAACTCATCTGTCGGTAAAATCGAATGCCCCATTTTCCCTTCAGCCAGGACCTCAAATACCTTGGTTGTCAGATCTGAAAACTGCACAAAAGTATGCCCTGCAATCATATCCAACAATTGATGGAGAGAAGAAATTGAAATTTAATGAAGAATTCATTCAGTCGACATAAAGTATTAGGATGATGGCTGCTAAATTAGGGATTTAGAATGAGGAAACCTGGATTAGAAGACTTGTAAAAAGGTTAAAAGAAATTTGTCCCTGCCTCCTTTTTGTTATGGATTAACTTGTGTCGTCAATGGCTAATACCGATCCTTGGATAAAATGTAATGTTCTAGCTTGGCAATCCATGTCATATTGTTACTTTTATTAAGTAATTACATATTAGATAATAGAAATCCACGTGCAACTCAGGCTTTATAAATAACTTAAGCACCTTTATAAAGTGCACTTTAAGTATTGGAACACAAGTTATTGTCCTCGAAATACAAATAATAACAATTTCGTGTATTTGTGGAACACAAATGGATGACATAATAGATCAAAACATTAAAAGAACATTGTTTACAAGCATAAATATACAAGTTTTACAAAGGTTATTAAATTGATTGCTTTTACAATATTGGTAAATCATTATTGAATTTAAGCATTTTAACAACAGGCATTAAACATTATAAATTATTGCAATATAAGAAAATTGTTGTTAAAGACATTATTTACAATTGTAATATGAAATGTTATTGAAACAGATTAATTTTAACATTTTCCAAGACAAGTGTTGTCTCAAAAAGCCTTTTACGATGCTTTTAAAGGAAAATGCTGTGAAAAAAATAATTTATCCACAACGGTTTCAACAACTGTTGCAAAATTCATGTTGTGAAATGGGTTTTTTCTTGTAGTGATAAAGCATAAGCACGAACAAAAGCAGAATGGCTGCATGAATTAGAATGAGCTACATCATGGAATTCAGACATGTTTAGAAGGCAAGTACCTTTATGGGTAGCAAAGAAATTGTAATTTGTGGAACAGGTTCGGGGCTAACGACTCTTTGTGGGCGTCGTTTCTCCATGCTAAGTACCACAGGCTTGAGGGCACTAATTTCTCTGACTCTCCGTCCTACGCTAGTGAGACCTGAAAACACATGCAGTCGGTTAAGCCAATCGCTGACTCTCATGCCGGGTTCACGGGATGGGATGGCGGTTCGTTCTCCGTCCGGAAAGCTTGGACCTCAATTAGACTTCCATGTCCTCTTCGACCTTTGTTTTCCTTCATCTGGGATTCTCGAATTCCCCCAAAGGTTTCTCTGTTGATGTGGCGTATCCTTCACAATGGGTTGCCACTCGACGAGAATCTCCAAAAGATCGGCATCCCCTTCGTCTCCCATTGTAGATGCTGTAGCAATGGGCACTCGGAATCCTTGCACCATTTGTTTTTTGTTGGTCTATCAGCCAGAGCGTGCTGGAATTACTTCGGTAACCTCGTTGGTGTTCGTGTTTTCCCCTCTTCTCCTACTGATCTTCAGTCAACATGGTGGGCTGTGGTCTCTGGTAAATCTCTTCAATCGATTGTGTTCAAATTACTTCCCTGTCTGATCTGTTGGCACCTTTAGTGCGCGCGGAATAAGGCAACCTTTGATAGTTCCCCTATGGATTCTCCTTCAATTATTCGGCGTGTCAGGCATGATGTCCACCTGGTCTTTCGCGGTAGACCTTTCAGGGGACCGGTGGACTCCCGCTCGAGGAGATTAGTGAGTCTTCTATCTATTTCTTCTATCCAGTCTACTGCTAGACTAGGCATAGGCTGAATCCTGGCTATCCCGCCTCACTCCCGACCCCCTTTTTTTCCTCATGCGGTTGCTAGTTTGCCAGGTACAGGTGTCTGTGGGGTCTTCTTCAGCCCGTGGCTTTCGTTGCTAGGCTATGACTGGTTTCTATTGATGTTCTTGGGTTGCCAGGATCTATTCGATTTTGAGTGATCTTCCCATGTTCGTTGGCTTTGGAGCTGTTTGAGTGGTCTTGGTTCTTGCTTCTCTTGGCTCTTCGGCTGCCACTGTTTTGGGTTATGGGATTTCTGCTCCCTTCTGTCTTTGATCACGTTATATTTTTAGCTTTTCTACTTTCTCTTTTGTTGTATCGACTCTCTGAAGTTACCTGCCAGGCATGTTGGCAGCTTTTGATACTTGTTCTATATATATATATTCTTCCGTTAAAAAAGAAGAAGGAAATATCGGTTTTCTTTGGTTCAGAGGCGATGCACGAGCATGAGGATTTTTAAGGCAACGATCCAGTTGTGTGTTTTGTGTAAATATCTGGATAGAGCAATGATACAGTCACATACATTTTTCTTTGAGAAGGTTGTTAGGTTTAGGATCTCTCTAATGTGTCTTTCTTCTGTAGGGTTTTCATCGTGACTAGATGCTTTTACTATTGCCACATCGAGTTCAGGGATGGTGTCACTTGTGACTTTGGCAATTCTAATGCTTGTTTGATCTTTAACTATTCCAAGGGCTTTTCTAAGTGTGTTAGGAACCATTTCCTTTGCTCAATCTGGTTATAGGAATCTGGTTATAGGATTAGAAAGTAGTTAATATACCAAGCAACTTGTTTTCGCCTATTGTAAAACAAAGTAAAATAACCAAAAGGATAAACAATTCAAGTATAGCTAGATTACAGGATGTTGTAGAACATCTATAATAGTCCAGTTAGGCTGTTATTGATATTGACATAAGAAAGATCGGTATAACAAATAGGGAAAAATATGTACATTCCGAATGAACAAGCATTTATGTCATTCAGTATGTGCATTTATGTCATTCAGTATGTGCCACCTCGCGTCCCTCAGCGCTTGACGTGCGCCGCAGCATCACCGAAATCGCGAATCCCTAGCCACGTTTCTATGTCAGCCTGGTACCCCACGTGAGCCTCCTTGATGCCGCGCTTTTTTTTTCATGAGTGATTTAGGGCAGGAGTGGAAAGAAGGTTCGGATCCTAATTTAGGTCAAGAGGGGAGGCTGTACAAAGATGAGGTAAGGATGGGAAACTAGGGTTTGGGATAGGGCTTTAGAGTATTTAGGCCCAATAACACATGAATTAATCACTCTTCTTCAAATTGCAAAACAAATTCCAATTTAAATTCAATTCAAAATTATTTTACCTCTTAAATTTAGAGCCACCACAAAAATTTCATGCTTTTATCTTTGTCTGAATTAATTTTTCTATAGTTAAATTACCTCGTTTTGGTCTTAAACAATTTTAAAATAACTGTTTATTTCTCAAAATAATTCAAAATTCAAAAATGTCATTTGTTTCACCAAAATAAATTTTTTAATTACTTTTGGATTCATAAAACACTGTTCAAATTTAAAATTCGAATTTTAAATCACTATTCTCCTTTTTAGTCCAACATAAACACAAATATCAACTATATTGAATTAAAGTCAGAAATTCCTAAAATATTCTGTGTCCTATTTGTCAAATATTTTCGGTCTTTATCCCTTTTGAAATATTCCCATAATTTAATCTATTTTAAATCCAAACATCCATTTTATTTATTGAAATACCAATTCAAAAATCCAAAAATATATTTCCTTGTGTTTATTTTATTTAACTCTATACCGAGATGTTAAAGTGACAGTCGCACACGACACGTGAAGTGGTCGAGAGTTGCGTATGGCATGAGCAGTGGAGCTGATAAGGTCTCGCGTTAGTTAGAGGTGGCTTTTGGTACAAATTAGCATGAACGATTTGGAATTTATGGTTTTAGAGCAGAAAATGGTTTTTAGTACAAGCATAATGTAAACAAATATTACTAAAAATTCAAAAAATAGCTTCAAAAAGAAATGTCGATAATCTGCCTTGATTTGTAGCAGAATTTAGCATCAAAAAATTTCTGTCAGTTATTTATTGCAATTTGTAATGGGTTAGTAATGAATATAATAAGTGGACGCTTATATAATATAAAAGAATTTGGAATAGAAAATGATTAAAATTATCCTTTGTCAATCGCTTGAAAATCCTTTGCAAATTTAGCAATGGAAAATTCCACAATTACAATATGCCGCTATTTTCAGTTTTTGTTGTAGTGTTGGATATTTCTTTTATTAATTACGAAAAATCGTGAGGAACGTGATTTTAGAGTATAAATTATTAATTGTAATTTACTAGTTATTCATAATTAACTATAATAAATTATTAAATGTAAAAAAAAGTTATTGGTTATAGATAAAAATTATTAATTATTAATTATTAATTCTTTTTTATTAATTATAAGAAGTTTCTTTTATAAATTATAAATTACCATTTATAAATTATTTAAGTAAGCACTAAATATTTGTTATTAATTATAAATTATTAATTACTATAACATTTTAAAAAAAACTAAAAATATTCAAAAAAAAATTAACATATATCTATGAGTAAAACTAATTAGTATCTAGTTGTAAAAAATTACTTTTCTGCAACATTTTTAAAAATGTTGCTAAAAGAGCAGTACGACAACATTTATGAATAGAAGTTGTAAATAATAAGTTTTTACAACCTTTTTGAATAAGACATTGAAAAAGTCCAGTTTTACAATGTTTACTAAAAACATTGTAAAACAAAAGGTTTTTATAACGTTTGTGTCAAAAACGTTGTAAAACGTTATTTTTTACAATGTTTATTGTACAAACGTTGTAAAATGAAAGTTGTTAGAAAGTGTTTCTATTGTAATGTAAATTACCATCTGGGTTGGAATTGATTTTTGAGATAGGAAATGATTTTTAAACCGGAAATCTAGTTTTGAAAATATTTTGTTTCAAAGGATTTAACTTCTATTTTACTCCAACCTTTTTATTCGTCTTTTCTAAGTTATTTAGTTATATCTAATAATGTTTTAATATTATTTATATTAAATATCGTTTTATAGTTATTTAGTTATATTTAATATTTTTTTAAAGCTATTTATCAATATTTTAATATTCCAAAAGTTAATTATTTAAATAATTAATATGTTTTGAAACAAATAACAATGATTACTAATAATGTATCTGGAAATTAATTATTATCATTTATAATAACGGTGAAGATTTATTATTATTGTTTATTTAAAAATGATTTGGAATTATTATTTATTATTTTTAAAATGTTTTGAACTCGATAATTATTATTTATTTATAATGTTTATTATTTATAATTATTATATAATAGTACTTTCAAGGAAAATGATTATTGTTTATTTATAATTTTTTTTTGAGATTTATAACTAGAGTTTTATAAATGGTTTTATAGATTTATAAAAGAGTTAATAATTGTTCTTAGATATTTATAAAGAGATTTTATATAGGTGTTTATACATCTATAAAAAGGGGCTTTATAAATAGTTTATAGATTTACAAGGAGTTTGTAAAGGATCCTTAGAAATGTATAAAAAGAATTTATAAGGGATTTAAATTTACAAAAGAGATTTTAAATGATTTATAGAGATTTATAAAATGGTTTATAAATGGTTTTAGAGATTTACAAGGAGCTTATAAATGATTTTAGAATTGTATAAAAAGGAAATCTTTCTCAGTTTAGTGCATATACATATACCGTTAAGGTAATTATACAGATATCTACCAAGCATTGAAATATAGTGGCTTATGAATGAATTTTTTAAAAGTAATTTGAGATAAATATTACAAGGTGATCTTGACTAATGGAAAGGATAATTAAGGAGGCTAGTGGTTGCTTATGTGCTTAACCAATGTTGGTTTTCCCTATGGGATTAAATCCCTGATATGAATGTTTGTTTATTCGATAGTTAAATAACCGACTATTGAATTTGGACCCTATACATAACTTTGGAAATATTTAAGAAATATACGTTAGATATATGGCATAGTCATCTTTGATGATACTGCTTTGTGCATATAAATCTTGTTTCATTCCCCTAAAACAAATGATAAGCAAATCCATCCATTTTCGTTTAGGAGGTGATCTTCGCTCTTATCTTTGACTGTTTATTTCCTAAAGAACTGGGGTTGAGTTTACTGAAAACTATCGAGTGTTATTTCGAAGAGACCGGGATCAGATATGTTGTCCGAAAACCACTTCGATCCAGCTCAAGCATTTCAAAGTAAAGACATCCTGAAGATGATGGAATTGAAGATGGAGCTATTTTGAAGTGCAAGGGCCACTTGTTATTGATCCAAAGGGCGACTCCCAAAATAGAAGTTGTAGAAGTAGTGGCTTTGTTTTCATTTAATCCCAGAACTGACTTGCATGGATGAATGCTGGCATTGCATTGTTGCATGGAGGGCAGTATTAGCATTTCAAGTGGGAAGTGCTGTATAAAAGGTAAAACGTAGCCTCAAGCCTCATCAATCAGGAATGACTAAAACATGGGAGATGCACTAGGGCTATGGGGGTTACTTCCAAGTAGGGTATGATCATCCCTATTTAGAGTCAATATTATATCTCAATTCTATGCTTCGAGGCCCTTTAACGGAGGGTGATCATATTCGGTACTACCAGTCAAGTCGTAGGTCGGTCCTGTATTGGAATGAGATTCCGACAAGGTCCTTAGTGTTATTTTATCTAGAGATGCAACATGACGGTCGATACTGCAGTAGCCCAGTCATTGTGCGGAATCCATTCTCCAATAAGCCACGTACAGACTTAGTTGTGACCAACTATGTTGAAATGTGAGATGCAAGCATTTCAGCTATATTCATATTTTACTTTGACCCTAGACATTATTATATTATCAATGGATTTTCTATACGAAATGTTTTGGTTATCGTAAGGTAAAAATCCATCCGTTTTTATATGCGACGTGGTCTTACGAGATACCTTTGTTTTGAAAAGAGTTTGATAGTTTTAATAATCAAGTTGGTGTTTTTTGTCAAGCTGGTTTTCCATGCGGACTCTGGTGTTATTTTATTATAATGCTCGAGTAAGACCATACATATTACAGATTTAGTTTAGTTTATTTGGAGCTTCAAAAGATGAGCTGGAGGCCCAGAGACGTATTCGTGTATATGGTTATTTTTTCGCTGCGTTCATTGTTGTATTTATCAGCAATTGTGGGGACATATTATTAGAACCGTCACGCCTAAAATAGGTTAGTATACTCCGATTGACTTTTGTATACATACACACACACAAACACACACACACACACACACATATATTACAGTTTGCTTTTGTGAAAAGATTTGTTGTATATTATAGGTTATTCGTTCCGCTGTGAGATTCTTTGTCATTTTAGTTTCCTTCTCTTCTTTCTTCCTTCTTCTTTTCACCAAACATTTGGGTTTTCCAGATTTGAGTGCTCGGCATGAAATACAGTAGACATATTGGCATCGATTTTCGAGGGTTGAAAATCCTGATCCGATACAAGTTATCAATGTCTACTCCACTTTTCATATTATTTAAGATTATACGAGGTGTTTTAGAAAAAAAATATCAATTGGATGGAATTATATGATGATATCTAATATATGATTTGGGAAAATTCCATGGATATTATAAGCAAAAGCATTTATGTGAGGACGAAAATTATATATATATATATATATAGAATATGTTTGAATAAGAATAAAATACATTGAATTTAAAATTGTTATGAAAAATAAATAAATTAGAATTGATAAAAGATTATAGGAGTTTAAATAAGATTTAAACAAATTTATAAAAAGTATTTAGTTAAGTGATAGTAGATTTTGAGTAATAAAGTAATAGATGCTGATATATATTTCTGGGATAATGTAACAACTTGAAATTAGAAATTGGCATGCATGTGATCTGCTAAAATAATTATCTTATAACTGGGAACATCTTTGAAATAATAAATATCTAATAAAGGAAAATCAGATATTTTGAAATACCATTAAAGTTATATTCTTTGTAATAGATTTTAAAAAAAAGAGCTCAATTTGAATAATAATAATACTTTTTTTAAAATAATAGTTAATGAACTTTCTATAAGTATAGGCCATAATTTCATGGAGTAATAATGCTGATTTCGAATTTAATTTGATAAAGCTTATTTGTATGAAAATGATTTATTGAAAACGATTTTGTATGTTGTAAAAGGTTTTTGAGAAGGGAAATCATTTTGCTCCTTTATGGAATTAAGAAATTTTTGAATTTTTGATCTTATAATAGTTTGGTTTAATAATTGAGTTTTAAATGTTTTAAATTAAAAGTTCAACTTTTAAAGAAATAAATCTCTATGGTATAAACTGCTTAAAAAGGAAAAGTTGGGTAAGAAGGGAAAAATTTTCATGACTCCTTTTGAAAATTGACAAAAATGGTTTCTAATTTTATATTTTTAAAGATAATGGTTGGATTGGTACTTCATAATCGTGAAATTTTAGTTTTATGAATAGTGAGGACTGAACCAATTTTTTTTATGATAGGGATTACTACCTCGATAAGGCAGTGTAAAGGTTTTAGATATGAATAAAAGAGGTACAGTATGTACAACCTAATCTGTAAATTTAAAATCAATCTCAGATATTTAATTGTAGAATATTGGTAAGGTTGTGAAGATATTCTAGATTTATAATTAGATTATAAGTTAGGTTGCCCAAGTTGACTTAGAATGTGAATTTCTATGTTCTGAGTTATTTGGAGTGGTTACATGTAACTTCCATAAAGTTTCCAATTTCAAAGTATGTATAAAAGCATGGTAGTTGAATTAATAAGGAATATACCAAAAAGGGGAAGAGATGTGTAAGGTATGAATATTCTTTTTTGTAGTTTACACTGTCAAAAGAAGCAAAGGTCTCACTTTGGTTAATTTATAAAAAATTATAATGGTAATCCTTTTTAGAAGAATAGATTTGATAAATTAAAATGTGGAAAGAAATGTTCTATTTTAGAAATTGATGATTAGAAATAACAAATATATAAATACGCATATAACCATGCTTAATGTAAAGAAATAGAAATGCATGATAGCGTTATCCACGACTACATACATATTAGTTAGTAATTAATGGATTAGGACATATGGACATTAATTACAAATTTTACAGAGAACAAAATCTATAATTAGTGAAAGGAATTAAATAGGGATTGATTAGGGAAGTTAATATGGCATTTATGGAGGAATTTATCGGTATAACAAAGGGGTTTTGAAAATGGTAAAAAGAAAAGGGATTAAATGAGGATTTATTAGAGATGATTCAATTTTGATAATAACGATAAATCATTAAGGATGTATTAACTAAATATTTAATAGACCATGTTTATTAAAACCCAAGAAGGAAAATTAATAAGGATGGAGAATTAAGTGGAATAACATGCTAAGAATGTTCTTCTCAATTTAGTAAGGAGTATTAGGGCCTAAAGTTTATTATTAGTTGAAAATAAATGGAAACTTCTAGCGAAATTTTCTTTTAGAGTTTTTGGGACTGTTATCGCTATTGTCTCCCTTTTGTTATGGGAAAAGCGTATAATATGATATAAAATATGTTCGAGTTTTATCATTGGGTTGATTTTATGGATGGACTTAGACCGCTCGATATATATAAAGGAATAATGTAAATAAGAAAATTTTATAAGGATACTTAACCAGCGATAAATTGTAGGTAAAATTGGAATTTAATAAGGAAATTAGGTTAGTAAGTATGAATAAAGGATGCTTTAATCCAGAAAATTTGGGATTTAAAAAAAAAAATAGCCTACGAAGAGGCACCTTTCAAAGACGACCCTTCACCTCCGAGGGGATAAGTTGAATAGGGATATGAAGGGAATTTTCTATTAGACAGGGATAAAGAAGAAGCTGGCAGAATTTGCTACTAAGCATTTGACATGCCAAAACAAAAAAGATAGAATCGATTAGGCTGAGAATGAAGGCCATACAAGACTGTTAGAAATCCTAAGCGAACAAGCGAAGAAAAGAGTTAGAGTTTGAAGTATCGGATATAGTGTGTACCAAAGTTTTCCCTCTTCGGAAAGTCATTAGATTTGGAAAGTCAGGAAAGTCGGCATCAAGGTTTGTTAGGGCTTTTTGAGTTTTGAAAAGCATAGAAAGACTTGCTTATCACATGGAGCTACCATATAAGTTGGTAGGTGTCTACGACATTTTTCATGTTTTGCACTTCAAAAAATGCCTTTGTAACAGAGCTACCGTGGTAGAGCCTAATAAGTGGGGGACACTATGATGAAGCTTATAGCATTTCGTGCCACTGTACGCAGTGTGGAGCACGGAACTGGAAAACTCTGCAATAAATAAATTGGGCTGGTTCAAGCATAATGGGGAAAAACCCAATGGAAAGCATAAGGACTTTTCATCCAAATCTTTTCACTGGCAAACTTTTCTCTCCAAAATTATCTTTTGGTTGCGTCGTGGCTGGCTGATTGAAAGGTAGGAGATGGTTTTCGCACTTTTACTATAACTTTTGCACTCATATAGAACATATTTACATGTTTAGGATGTTCGCATGCATGCCTATATGTCATGAAACTTGCATTCATGCTAGGATTAAGCACATTATAGTATGTCTGCACACATAATCACGATGCACTTTTAATGGTGTAGATGGTTGTGTAGATAACTTAGTTGTACAACATGGATGTTCAATGCACATTACGTTGTCCGCCTCTTGGAATGATTTGGAGAAGAAATCACTTTTAGAGGGAGAATGTAACACCTCGTAAAAATTAATAAGAAATAAGTAAGTTAGATAAATTAATTAACTAAGATCAGGCTAAAAATGGAATTTTTGCAAAATTTAGAATTTAACCATGAAAATTATGCCATTGCGTTTATGGCCATTTTCTAATCTATTTCCATATAAAATATTTTGAAAATGAAAGTCAAATGGAAAAATTATGAATATTTGAAGTTTTTGAATTCAAAATAATTTAAATAGAATCCAAATTAAAATAATTAAATAATTTTCAAATTTGAAATTCAAATGGTAACAGTAATTAGATCTGAGGGTCGAGTAATCGTTAAAATGAATGTTAATGTTAAAGGAGTAATAAAGGAATGAAATAAATAAATCAACGATGAATAAAACGTTCCCTGAAGTAAATGAATCGGTAAACCGCCTAATGGTCGATGGATTGGGTTGGGGCGGTCGATCGATGGAAGCTAGTGGTGGCTAGGTTTTTAACACTTTTTTTTTGAAAAATGGTTCAAACATTTCTATTAGCACGAGTAAAAGAGTGCACATATGCTAAACTTAGCCAAATACACAATTCCTACTACTAATACGTGACTGACAACTAAACAAATTAAGGCCCAAAATGAAGTAATAGGCCCACAAATCACAAACAATATCCACCCGTTACCCAATTCTTCGAGACTCCTCTCGAACTAATAAAAGGTAACTCAGTTCCGCAAACCTAATAACTCACTTCATATTCTCTTGCCGTAAATAGAATAATGCTTTAAAACTCATAAAACTCTTTAATGGGGGCCGAGAGAATCACAAGACTTTTCCTTTCTCAACAGCAACTTCTGCTAAGCAGATCGGATACTACTACAGAAGATGGAAACACCACTGGCTTTCAAGGACAGATAGTAGACTGTCTTTCTGAAAATAGAAGTCTTTTATCCTTTAAATGAAGATTAGACTGAAATCTTTTGGATTTTGCAGGTTACTCTCTGGAACTAGTAGTTGACGGTCAGAGGAGAGCAAAAGATTTCCACAAATTCGAGCAAGATACGATATTTCTAAACCAATTTAAATCCGATGGTTCTGCTACATTCCAACGGGTATAAATAAGATCCTAGTCTGCTCATTTTCATTCACAAATTATTTTGGGAACCTAACGAAGCTCTATTTGTCGCTCCCTTCAAATTTAGAAGAAGATTCTTTAGGGTTTCAAGAAACAAATTCTAGATGTTATTACTTTATTTCTAATTATATCCTCCTCCATTCCCTTAATTTCTAAAATTAATCTATATATACATACAAATTCCTTATTGTATTTAGCAAAAAGGGGATATTTGAAATAAATTACTAAAGGTGCAATAATTTTAAAAGGAGGAAGAGCAAAGGACCTATTATGAGTGGAAATCTTAGTCTTTCATATTTTAGTAATTGAATAGTGTAGTTTTGATTTGATATATGCCTTGGGAAATTTCAATTTACGAAAACATTATATTAAACCCCCACAATTTTTCCAAAGAAAAATGTCAATTCTTAGGTTGGAGTCTCAGTTGTTTTACATTGAAATAATGAAATTTGCATATTTTGCATTTTCAATGTTTTACCTTCTATTTCACTTCTTATCTTTTTCTTTAAATTTGATTAGGATATGGTGTGTAAGGTTCAAATTCTTATTCGTAGTTTGTACCGCCTATTTCAACAATTGGAATAGAAATTCCCTTTTGTCTTATTTTATGTAAAAAGGAAGTTGAATATAGCGTAAAAGTGTGTAAATCATAAGTTTCTATTATTGATTCATTCCACTATTTTAATGTAAAATACACGGGTTGGATGTTGTTTTATACAATCTTTTGATTTGATATTTGATTTATGATATATGTGTTATTATGGAAATGGAAATTATATAATATTGAAGATTTGATATTTAAACATTAGTTTAGGGCGTAAATATTGTACGCTTAGAATTTACTAAGTGCTTGTGCATATGCATATAGCGTAGATAATGTAAGATTGTTAATGGCGTAGTTAACGGGTTATTAATTATTATTGAATCCCCCCTTAGTAAAATGTTATAAAATGAAGAAAGTAGAAGCCATTGGAGATAGAGACAAAAGATATATTATTCATTTCTAAGAATAGATATGTATTTACATTACATAGCCTCCTTTATATAAACGCTTCAGAGCAAAGGACTTAACCAATTCCATGGTGTGGGACTAAACAAAACAACATAAAAGCATATTCATTCCATAATTTACATATATTGTAACACTTCCCCTTGAATATGCGTCTTCAAAATCTTGAATGCTCCGATAACTTGAAGTTTTCCGTTTCTAAACTTGTATGATGATTGCTCTCCCTCATTATTATCTTGCTTGCATTTATCCATTCAGTCGATATAGATATTGTCCGTTGCCTCATTAAAAACCTCTATAAGGAAAACCCAATGGGAAAAACCTTGAAAAAGGAAAAGAGTGCAACTTGTGAAATTATAGATATCATACTAAAAATGATATTCCTTTTAAGGGTTTGATACTTCGGGATCAAAATAATTCCTCATTAAACCCTTACTAAGAGTTTGATACTTCGGGATCAAAATAATATAATGCCTCATTAAACCCTTACTAAGAAAAACCCAATGGGAAATATCTCAATGAAGAAAAAAAAGGTACAATGACATATCTTATTTTCTCATTTCTTCAAATGAAGTTTGATACTTATGGATCAAACTAATGCCTCGTTAAAACCTTACTAAGAAAAACCCCATGAGAAAAATCTTAGTTAAGGAAAAAGAGTACAATATAGTATGAGATATTTCAATAATTTACAGAATCAAATAGAGTTTGATACTTCTGGATCAATATAATACTTCATTAAAAACTTACAAAGGAAAACCCAATGGGAGAAACCTTAGTCAAGGATAAAAATACAATATAACTTAAATAACATATTTGAGATGTTATTTCTTGAAAAGACGTTTGATTCTTCCGGATCAAGACAATGCCTCGTTAAAACCTTAGTAAGAAAAACCCAGTGGGAAAAATCTTAAATAAGGAAAAAGAGTACATTATAACTTATTTCAAATGTTACTATGGAGTTGATACTTCTGGATCAAGGTAATGCCTCATTAAAACCTTACTAATAAAAACCCAGTGGGAAAAATCTTAGTTAAGGAAAAAGAGTGCATTATAAAATACTTATGAATGTTCCCCTTGATTTTAAATTTTCTTCTGAATTCATATTCGTCTTTCGATAACTCAAATTGGTTATAGATACTTCAGGATCCATAAATATGTATCTCATTAATAATACAATTTATTAATAGTTTCCTTCGATACAATCAAATTTTCTAAGATTGTTTCTTCCAAATATGGTTTGCATTTTATGCATTTTGTATGCTACTTTTATGAAAAACACTTCATGTGCTTTCATTTTTGTGCTTCAAATTAGTTTTGCGCATTGCAACTATATATCTTACATGAATATTAAAAATTTCATTACAACATTACTAGAAAGCAGGAAGTAATCTACTCATCTTGAAGTATATCAAGATTTTCATTATAACAATACTTAGAAGAAATTTATAATCTACACTTCATGTCTTTTGCATTATTTATAACTACAAAAGTTATATATATTCTTTAGAAATTTGTATACTTTAATAAGTATTTGCATATCGCAACTATCACTTCAATGGATATTAAGAGTTCATTACAACGATACTTAAAAATAGGAAGTAATCTATTCATCATGAATTATATCAAGATTTTCATTACAACAATACATAAAAGAAGTTGTAATCTACGGTCCTTGTTCTTTATCTTCTTTATAACCATCAAAGTTATTTATATTCTTCAGGAATTTGTGTACTTTCATTGTTTATAATGTTTTAAACAATATTTATACCTTCAGGGTATTTTAAGTGTTTCAAACACTTTCACTGCTTCAATGAATTCAATTATTTATAAAAACATATGCCTAGAGCATTTAACATGATGTAGCACTACATGTGGTTCAGTAATTTCAGTGTGTTTTTCTATTATATATATATATATATATATATTACGAACTACAGGTTGACATTTCTTATTTATGAGAATTTCATGATGGCCAATCATGTTTTTCTCTAATCCAGGATCTTTAATCCATTTATAAACATAAGTGCTTTATTATTTATAAATTTATCATCGATGATTATTTCTTGTCAGCTCTAGACATGATTTATTGAGATCTCTTTAATTACCATGTTTTAGGTACCTAACCCACTTCTTGGGTTATTTGAGAATCATGTCATGGATCTCTTTCAGAGCATCCTTAAGTGTTTCTTCAAGAACACTCACCTCCTTTATTTGGCATCTTTATTACTTACTCCAAAAATATTTTGAACTGACTTTTGAACCATATTACATATGTGGTTTACAAATTTTGATCCTTCAGGGATTCAAATCTATATTGGAGAAAGTCTGCTAAGGATGATAATATTTTGCATCATTGTATATTTTAACAAATATTTAACACTGATGATCAAAATGAACTTGTATTCCTTTATCCTCCCCCTTAATGGTGACAATTGTCACATTAAATTATAATCCTCTTTGGATTCTCATTTTGATCCATTATCACATTGCTACTAGCAAATACATTATATGTATATCAATTATAGGAGGATGATCCTTTTATTAGTTAATAAGATGCATTCAATTGATATTGCTTATTAGAGTTTGTTCTCATTCATTGATCTAGAGAACTGGAGGAATTTACTTATTATATAGATCATTTGAATACATACACGACTTCAGGTCATTCAACATTTCTGTCGATTGAATTTTAAATCACTAAATAATATCCATACATAATCTATATGATGAGCTCATAACAAACTTCAGGTTGTTAGCTAAATATTTACATATATGGATATATACGTGCGTCCACATATTGCATATATATTATAATTTTGCATATTCTTTCTCTTTTGAATTAGTGATTTTTAAAACAAAATATTGCAAGGATTCAAACTATTGATTTCTATTTATAGATCAATGTCAATGTCAATGTGAATCCGTCAAAACCGCATGATAATGTTCAAAACAAATGGTTGGAACCATATCAAACCTCTGGTTCGAACAAAATATACACACAACTTAAAGGTGTTAAGTTTTATTCCTTAATTATATCCCAAATATCAATTTTCTATGCATTTATTCGGTTTAATAAAATTACCAAATATATAAACAAATCTCTTCTAGAGATATGTTATCATTTTCAAATTTATAAATCTCTTCTAGAGATATTTTCGTACCATCACTTCTAGAGTGAACTTATCTCTTATATATATATGCATTATTGGAATGTCATATCAATATACAATATTTCTTTTATATAAATTACATAATTACTACTTTTACAGTGGCATAAAATATCTCTGCTGGAGATTTTTGTTGTAACTGTCTTTGATATGGCATATCAAACTTTAAATGCAGTAACAAAATTAGATTCACGAAATGAAAGTAAGATGTAAGAGATAAAACCACTACTTCTGGAGTGTAATATTGGCGTACAATATCCTTTTTTTGAAAAATTATTGTTATTGCTTCAAAAGAAAATTATATGGTTATTCCTTCAGGGAATATAGTGTTTCCTTTTAAGAAATTGCAATGTAAAAAAAATAAAATTCTTATAACATCTCTTCTAGGATGTTAGATTTTGCAATATAAATATAAATAAATCTCTAAAACATCTTTTCAATAGATTAATACACACACACATCCAATGATGTTTGAAATATCATATAACATAATATCTTCAGGATATTTGGTTAATATAATGTAAATGTAAAGATATAAGGTAAGGTATAACTCATTTGGAGATTTTTGTAATCTCTTGAATGCAGCATCATTTTCTCATATGATTATTTATTAATTTTCTTTAACTTCTTCAGGAAGTACAACCTTATCATTTTACATAATTTCAATAGAGCTTCGGGCTTATAATTCATGAACTTCAAGTTCATTAATTTGTTATGAACTTCAGGCTCTCAAATTCTGTGTAAACTTCATTTTTTGTACCACATTGTTACAGAATAAAAGTCTATTCTTAATTCAAGACTTGTACATTTTGACAAATTAAAAAAATACTGACAAGAATTCGAGTTTGTAAAGTTTATCAGGAAATCTTTTCAGAATTCAAGACTTCAGGTCTTGGACTTTGAGTTATACAACTTCTATTAAAATAATTTCTTTGCACAACTTCAAGTTATTGTTAATCCTATTTATTCCGTTATAAAACTATTACTTGTCAAAATAAATACATCAAATAGTAAATCATACGTCTATTCTTATTCCAACACAAACATACAACGTCATTTAATTTACAATAATCAATGCATTTAATACATTTATGATAATAAATAATTTAATTTATTACCATAATACTTGCAATTAATTCATTTGTGATAAAAATAACTACAATTAACCTTTACGTGGTCTAGGATATAACTACCGTCACAACAAAATAATTTCATTATAAATATATATGAACCAATTGAACAAACAGTACTTAAAGTAACACAATTTCATCTCAAATCTAGGTTCAATATTACTCAATAATAAAACTAAAATGAATATCTTAAAGTGAAATTTTATTTCCCAATAATCTGAATTTCTAAATAAACAGAATTATCATCTCAAATCTATCCGTATCATTCATAGTCATAAATAACTATACATCTCAGATCCAAATTATTATTGTTTTCATAAAAAAAACTAACTTCATAATTCTTTACCAAATATATCAAAACAAACATGTAAATCTTCAAATCAACACAAGTTATTTCAGAAATTTAGGGATTTAAGATTATTTCAGATCTATTATATTTGATCTATTATATTTTACCTTTTGAAAGGCGATTGGATGCATGGAAGAAGAAAAAAAAATTAAGAAATAAATTTTCTATTAGAATATCTTATTTTTAATTAAAAAGAAAGAGAGTAGGAGAGTAGATATGTTTCTACGTATTTATTTGGTTTAGTAAAATCACCAAATATATCAACAAATCTCTTCTGGAGACCTTTCTTTTTTTAATATATTATTATCACTACTTCTGGAGTGAACAAGTTTCTATACATTTATTTGGTTTAGTAGTTAATACCATTGGCAAATATTTTTAGAACTTCAGGTTCCAATTTTACTTTAAATAAAGTCTTTGTATAGTACTTTAGATCCTAAATGGTACAACTTTATTTTCATTATCAAACTTCACGTTTGATTCCAATTGGAATTTACCATAATCTGAATTAGCTTTTCTAATAATTCAAAGCTTCACATCTCAAATTTATATATTTGAGTTTTGATATATAATCTTTTTTTTGAATGCAAACTTATATGTATAATTTTTATTTGAGAACTTCAGGTCTCTAATATTAAATAAACACAATGAAACAAGAGGACTATTCATTATTGTATTCGAACATGAGAATCATAATACTATTTCTCTTCGAGGAAATAGTTTTTACCATATTTGTAATGTTATTCCAACATATTGTTTTTATGTTATGTCTTCTGGACATATTAATATCTTCTTTTGCAATTGCTCGTTTATTTTTTTTCATGGCTTTATTTCAGCGTATGAAAACTTTAATCTTTCACCTTCGCACATATGAACTTCAGGTTCTTATTCTTTTGTATAAGCTTAATACGATCTTCCAGATACATATTATCCTTATATTTGTTTCTCTAAGAAACAATGAAATATTTCTTCTGAAAATATAAATCATGTGCCAAAATCATTTGTATAGTTCTCATTCAAACTAAAATCCAAACAAAAAAAATTTCAAAATGAAAACCTTTTTTTTAACCAAATAATGGAATGAGATCTAAAATGATAAGATTAATAGAGAAAGATCTATGAGATTATATATATATATATATATATATATAATGAAATCTGAAAAATTAGATCTATAACAAAACGAGATCTAAAATACATGGACAAAAATAAAATAAAATATGCAAATAGATTCAGATTTGAATAATTAGATCAATAATAAAGATCTAAAAGAAATAAAATTAATGGAACGAGATCAGAAAGATTTGAGTAATCAGATCAGAAATGGCTTACTGCTTTGAAGATTTATAATCAGATCTGAAATTTACCTTTTGTTTAGAGATCGTGCTGATAACGTGTTATAAAATGAAGAAAGTAGAAGCCATTGGAGAGAGAGACAAAAGATATATTATTCATTTCTGAGAATAGGTATGTATTTACATTACATAGCCTCCTTTATATAAAGGCTCCAGAGCAAAGGACCTAACCAATTTCACGATGTGGGACTAAAAAAAACAACATAAAAGCATATTCATTCCATAATTTACATATATTGTAACATAAAATAATTTATTGTAGAGGCGAAATAAGAAGTTTTCTTATAAGGCCTTGATTATGGATGTGGTGAGGTGTATGATAATATATGTATAGTGCTATAAATTATGACAAAAATATAGGGATGTGAGGTCAGTCAAATGCACATGAAAGTCCTTCCAGCTAATCTGCCTACCAGTAGTGTGGCTTTGGGGCTAATGTGAGGTATCGCCTATAATAAGTAACTACAGATGACTTGAGGTTAGTCCAAATTCAGTAAGGTAAATCTACCCAGGAATCGGCTACCAATACTTATGAATTATCAGAGTAATGTGAGACGTCACTGTGGGATATGAGTCACAATATGAATGACCTTCTTTGAAAATTGAAGGATTGAGTGGTTATGCGACGGTCTGCCTCTTCCCTACATAGGAAGTATTAACGGATCAGGATTAAGGTAAAGGGTTAGGTACGATAGAGGATATCACGGGAAAAGGGTCAGCTTCAAAATGGAGTATTAAATAGCTGAAGAGATTCCATGCAATGTCAGTTAGATTAGTACCAGTGAGGAGTCCACCTTGGAATAGACATTAAATGATAGGGGACATGCCTTATATAAAGGTATTAAATAGTCAGAGTCTACCTAATTTCCATAAAAAGACAGTAAGTGACTTCGATACTATCTTTTACATTTATAGGACATTATTGATGCTAGATATGGGTTATTGAGCTGAAAGAAAATGGATGTAGAATTGATTAGGAAAGCCTTAGGGCTTAGAGTTGGAAAGACTTAGGATAGTGTTGACAAATGAAAGATATATTCATAATTATACTGCCCAAGTATCAAAACAGTAAGGCTTGAGATTTTTATTCACTAGACATATGCTGTTATGACTTCCTCCCTATTACAATACGGGTTAGGAGAGATGACGCTGAAGGCGGAGGCGAGGAGGAAACTTATGGTGGTTATCTGTTTATTTATTCATGTTATTTTATGATCTATCCATTGAAAGTAATTCTATATTTTGAAATGTCGTACTATCGATATGTAACAATTGTTATTAGTATTATGTCATGGATTCTTATGACATTTGAATTTTAAATGAAATGGACGTTGTCTCTGTTATTATATTTTATCATTCCGCTGTGAATTATTAATAAGTAGATAAATAGCTCAGTAATGTTCTTTATACCAACCAATAGCTAGCTCTGAAATGGATCTATGTTTTGATGGAGTTTTCGGGGTCGGAATTTAGGTTCGTTTCATAGCTGGTTGTTATAAGTAAGGGCTCGTAATAAATGGAAGTAAGAGAAATAGTAGAGGGATACATATATTCTTCAATATATCCATATAAAATACAAATATGTTATGTCTAACATATACCCTCCCCAAAGTATTCATTTTCTATTTCTTAATTCTTACTTAGCTCTGTTTTACTTAGATGTCCCCTAATCTCACTCTGATATCACATTGTAACATCCTCTACTTCAAGACCTGAAAATAGACACTGATAATGCTGTAGTTATCACCAAAATCATTTTTAAACGACAAAGTCAGTTCAGTATTATTTTGCACAGCATATAGTAAAAATAGTAGCTAAATAATTTTTCGTTACGTTAATTTTTTTACATGATTCAGTACAATATCATCTTTAATTCATCATATTCCCATGTAGGAATAAATACAATAGTAAATAGGTGTAGTGCCATGTTCAATTTATGAAGGTGCCAATAGAACAAATAACCAGTTATAATTTCTAGTTTTACACAGCGGAAATTTTCAAAATAACTTTTATTAGCTACATACGCCTCTTACTTCATCTCTTGAGTCTTTATACATCCTTCCATAATATACCTATTTGAACCAAAATTGGCACAAACACCTAAAGGAGTATAGTAGAGAAAAGAGTGAAGAAACTAAATAAAAACAAGTAAAAGCAAGATACAAAAGTTTGATAGTGCTTCGACCAATTATTGCCTATGTCCACTTAGCTTTGGTGATGATTTGGTGGCTGTTTACGATATAGTCCTTACGGTTTGGTACCACTTGATATTCAATTACAAGAAATATGTAAGAGATTTCTCGAGAGCTCCTAGATCCTAGAAATGATGCTCTACCACGCCTATTTGTAGTTGTAGGCCATTGGAAAAAGTACTAACAAGTCCTCATTTACGCTCTCCGTGATGTAGTAGTAGTTGTATTCGAGACAACGTGGCCCTGTCAGCAAATAGCTATGGATCGTTACCGATCCATGGGCATGGATCGATACCAATCCACAAGATCAACTTATGGATGGTTCTAACCACTTTGGATGGAAGTGATATATCATTAGCTTTGTGTTGTCAAACTTGTATGTAGATCTAAGGGCTTATTTTCTATGTCAATTGGATGGATCGATGGAGCAGTAAGCTTTTGATTTCTAGTGCTTGAAGCGTTCCATATCAAATGAAGTGCAATAGATCTATGGAGCTTGGGGTAAGCTTCTAGCATTAAAAACTGGTAGTAGAAGGGAATTGGAGTGGTTCTTGGGAGATCTTATGTATCAGTACCGATCTATAGCCATGGATTGGTACCGATCCATCAAATGGATAGATCAAGTCTTGAAACTTTTGGAATGAACTTGTTTTTGTCTTGTGATCTTGGTTGTGCTTGGTTTCTGGACTTTACAGCTATAACTTCAGGCATTTTACCTTGATAGATTTCAAGTTTGACTCATCAAGTTCACCCATATACTACTTGGTCAAAAGACTAAATAACACTTACCCCCAAAGCACGCCAAGCAAATGGAAGGTATGCTTTGCTAAAGAACATATATTGAAGTCGATGGAATATTAGTAATTGAATCTTTAGGTTAAAAATCGATCAAGCTGTTGTGAATCATCCTGTTCCTTTTGCTTCACTAATAAATCAAAGGTCATTCCAGACAATGATAGTTGTGGCTTCGAGTCCTTACTTGAGTGTTAGTTATAGACAATGATTCCGTGTTCTCCTAGAATCGGTAAGCCATAGGCTGTATGTAATGACCCGTCGTTCATTCCACAGAATGACTTATCATTATAAAGAAAGAAAGAGATAGAAAAGAGAAAGGATAGAGAAGAAAGAAAGAAACAACATTAGAATCTCAACATGGAACGAATAAATTATATTAATAACATAAGTATTACATAGTATACAACCATTTTTAGAGTTACACAGATTATACATCACATACTAGACAGTTATAAATACCTGTCTTGTTATTACAACTCAATACAATACAGAGATACCAATCACAGCGAAACACTATAAATATCTACAACGCTGAAGCCTCCTACTCCATTGCTCCTCCAAATTTCGTCAAAGCTAACTTAAATCCCTTGGCTACTTATAAAAATTTGAGTATCTAAGAGTTTAAGAAAACAAAATTAAACTCTGGGTCAGACATGGCTCTGGTGTGAGTAACAAATTAACTTTGAAAAAAACTTTTAAAACAAAAGGTATCACGTAAGACTCCCCACACATAAACATGGGTAAGTTTTTACCGTACGCTAACTAAAACATTTGATAGGAAATTCGGTGATATTATAATACGGTCTAGAGTTTTCAAATAAATAAGAAATAGCCGAAATTGTTACATTTATTAAATTCCAGCAAACGTAGGTTTACAATCAAATCCGAGGGAACTTATTGGAGATTGGATTCCATACAATGGCAGGGCTACTGGGGTACCGCCCGTCAAAGTACGGGGCCTAGATCACCGTACCGAGGATTACTCCCAATCCTCTGAAACACAAGGACGGAACCATTCCTTACTAGATAGTCCCGAACAAGACAAACCCGGCAGTTATCGCGAATCAACTGGACCACACAGCCGAATATAAAGGGACTTCTAGACAGGGGAAAATCTCGTCCTACTTGGGTGCTACCCACTTAGCCTTGTTGCACCTCCCCTGTTTTAGCCATTCTCGGTTGATGAGGCTTGAGGCTACGATTACCTTTATAGAACACATCTATCTTAGAATGCTCATCGTCCACCTGACGATGTTATAAAAGCATTCAATCCATACAAGTTCATTCCGGGTTCGAACGATACCGAAGGCATTATCTCGTTACACTCATTTTGAAATCACCCTCGGAGTTAACGACGATAATATTTGCACTCTGATTCTTCATCTTCACTTGAGATTCACGACCTATCGTTAATGTGGATCGATGTGGTTTTCGGATATCCAAATCTGGAAACCCGATCCTGGTCTCATCGAAATCCAAAACGTATCTTAAAAGCCAAGTTGTTTTAAAGTTAAAACAATTCAATTCAATTATCTATATGCACACAGATAGATAATTCATAATATCATAATAGATAATCTATATTATCATCACAAACAGATAATCCATATTATCATCACAAATAGATAATTCACATTATCATCACAAATAGATAATTCATATTATCATCACACTTCAACCAAAGCATCCATATCACACAGCATTACTTATCTCATATTTGAGATATCAAACCATTCAAGGCAATCAATATCATCCATCCATACATAAGCAAGGATTAATTAATCACACCATAATTAATTTAAAATGAATTAAATTAATTACTTTACCTCTAATTAATTTTAAGTAAATTAAATTAATTACTTTCATCATTTTAAAACTTGCTTACATAACCATTAATTAATTACAAATCAATTAATTAATTATCCTCTAATTATCCACCTTAATTAATCATCCCTGATTAATTATCTTTTAATTACATTCAAGTAATTATCCATTAATTAATTTCACAAATTAATTATCCTTAACCACTTATAGTAATTAACCTTTAATTACTTCATTCATTAATTAACTATAATTAATTACATTAATCCTTAATTAATTACATTAATTACTTCATTTTTGATTAATTAATCTTAATTAATCAACCCTTAATTACATCATTAATTATATTAATTAATGATCCCTAATTACATTTTAATTAATTAAATTAATTACATTAAGTAATTAATCTTTAATTAAACCACATTTATTAATCACTCTTGATTAATCTCATCCAGTAATTAACTACCCTTAATTACTTTATTAAATTATTATTCCTTAATTAATTATCTTAAGTAATCCCTTGATTAATTACACAAAGCAATTGAATCCAAATTACTTCCATTACTAAATCATTCTTCAATTAATTACCTCCAGTAATTACCATTACTTTACTAAGTAATTACATTTCATTAATTACATTAAGTAATTACACATATCAAATCATCAAGTGATTACCTTAAATTAATTAAACTTAATTAATCAACTTAAACTAATCACATTAAACTCAATTAATTACATTGAGTAATTAATTCCTTAATTACTTCCATTAAGTAATTATGCTTACCCCCATTTCATAAATGATTATCCTTAATTAATTAATCTAGTTAATTATTATTAAAATTAATCACATTAATTAATCATTACAAAACCTTTAGTTAATTATCTTCAATAACTATTAAAAATTCTTTAATTACTTGTCTTAAGTAATTAAACTTAAATTAATTTTCTATTAATTATAAATTAATTAATCCTTAAATAACCATTTTATTAATCACTACTTATTTAATTAATTAAGTGCTTAACTGTAACTTAATTAATATTAATTACTCGATTAATTAATTTCTAATCATTAATTAAAAATCTTAACTTATCTAATTAATGATCTTATTTTCAAATAATTAACCTTAATTAATTAACTTAAACCTTAATTAATTAATTCAAACCCTTAATAACTTAATTGATTAATCCAAATTATTAATTAATTAAATTAATTAATTATTCTTTTTAATTACCTTAATAATTTAATGAATCACGAATCATTAAATCTTTATTAACTTTATGATAAAAACATTTCTTACTTATGATATTATCATTAACAAAGCATTTAAAAACAATTTACTCTCAAATTTACTTTTTAAATTTCATTTTAAAATTAAGATTTAAAATGAATACAAATTTAACTTTAACAAAGTTTAAAAACAATTTAAAAACCTTTTAAAATCTCATGTTAAAGAAACCTATCTTATAAAAGAATTTAAACCAAATCCATTTTAAATTTAATTATTTTAAAATACACTTTAAACATTCAAAGTTGTTTAAAACATTTTCAGATTTTAAAAACTTATTTATCTCCAAACTAAGATTCAAACGAAACTTGAATCCAGATTTAAACTTTGATTTAAGACTTTGTGTAAATCTCTACTTTACATTTTAAAATTCAGTTTTAAATTTAAAAACTGACAGGGTTTAAAACCTGTCACAAAACCACTGCCCCGAGCCACACATCAATTACTTCGAGCAGAAACCCACTTGGCTTCGGGAAAAACATCCAATTACTCGAGAAAATCTCGAGTACACTGCTCCCTACCCAAACCGACATCACAAGACAACATGCACGGTGACACCGTTCAACTTCGATCATCACCGATGATCTTCACACATCGGCAATCACCCTTACACCTAAACACGATCATTAGATCGTCATCCCCAACTCGAAATCGAATTCGTGCTTATAAAACTAAAACTAGAACATCCAACAAAACCTGGAAACACCTCGTCAACGCATCTCCGACCACCAGAGTTTCTAAAACTCCGGCCAAGCCTTCGTCAACCCACCTACTTCCATTTCCCAGAATTTCGTTACATTCGATCATCCAGAGATGTCGTACAAACCAAAATACCCAACCTAGTTAACACTAGGGTTACATACTTCAAAAATCAACCACCACCTCCACCGTGCTTTGATCAACTTGCAGGCAGTTTTCCCCGATCCTCTGATCATTCCTCCATCAACACTAAAGATCCCGACCTCTACGATCAAGCAGATCACCAAAAACACCCAATTTCCCATTTTCTGATCAACCCAGATTTGCACACTCAAAACTGAACTAAATGATTTGATTCCTATTATAAAAATCAAATTTTTGATTAATTAATTAGTTTATAAACCTGAATCAATGAATTATAAAGTTTGAATTTCAATCAAACTAATTTTTGCCTGTCCCTTTTTGTTTCCAGAGTAATTTCAGATTAAATTTTGGCTAAATTACAATTTTAAAACTTACTTTATAACTAAACAAACAAATTTTGTTTAAATCTTAAGTTCTAACATCAATTAGTTCAAAAGGATATGAAATTTTTGAATAAAACTTAAGTCTGGAAACTAAAACAGAAAAGCTAAAATAAACAGCATCATGCACACAACTATATACATTCATATAGACACATACACACACACAAAAAAATGCACTCATAAGTATTCACACAACATAGTTATTTCCAGAAAAAGTCAAGCAACAGATTCATACTTAAATTTTTAAAAGTGATGTTACTCACCGATTTGAGAATGAAGACAGAGCCTCCAATTATTTTGAAAAAGCCTTTGATACTTTAAAACTGAATTGCCCTTTTGATTTAAAAACTTAAGTGCTTGCTTTTGAAATTTGAAAATTGAGTTACTGTCTCAGATTTGCATGCAATGGATAAATTCCAGACTGCATTTGAAAATGAATTATTAGTTTACATGCTTTAGAAATTGCTTTGAAAATCTTAGATTTGCAAAAATGCACAGGTTTTTGAACAGATTGAAGAAAAAAAATACATGCTTGTTCATGGAAATAAGTTTACAGGTTTGATTTTTGATTTGGAAAGTGTTTACAGTTTTGATGTGAGATTGCTTTATTTTCTTTGTTTAGAAATGAGATGAGAAAAAGAAAAAGAAAATAGAAGATGCATGCTTATATAAACTTAATTTATGATTTATTAAAAAAATCAAAGAAAATGATAATAAAACATGACACTTGTCCTATATCTTATTTAACTATCTAACACTTGTAAATTGAGGATTAAGATTATAACACTTTACTTTTTTTTAAGTAATTAGTATTTATTTTAAATGTTAATAAAGGTTAATGTAAGATTATACTTAATTAATTAGTTAATAAGTACTTATTTATATGTATAGATAATTTTAAAATAAATAAAACCAATTATATTCATAAATAAAAGTTATACAAATATTTTAAAATCCAAAACAATTTTAAATATCTATCTTTTGAATTTAAAAACTTTAATTTCAAATTCAAATTAAATTCTAAAATCCAAATTAAAAATCAAGTTATATATATACATATATAACTACTTATTCAATTTAAAAATAACAATACCATTGTCTTAAAAATCCATTTATATCTATAAAAATAGCACATTATAATTATTATTTGGAAATAACACGTTTATCTAATTTTAAATAATTTGTAGAAGAGGCTATCTTAACATTAATAAATTACTTATCTTTCTTAAACGAAATAAAATCTCATATGTTAATTATATTTTGAACTTCTGTATAAATTTTCAAATCATATTTATTGAGCAATATATAAAATAAACCGTTTATTTAAATTTAAACTTAAGTTAAAAATCTATTTTAAACTGTTAAACATTTATCTCAAATATTTTAAAACCATATAGTTATTTATTAAATAGCTTGAAAAGTTTTATATTAAATAAATCAGAATTTCCAAATTACCAAAAATATTAGAATTATAAAACAAGATTTCTTTTTTCATTAAATCTCAAATCAAAGCTTACCTATTTACAATACACACACACACACACACACACGTTATAAATAGAAAACATTTTATTAGCTTATAAAAGATAAAATTCTCCAACTAAGTATTTATTAAAGGAAGATTATTAAATCAATTCAAATTTATTAATACAGATTATCAAATCAATTTAATTTTTATACAGATTATTAAATTGATATTGCCTAAAATTCTGAGTCATCACATTCCTCCCCCTTAAAAGAATTTCGTCCCCAAAATTTAAAAGCAAATATAATTTTATAATATATCTAAGATTTTAAGTCAAATCACAAGCATATATTATCAACTATATGCTAACAACCATAGCAACCAATTCATCCAATCAAACAAATCTAACTACCCAGACAAAATACTGAATAGAATTTCCTAGAGTTTCCCAGCATAAATACTGGAATACTCGCTCTACAGAACCCAAACAATTTATACTACTAAGCTATAGAGCTCCTACTCATCTAGATCTCCAAAACTAAATAGGAATCGGACCACACTCAAGTCTGAATCAACAACCAAATCTTTCTGAACTGCTGGTTCCACAACCAGAGATAGATCAAACTCGAACTCCCTCAGAGATACGTGAAACACATTGAATCCCAATTTTCCAAACTGGCAATTCAACTCCTAAAAACCAAAGCACCTATCCTTACAAGAACACAAAAAAATCCAATACACCTCGGAGCTAGCTTCCCATTCTTACCAAATCTTATAGCTCCTTTGATCGAAGAAAACTTATCCAAATTAAATCTCCAACTTCGGAATCCAAATTCCTCTGTTTCTTATCCTCAACACTCTTCCGACGATCCTGGGCTGCCTATATCCTTCCTTATCTGCTTAACCTTCGCTGATACTTCTCGAAACAAACTGGATCAAGACAACTCAACAAAATGATCTTCTCAAAATCAACCAAAATCAAGAACACAAACTCTACTCCACAAATATCATAAAACTGAACTTACTTCTCCCATCCGAAAAAAACAAAACAGAATTACTTCCCAAACTACTTCTGCTGCACAACTCTGATCTGGAGTAGATGAGAATGCTGATGGTGAAGAAGAGCACAAACTAGACACACATCCCGGAAATATGGTTCAACAGATCCATAAAGAGAAAACTCAGAAATTCCACCAAAATCTGAGCTGCTTCACCAAACCGTCTCTAGGAACCATCCCTCTACTAAGCTGGACCACCGGTATCACTCCTGGAATCCTAGTCGATAAGAAAACTCAATCTCCAGATGCTAGGGCAAACCTCTGACTTCCCTGAAACATCCGGACAAATCTCTAACAAATCAAGAGAACACTCAAATTATCGCAAGTCACTTTTGCGATCAACCCATCCTAATATCCAAAGAAAACTATTCTCTCTTTACCAACCAGAACAGCTTATGCTTATCTAACCAATCCATCGAAGAAATGGATCCACTCTACTGCTTCTGAACTCCACCTCTAGAAAACTGCTCAGCCAGATAACCTCCTTGCCGGCACACAAAACACTTTGAGCTGCACTACCGACCCAAATGCTAAAGACTTCTTAATCCAAAGCTCTTCAGACCACAAAGCCATATCATCCAATCCCACGCAGATCCTAGAGATGGGCAGACATCTCTTCAAGAAACTCAGGCCTCTAAGCCAAGCACAACACCCTGCTGAACTCAGCCACAACACCGAAGCGGACACACTTTCTTAAACTTGTTCCAAAGAAACATCTTTAGAAACATCCATAGTCACCGCGTCTCATTACACAATTGCTTCTTCCAGAAGTTTCCATGATACCATCACTAGCTTCTACTCAACTAACAAATCCAAATTCTAACTCGTCCTACTTCAAAGATGGACTCTAAACCTTTAAGAGGTTTCCTTCAGAGATTGGTGAAATCCTTACACCACTGCAAAACTTACTTGAGACGGTATTAGGTCTACAGTCTCGATGGATACACTGCCAAACCCAACAATCAGACTCCTACCATTGGTAGTCGTGTTGCACACACCACTACCCTTTCTACCTTTATAACTCAAATTGGAAAACCCGAAGAGGTAACCCAACAAATAGGTAGAAATATATATATATATATATATGTATATATATATATACATATATATATTCAAAATATCAAATACGCTCTCTCAAGATAGACACCACCCCAGAGCCTAGGTATTATCTCAACCTATGCTTTGATACCCCTGTAATGACCCTCCGTTCATTCCACAGAATGACACATCATTATAAAGAAAGAAAGAGACAGAAAAGAGAAAGGATAGAGAAGAAAGAAAGAAACAACATCAGAATCTCAACAGCGGAACAAATAAATTATATTAATAACATAAGTATTACATAGTATACAACCATTATCAGAGTTACACAGATTATACATCACATACTAGACAGTTATAAACACCTGTCTAGTTATTACAACTCAATACAATACAGAGATACCAATCACAGCGGAACACTATAAATATGCACAAC
Organism: Allium cepa; assembly: GCA_030765085.1. Classification (NCBI taxonomy): domain Eukaryota; kingdom Viridiplantae; phylum Streptophyta; class Magnoliopsida; order Asparagales; family Amaryllidaceae; genus Allium; species Allium cepa. Next base: position 69,597,431 of record CM060940.1, on the reverse strand, counting down.
GCTGAAGTCTCCTACTCCATTGCTCCTCCACAATTCATCAAAGCTAACCTGAATTCCTTGGCTACTTGTAAAAATTTGAGTACCCAAGAGTTTAAGAAAATAGAAATAAACTCTGGGTCAGACATGGGTCTGGTGTGAGTAACAGTTTAAAGTTGCTTAACTTTGAAAAAAAACTTTTAAAACAAAAGGTATCATGTAAGAATCCCTACAAATAAACATGGGTAAATTTTTACCTTACGGTAGCCAAAACATTTGATAGGAAATTCGGTGATATTATAGTAGGGTCTATGGTTTTCAAATAAATAAGAAATAGCCGAAATTGTCACATTTATTAAATTCCAGCATACGTAGGTTTACAATCAAATCCGAGGGCACTTATTGGAGATTGGATTCCATACAATGGCAGGGCTACTGGGGGTACCGCCCGTCATAGTACGTGACCTAGATCACTGTACCGAGGATTACTCCCAATCCCCTGCAACACAAGGCCGGAACCATCCCTTACTTGATACTCCCGAACAAGACAACCCCAGAAGTTTTCGCGAATCAACTGCCCCACACAACCGAATATAAAGGGACTTCTAGACAGGGGAAAATCTTATCCTACTTGGGTGCTACCCACTTAGCCTTGCTGCACCTCCCCTGTTTTAGCCATTCCCGGTTGGTAAGGCTTAAGGCTACGATTACCTTTATAGAACACATCTATCTTAGAATGCTCATCGTCCACTTGACGATGTTCTGAAAGCGTTTAATCCATACAAGTTCGTTCCGGGTTCGAACGAAACCGAGGGCATTATCTCGTTACACTCATTTTGGAATCACTCTCAGAGTTAACGACGATAATCCTTGTACTCTGAATCTTCATTTTCACTTGAGATTCACGACCTATCGTTTATGGTTTTCGGATATCCAAATCTGGAAACCCGATCCCGGTCTCAACGAACTCCAAAACGTATCTTAAAGGCCAAGTTGTTTTAAAGTTAAAACAATTCACTTCAATGATCTATATACATACAGATAGATAATTCACAATATCACAATAGATAGTCTACATTATCATCACAAATAGATAATAAACATTATCATCACAAATAGATAATTCACATTATCATCACAAATAGATAATTCATATTATCATCATACTTCAACCAAAGCATCCATATCACACAACATTACTTATCTCATATCTGAGATCTCAAACCATTCAAGGCAATCAATATCATCCGTCCATACATAAGCAAGGATTAATTAATCACACCATAATTAATTTAAAATGAATTAAATTAATTACTTTACCATTAATCAATTTAAAGTAAATTAAATTAATTACTTTCATCATTTTAAAACTTGCTTACATAACCATTAATTAATTACAAATCAATTAATTAATTATCCACCTTAATTAATCATCCCTGATTAATTATCTTTTAATTACATTCAAGTAATTATCCTTTAATTAATTTCACAAATTAATTATCCTTAACCACTTATAGTAATTAACCTTTAATTACTTCATTCATTAATTAACTATAATTAATTACATTAATCCTTAATTAATTACATTAATTAATTACTTCATTTTTGATTAATTAATCTTAATTAATCAACCCTTAATTACATCATTAATTATATTAATTAATGATCCATAATTACTTTTTAATTAATTAATTAATTACATTAAGTAATTAATCTTTAATTAAACCACATTATTAATCACTCTTGATTAATCTCATCCAGTAATTAACTACCCTTAATTACTTCATTAAATAAATAAATTATTCCTTAACTAATTATCTTAATTAATCCCTTGATTAATTACATAAAGAATTGAATCCAAATTACTTCCATTACTAAATCATTCTTCAATTAATTACCTCCAGTAATTACCATTAATTACTTTACTAATTAATTACACTTCATTAATTACATTAAGTAATTACACTTATCAAATCATCAAGTGATTACCTTAAATTAATTAAACTTAATTAATTAACTTAAACTAATTACATTAAACTCAATTAATTACATTGAGTAATTAATCCCTTAATTACTTCCATTAAGTAATTATGCTTACCCCCATTTCATAAATGATTATTCTTAATTTATTAATCTAATTAATTATTATTAAAATTAATCACATTAGTTAATCATTACATAATATTTAGTTAATTATCTTCAATAACCATTAACAATTCTTTAGTTACTTGTTTTAAGTAATTAAACTTAAATTAATTATTATTAGTTACAAATTAATTAATCCTTAAATAACCATTTTATTAATCACTAATTATTTAATTAATTAAGTGCTTAACTATAACTTAATTAATCTTAATTACTTGTTTAATTAATTTCTAATCATTAATTAAAAATCTTAACTTATCTAATTAATGATCTTATTTTCAAATTAATTAACCTTAATTAATTAACTTAAACCTTAATTAATTAATTCAAACCCTTAATTACTTAATTAATTAATCCAAACAATTAATTAATTAAATTAATTAATTATTCTTTTTAATTACCTTAATAATTTAATGAATCACAAATCATTAAATCTTTATTAACTTTAAGATAAAAACATTTCTTACTTATGATATTATCATTAACAAAGCATTTAAAAACAATTTACTTTCAAATTTACTTTTTAAATTTCATTTTAAAATTAAGATTTAAAGTGAATACAATTTTAACTTTAACAAAGTTTAAAAACAATTTAAAAACCTTTTAAAATCTCATGTTAAAGAAACCTATCTTATAAAAGAATTTTAAAAGAATTTAAACTAAATCCATTTTAAATTTAATTATTTTAAAATACACTTTAAACATTCAAAGTTGTTTAAAACATTTTTAGATTTTAAAAAATTATTTATCTCCAAGCTAAGATTCAAACTAAACTTGAATCCAGATTTAAACTTTGATTTAAAACTTTGTTTAAATCTCTACTTTACATTTTAAAATTCAGTTTTAAATTTAAAAATTGACAGGGTTTAAAACTAGTCACAAAACCACTGGCCCGAGCCACACATCAATTACTTCGAGCACAAACCAACTTAGCTTTGGGCAAACATCCAATTACGCGAGAAAATCTTGAGTACACTACTCCCTACCCAAACCAACATCACAAGACAACAAGCAGTGCACCGTGCACATGCACGGTTATGCCATTCAACTTCGATCATCGCCAATGATCTTCACACATCGGCAATCACCCTTACACCTAAACACGATCATCAGATCGTCGTCCCTAACTCGAAATTGAATTCGAGCTTATAAACCCAAAACTAGAACATCCAGCAAAACCTGGAAACACCTCGTCAACGCATCTTCGACCACCAGAGTTTCTAAAACTCCGGCCATGCCTTCGTCAACCCACCTACCTCCATTTCCCAGAATTTCGTTACACTCAATCATCCAGAGATGTCGTACAAACCAAAATACCCAACCTAGTTAAAACTTTATAGACTTCAAAAATCAACCACCACCTCCACCGTGCTTTGATCAACTTGCAGGCAATTTTGCCCGATCCTCCGATCATTCCTCCATCAACACAAAAGATCCCGACCTCTACGATCAAGCAGATCACCAGAAACAACCAATTTCCCATTCTCTAATCAACCCAGATTTGCGCACTAAAAACTTAACTAAATGATTTGATTCCTATTTTAAAAATCAAATTTTTGATTAATTAATTAGTTTATAAACCTGAACCAATGAATTACAAAGTTTGAATTTCAATCAAACTAATTCTTGCCTATCCCTTTTTGTTTCCAGAGCCATTTTAGATTAAATTTTGGCTAAATTATAATTTTAAATCTTACTTTATAACTAAACAAACAAATTTTGTTTAAAGCTTAAGTTCTAACATCAATTAGTTCAAGAGGATATGAAATTTTTGAATAAAACTTAAGTCCGGAAACTAAAACAGAAAAGCTAAAATACACAGCAGCATGCACACAACTATATACATTCATACACACACACACACACACACACAAAAGCACTCATAAGTATTCACACAACATAGTTATTTCCAGAAAAAATCAAGCAACATATTCATACTTAAATTTTTAAAAGTGATGTTACTCACCGATTTGAGAATGAAGACAGAGCCTCCAATTTTTTTGAAAAAGCCTTTGATACTTTAAAACTGAATTGCCCTTTTGATTTAAAAACTTGAGTGCTTGCTTTTGAAATTTGAAAATTGAGTTATTGTCTCAGATTTGCATGCGATAGGTAAATTACAGATTGCGTTTGAAACTGAATTCTTGGTTTACAGGCTTTAGAAATTGCTTTGAAAATCTTAGATTTGCATAAATGCATAGGTTTTTGAACAGATTGAAGAAAAAAAATGCAGGCTTGTTCTTGGAAATAAGTTTACAGGTTTGGTTTTTGATTTGGAAAGTGTTTACAGTTTTGATCTGAGATTGCTTTATTTTCTTTGTTTAGAAATGAGATGAGAAAAAGAAAAAGAAAATAAAAGATGCATGCTTATATAAACTTAATTTATGATTTATTAAAAAATTAAAGAAAATGATAATAAAACATGACACATGTCCTATATCCTGTTTAACTGTCTAACACTTGTAAAATGAGGCTTAAGATAATAACACTTGCCTTTTTTTAAGTAATTAGTATATATTTTAAATGTTAATAAAGGTTAATGTAAGATTACGCTTAATGAATTAGTTAATAAGTAACTTATTTATATGTATAGATAATTCTAAAAGAAATAAAACCAATTATATTCATAAATAAAAGTTTATAAAAATATTTTAAAATCCAAAACAATTTAAATATCTATCTTTTGAATTTAAAAACTTTAGATTCAAATTCAAATTAAATTCTAAAATCCAAATTAAAATCAAGTTATATATACATATATAACTACTTATTCAATTTAAAAATTACAATTCCATTGTCTTAAAAATCCATTTTTATCTATAAAAATTATACATCATAATTTTTATTTGGAAATAACACATTTATCCAATTTTAAATATTTTGTAAAAGAGATTACACTACGCCATAAATGACCTTCTGCAACACAAAAAAAATGTTGGGTCAGGCCCAAAAAATGTTGCCATAGGTCTATGGCAACACTTTTCGGGTGATGCAATTTTTGCCGTTGCCTTAGACCTCAAAGGCAACATTTTGACTATCTAAGGCAACATAAGTAATATTGTTGCAATAGAACCCTATTTGGGTCTATAGCCACATCCATATGTGTCTGTAGCAACATTCCAAAATGTTGCTATAGATATTAACTTTCTGAATTTGTGGGGCCCACAATGTAGAGCATATTTGATTTTTTAATAGAAATAAATATTTATTTAATAAAATGCCATTGCACAGAATTTGATATTCAAAAAGTAATTTATTTAAATAAATATTTTATTTCAACATTTGAAATAGTACAAATTCCCGACTCCACTATTTTACAATTCAATGATATATAACACTGATATTCACATATACAGATATTCCTCACTACATCACTCAGTTCACTCATTACATATGCAGTTTCAATTTATACAGACAACGACACTGACAAATATATGACGAGCCGAGTGCCGAGCCGAAGGCGAGCCGAGTAGCGGGTCCAGTCTTCAAGCTCAAGCACATTTGATTTGACTCTGTCTTCAAGCTTGTATCCAGCTGTCCAGTCTTCAATACCTGCCACATATAATTCAAAAGCAGTAATCTGGAAAATAATATTTAACTCGAACAGAAAATGAAAATATTTTTGTTATATTATTTGCCTCAGGTATTTGGGTTGTTTCTTTTCATATTTTTTTCTAACAGGGACCAAATATTTGCACGGACAACCTGTGAATGCACAAGTCAGCTGTTCACAAGTGCATAAGCCAAACATGAATGCAACACATGGATACAAGACAGTATGGAAGACAGCAAGCAACAGTTCAGGCAAAAATGCACAAAGGAGAAGCCAAGTGCACAAAGTAGTACTTAACACAGCAAGCAACATAACATGACCAAGAAATGCATGTACATGGATGAACATACATGCATCATAAGGCTTGGTACAAGAAACTACTCAAGTGCAACTACTCAAGTGCAAGTTCATACTCAAGTGCAGCCAGATATGTAGACAAGCCAAAAAAAATGGACACGGCACAAGGTCAAACCCGAGTCATCGACTGGATTCAACTCAGGGCCAAGCAACCAACAAAATAAACAAGAACCAGGTTCAGCAAAATGTAGACAAGCTAGTGCAAGAAACACAGTAGTACACATAGGCAGCCCATCAAGCAAAAACAGTGAATGCATCAGGCATGTACAAGAGAAACATAGGCAGTAATATGATATACAGAGGACTTGGAGCATTAGTTCATGTTAAAGAACAAGGTTAGCATGGTACTAGTTCAGTCCAGACCAAGCAAAACCAACAAAGCTCAACACACATATGTTTGTATATATCGTGGAAACCAAAACTCAATGTTCAGATTAGTCAACAGTTTAATAAAACCAAAGATCACTTTCAAAGTTCTGATTTTCAAAAATGCAGAAGTTTTCAAGTGAAGCAGTTTTCAAGAGGACAGCAGAATACAAATACTTCAAGTTCTGGTTTAACAAATGCAGCAAGGTACAAAGGTATGTGAACAAGTTTAACAAAGGTTCAAGTTCTGGTTTAACAAATGCAGCAGAAGGAGCTAACAAGCTCAGATCAGAAATCAAAAACAAGCTAGTGAACCAAAATCCAACATACCAAATAATATCACATCGCAATTCATCATCGGCAAAGCAAAATCAAGCCAGTGGACCAAAATCCAACATACCAATACATCATCGCAATCCAACATACCAGATTTCTCAAAGTCCAACAGAAAGATTAAACTCGAGATTATAGGAAATAAAGCCTATAAATAAATCCCAATTCATCATCGGCAAAAGTGTGCGAGTGTAACCAAAATTGAGAATAATCAAGTAAACCAGAAGGCAGAAAACATACCAAATAATATCACATCGCACCCGACGACGAAGTCAAAGAATTCGAGCAATCAATCAAGGAGAATGAAGGAGCAAGCTACCAGGAATGTTTCTTACACTAGATTCGATCAATTAGAGCATCAAAGCAACTGGAATCGCGTGCCCTAGTTTTCACAGAGAGGAACGAGAAAGAAAAATCGCGTGCCCTAATTTTCACAGAGAGAGGAATGAGAAAGAAAAGTAAAGCGGGAAATGGAAATTGGTAAGGTGTGGATCGATGGTGTGAATCGACGGTTGAGATTTTGTTTTAAATGGTGGTGTGGATCGCTGAGGTGTAAAAAAAATTTAAATTTTTTTAATTAAAATATATCTATGGCAACACTATATAAAAATGTTGCATCGTGTTACACTTGTTTAGCTAGAGTAACACATTTTTATGGCTAAGGTAACACCAAAAATACAACGTTGCAGTAGGACCAAAATTTTATAGTTGTCGCAACATTTTAGTTAGAAACACCTTGCAAAAATGTTGCAGAAGGTCATCTATGGCGTAGTGTTATCTTAATATTAATAAATTACTTATCTTTTTTAAATGAAATAAAATCTCATATGTTAATTGTATTTTAAACTTCTATATAAAATTTAAAATCATATTTATTAAACAATATATATAATAAACCTTTTATTTAAATTTAAACTTAAGTCAAAAATCTATTTTAAACTATTAAACATTTATCTCAAATATTTTAAAACCATATAGTTATTTATTAAATAGCTTGAAAAGTTTTATATTAAATAAATCAGAATTTCCAAATTACCAAAAATATTAGAATTAGAAAACAATATTTATTTTTTTATTAAATTTCTAATCAAAGCTTACCTATTTACAATATATACAACTATATATATACGTTATAAATAGAAAACATTTTATAAGCTTTTAAAAGATAAAATTCACCAATTAAATATTTATTAAAGGAAGATTATTAAATCAATTCAAATTTATTAATACAGATTATCAAATCAATTTAATCTTTTATACAGATTATTAAATTGATATTGCCCCAAATTCCGAGTCATCACACTATATCACTAATCAGGATCATTCCCTGTTTGCCTAAGAACTAGCATTCGCACATTGACTCCAACGACTCTATCCGACAATCGCTAGCGAACAACTTCAAGGTCAATTGGCGTTCAAAGCCAAGGTTTAGGTCTCAATTTCTAAAGTCATGCATTTAATGATTGGTTCAATTCTTGATCGCTCCGGATCATTAGTTGAAAGCTTTAACTCTCAGATTGTCGGTTAAAATCATAATCTTTTTGGATCACTAGTTGAAAGTTCGATCTCTTTGGATAGCTAGTTGAATCCTGACCTCTCTAGACCGTTAGTTGAATCCATGACCATTCAGGGCTGATAGTTAAGTCCACGATATCTCCAGATCATTAATTCAATCCATGGTCGTTTGGGGCCGATAAGTACATCCATGATCTCTCCGGATCGTTGGTTGAACCCATGGCCATTCAGAGCCAATCGTTACGTCCATGATCTCTCCAGATCATTAATTGAATCCATAGCCATTTGGGGTTGATACGTAAATCCACGATCTCTTCGAATAGTTAATGAAATTGATGGCTGTTCAGAGCCGATAAGTAAATTCATGGTTGTTTATGACCGATAATTAAATATATGGTCACTTTGGACCCTTTCTAACCCAATCCACTCACTCTTCGACGAGAGGATTCAACAACCAAAGCAAACCCATCCGCTTGTGCTTTGACAAGTTTACTTACTTTTCGTACAAGTCCAATCCACTCACTCTCTAGCAAGGAAACTTGTACCTTGCACTCCAGTCCCGTCTCTACAGTCGGGACTTAATGCAATCAATATCATACAAGTTCATCTACTCGCTTTCAAAGAGGAGACTCACACCTTGTAGTCATTGCTCGTTCTCTCCAGATGGAACAACCATGATCAATATTTATCATCACAATTAAGTAGATAAATATAGCATTCATTTAAGGGATTCGAATTCAAACACCAAACACAAATCCAACATTCATGGAGTAAGCTTGCTCTCCTACTCTCTGTTTCTCATATGTAGAGCTATGGGTTTATTTTTGAGTCAATTGGATTGATTGGTGGAGGAGTAAGCTTCCTAATTTCTAGTGCTTAAAGCATTTAATATCAAATGAAGCGTGATCGATCTATGGAGCTTGGGGTAAGCTTTTAGCATCAAAACATGGTATAATGAGGAAATTAGGGTGGTTTTGGGAAGATCCTATGGATCAGTACTGATCCATATTCATGGATCGGCTTCAATCCATCAGATTGATGGATCGAGTCTCGGAACTTTAGGAGTACCTAGTTTTTGTCTCGAGATCTTGGTTATGCTTAGTTTTTAGACTTTACGGCTATCACTTCGAATCTTCTACCTCGATAGCTTTCAAGTTTGACTCGTCAAGTTCGCCCGTATACTGCTTGGTAAAAGGACTGGATAATAATAGCTGTTATAACAACCCTTCTTTCCACGCCATATAAACAAAATAAATTTAATTTAAATAAAATAGTTGAATTTGATTTTTTATGATTATTATTTTGAAAATAAATTTTTAGTCAATTTAATTTTTTTCTATAAAAGATTTTGATTAAATAACTTAAATTAAATTTATAAATTCTTTTCGGATAATTAATAAAATTAAATAATTTGTTTTATTGAATACAAAATATTTTTATAAGTGCAAATAATTGTTCTGTGATTAAAATAGTGGTAAACTAATAAGCAAGCATCGAATTAAATGAAGTAGAGTGGTTATCGAAATATATATTCAATATATTAAAGTGTAAATTAATTTGAATAAACTAAAGTTTATTTACAAATAAATATCAAGAATTAAAAATTAAGTTTGAATGAAAAGTAAAACTAAATTGAATTGAATTAAATGAAGGCCCAAAATTATTTTAATCGGGCTCTAGCCCATTTTATTTTTGGTTCTAGAATCCTCATTCACCCTCAATCCCAAAACCTAAACCAACAAATCCTCTTCAGCCCGTTTCCTTGTAGTTTGCCGTAATGCCTCAAATTGTGTCTTTGATAAAAAAATCGTGTGATGAGGGCTTTACGATTGCCGCGACCTGAACGGATATGAGGAGAAACACATTAGAATGACGTGGCAGCGTGCGTTGATAAGGAAGGGGAACGACATTGGGTCATGCATGGGAGATGGAGAGGCACTAGATGAGGCTGGGGCAGATGACAGATTCAGTATTGAGGCATGATAGCGCATGCACGATCTGGAGGATGGTGTTGCATCATAGGAGATGTGCGACTTGGATGTGCACGCTTATTAGTAGCATGGACGTGGTTCAGGTGCAGAGGTTCAGGTAGATGGGTTAGACTAGTGAACCTTATGTTTGGAATTTCTGACGTCGTTCTAGGTGAGTTATCTGTTTAACTCACAACTATCATCTATATGTTCGTTTCCTCTATTTTTATTGATTGTTTGACAATGAATTTTTGGTTAAATTGGATCGATTTGGTTGAATTTATGTTTTAATTTCTTGATTAATCGTTGTTGCAATAGAAATTGGTTAATTGTTGAGTATATACATTTTATATTATTTGTATAATAAGCAATTTTTTTCAAATAATCGGAACGATACTTGAAATTGATGGGTAGGGGATAGTGAATTAAAGTTGTAAGCATTGAATGAAAGAAAATATTTGGAATATAAGTTATGATTTAATATTGAAAATTTTATTAGTAACAGAAAATATAAAAGTGATGATTTGCGGTATTTGATTAAATAACTAAATTTTTAAGTATTTACATTTTTATTTAATTATTGTTGGTTATAAAAAAATATTTAAATGATTTTATAAAATTGTATTTAAATTTTATATTTAAAAATGATTTAATAATTCTATTTGAATTAAGTAAATTTGAAAGTTTGTAAATAATATTTTAAAGTAATAGCAAGTTAAATGCGATTTAATGATTGAATAGAGATTATCATTCATGGAATTTATTATTAAGTAAAATTTTGGAAGTAATATATTATTGTAATTGACTATTTTTGTATAGAAAGGAAATGAATTATTTTGAAGGGAAATTTTAGGAATTTGTATGTGTAAACAAATCATATGAATTAATGTAATAGTATTGAATATTTAGAAAAGTATTATATAAGATATAAATTTGATTTGATGAACTACTTTCAATAATAATAGTTTTAAACGATTTGAAATAAAAATGCGTATGTTAAACACATTAGTTTTGGGACATTAAATTATGGCTTTGAGAAATTATTTCAAATTAAGAAATCCTTACTTGGAAATGAGATTATTTAAATATGTTGTTTAAAAGAAATCATTTAAAAAGTCTTTGGGAATACAAACATACATATGCATACATATATATACGTACATATACATACATATACATACATATATATACATATAAGAATTTGAATTAAGCTATTACAAAAAGTGTAAATTTTAAGCGATTTGGAATTGAATTGTAATCTATAGATTTCCTTGTAATTAAATAAGAGGTTAGTGAATATTTATTTGAAATTGTAAATGGATTTTTGAAGGAAGAATGAGAATTTTACAATTTGGTCTTCTTTAAATTGAATATTGATATTTGAATTTTTTTGATGATTTTGGAAAAAAATGTTTTTAAAACCCCTTCCAAATCAATAAATAACAGAATTGAATGTTTTAACTGGTTTATATTTCTATGTAACAAGGAATTAGAATAAACAGGGTTATAGTATCGTTTAGGATAAGGCATTTGGAAATATTTTTTTGGTTATTATTTGGACTTGTTATATGGGATAATTAAGAGATAATGGGTGAAATTTGCGAGCGTTGAGTAAAGGGGTGAATAATACCAGGTGGTATAGGACGCTTGAGCTAATATTTGTTCAATTACTTTCTATAAGTAGATGTCACTCTGACATGGTTGAGTATACAGGGTATTATAATTTTTAGTGATGCGTACTGAGAGTATGCAGGCCGAGAACCATAAGAGTGTCTACTTATTGTGTGTACTTCTATTATGCATTGGAGAGTAAACCAAATTGGCTAGTATCTATCCTAGCGGCCTAATTTTAGGGTCGCTTCCTGATTCCGTGACACATGTCGATGTATATGGCTAAGAGCTACCACCTTTGTGATACATAGGCCAGTAATATGTTACCATCATGGGCACTTGCTGGGTTGTGATCAGTGCATAGCGTAGTCTTGCACTTGATGGATATTGAGTCAGGATGGTAGTCGATGTAACTAAAACTGTAGAAGTAGCTGAGAGCGTGTGAGGGAGGCTCCTGGAGCAGGCTGAGAGTTGTCAGTCTCCCATCTGGTTATTATTGATGGGATAGCTCGAGATGGTATAACCACCTACTTATTCACCTATACGAGATTATTGTGTTATTAGTTGAGAACCAAGCTACAACTTAGAGTTGTTCTGATTATTTTTCGATACTGATACCGAATAGATATTTATTGACAGCGCATAGGACCGAGAATCACAATGATTATCCACGATACTGAGAGTTGAGTGGACTAGTAGAGTCTGAGAGACCCTATGATTATTTCAATGGCTAAGAGTGAAGTTGATTACTATGAGGTTGAAGGCCTAAGTGATGGTTATGTGGTTATTGACCCCTTGGATTATTTATGAAACCGAGTCTTTACAATTATGTATCCCGGTACACATTAATTATACAACTATCGAGGATCACTAGATATGCTAAGAACATAGAGTTAGACCCGGTACCTATTCTTATATGATTATCTGAGTGATGACCTAGCTACCGAGGGTATGCCATATTAATATTTAATGTTTGTTTAATTTGGGCGATTGTTATGAATATTAATTTATTAAGAGAGACAGACATCGGGTATGTCTGCATTACGATTATCTAAGAGATAATCAAAGGCATTACTCAGAACATGTCCTTTTGTATTGTTGATGAGTTTTGTAAATGACTACTGTTAGATTATATTTTTATCACCTGATTGATTTTATGCTCATTTGGTGTGATGATTGACTTTTCTTGAATTAGTTCATCTTTTATGTGCATGGTCTTGAAATATATTGACGTTTGGGATATGCATAAACAACTTATGTTGCACTTGTTTATACCATGCCAGATATTTATTTATATTAACATCTACATTCTAGAAACAGTCTGACTAATGTGTTATATATACAATACTCCAGTCAGTCTGAGATATTTCATGTTCAGGGATAGATAGCCAGTATGTAGATGTTGTGTAAATATGGTGATAATATATTTGTGTGTCATAAGTATATTTGTAGCTGCATGTATTTACGAGCGATTGAGATGTATGCATTGGACATGTTATGTATATTTTTGATATTAGTGGGTATTTGACTATATTTGTAGACGCACTTGGACTCATGTATATTTATTATTATAGTTATTGCTATATGGATGAATTTGTGATTTGTTTTACTTTATGTTTTGTTTTATCTTGGGGGCAAACATGTTTATTGCTTTGTGCCGTTAATCTGTATATATGCGTGAGTTGTTTATGATTTTTGAGATACATGCCAGTGTTAGTCCAGTGTAATATTCAAATAAGTACCTTATATAGCCTAATTTTCCATATTATCTAATAGTATTACCCAGTAATACTCTTATTAGTATAGGTATAGAGGTAGGATGTTATATCTATCTAAACCATAAACTCAGCCTACACAAATGAGCATCCATGTGTTGAATGTAAATAATAAATACATGGGTTATGCATAAAGCCTAGTGTAAATAATACTTTACCCTAAACAATAAATCATATACTGATGCCACATAGCTAAAGCATAAAATGGGTTTCCCCTCACTACACCAATCATCGTCGATTACATCATACTATGTAATAACATCATATCATGAATAAACATAAATTATGGATTCATTATATGTATAGGGTTTCCTTTACCCAACTTCGATTAATTTTCATAATCAATTCACTCTAGTCACCACTTAGGCATACTCTCACTAGTCTGATCAATATACTAGACACTTAAGATTTCCACTTAGGAGTTTTATCTTATTTTCTCTCAATTTTATCATGAAAAGATAGTTAGGTTGCGACGGAAGCCACACACTATTTTTCATCATTTACTATGTTGTGTTTAGGCAAACGGTTGCCACAGTAGCCTTATATCAACAATCATCATTTATATCATATTTATAAACAAACGTTTGCCACATGGGTTGTAATAACCCAAAATTTAAGATATAATAACTAGTTAATAAATTAATTAAATAAAAAAATAAGTTTGTGAAATTGTCAAAATCAAGCTATAGAAGTTGCATTATTGTGTTCGTGGTGATTTTCTGATCAATTTCCATATATGTTGAAATCCGAGTCGGTATGAAGAAGATATGAAATAAACAAGAAATCAACAAAACAAAAAAAAGGCTAGGTCGACCCAAGCCCATGGCCAGGTCGACCCTAGGGTCAACCTCCAAAGCCTTAGGTCGACCTATAGGTCGACGTATACGTTGACCCACCTTTGTTTTTAGACGTAGGTTTGTCCATGTTTAAGAAATGACGTGTTTTGCAATTTTTCTTTAATCCTGTGCGTTCATGCTCCGATCCAACGGTTCCTAGTGAGCCTATGACATGGTTGCACCAGATTTAATCTTCAAATCCAATGGTTCAAGATCCCTAAGTGACACTATAAATAGAACCCTAGGCTTAGCTGTTTTTCTCATTCATATTTTCTCCTATTTGGATTCATCGCCAGAGACTAGATTCTAAATAGAAATCTTTCGAAGGAGGAAATATTTTTAATAAAAATATTCTATGCTCTAGGAGTGGATCAAGGAAGACCAAGGACTAGAGCTATGGACAATAGGTGAGTGTTTTGTAATTATTTTAGATTTTTTAAGTAATTTAAAATAATATGGTTCCAATAGTAGTTGTTTTCTGCAATTTTAAGACAGTTTTTATATAAGTTATTTACAGTTAGTTTTGAAGAAAATTTCCGAAGTTCTTTCCGGTCTATTTTATTCAGCTACTTTTATTTAGCAATTTTATTTAATTATTTACAGTTATTTACATTTATTTACATCTGTTTTATGTTATAATTTAGCCTATAAATGTTAGTTTCATTTTATTCCATTTTACACAAATACAGTATAAGATATTAAAAAAGAAAAGAATTCACTAATATGGATTAAAATAGAATGACACTAAATTTATAGAAATCAGATGTAAAATAAGAAAAATGAAATAAAATAGAGAAAGACTGAAAAAGGCAAATTTAAGATATTTGCAAGTATGATTATAACTAGTAGTTATAACTAAAAGGAGAAAATAGAAGAATAACCGTTGTAAGAACAATTATAACAAGGTTATAATTAGAAAGAAAGAAATAACATAAGAGGCTTACTTTAAAGCTTTGGTCTTGGATTAAGTTGACTAGAAAATATAGCAGAACTGTAGATGCTTATTTTAAAACTTAGAACTTGATTAAGTAAATAAGCAAACATAGAAGTAGGGCCCACACCGGCACTATTCCCTTTCAGGTCTAGGACTGATGGTCTCACACATAAATGAGGCTAGGATACACTTATGTTGATTAGGGTAAATAAGTGACCAATAGATAGAGGCTCAAATCCCGGGATTTGGGCAAGGGGCGCAAAGCTAGAAGATTTGTTTGTTAGGACCAGTACTTGCAGCATTCCATTTCAGGACAAAGGCTGATGGTCTCACACGTTGTGAGGCTGGGAACGCTAATGCTGATTAGGGTAAATAAAGGGTCAAATAGGGGGTGATAGTTATTGTGTACCGACGATGAACAAGCGTGCGGAATCGATTAAGTTAAATGATTCGCTATTGCATCCTAAACACTAAAGATGTGTCTTTTGCTATAACCAACAGGATTGGGTCACAGTGGCATACCATGTAGGATCTAGATTAACCCTAGAGGGGGGGGGGGAGGGTGAATAGGGTTATAGCAAATTTTCTCGATTTAAACACAGAAACAAACTGCAGAAATAAATATGCTGAAAAGTAAATCACACACAAAATTTACCCAGCTTCGGTAACCCCTGCCTACTGCTGCATTCCCAGATTTCTATTAGAATTAAACAGTCTCCCGCTTACAAACACTCTAACAGACTCGCAAACCCTGCTCCCGCTTACAAACACTCTAATAGACTCGCACCCACTGCTCCCGCCTATAGAGTTTTGCAAACTCGCAAACCCTTGCTCCCGCCTATAGAGTTTTGCAAACTCGCACACCCTGCTCACCGAACTAATTCTAACTAGACAATCTGACACTACCTACAACCTAGGTGTTGATTTACCAAGATTTGATTCGAAAAGTACAAAAAAAAAAACAAGAGCAAAAATGATTAAAACTTGATTTTAAAGATAAACCCTTATTTGAAAAATTAAACCCTAAAAAAAACTAAACCCTAATTAAAACAAACTAAACCCCTTTAATAAAAACATGGCCGGCCCAATGTTTATTTCTCTAGCCCGTTCTTTTCTCTGGCTTGTGAAAAAATGGCGGCTTTGTTAATCTTCGTTCGTCCAAATTAGGGCTTTGTTCCCTTGCAAAAATTTGGGCTTTCGATTCTCTGGTTTGTGTTGCGCTTGCTCGCGGCTTCTCTGATGATCAATCCTCTGTCCTGTGTTGCTCTTGCTCGCGGCTTCTCTGATGATCAATTTTCTGGTTGCTTTTGCTTGCGCTCGTTCGCAGCTGCTCCTTTGATCGAGTTCACTGTTGTTTCGGTATGTAATTTCCCTATTTGTGCTTTTATGATTTCTCGTATTCGAACACGATGCTGATGATGAATTTGGGGTTTGTTATTTATATGAATTCGAGACACTTGAATTTGCTCGTATCAATTCGATACTTTCCTAATTTTCTGATTGCCTGATGCGCACGGCTTTCCTGATATGTTTTCAACTTGATGCGCACGGCCTTGATTTTGTAGCGTTCGATTTTCCCTTGTTTGTTACGACAGAAGCTTTCCTTTTTTACTTTGCTTTGACTTTTTCAAAGACATATATTTTCGTTGAATTCTGACTTCGGCTTTACTGTGTATTACTTCGTGACTGCCACGGCTTCGGCCATCGTTGTGTTCATCCCTGTGAGCTTCGTCTCTGGCCATTGCTCATATGAATTGATTCGTATTTGATATGCTGGCTTGTACTTGATATTGTTGACTTGAGTTACTTTGATTATCATGTAGCTCACTGTCTTTGTTCCTGTGCATATATGTATATGCCTCTGTTTGACTTTGGTTATGTGACAGTTTGCTGTGTTCAATTATATTGCATTTGCCTGAGTCACTTGTATCCATTCTCGGCCAGGCTTGAGTTTGCATTGGTTTCACTGGAGCATTCTCACTTTGGTTTCATGATGTACTTGCTGCCTGGATTGTGTACATTTGTGTACTTGATTCAGTAGTTTGCTTCATTTTGACTTCGAACTGAACTTGGTTTTGCTTCAAGATGTACTTGATTCTGCTGCTTTGTATAAGTTCTTGGTCATTGTTTTTGGTCTGCACTTGCATACTTGCATTTGAGTTGTTGCTCCCTGTACTTGTAGTTGTGTAGTTGCACTGCACTGTTGCCTTGAGTAGATGTTGACTGCATCACCATACATACTCTCTGTTTTGATTTGCATTGGTGCATTTTCCATATTTTGTGCTCGAGCTTTGTGATATTCATTTGGGTTTGTTGTTGGTCTTCATGTGTATCTGGTCATGCTTTTCCATTGTAGCTTGGATTTTGAACTGCTTCAATATGTTGCATACTGATGTTGCATTCATGTACACTGCTATGTTCATTTCTCTGCCTGTCTTTATGTTCTGGTCATCGCTTGAGTTGTTTACTTGATTACTTGAGCTTCTGAATTTTCATTCACTTGAGCATATTGAAGTTGCTGTCTACATGTTGCACTGATTTTCATTGTTGTTGTTATCTTGTACAACTTGTATCACTGTAGTCTTGTTTACTTGTGGTCTTCATTCTGGTTGGCACTTGCATGCATTGCTGGTTGCTTTGGGATTGAACTTGAGCTTTGTACATCCACTTCAATGCTGAGTTATTTGACTTGTGTTTCTCACCATGTTCAAGTGTGTCTGGTCTTTGCATCCATTCATGTTGATTTTTGAAATTTCACTTGAGTTGAATCCAGTTTCAAAAACTCGGGTTTGACCTTGTGCTCGTGTCGTGATTTTAAATATATTGCATGTGAGTTAAACCCGGCTTTTCATTTGGGTTTGACCTGTGCTCACCTGTCCCTGTAGAGAATACAAGTGTATATCGATGTGCATGGCCATATGGCATGTACAGTGATACACTGTGCATGTCATATTGTTCGTATATGATGAATTCAATGTGAATGATGACGAACAACCCAAATAACTGAGGCAAATCATATTTTCAAAAATCATATTTCATTTTATATTGCAAAACTATTTCTTTTTCAATTTTACTGCGTTAGTGAATATTTTTGCAGATTTCTCAGATGCTGGATTCTAACTGCAATGAAGTCGAAGATAAACTACGAGTGTGAGTGATATTTAGTGAGGAATTTATGTAAACTGAATTGTGATGTATTGTAAACAAAATTGTATATGTATAGTGAGAGCTTGAATTTGCACTATTCAAAAATGTAATAAATATTTGTTTGAATAAAATTTCTGTTTGAATTCAAATTCTGTGTAAATTATTTTATTCAATAAATATTTATTTAATCTATGAAAAACAAAATAGTACATTACCAAATACATTTAAATGAATATATATGTTTATTATCATCAAACAAAAACATATAAGCGCATATTCAACAATCTCCCCCTTTTGATGATAACAAACATATATTTAAGATTTTGACTGTGTTAAATGTATTTGATCAATGATATACACTAATTGCTCCCCCTATTTAAATTATTCCTCTCTACATGATGCCCCCCCTACATATATGCATACAAATAGAAATATACAAATGAGCCTGGATGCAAATGGAAAATTATTTGACCTTTGCTTGATTTTATTTGACAAAATCTTAACTTTTCTCTCCCCCTTTTGTTATCAGCAAAAGAATAATAGTGTTAGATAAAAATAGAGATAAAGTGATCAATATTAATCCAACATTAAAACTCAATTTGAATATAAATATTAAACTTCAATAAAAATCAAACAAAAATCATAACTACCCTTGTTAGGCGCATATTCCACTTTTAGAAAGAATGGAAATGATGTTCTAATATAAAATCATACAATTGTATCAACTTGTGGTACATTTATATCAGGAATATGAATATCTACTAATCATGCATAACCGATAGGACTTTTAAATGAGATTAGTAGTATTCCAATTTAATTTTAAGAAATGAAATCAAGTATCTTCTAACCACGCATGACCGTGAGGACTTTTAAATGGGATTAGAATCAACTTGTCTATTTAATCAATTAATTTTGATATGCATTCCATACATGCATAACCGTGAGGACTTTTAAATGAGCATGGAAGCACATAATCAAAAATCCAAGTAATTCACCCATGCATAACCGTGAGGACTTTTAAATGAGAGTGAATACTTTGGATATTTATTTATTTTTAAAAAAATGTGAAATGAAAAACAAATGATCCCTGATTATAGTACCACATATCGACAAACTATATTGAATTTTTGAAAAACAATGGTCGATAGAAATATGATAGATATAGAAATGGTCATGGAATCTTTACCCAACAAAAAGTTTTATAACTCTTGTTTGAATTCTGAAAGAAATTTTCCAAATATACTGTCTTGAGTAATGTATGTTAAATATCAACATTTATCACTTTTCAATCACTATTTATCTTTTTGATAATTAGTAGGGAGTCGGATTAGTCAAAATTTGTCATTCAAAATCAAATAAAAATAACTAATCTGAAAATATGGTCAAAAAATGATTTTCTCGAAGGGGTTATATGAAAAAAAATTCTGCTATTTGAAAATTATCTGTAATGAAAGATATGCAGATATTTTCTTTGAAAAACGATGTAGTAACTAAATATCTCAAAAATCACGTTCAACTAGTAATTTTCCTATCAACTAGATTACCAGTATAATCTGCATCTGAATTTCTTTTTCACTTAAAATTATCATTAATTGAATTTGATTGGCCAGACCATGAAGTATGCAACAAAATATCTCAAAATCAAATTTAACAGCTTTTCAAATGACATTCTCTTGAATTTGAAATGAAGTCGTGTAAATAATCAGAAACTGTGAATATAGAGTTAGCCGAATTATAACCAAATGCATTATCATCCAACAAAATCTCAATATTGGCTGATTTCATTCAGAATACGGTGCAGATTATCACACTTAATTTATTGATCAAATATACCTTCATCTGTTTTACCTTTACGATAATTTTTCATGGTTGCCCATTGTGATTCTGTCACCTTTGTATTAGGCTAAGGAACTTTGCTTTGTTGCCCGTTGTGTTTCTGGAGCAACCAAAATCCAGCGAACACTGTTGTTGTTCCTTAGCCCGCCACCATACCTACGCGATGAAAGATTTTTGTGACCTATTTGTTTTTATAGGTCCATGATTGTTAGTGGCTGAAGCATTGTGAATAAACAAACCCTTTGGAACCCAAACTTGTTTTGTCATTTCATTCTTGTTCCAATAGACATGAAATTTGTTTGTAGAATTCTTAGGAACCCAAACTTGTATAAATTTTGTGTTCTTGTTCCTATGACTACAATTTTCAACACGATGTCCAATTATTTCACATCTAGCAAAGACACTCTTACCTTTTGTATTACCATCAACTTGTGTTTTCCCAAAACCTAGTCCTTTTCTGTTGTTAGCAAAAATTTGATTTCCCAATAACATGTTGAACGATTTTTCTCCTCTTGAAAAGTTATTCAAAGATTTTTCAAGATTTTGGACTTTGGTTTTTAGTGTTGTGTTTTCAGTGACAAGTGAGGTGCATCTATTTATAAAATCCTTTTTCCTAGTGTCAACGATTTCCTTAAGACTCAAGTTTTCTTTTTCAAGATTCTCAGAGCTATTCTTAAGTCTTGATAATTCTGAATCTAAAATTTTACATTTTTTACATTCTAGGTTTTGAATATTTTCAAGTTCAGTTTCTAACCTAAAATTTTCACGAGCAAGTTCTGTCCTATCAGATTTCAGTTTTTCAATTTTAGATTCAAGAGTATCAACTACTTTAGTAAGATCAAGACACATAAAAACAAGTTCTTTATAAGAATAGTCACCTACCTCACTAGATTCCTCTGAGCTTGCTTCTGAATCTGATTTTTCCATAAGACACAAGTTAGCCTCCTCTGAGCTACTATTCGAAACTTCCTCTCCTTCTTCATTATCCCAAGTCGCTGCAAATACCTTCTTCTTCTTTTTCTTTCCTTTATTGTTTTTGAGAAGTGGGCATTGTTGTTTGAAGTGGCCAGGCTTGTTGCAGTTAAAACACGTCGATTCATTATCGAAATTGTCAGAATCTTTTGACCTATTACCATTCGTTTTCTTCTTGCGTGGCTTGAATCTTGACCATTTTCTAAGATTATTGACAGCCATTGCAATCTCTTCAATTGGATCTTCTTCTTCTCCATCGCTCTCTTCTTTGCTCTTTAAGGCAATCGTCTTCTTCTTTGGTTCGGAGTTGTTGCGTTCCTCCTTTTCTTTTAGCTCAAGCTCATATGTCATCAAGTTGCCAATCAACTCCTCCATGCTTAGTTTACTCAGATCTTTCGATTCTTGTATTGCCGTGACTTTTGCCTTAAAGCTCATCGGTAAGACTTGTAGTACCTTCCTCACGAGCTCTACCGCAGTGAATATCTTCCCAAGCGCTCTAGCATTGTACACCAAAGTTGAAAAGCGTCCAAACATGTCCTTTATGCTCTCGCCTTTGTCCATCACAAAGTTCTCGTATTCATTGCTGAATAAGGCTAGACGGGACTCCTTGACTTGAGAAGTTCCTTCATGTGTCACCTCCAAGGTATGTCAAATTTCCTATGCAGTTTTACAATGAGAAATTCTATTAAATTCATTCTTATCAAGAGCACAGATCAAAGCATTCATGGCTTTAGCATTTAGAGTTTTTAATCTCTTATCATTAGCATCCCACCTATCCTTAGGTTTAGGAATCTCAGTATCACCAACGGTTATAGTGGGAGATTTATAGCCAGTTTCAATAATATCCCAAACATCATAATCAACAGAACTAAGATAAATACCCATCCTAACTTTCCAATAAGCATAATCATTCCCGTTAAACATGGGCGGCCTAACAATAGATTGCCCCTCAGAAAAAGCATTATTTGGTGGATTCATGACTCTAGAGTTAAAGAAAAATACCTTGCTCTGATACCACTTGTAGGATCTAGATTAACCCTGGGGGGGGGGGGGTGAATAGGGTTATACAAATTTTCTCGATTTAAACACAGAAACAAACTGCAGAAATAAATATGCTGAAAAGTAAATCACACACAAAATTTACCCAGCTTCGGCAACCTCTGCCTACTGCTGCATTCCCAGATTTATATTAGAATTAAACAGTCTCCCGCTTACAAACACTCTAACAGACTCGCAAACCCTGCTCCTGCTTACAAACACTCTAATAGACTCGCACCCCCTGCTCCCGCCTATAGAGTTTTGCAAACTCACAAACCCTTGCTTCCGCCTATAGAGTTTTGCAAACTCGCACACCCTGCTCACTGAACTAATTCTAACTAGACAATCTGACACTACCTACAACCTAGGTGGTGATTTACCAAGACTTGATTCAAAAAGTACAAAAAAAAACAAGAGCAAAAGTGATTAAAACTTGATTTTAAAGCTAAACCCTTATTTGACAAATTAAACCCTAAAAAAAAAACTAAACCCTAATTAAAACAAACTAAACCCCTTTAATAAAAACAAGGCCGGCCCAATGTTTATTTCTCTAGCCCGTTCTTTTCTCTGTCTTGTGAAAAAATGGCGGCTTTGTTAATCTTCGTTCGTCCAAATTAGGGCTTTGTTCCCTTGCAAAAATTTGGGCTTTCGCTTCTCTGGTTTGTGTTGCGCTTGCTCGCGGCTTCTCTGATGATCAATCCTCTGTTCTGTGTTGCTCTTGCTCGCGGCTTCTCTGATGATCAATTTTCTGGTTGCTTTTGCTTGCGCTCGTTCGCAGCTGCTCCTTTGATCGAGTTCACTGTTGTTTCGGTATGTAATTTCCCTATTCGTGCTTTTATGATTTCTCGTATTCGAACTCGATGCTGATGATGAATTTGGGGTTTGATATTTATATGAATTCGAGACACTTGAATTTGCTCGTATCAATTCGATACTTTCCTAATTTTCTGATTGCCTGATGCGCACGGCTTTCTTGATATGTTTTCAACTTGATGCGCACGGCCTTGATTTTGTAGCGTTTGATTTTCCCTTGTTTGATACGGTAGAAACTTTCATTTTTTACTTTTCTTTGACTTTTTCAAAGACGTATATTTTCGTTGAATTCTGACTTCGGCTTTACTGTGTATTACTTCGTGACTGCCATGGCTTCGGCCATCATTGTGTTCATCCCTGTGAGCTTTGTTTCTGGCCATTCCTCATATGAATTGATTCATATTTGATATGCTGGCTTGTACTTGATATTGTTGACTTGAGTTACTTTGATTATCATGTAGCTCACTGTCTTTGTTCCTGTGCACATATATATATGCCTCTGTTTGACTTTGGTTATGTGACAGTTTGCTGTTTCAATTATATTGCATTTGCCTGAGTCACTTGTATCCATTCTCGGCCAGGCTTGAGTTTTGCATTGGTTTCACTGGTGCATTCTCACTTTGGTTTCATGATGTACTTGCTGCCTGGATTGTGTACATTTGTGTACTTGATTCAGTAGTTTGCTTCATTTTGACTTCGAACCGAACTTGGTTTTGCTTCAAGATGTACTTGATTCTGCTGCTTTGTATAAGTTCTTGGTCATTGTTTTTGGTTTGCACTTGCATACTTGCATTTGAGTTGTTGCTCCCTGTACTTGTAGTTGTGTAGTTGCACTGCACTGTTGCCTTGAGTAGATGTTGACTGCATCACCATATATACTCTCTGTTTTGATTTGCATTGGTGCAGTTTCCATATTTTGTGCTCGAGCTTTGTGATATTCATTTGGGTTTGTTGTTGGTCTTCATGTGTATCTGGTCATGCTTTTCCATTGTAGCTTGGATATTGAACTGCTTCAATATGTTGCATACTGATGTTGCATTCATGTACACTGCTATGTTCATTTCTCTGCCTCTCTTTGTGTTCTGGTCATTGCTTGAGTTGTTTACTTGATTACTTGAGCTTCTGAATTTTCATTCACTTGAGCATATTGAAGTTGTTGTCTACATGTTGCACTGATTTTCATTGTTGTTGTTATCTTGTACAACTTGTATCACTGTAGTCTTGTTTACTTGTGATCTTCATTCTGATTGGCACTTGCATGCATTGCTGGTTGCTTTGGGATTGAACTTGAGCTTTGTACATCCACTTCAATGCTGAGTTATTTGACTTGTGTTTCTCACCATGTTCAAGTGTGTCTGATCTTTGCATCCATTCATGTTGATTTTTGAAATTTCACTTGAGTTGAATCCAGTTTCAAAATCTCGGGTTTGACCTTGTGCTCGTGTCGTGATTTTAAATATATTGCACGTGAGTTGAACCCGGCTTTTCATTTGGGTTTGACCTATGCTCACCTGTCCCTGTAGAGAATACAAATGTATATCGATGTGCACGGCCTTGTGGCATGTACAGTGATACACTGTGCATGTCACATTGTTCGTGTATGATGAATTCAAATGTGAATGATGATGAACAACCCAAATAACTGAGGCAAATCATATTTTCAAAAATCATATTTCATTTTATATTGCAAAAATATTTCTTTTTCAATTTTACTGCGTTAGTGAATATTTTTGCAGATTTCTCATATGCTGGATTCTAACTGGAATGAATTCGAAGATAACTACGAGTGTGAGTGATATGTAGTGAGGAATTTATGTAAACTGAATTGTGATGTATTGTAAACAAAATTGTATATGTATAGTGAGAGCTTGAATTTGTACTATTCAAAAATGTAATAAATATTTGTTTGAATAAAATTTCTGTTTGAATTCAAATTCCGTGTAAATTATTTTATTCAACAAATATTTATTTAATCTATGAAAAACAAAATAGTACATTACCAAATACATTTAAATGAATATATATATATATATGTTTATTATCATCAAACAAAAACATATAAGCGCATATTCAACATACCAAAGATATAAGGCCGATTAACGAGTAGAATTAGGACTTCATCCTAATCAAATTAACAACTAAAATTGGATTAAGTTTTCAGCCTAATCACAGCAGTTAAAGACAAGTACAAACAATCAAAGCAAACAAAATCAGAAATAATATTTTACCCCAGTTTTTATCTTTTCAGTATTCCTTTTCAAGCTAGAACTATTGCTTAGTCTATTACCTTAGTCTTTCTTAGAAATGCTAGTAGTTACTTTCACTCACTAGACTTATAGTCTGACCCACTCCTCTGTTTCCTTCTTTTCCTCCGATAGGACATTAGAGTTGAGTTGATTCAGGTTGCTTGAAGATTCATTCTCGAAGATTTCTCATTTCAGATGTATTCTTCAGCTCTTCATCTTTTTCATCTGGCTTATGATGGACTTGCACTTGTGAGAGGGATTACGATTATTACTGTTACTTTTGTACTTTGATTTTTTGAGACTGAGATGTATTTTCGTTAGACATGAGATATTTTGAGTCTCTGAGATATGTTATGTATTTATTGATGAAGTTTAATTTTGAATGATAAGTTATTATTTAAATGTTTCAACTGTTTTTACTTATTTGTCTTGCGAATCTTAGTCTCTGTGATGCTTTAGCTATACTTATAACGCATCATATCCTTTGGTGTGCCTTTTTTGGGTATACTAGGGGTGTGAGGTGGTTCACTTGGTATCAGAACCTAAACTTGTAGGATTTCTAAAAACTTGTTTTAAAAGTAAAGTATTTTTCAAAAGTAACATATCTTCAAACAAAAAGTGTTTTTCAAAGAAATTCTTATTCTAGAAATGGGTTTTAAGTTTAAGAGAGTTTTTATAAAAATCCCCTCAAATTCTAGTTCAATCTTTTTTCGATTCTTTCGAGCCTAAATTTACTTTTTCCTTGCATAGTATGGTACATGCCCCAAATCTTCTAGAGGGTGTCCAAGTTCCTAGTTATTTTCGTAGATACCTCCAAGCTACGGCACCAGAGGTGCAAGGGCAAGTGCCCCATGCAACACTTGCGGGTGGAGATCCTGTCAATCCACCTGCAGTAGCTAATTTTTCTAGGCTATGCAAAGACTTCGCTAATCTAGGAGGCAGGACATTTTCTGACATGGAGGATTTCATAGAGGCATGAGCTTTGTTGAGGAATACAGAGCAGATATTCAGGCTGTTAGGATTGGAGGGCCGCCTGTGAGTACAGCTTGCATCTTGGTAGTTGAAGGGAGAAGCTTCTTACAGGTGGGAGATAATAGATATGGAGGGTAGAGACATTGGTTAGTTTCGATTTGAGAAAGGTTTAAGAGAAAGTTCTTGTCCCAAGCCGAGGAAAGCATGTAGTTGGAGAAGTTCATTAGTTTGAAGCAAGGAAGTCTTTCAGTGAAAGAGTATATAAATCAATTTAATGAATTGTCGTGGTTTGAGATGGAGCTTGTTAATACACCGCATAAGAAGGCCACCAAGTTTGCTACGGGCTTGAATCAGCCCCTCCAAGGGTTGGCATTGACACATGTACCTATAGAAGCGACGTATGAGTCACTTGTGGAGATGGCTCTCATGTAAGATGTAGCTAAGGAAGAAGAGATCAAGGAGATTCTTAAATCAGAAAACTCTAAGAAGTAGTGGTGGAAGAATAAGAAGGATGAGGACAAGAAGAAAGGAGGAGGACCTCAAAAGGGATAAATCAAGAAAGGCGAGAATGTCATAGTTGTGGATTGGCTGAGCATTTCACAAAGGATTGTAAGAAGACATGATGAAGGGGAGGTGTTACAACTGTAGGCAGCTTGGATATCTTAGTAGAGCTTGTCCTCAGAGAGCAGGGTAGAGAGCAGGCGCACCTATGGTGCAAGTACAGGCTTTGAATGCAGCACCTTCTAGTGGACCGAACCGAGGTAGGAAAGTCTCTATAAAAGGTTTGATCTCTATCTCAGATTTTCCTAATCGGACTCTTTTTGACTCCGGAGCATCGCATTCTTTCATTTCTAGTTCCTTGGTTGATTGTTTATACTTAGATATTTCTCTAGTTGTAGATCCTATAGTTATTTCAAATCCCATATGAGGATCGACACATTTATCCATGATTTGTAGAGGTTTGAAAATTTTTATACTAGCCATAGAGTTTGATTATGACGCCTATGTATAGGGATCTTTGGGATATGGGATGATTTTGGAGATGGACTGGTTATCCACTTATGATGCGATATTAGACTGCGAGAGGAGAGTCGTTAGATTAGAGGCATGTCGTGGAAGGACTCATGAGGTTTCCTGCGACCCATAAGGGTTAGTCATGTAGAGCTTCCTTTATTCCCTTGATTCATCACTAGGAGAGTTAGATTTAGTTCCATCTGTTAGAGATTTCCCAGACCTTTTTGAGGAGGTTAGGGGATTACCCCTTAAGAGAGAGATCGACTTTAGGGTCTATCTGAATGACAGTACTAAGCCAGTGGCATTACCCATGAGACATATGGCTCCTAGGGAGAGGAAGGAGTTAAGTAAGCAAATTGGTGAGCTATCGAAGAAAGGCTTCATCATACGGAGCATATCTGAGTGGGGAGCGCCAGTCGTCTTCGTTACAAAGGCGGATGGTTCCTTCGACTTTGCGTAGACTACAGAGAGTTGAATTAGCTCACGAAAAAGAACCATTACCCACTTCCTAGGATAGATGATCTTTTCGATTAGTTGGTTGACTCTTAAGTATTTTCTTAGCTTGACTTAGCCATTGGATTTCATCAGCTTAGGGTCGCTGATGATAGCATCGATAAGACAACATTTAGGACACCAGATGGATTCTTTGAGTGGTTGGTTATGCCATTTGGGATGACCAATGCCTCGGTCTATTTTGTAGATTTGATGAGCCATGTTTTTCGAGATGTCCTACATAATTTTGTTGTAGTATTCATGGACGATATTTTAGTGTTTTCCAAGAGTATGTAAGAGCGTATTTATTCATCTTGAGGAGATTGTTCGTACACTTCGCGTTCATCGGTTGAAGGCAAAATTCTCAAAGTGTCACTTTTGGCATAACGAGGTGAATTTCTTGGGGCATGTAGTCTCAAGAGAGGGTCTTGTGGTGGATCCCACTATGATAGTTGCAATACAAGATTGGAAGGCCCCGAAGAATGCTACCAAAGTTAGAAGCTTCCTAGGTTTAGCTGGTTATTATAGAAAGTTTATCAGAATTTTACTAAGGTTTCAGCACTTGAGGTTAAGCTTACCCTCATAAATCAGATTGGCTTAAGATAGCAAGAGGATTCAGAGCTTATGGATATTCTAGAGAGGATTAGCAGAGGAGAGGTCTCTAGACATCTCCAACGCTATTTCATTGATAGTAAATGGTGGCTAATGAGAGATAGAAGACTTTGTGTCCCCCGCACTAGTGATTTGAGGAGAGCAGTTCTAGCAGAGGCACGCCATTCTCGGATGACTATTCATCTAGGTGGCGATAAGATGTATATAGACATAAAGAGAGTGTTTTATTAGAGTGGCATGAAGAAGGATGTAGCAAAGTTTGTAGCCAAGTGTCTTATGTGCCAAAGAGTTAAGGCAGAGCGGCAGAAACCCGGCGGATAGCTTCAACCATTGGATGCACCTGAATAGAAGTGGGATAGTGTTCCGATGGACTTCATAGATGGTTTACCCCGATCTAGGAAGGGTAATACTAGTATTTGGTGATTGTAGATCGTTTGATTAAAAGCACCAACTTTGTTTCGGTCAGGAGTAAGAGGATGGCACCTTATTTAGCATCCTTATACGTTCGTGAGATATTCCGACTTCATGGAGTTCCCTCTAGAATAGTGAGCGAAAGAGACCCTATCTTTACTAGCGAGTTTCGGAGAGGCTTGCAAGAGGCTTTAGGGATGCAACTTAGATTGAGTATGGGCTATCACTCCCAAACGGATGGCCAAACGGAGAGAGTTAATATAGTTCTTGAGGATTTGTTGAGGATGTGCATTTTTGATTTTAGAGGAACTTGGGAGGAGCATCTTCCTTTAGTGGAGTTTGCATATAATAATAGTTTTTAGGCTAGCATTGGGATTGGACCTTTTGAAGCCCTTTATGAAAGACCTTGCAAGTCGTCGTTGTGTTGGTTAGAGTCTACATGAAGATTGCTACTTGGTCCCGACATGGTTAGAGAGACTTCGGAAAAGATTGATTTGATTAGAAGAAGAATGAAGACGACCAATCTTATGCAGATAAGCAAAGAAGGGATATTGAGTTCGAGGTAGGAGATTTGGTTTTCATTAAGGTGTCTCCACTAAGAAAGGTAGTGAGATTTGGATCAAGTGGAAAACTTTCTCCCATATTCATAGGGCCGTTCCCCATTATGGAAAGGGTAGGGAAGATGGCGTATCGGATAAAGCTACCGGAGAGGCTCGCATGATTTCATGATGTTTTTCATGTCTCGCACTTGAGAAAGTGCTTACACGATCCAGTAGAGGTAGTGGAACCTAGCCAACTTAAGGAAGTTGAAGTGGAGAGAGAAGCATCAGTTCGTCGCATTCCTACCAAGATCGTTAGACATGATATCAAAAAGTTTAGGAATAAGGGAGTACCTTTGGTTAAGGTGCAGTTGGGAGATAGTATTGAGGACTCTACGTAGGAGGCTGAGGAGAAAATACGTATCTCTTATCCGCATCTTTTCTATGGTACATCTTGAATTTCCTATTTCCATCTTTACTTTGAATAGGTTCTTTCCTTTAGTATCCTTTGGGAGATTAGATCTTAGGATTTAACCTATGGATTGTAGGACTGAATGTAAACATGTTACTAGAACATGTTATGTATGATGGATGCTAGTGGTTGCAAGTGTTTGCTAGTGGATGCTAATGGATGTGTGTGTGTGTGTAT
Source organism: Allium cepa (assembly GCA_030765085.1). Taxonomy (NCBI): domain Eukaryota; kingdom Viridiplantae; phylum Streptophyta; class Magnoliopsida; order Asparagales; family Amaryllidaceae; genus Allium; species Allium cepa. Next base: position 69,567,319 of record CM060940.1, on the reverse strand, counting down.
ATATACACACTAGAAACTATTATCTCTTAGGGATCAGCCGAACTTGGTCACTAAAATATATGCATATGGATGTGTATGCATTTGCATTTTTATTTTATTTCCATAGTTGCTATAAATGGATGATTATCATATGGTTGTTGCATTTGGATGATGATTGTAGCATGCATATAGAACTATTAGTTATCATTAGAGGAATTTGCATTCATTTGGATACATGGCACAGACATGATTGCATCAAAGGAGGTCGATTGAATTAGTAGATCGCTTAATCTTTTCCATTAGTTAGGGACATTGATACTACACTATTGCATATAACATAAATTGCATTAGAAAGCTTAAGAACAATGAATGTAATGGATAATAGTTGAATATTTGGCTGTAGAATTTGGATGAAAATATTTATTTCATTCTTCTGTCCTTAGAGATTTCAGGGACGAAATCCTTTAAGGAGGGGAGAATGTAACAACCCAAAATTTAAGCTATAATAATAATTAACAAATTAATTAAACAATAAAATAAGTTTTTGAAATTGTCAGAATCAAGTTATGAGAATTGCACCACTGTGTCCGTGGCGATTTTTTGATCAATTTTCATATATAACTTGTCGAAATCCGAGTCAGTATGAAGAAGATACGAAATAACTAAGAAATCAACAAAACGAAAAAAATAAAATAAAAGGGGCTAGCTCGACCCAAGCCCATGGTCAGGTCGACCCTAGGGTCGACCCCCAAAGCCATAGGTCGACCCACCTTTATTTTTAGACGTAGGTTTGTCCAGGTTCAAGCGATGTGTGTTTTGCAATTTTTCTTCAATCATGCGTGTTCATGCTCCCATCTGACGGTTCCTGGTGAGCCTATGATGTGGTTGCACCAGATTTAATCTTCAAATCCAATGGTCTGAGATCCCTAAGTGACATTATATATAGACCCTAGGCTTAGCTGTTCTTCTCATTCAGATTTTCTCCTATTTGGGTTCACTGCCAGAGGTTGGACCAAAATAGAAAAAAATTCTAAGGAGGAAATCTTTTTGAGAAAAATATTCTATACTCTAGGAGTGCAGGACTAGAGATAAGAACCATATGTGAGTGTTTTGCAATTATTTTAGATTTTTAAGTAATTTAAAATAATAGGGTTCTCAATAGTTGTTGTTTTTCTGCAATTTTGAGACAGTGTTTATATAAGTTATTTACAATTAGTTTTTAAGTAAATTTCAGAAGTTCTTTTTAGTCTATTTTATTCAGTTACTTTTATTTGGCTATATTATTCAGTTATTTACAATTATTTACATTTATTTACATCTGTTTTACGTTAGAATTTAGCCTGTAAATGTTAGTTTCTTTTTATTCCCTTTTATGCGAATAAAATATAAGATATTAAAAAAGAAAAGAATTCGCTAATATGGATGAAAATAGAATAACACTAAATTTACAAAAATCGAATGTAAAATAAGATAAACTGAAATAAAATAGAGAAAGACTGAAAACGCAAATTTTAAGATATTTGCAACTATGATTATAACTAGTAGTTATAACTAAAAGGAGAAAATAGAAGAATAACTACTGCAAGAACAATTATAACAAGGTTATAATTAGAAAGAAAGAAGTAACAAAAGAGGCTTACTTTAAAGCGTTGATCTTGGATTAGTTGATAAGAAAATACAGCAGAACAGAAGAGGCTTATTTTAAAACATTTATCTTGGTTAAGTAAATAAGCAAACATAGAAGTTCGGCCCGTACTGACAGCATTCCCTTTCAGTTCTAGGACTGATGGTCTCACACGTAGGTGAGGCCAGGACATGCTTATGCTGATTAGGATAAATAAGTGGCCAATCGAAAGAGGCTCAAATCTTGGGATTTGGAAAAGGGGCGCAATGCTAGAAGATTTGTTTGTTCGGACCGGTACCGGCAGCATTCCCTTTCAGGTCAAGGATTGATGGTCTCACACGTTGGTGAGGCTAGGCATGCTTATGCTGATTAGGGTAAATAAAGGGTCAAATAAGGAGCGACGGTTAGTGTGTACTGATGATGACCAAGCATGCGACATCGATTAGGGTAAATAATTGCTACTGTGTTCTAAGCGCAAAAGAGTTGTCTTTTGCTGCAATCAACAGGATAGGTTCACAGTGACACAACAGAGATAGAAGGTCGATCAATGGGTAGATTTAGGATTTCAGCCTAATCAATTAAGCAACTGAAATAAGATTAATAGTCACAACAATTAAAGACAAGTGCAAATAATCAAACAATCAAAGCAAACAGAATCAGAAATGGTATTTTACCCCTGTTTTATCTTTTCAGTATTTCTTTTCAAGCTACAACTATTGCTTAGGCTATTAAACCAACAACCATCACTTATAACATCGTCAATAAATGATTGGATGCTAAGAAACCCTTACTCCATCAATCTCGTATACTGATGTTGTTGAGGAACTATTTCATCCTTCAACTCCTCGATTACGTACAATACCATTAACTCACCAATTACTTTGTTGATTTTGAACTAGAAAAACTAAGTAACCTTGATTTTGCACCGAGGTCGCGACTGTGCCACTGAACACTTACACAATCGAGTTGCTACAATTTAATTGTTTGTTGAGGTGTCAAATTTAACCAATACTTAATCCAAGTATCATCAAAAAGGAATATAGTACTATAAACAATGGGGAAATATCATAAAATAATAAAGGACACAGGATTTACGTGGTTTGGATTTTAAGGAATACTACATCCACGATTTTTTTTTCTCTTTCTTCCTTTATCAATGGTTTAGTACATAATTTCATGGTAGAAAATACAATCAAACCTTAAAGGTTTTCTTTTTAAAATAAGAAGAATGTAAAAAGGGGGAAAATTCCCCCTCATGCTATGGTGTCTTTCCTATTTATAATTATGAAATGCACACAGATTATTGGAATTTCTTTCTCTCCATTGTACCTCAACCCTTGGATCTTGCAAGATATCGTTTAGCTATCTTGTCTATTTGACATGACTGGATTACTGATGTTCCCTTGGTTGGAAGTTTGAATAGAGGAGGGAGTTCCCAAAATTTAAGCGGGAATATATGAAATTATAGTTGGAGAATTCAAATTTGAACTGACTTTGCTTATGGGACTCTAAAGAGGTACTTGTTGACCTCGCCGTGTCTATGCTGCGCTGGCTAGTATGCGATGTTATGGTGTTGGTGCATATGATGAGGTACATTAGAGAACATTGCCTATTGCTTAGGTTATGTTGTTGCCCTACTAATATTTTTGTTGCCTTTGCTTACCTTGATGATATTTCGGGTCGAAACATTCCTACGGCTATTTGTACTTTGAACTGTACGTATGGCTCTACATTGAAGTATATACTGAATGGCCATATATACAGCCTCTTGAAGTGCTTTTGACTATGTGTGGAGCAGTCTAGGTTATTCTTAGTATATGCTGATGCAAAAACCTATTTCCATAGGCTGGATAGAACATGAGCCTTGGAGACACGCTCGGCTCAGCTTGGTAGGTACCGACCTCAGGCTTTGATATGGCATGTCATACTTGACTTTGATTTTAGATGTATTTGCTTGTGACTTTCCCATATATCTTAATAATTGTAGCATTCATATCTCACTGCGGTTCCATTATTTTTCAAGCTCCGGTCGGGTTTATTGTGACTTTGAGTCGATTCCCATGTGTCTTCAAAGTAGTTCTTGATAAGAATGGGTGTAACACATGCCCTCCAAGTCTGTTGCGATCATATGTCATGGTAGACTTGTTGTTTTAAGTATGCAATCTTGCATCTCTTGTTATTTCTACCTGATTTCTCTTTCTTTTCAGCTATTTTAGATGTGGGTTTTTCATGCTCTAGTCTGTATCCAGTCATTTGATTTGACACCACCGTTCTTATTTCTAAGATTGTCAAAGTTACTCATATGTAGTGTTTTAGTACCATTACTAAGCAATGCTGGTTGGTTGTGTGTTTTGCATGACCTACCCCTTTTATTTGTGGCAGAATGCCCTTGGCCATATGTTTTCTTTGACCTGCCCCTTGTCTAGGGGCATAATGTCCTTGGCCGTATGCTTGTCACATTACCCCCTATACGGAGGCGTAATATCCTTAGCTATATTCCTGGTTGTATGTTTTTCATGACCTACCCATGTAAGGGGGTGTAATGTCCTTGACCATATATTTCATATAACTTGCCTCTTTATTTTGGGGCTTTGCTACACGTTGAGTATGATCTGTCTAATGTTTGAAAGTGTAATGTCATATATATATTGAGCCACATCGTTCTCTAGCATCATCATTCTCATTTATGAGATTGCTGTTATCACTCGTGGGTAGTATTGCACCCATAAATCGATGGCGGTGAGCTATGAAGGGTAATTTTTGTGCTTGGCATGGTCTTCCCCACTATTTGGGGGAGAAAAATAAGGTTTGACTGAGAAGTTAGGTCGTGTATATACAACCCACTATCGCATGTGCATGGTTTTTTTGTATTGGCTCGGGCTGTCCAATATCCATATGTCTAGTATGCTTTGTTGAATTGGCTAACATAGAGATTTTTTATACTATTTTAGGCCATACAATATCCTTACAACCAAACTTCCTACGATTGTTATGATAGGAATATTTATGTCGGATCACAGTAGCTTTATATCTTATCTAATGTGGTATTTCAGTTAAAAAGCCGAACTTGCGTTGATGCAAGTCCAAGAGTGTATAGGGCCAGTATCACTGTTCTCAATGTTGAGATTGTCATTTTTCGTACCCATTCCACGTTTCATTGAATTAATTACTATTGACGATGACCTATGAGGTTGCCATCAGGCCTAGATAACCAGTATGCCTCGCTTGATAGAACTTTTACTATGACTAATGGACCTTCTTAGTTTGGTCCTAACACTTCATCGGCCTGGTCTTTTGCGTTAGTCATTATTCTCCGCAGTACTAAATCCCTTTCGCAAAAGTTTCTTTCTTTGACCTTGCGTTATAATCTTTGTCATCCGTTGTTGATATGTGGCCGTTACTATTACTGCTTCATCCCTTATCTCCTGGATGAGATCCAGGGCAGCTTCTTTCAATTTCTTATTCTTTTCTATGGTATATGATATTCTTATATGTGATGGGATTTCAACTTCGATGAGTGGCATGGCCTCATATCCATAGATTAGCGAAAAAGGAGTTTGACCTGTATGGGCTCCGTTTGAAGTCTAGTAGGCCCATAATACTAAAGAGAGTTCCTCTACCCAATTTTCTTTGGCTTTTTGTAATCATTTCTTTAGTATCTTTTTGATGGTTTGTTCGTAGACTTAACCTGTCCATTTGTCTACGGATGAGCAACTGAGGAGAAACTTTTTATTATGCCATTTTTCTCGCAAAGCTCCATGAATTCCTTGCTCTCAAACTAGGTGCCGTTGTCGAAAATGATTTTATGAGGTATCCCGTATCTGGTGATTATATCCCTTACTACGAAAGTGACTATCATCTTGGCTGTAATTATGACTAGAGGCTCCACTTCTACCCATTTAGTGAAGTAATCTATGGCTACTATGGCTTATTTAGCTCCTCTTTTTGACATTGGAAGTGGTCCTATCAGATCTATCCCCCTTATATCAAACAACCACAGACTTGCTAGTGGCATAAGCTCATGGGATGGTTTTCTACGGATATTGGTGAATCACTAGCATCCGTCACACTTTCTCACAAATTCCTTTGCATCTTGAAGTGTAATAGGCTAATAGTAGCCATGTCTTATCCCCTATTTTGCCAATTTGTTTCCCTCAGAGTAATCACCGCATTGTCCCTCGTGTACATCCCACATGACCCGTACCCCCTCTTCGTTGGAAATGCACTCAAGATAAGGGTCAGAATATTCTCTCTTGTATAATGAGCTATCAAAGAAGGAGTAGTATGGAGCTTAGTTTCTTATCTTTCAAGCCTCATTTCTGTTCGAAGGTAAGACTCGGTTAGAAGATATTGTTTGATGGGAGTCATCAAGTTATACTTCTCAGTTTGTTGAAGTGAGGATTCTATCATGGGTTAATCTCGGTTTTCTATCATCTCTTGGTTTTGAGTGCCTTGAATGGTGGCCCGCTAGGCTTGGGTCAGGACTAGTATTTGATTTGATCCTATTATACTTGGCTTTGCTTGATATCCAATGCGTATTGCCTTGATTTCATTGGCTTTTTTAGAAATAGCCATTTTTTCCAAAGAGTCAGCAAATGAATTGCTTTCATAAGGGATTTGTTCAATCTCGGATTGTTCAAACTGCTCTAGTATTTCGTAAATAGTTCTGCATATTTGGCTAGGGTTGGTTCTTTCGCTTGGTAGTTGCCCTACACTTGATTCACAATTAACTGAGAATCACTGTGAATTTTAACATGCGTTACCTTCATTACCTAGGACACTCCTATGCTTCCGAGGAGAGCTTCATATTCTACCACATTATTGGTTGCTTCAAAACCAAGCTATATTGCACCCTTATAGCTTTTGCCTGCTAGGCGTGATCGGTACGTATCCAATCCCAGCTCCTTATTCATTTAACGCTTCATCTATGAATAGGTACTAGAACTGTGGGGGCGTTTGTTTCCTCTCTAACCGGGGTTTAGTTGGTAAGGTGCATTCTGCAACAAAGTCTACAAGTACTTGACCTTTGATTGCCTTCCTGGGGCAATAGGTAATGTCGTATTGGCTAAGTTTTATGGCCTACTTTAGTAGATGACCCGATGTATCTGGCTTCTATAGTATTTGTCTGAGCAGTTTATCTGTGAGGACTTTGATGGGATGTGCCTGAGAATAAGGCCATAGCTTTCTTACTCTAAGGAGCAAGTTGTATGCGAGCTTTTCAACAACTAAATAGTTTAGCTCTACCTTAACATCCGCTTACTCGTGAAATAGATGGGCCTTTGCTTTTCTTCATCCTCTCATACCATTCCAACACTAATGGATTAATTAGTTACAGCTAGGTAAATGTATAAGTTCTCACCTATTATTAGTTTTGATAATATAGGAGTATTGATCAAATGATCCTTCAGATTTTGGAAATGCCTCGCATTCCTCGGTTAATATGATGCATCATCCCTTCTTCACTTTATCAAAGAATGGGATGCATTTGTCTGTAGCTTTGGATATGAATCTTCTTAGGGCTACTACTCTACTGTTGAGGCTCATTAGATCTTTTATCTTCCTTGGGATTCCTATCCCTCTTATGGTGTTGATTTTTTCAGGGTTTTCTTTAATGCCACATGCACTCACTATATATCCTACGAATTTTCTTGACTAGATAACAAAGGTACATTTCAAAGGATTTAGCTTCATTTAATATTGCCTTAGGACTATGACGGCTTACTCCAAGTCTTTGACATAATCTGATGCTGCCCTTGATTTAACTAACATGTCATCCACATATACTTCTACATTCTTTCCAATCTATTTGACAAACATCGTATTAACTAACATTTGATAGGTTGCCCCACATTCTTGAGTTTGAATGGCATGAATTTATAGCACTATAAGCCTTTGTCTGTCATGAAGCTAGTGTGTTCCTGATCTGGTTCAAATATATTTATTTAGTTATACCTTGAATCGACATCCATGAAAGAGAGTAGTTCATGCCCACTGGTCGCTTCTACCAATTGCTCGATCCTTGGCAAAGGAAAGCTATCCTTTGGATAGGCCTTATTAAGATCGATGAAATCTATGCTAGTTCTCCATTTTACATTGGGCTTTCTCTCCAGTACTGGGTTGACAATCCGTTTAGGGTAGTATGCTTTCCTAATGAACCTATTCTTCCTTAACTTCTTAAAATTTTCATGTAGAGCGCTATATCTTTCTTGGTCTAGAGTTCTATGCTTCTGTGATGTGTATTTAGGTCGATGTTCAGTGTATAACATATGATGGGCGGATCTATGCCTACAATGTCAGAATGGGTCCAGACGAATACATCCACTAACCTTTTTAAGAAGTCTATCAATTCGCTCGTGACCTCTTCACCAAGGTTCTTCCCTATCTTGAGCACCTTTATGGATGCTCTAGATCTATTTGTATATTTTCGGTATCATCCACCGGTTTCAACTCTTTCTTTGTTGCCCATAATCTAGGATCTATCTCACTTGCTAGCTCCACTTCTGTTGGTGAGTTCATAGAGAATGCCCGTTTTTTCACTTCTCAAAAATATGCTACACATAAACTGAATTATATTCATCAATGCGATCATGTGCATATATGTTCTCTTCCCTTTTCTCGTAGGTTTAGGCGGTGTAGGACCATTCATCGCAGTATCAGCTTGAGTGTCAGATACCATCGCAGTCTTATTTCCCAATTTGACTTCAATTTTATCATTACATATATCAAAAGAAACAGCAAAATAATTTGAAACAATTTTATTGCTAGAGTTAAGTGTTAAATGATATAATTCGCTAGCTAAAAAAGGTTCCCCTCTTGCTGATCCTATCCCAACCAGCGTACTAAATTTCACAAGCAAATTCTTTTCAAAGATGATTGCACCCGGATAAACTAAAGTATATCTTCCGAAGAAAGCATTGTAGGGCGAGGATTGATCGATGATCCGTAAATTTTCATAGAATGATTATATAATGGGTTACTTCCAGCCGTGACAAGTAGGTGTGCCAATCCTACCAGAATGGTCGCAGTATTATTGAAACCAAAGATGCTACGATCCGTCTCCTCGACCCTTGGAAATCGACACTAATACATCCACGGTATTCACGTGCCGTAAATCCAAGTACCGGGGAGATAGATTATTAGGGGAGTAAAAGAAAATAATGATAGAAGATAACGTAATAATAGAATCTCACATCGCATTTAATATTTTAATTATACATAATGATCAAAGTCAAATACAAATCCAGCAGGATAGTTATAACTGTCTATCCGTACATATGCTGGAAAATACGTACTACATGACATAGCGGTAAATGGGAAGATATCCACATAAGGTACTTCAGCTTTATAGCTCCGAAAGATTTCTCCGAAATGCTCCCCAACATGCCACTTAGGTATCCTAACTACTTGGTTGCCTGAAAAAATAGGACACCAAGAGTTTAAAGGGAAAAACAAAATCCGAGTCAGTCATGGGACTGGTGTGAGAACTCAAAGTATGATGTTTTGAAAACAAAAAGGTATCTCATAAGACCACGCCACACATATTTACGGAACATGTTTTTACCTTATGATAACCAAAACTCTTTATTACATAAAATTTGGGGATATTATTTGTAATGAATTTCTTCGAAAATATTTACAAATAAACTTATTAATTTTAGCTGAAATTGCTACCATTATTAAATTCCAACATACTAGGTTCTACAAACAAAATCGTAAGTTCTTACTCGGGAATGGATTTCCATACAAATGACCAGATGAAGGGACTACCTTTTCTACAGTACAACTCTAGAGGAATGTACCGAGGACCATTACAAAGGATCCTCTAATGACACAAAACCGACCTATCTCTGTAACTAGATAGTACCGAATATATCATCTCCTGGTCATTACCGACCTTTATCCAAGAAATCTCTTCGCATACATCCATATTAATTTACATTCGGAACGTCATTGCAGGAAGAAATATATCTAGAAGGGAATGATCATACTCTAATTGGGAATGACCCACTTATCCTTGCTGCATCTAACCCAGTTTCGGTCATTTCTAGTTGATGAGGCTCGAGGCAACGATTAGCTTTTCATATAGCACATCTTCTTTCACTTTGAATGCCATATTCCCATTCCACATTCATATGACTGATTTCTAAAAATGTATAACATACTGAGCTCGTATGTCTTAGGAAAGGGTGTTGAGCTAATTGAAGGTGTCTTCTCTTCCACTGATTGATATACATCTATAGAGACCACTCACTGTGATTTAGAATGCAAGGTCAAACACTCATCCATACAAGTTCGTTCTGCGACTGAACGAAACCGAAGCACTTTCCTCGGCCATTATTAGGAGAGAAGCCCTTGTGATTTTGAGGTTTTTCATAAGAAAGAGACTACTGCTACAATATAGTGAATCAAAAATTTAATCCCAGTTAATCAACAAGTAGTCCCTCATTATTATTTGTTTCGATATCTCCATCTTCAAACATTTTCAATCTTCGAACATGTAAATTGGTTCGAAGTGGTTTTCGGATAGGAATCACCCAAATCCAACACCAGTTCCTTCAAAATCCAATCATCGATAAAAATGATGTAATTAAGTGATTGTTTTGCGATTTATTCATTTTCCTTTACCAAAATATCTTCGAGAGATATATATTTTCAAAATATTCTTTTAGTGAATATGAAATCATTTAAACCTCCTTTTGAATATTTCTCAAATCATTTTTAAAGAATATCTTTTGAGAAAATTGGATTATAGAAATCATTCTAGTTTTATTCAAAATCAACTTCCGTATTCAACGAGTGCTATAGGCGGAATAACGGTGAGATCACCTTTTAAATTCCACGAATAGGATAAGTTCCCTCTTTGGATTTTAATAATGAGTATAAGAGGATTATTTCTACAAAATCCAAGTGGAGCATCCAAGCATTCCTTTCGATATGTTCCACCCCTCACCTAAAAGAGAAATCTGACGCTAGGTAAGTTCAGGGTACTGGTTGCTTTACCCCTAACCTTAGTTACACACCTTGTTTTCACTTTTAGATCTCACGGGCGGGACAAATGTACTAGTCGTTTCAGCATACTCGTTTTCCCTTTTTAAATCACTTAACTATTTGTTAAACCATCTTTGAAATAAAGTTAAAATTTTCAAATTTATTTTAAAATGATTTATTATTTACTTAAAATTTTTTATTAATGATCTGGGAAAGAATTGTTAAGTTTCAACCTTTATTTCAAAAGTTATTGTAAAGTGTTGCGAAAAATTATGCAAATAGTGTTGTAAAAAGTGCTTTAAACGCTATATTCTTCAAAATGACTTTTATATCATTTATAAAACCATATTTTCAACTTAAATCACCTTTAAAACATTTTAAAATATTTTTAAAATTTATTTCATATTTTTCAAATGATTATTTTATTCAACTTTGGTCATTTAGTGCAAAATCATGATTTTTCTTGAAAATTGATTTTGCCGCATTTCAATATACACAAGATGAAATCTTGAGTATCATTTTTTATATGTAAGATATGCATATAAGGATTCAAAAAATTCTTACTTTGAAGAATTCCCAACTATATACCACTTCGTATGTCCATTTGAACTTTTCACACGAAAACACGAACTACCGTTACGTGACACGTCAAATTTTAGGCATATTTTGAGATTCATATCCAAACTTTTCCGAGACAAGTTTAAACACTTAGGAATCATTTCTAAAGCATATTCAAACATTTTTTTCAAAGGTATAAATGATTCCATATAACATTTCATTCTATTTTGGAAAGTGTTTTCCATGTGAATCAATGTCATGTATATCGTGACTTGTTACAATATTTTCTAGTAAACAACATATGGAAATCAATACCATAACCAAACATCAAACAACATATGACAACATCACAACCAAATATATATATATATATATATATACATATATAAATTAGTAGTTTTCAGCTTAGTTGCAAATGAACTAACTTTAAAGTAAGTATAACTTTCCTAACTTCAATCGGGTGCTCACGAATGCTTGTTTTAAGGCTTCTAGGTGGCTTGATTTGACTTGTGGAGGTCTTTGGAGCTTTGGGCCGTGATTTTCAAGGAGGGTTTGGGCTCGGCTTGATGTGAAGGGATGGGTTGTGGGTTGTGAAGGAAGGAGGGGTTTTGGTGAATATTTAAGGTGATTTGATGATTATTTTCTTTATCATATTTTTGGAATAAATTTTGGCATTATTTTATTAAGATTGAAAGCCATTAAAAGAGTAAGAAGAAGCCTAAAATTTTGGGAAGAAGAAGTGTGGAAGGAAGTGAGAAAATGGGTGTGTATTTATAGAAAAAACTTTGGATAGAAATATTATATTTGCAAAAGACCAAAATACCATTTACTAACTTTTAAAGTAATCTTACTTTCAACACTTAACATCACATTTCAAATCTTAACTTTATGTCCTTATCATTTAAGGAGTAAGAAAACATAAAGTAATAATGATGTTTCTTTTGATTTAACATGTTTTGTTTTTATTACTAACTATATCTAGAATTTTCTTATTGTGTTTTAATAAAAGTAAACCTAACTAGCAACTTAATAAATACTTACTACATTTATATAAGTGTACATGAATATTAAAATAAAGATGCAACAACGTTGCGACAACTTTAAATTCGACAAATCGTTGATTTTTGATAAAATATTCTACGGTCATATTTTGACGTCTTAGTTAAAATATTTGTTTATGTAAATCTAATTTAAAAATAAATTTGTATAATGTTATTTAAAAATATAAACACTCATAAATAAATTGAAATAATTTATTAACTATTTAAACTTACTTTTCTGAAATCGGAATTTTGTCACTTTTGTCGATATAAACAAATCTTACTATTTTTATATGTATTTCTATTTTTGAATCCTATACAATATTGTTTGAATCATAAAACCTTTTATATTTAATATTTAAAATCACTTTAAATGTTATATTTCAAAGTGGTTAAATTTTTAGGTTGTTACATTCTCCCATGCTTAAAATAATTTCATCCTCGAAATTATATAAGAAGAATATAGCTCAAAAGGAAATATATATTCAACAAGATGGAATATATACAATAAGTGACTGCACCACAGGCGGTGAGTAAACTCAAACGATAGATAAAGTCTATACATCGATCCTAAACTCAGGATATTCTTTTCTCATTCTATCTTTGTAACGCCCAAAAGTCGACATCAATACGCCCACTGTATCAAATGCCGAGCAATCGAATGTCGGGAAACCAAATCGTTAGGCTTAAAGAAGAAGAAAGTAGAAGAAGAAATAGAAACAATATCAGAACCTCACAATCGCAGTGGAACAACATATAATAGATAAATGACTAAGATTTAAACAAAAAATTATATCCATTTATACATTATATCATTAGAGTATAACATCAACAAAACACAACATAGGGCAGTTACGATAACTTGTTCACATGGAAACTGAATTTGCAGCAAACCATACGCAGCAGATACTACATCATATACATGTGATACGTCTTGCCATCCAGTTTGTCTCCTAATCTCCATAGCATACTTTCTCGACTGAGCTCCAGATCCTACTGATAACCTGACTCTTGGCGGCCCGGGTGGAAAATTAGGGGAATCCAGAATTTAGAAAAGGGAACAATAAACACTGAGTCAATCATGGGACTGGTGTGAGATCTAAAAACAGTTATTTGTACAAAAAGAAATAAAATAAATATGTTCATCCTTTTGGAAAATGAAACTACCATAAGATCTATCGGCGCACACACAATGCAATCGCACTCTTGGAAAAGGTTTCTCCTTATAGTAGTCAAACATGCATGATACGCGAAAAATCCATTTGATATTATTATTAATGCATATTGTGGAAAAATATTTCGAAAGTATAATATAAATCTTAGCCGACATACGTACCATTATAGTATGCCTACAATAGCTACCATGTTAGATGGCAGGTTCTACAACTAAAACCGTACAGGGCTCGTATTGATTGTTTGGATTTCCAACAAATGGTCAAGGCTAATGAACTTCCTTTATCCGAAGGGTACGCCTCTGGAGGGACGCCCCGAGAATCTAACCAGATCTTTGCCAATACAAGGCTGGGTTACCTCCGTAACTAGGTAATTAACTGTCACAAGTATGCCATCATCCGGTCGTAACTGACCTTTATCGAGGCGCCTCAATTCCAATAACCACATAAGTAAATATCTGGGCTCCATACCAGAATACCATTTTTTAATCCACACAAGTTAAATATCTGGGCTCCATACCAGAATACCACTTTTTATCCAAAAGGAAATGCACATACCCTGAGGGGCGCGACCCCCATTACCTTGTTGCATCCTTCCTGTTTCGACCATTTTCGGGGTGTGAGGTTCGATGAAGTCTCGTCCCACAAAGCTACGCTTTTCACAAATGCCAAGCTTCGATCGAACAATGATCAACACTTAGCATGCCACATTACCAAATTGGAAGGATATCACTAGTAATAATAAACTACATAACCTCTGATCTCGTACGTCTCAGAGAAGGGTGTTAAGCTAAGAGAATAAGTTCTCCGCCGCCAACAGAAATGTATTTGATTAAAACCAGCTTTATATCTCAAAGTGTAATATCAGACATACATCCATACAAGCCCATCCTAGGTCTGAATGGAACCGAAGGCACTTCGTCCAATTAAGGAAAGAAGTCTTGCGAATCCGGATATCCCCTAATCACGTCCGGACTCCCCATCACATAGTGCAATCTCTATACCGGAGCAACTCAGTGTAGAGACAATCGACAGGTAATCCTTTCATTTTTGAAATACCTGGTCTTCAACCACCGTCTTCAAATGCAATCCCATTTCTTCGTATCACTATTCGGAATGGGTTTTATGACTCAGTGTCCTCTTCCGGCTAATCCGAAAAATGAGCGCTTATTTTAAAAAAAAATGGATACATTCAGATCTAAATTAAGTCACAACAAATTTCCATTTTTGATCCTTTAAACAAAAGATCTATCATAAAGATTCGATGTTGTTTTCGGATAACCATTTGGAATCTGATCCCCAGTCGCATCGACATTCAAATTCCGTCTTAAAGGCCAATATTGATAGTCGGTTATTTAACTATCAATACCACCCATAAACAACCCTCAGATTTAAATAATTTCACAAATTATTTATTTCAAAGTATCTTCGCAAGATATATTTTCCCACTTCAACCCTTTGAAAACAATTTTCAAATCACTTTCCTCACGCATAATTTTTTTTCAAATATTGTTTATTTCCACTGAAAATTTGCCAAGTCCGAATAGTTTAAAATAATTTAAATCACTTATCCGAAAATATAAACTTCAAAACACTTAAAATAAAAATATTTTAAAACATTTATTTACAATATTAGTTATGAATTTTATACTAATATCTCATGTAAAACTTAAGTCCCAAACTAATTTTAAAAATAAAATTATTAGATAGAGTATAATTATTTAAATAACCATCTTCTAAATCAAATACCAGTTAAAACATTAAAATAATCACTTCTATAATTAACTTAATAAATATTTACTTTAAAATTTTCAAACAATTTAAGAAAATAATTTTCTCTTAAAACATTCTTTTTAAAACCAACTTTAGAACTTTTAATTTTTACTTAAAAGCTACTTTGAAAACATACCCGGCTTTACAGGGAAAATACACTTTCCATTCCAAAATAGTCCATTTAAATCAATTAATAAATCCTTCTCGATTTATCTCAATTTACATCCCAAATTCGTAAATTTTCTTTCCACACTTTTTAAAAGTAAACCAATAATTATTTTTAAAACAAATTTACCTATTCCTTTATAAATTCCATCGTGAATTTATATTTCCAAATATCCACTGATATCTTATTCCACTTTATAAATTCAGTTTATAAATTCCATAGTCTCATCTTTTTTTTTCAAAATACAGTTTCCAACACTAGATTAATTTCCGAATCGATTTTCAAAATTTACTCTATTTAAAAATCACTCCTTTACTTATCCAAATTTATTTCAAAACCCATTAATCCAATATTCACACCTATATTTATGATTTAAATTCCATGTAAACTAGAAAAAAAAATTCATACTTGATTTCAAAATTCTCCCTTTATTTCCCCAAAACCATTTAAAAACCAAATTTTAAATAAATTCTTCAACTTTTAAACAATACTATTTAAGTTCTCAAAAATCCATTTATTAAAAATCTTTTTCCCCATACTTGGAATTTATTCGATAGGATTTCAAAAATCAACTTTTATTCTTTTCCAAATTTCTTTTTTTAGTTTATCCATTTTTCTAAAATTATTTTACTTAAAATTCTCTACTTTGATTTCCTTTCAAAAATCAAATTTTTATATTTCTGGTATTTTAAAATATCAAAATATACTATGTTAAACCATAGCCTTTAATAATTTCAATTACTGATAAAATCAATCACAGATTATTATATCATAGAAAATGAAATAAAATCAACATTTGAGGAATCCAGTTGGATCCCTCCAACCTGTTTCCCTGCATCCATAGATGTTAGCACAATATAAAATACCAATTCCACTTTGAGGTGGAATATCGCGGTATATGGGGTCATCCGCTATTATGTGGGGCATATAGGGTCTCATCCGCTATATAATACGGGAAATAAATCCCTCCAATTTATATATATATATACACTATATATAATATCACCCAACAAATAAATTATTAAACTCATCCAAGCACATTCGATAATTTAAATTTATTCATTTAAACGAGTGAGAAGATCTCACCTTTGCTTTTTGTTTTGCAATCCATTTCCATTCCAGCTTGTTTTCACAATTTTTGATCTTGTATAAACAATTCAAGGTCTATTACTATTTAAATTGATCGAACAATTAATTACTTATTTAACTTAACTAACACTTTGGTTTTAAACAAATAATTTAGTTTTAAACAATTTCCTTTTCTTAAAAAAAGTCTTTTAGTAGCTAAAATTATAAAATGAACCAGTTAAACAAGTTAATTACCATATTATGTTGTTTTTAAATAAATTAGTAAATTTAAAATGTATATATGTATATATTTTTTCTTTGAAACTGCATATATATCTATGAAATAACTTATATAGATTCAAAAGTCAAACTTTTAAATAAACTCTTCATCGTTTTAAAATCCCTATATATTTTTCAAATCTTATCTATACATATATTTATCGTTTTAATTTAAATTATGCATGCGGATGTATATATATGTTTGTTAAATTAAAAATAGAATCATTTTTTACCTTACAGCAAATAATTTTTTTTCTATATATATATATATATATATATATATTAAATTGAAAGAAAAGAAGAAAACTGCGAATACCTCACAGCAAAAGCACGAACCCCGACTAAACCTCGAACGACGACGGGGCTTCCACCACCTTATCGCGCACACGAAGTTACCAACCTTATTGAATCTCGAACCCGAGTTCAAAACCAAGCCGTCTACGTGCTCACGCGCCTTTCCCTACGTGCCTGAATGTCGCCCTCAATGTCACGACCAAATCCCTAAGGCAACGCACGCCCTACCCTTTCGACTTCATCTAGCTCGAGTTCGAGTCGAGACTTGAGGCGACGTCGTGATTCCTAATTGAGGCGTAGATTGATTCAACCGATCGCAACCCACTCGGTGACATCTATTCGTGAATATAGGCTCGAATGATTCAAACGAGGGTTTCGATATTTTTTTGAAGAGAGGGCGGCCAAAAAATGGAATCGAGATGAAGCTTAGAAAGTGCTTCGGCCGTTATCTCGATTCTCATTTTTCTTTGAATGAGATCCTCTTTCTTTTTAAAAAAAGAAGACGCGATTTTATTTATTTACTGATTTTTTTCTTTTGCGTTATCATCATTTTAAAAACGAACGCGTGTTAAAATGAAGGACACGTTTTTGAAAAAGGTAAGCAATGTGTTTAATTTCTCCGGTGAAATACTATTATATTAAACATATATATTATATTTTGAATTTAAATTAAAATTTTAAATCGTTTCAAATTATGCAGCTCAAAATCTCGACCTCCTATCGAGGCGTGCCACTAGACGTTTATAATGTTAAACCCTTATCTTGAACGCAACGGAAAAGGTTTCAAGTCCAAATTCAATCGTATGGAGAAATAGCTTTTTGGACCCGGTTATTAAATTAAATTTCGATGTAAATTCCAGCGCTTTTCTATCCTGTACGACCACACGACTACTCCAAACGCTATGAAATTTAATATCCAATAATAGTACACTATTATGGATCCAATGGCACTGTATTTGTCAAAATCCGAGACTGTGCCCCGGAAGGCTATTTTTAAATATTGAATTAAACGATAAATTTTAAAAACTGAACAAACACTTCAAATTTAACACTTCTATTATCTTCAGCATTATCAATATAAATTTTCCAAGCCTTTGAAGTATTCTTAACAAGCTTAAAAATCAAGATTCAATATTTTTACCCAATTTCCATTAATCAAATTCAATAATTTAATTGCCAAATAAATAGTGATATTTGAAATTCAAGTTAAACTAACTTTCAAATATTTAAAATTAATTAAATATTTAAATTTCGGCTACCCAGAAATTTTGGGTCGTCACATTCTTCCCCCTTAAAAGAATTTCGTCCCAAAATTATTAGTTAAGAAGAATGATCCATAATCCGTTCACTATTTTTCCAATCCAAACAGTTTTTAACAACTTTCCAAAACCAAACAGTTTCAACTTTCCAAAACAAATCTTTTTATTAAAGACCCATCATTCTTACTAACTTCCTAACCTCAACCATAAATTTCATACAATATATTTTTCTCAACAATTCAAATTTTAAATTATCTAAATTTCTCAAAAAATTTCTAACTCCCTAAATTTTCAAAAAATTTCGCCAGCGTCACCTTTGCGCAGCTAGCTCGGTACGACTGCAAAATGCCACTACGGGCCCCCAAATTTCAAAAGAAAACAAAAGGGCAAGTGGTTAGACCAAAAAATCATCAAATTTCATACATAAATTTAAATACATACCTTTTTTTGTCGAGCAATTTCATTTATCTTCTGAAATCAAAAATCCAATTCCCTTTTCCCTTATAACACTATATGCTACTTAGCAATAATGTCCAATTACAACATTCAAAATCATTTTATACATTTCTTTAAAAAAGTTTCAATATCTATTTCATTCAAGTCCGTACAATGCACATATATTATCCGTACGCAATACCAACTCTGATCGCTCACTCGAACACACATTTTCACTTCCGAACTAGTATCGTTCGCCCGACTTCTTAGCGCGGACTCAAATCTGGTTCCTTGATCAGAAACCGTCATTCTCCTTTCATAGCCGTAAACTCTGATAGAGAATTTTCAGAATCAACCAAAAATCCATATCCAGAGTTCGCCGTCGAAAATCGAGTGAAAAACTCAAACTCGGATTGATATAATTATCTCGAAATTCTATGCTCGAAATTGGATCAAATTTCTATGCGAATAGTAATATACGTATACCCCATATATTTATTTCTAATTGATTATTGGTTATATCAATTCTCTTTTATTCACATTTATATTGATTTCTATCTAAAATCTTCATTTCCCACACCTATCATTTCACATACCTTTATTCAAAACCTTAACTTAGTACATTTTCCAAATTTCGTATTTTTTACTTCAGAATTTCACCATTTATTTCTTAAGTTCAGTATAAGTATTTTATATATTCTTATAACTATTTCCACTTCACTAATTTTCCATCTACTTAAAAATTCAAGATGTTTTTCAACATTAAGTTTTCAATTTCATTTACTTTTATCTTACTTGATCCAGTTACACCTCAATTTAATCAAAATTTCAACTTTTATAAGTTTCCTAACCTATTTCCGTTCCATAAACATTTAAATAAGATTCTAGAGTTTTTAAACAATTTCTTAGCATTTCAAAATCATTTTGAAATCAATTTTATATAAAAAATTCATTTGCATATCAGATTACCCTGTGAATTTCAAAACCAAACCCAATTTTGCAAACAACTTCAATTTTAAAACAATTTGGCAGCAATTCCTCTCCTGAAAACTTGAAAATGAACACCGTTGATGTAGCGATCATCATCGGAATTATTTTCCAGCGACCGAAAAGAGTTTAGTCTTTTATCCCTTTAAATATATTTTTTCGAATATTTTTAAATTCCAAATCCCACCAGATTTCATATCCAATTCGAAAATATTTCCCAAATAATTTCACCATTATTTTTCCAAAATCTTTGAAAACCATTTTCAAATCAAAGAAATTTAATCTATTGAAATTTCAATCCCAAATCCTTTTAATCCCTATCAAAAATTACTCTGCATCTTATTTCAATTTTTATAAATCACATTTATAATTCACATTTCAAATTCCATTTTGTTATATGAATTGTTTCCTTAACCTTTGGTTATGATATCAATTCCTATTTTTAAATTTTTACACAACAATGATAATAATTTAATATTATCATTCCTTAACGATCAAGCAGCCATATATATAACTATAATAATTTATGGAAAATTATTTCTTTTATATACAAAATATAATTTTGGTAAAATTATTTTATTTACCCTATTTTAAAATAATACTATGTCGGTTTATCTCCTTTAAGAGTTTAGAAACCCTTATCGATAAAATGGCGTCCCACATATCGACCAGAATTCATAAACACTCAACCGATAAGTCAACACAGTATAAAACAATTTTTATTTTCACCAACAAATATGCGCTTATATCTGTTAATACACTTAAACTCATTCTAGAGTACTATTGACTCTAACTCTAATGAGTAATACCCACGAGAGCCAAGGTTCTCGCTTAACCTTCAGCTCTGATACCAAATTGTAATGAATTGATTTTTCGACGCCTGAAAGTCGACATCCATACGCCCACTGTATCAAATGCTGAGCAATTGAATGCCAGAAAACCAAATCATTAGGGTTAAAGAAGAAGAAGGTAGAAGAAAAACAGAAACAATACAAGAATCTCACAATCGCAGAGGAACAAAATACAATAGATAAATGACTAATCTTCAAAGAAAAGAATTATATCTGTTTATACATTACATCATTAGAGTATAAATCTACAAAACACAACACAGGGAGTTATAATAACTTGTTCACATGGAAACTGAATTTGTAGCAAACCATACGCAGCGGATACTACATCATATACATGTGATACGTCTCGCCATCCAGTTTGTCTCCTGATCTCCACAGCATACTTTCCTAACTTAGCTCCAGATCCTACTGACAACCTGACTCTAGGCTGCCCGTGTGGAAAATTAGGGGCACGTAGAGTTTAGAAAAAGGAACAATAAACTCCGAATCAGTCATGGGACTGGTGTGAGATCTAAGAACAGTTATTTGTACAAAAAGAAATAAAAGAAATTCGTTCATGCTTTTGGAAAATGAAACTACCATAAGGTCTCCCGGCACACACACAATGCACTCGCACATTTGAGAAAGGTTTCTCCTTATAGTAGTCTAACATGCTTGATACACGAAAAAAATCCTTTTGATATTATTATTAGTTCATAGTGTGGAAAAAAAATTTCGAAAGTATAATATAAATCTTAGCCAACATACAAATCATTATAGTATGCCTTCTATAGCTACCATGTTAGATGGTAGGTTCTACAACTAAAATCGTACAGGGCTTATATTGATTGTTTGGATTTCCAATAAATGATCAAGGCTAAGGAACTACCTTTATCCGAAGGGTACGCCTCTGGAGGGACGCCCCAAAAACCTAACCGGATCTCTGCCAACACAAGGCCGGATTACCTCTGTAACTAGGTAACTAACTATCATGAGCATGCCATCCCCCGGTCGTAATCGACCTTTACCGTGGCGCCTCAATTTCAACAACCACATAAGTAAATATTTGGGCTCCATACCAGAATACCACTTTTTCATCCACACAAGTTAAATATCTAGGCTCCATACAAGAATACCACTTTTTATCTAGAAGGAAATGCACATACCCTGAGGGGCGCGACCCCCATAACCTTGCTGCATCCTTCCTGTTTCGACCATTTCTAGGGTGTGAGGTTCGATGAAGTTTCATCCCACAAAGCTACGCTTTTCACAAAATCCATGCTTCGATCAAACAATGATCAACACTTTGCATGCCATATTACCAAATTGGGAGTATATCACTAGTAACAATCAACTACATAACCTCTGAGCTCGTATGTCTTAGAGAAGGGTGTTAAGCTAAGAGAATAAATTCTCCGCCACCAACAGAAATGTATTTGATAGAAATCAGCTTTATATCTCAAAGTGTAATATCAGACATACATCCATACAAGTCCATCCTGGGTCTGAATGGAACCGAAGGCACTTCGTCCAATTAAGGAAAGAAGTCCTTGCAAATCCGGATATCTCCTAACTACGTCCGGACTCCCCATCACATAGGGTAATCTTTATACTGGTGCAACTCAGTGCAGAGACAATCGATAGGTAATCCTTTTATTTTTGAAAATACCCGTTCTTCAACCACCATCTTCAAATGCAAACCCATTTCGTCGTATCATTATTCGAAATGGGTTTTATGACTCAATGTCCTCCCTCGGCTAATCCAAAAAAGGAGAACATATTTCAAAAACAAGTGAATACATTGAGATCTAAATTAAGTCACAAAAAATTTCCATTTTTGATCCTTTAAACAAAAGATCCATCATTAAGATTCGATGTAGTTTTCGGATAACCATTTGGAATCCGACTCCCAGTCGCATTGAAATTCAAATGCCGTCTTAAAGGCCAATATTGATAATCGGTTATATAACTATCGATAACACCCATAAACAACCCTCAGATTTAAATAATTTGCCAAATTATTTATTTCAAAATATCTTCGCAAGATATATTTTCACACTTCAACCCTTTGAAAACAATTTTCAAATAACTTTCCTCACGCGGAATAAATTTCCAAATAATGTTTATTTCCATCGAAAATTTGCCAAGTCCGAATACTTTAAAATAATTTAAATCACTTATCCAAAAATATACACTTGAAAACACTTAAAATAAAAACTATTTTAAAACATTTATTTAAAATATCAGTAATGAATTTTATACTAATATCTCATGCAAAACTTAAGCCCCAAACTAATTTTTAAAATAAAATTATTAGATAGAGTATAATTATTTAAATAACCATCTTCTAAATCAAATACTAGTTAAAACTTTAAAATAATCACTTCTATAATTAACTTAATAAATATTTACTTTAAAATTTTAAAACAATTTAAGAAAATATTTTTCTCCAAAAACATTCTTTTTTAAAACCAACTTTAGAACTTTTAATTTATACTTAAAAGCTACTTTAAAAACATACTCGGCTTTCCAAGAAAAATATACTTTCCATTCCAAAATAGTCCATTTAAATCAATTAATAAATCCTTCTCAATTCATCTCAATTTACATCCCAAATCCGTAAATTTTCTTTCCACACTTTTTAAAAATAAACCAATATTTATTTTTAAAACTAATTTACCTATTCCTTTATAATTTCCATTGTGAATTTATATTTCCAAATATCCACCGATATCTTATTCCACTTTATAAATTCAGTTTATAAATTCAATAGTCTCATCTTTTTTTTTAAAACACAGTTTCAAAAACTTAATCAATTTCTAAATCGATTCCCAAAATTTACTTCATTTAAAAATTGCTCCTTTACTTATCCAAATTTATTTCAAAACACATTAATTCGATATTCACACCTGTATTTATGATTTAAATTCCATTTAAATCAGAAAAACAAATCTCATACTTGATTTCAAAATTCTCCCTTTATTTCTTCCAAACCATTTAAAATCCGAATTTTAAATAAATTCTTCAAATTTTAAACAATATTACTTAAGTTCTCAAAAATCCATTTATTAATAATCTTTTTCTCCCATACTTGGAATTTATTCGATAGGATTTCAAAAATCAACTTTATCCTTTTCCAAATTTCTTCTTTTACTTTATCCAATTTTCTAAAAAAAAATTACTTAAAATTCTCTACATTAATTTCCTTTCAAAAATCCAATTTTTATATTTCTGGTATTTTAAAATATCAAAATACATTCGGTTAAACCATAGCCTTTAATAATTTCAGTTACTGATAAAATCAATCACAGATTATTATATCACAGAAAATGAAATAAAATCAACGTTTGAGGAATTCAGTTGGATCCCTCCAACCTGTTCCCCTGCATCCACAAATGTTAGCACAATATGAAATATCAATTCCACTTTGAGGTAGAATATCGCGGTATATAGGGTCATCTGCTATTATGCGGGGTGCATAGGGTCTCATCCCTATATAATGCGGGAAATCAATCACTCTAATATATATATATATATATATATATATATATATATATATCATCCAACAGATACATTATCAAATTCATCCAAGCACATCCAATAATTTAAATTTATTCATTTAAACGAGTGAGAAGATCTTACCTTTGCTTTTTGTTTTTGCAATCCATTTACATTCCAGCTTGTTTTCATGATTTTTGACCTTGTATAAACAATTCAAGGTTTATTACTATTTAAATTGATCAAACAATTAATTACTTATTTAACTTAACTAACACTTCGGTTTTAATCTAATAATTTAGTTTTAAACAATTTCCCTTTCTTTAGAAGAAATCTTTTAGTAATTAAAGTTATTAAATGAACCAGTTAAACAAGTTAATTACCTTGATACGTTGTTTTTGAAATAAATTACTAAATTTAAAAGGTATGTATCTATATTTTTTTTCTTTGAAACTACATATATATATATATATATATATATATATATATATATCTATGAAATAAATTATATAGATTCAAAAGTCAAATTTTTAAATAAACTCTTCAACATTTTAAAATCCCTATACATTTTTCAAATCTTCTCTATACATATATTTATCGTTTTAATTTAAAATATGCATATAGATGTATATATGTTTGTTAAATTAAAAACAGAATCATTTTTTTACCTTACAGTAAATAATTTTTTTCCGTATATATATACACATATATTAAATTGAAAGAAAAGAAGAAAACTGTGAATACCTCACTGCAAAAGCATGAACCCCGACTAAACCTCGAACGACGATGGAGCTTCCACCCCCTATCGCGCACACGAAGTTACCACCCTTATCGAATCTCGAACCCGAGTTCGAGACCCAACCGTCTGCGTGATCATGCGCCTCGCCCTGTGCACCTGAACGCCACCCTCGATGTCGCGACCAAATCCCTAAGGCATCACACGCCCTACCCTTTCGACATCATCCCACTCGAGTTCGAGCCAAGACTTGAGGCGATGTCGCGATTCCTACTTGAGGCGTAGATTGATTCAACCGATCGCAACCCACTCGGTGACATCTATTCGTGAATATGGGCTCGAATGATTCCAACGAGGGTTTCAGTTTTTTATGAAGAGAGTGCAGCCATAAAATTGAACCGAGACGAATCTTAGAAAGGGATTCGACCATTATCTTGATTTTCATTTTTCTTTGAATGATATTCTCTTTAAAAAAAAGAAGACGCGATTTTATTTATTTACGAATTTTTTTCCTTTTGCGTTATCATCATTTTAAAAACAAAGCGTGTTAAGATGAAGGACACGTGTTTGAAAAAGGTAAGCAATATGTTTAATTTGTCTGGTGAATTATAATTATATTAAATATATATATATATATATATATATATATATATATTATATTTTAAATTCCAATTCGAATTTTAGATCGTTTCAAATTACGCAACTTAAATTCTCGACGTTCTATCAAGGTGTTCTGCTTGGCATTTATAATGTTAAACCTCTATTCAAGAACGTAATGGAAAAGGTTTCGAGTCCAAATTCGATCATATGGAGAAGAAAGCTTTTTGGACCTAGTTATTAAATTAAATTTCGATATAAATTCCAGCATGTTTCTATCCCATACAGCCACATGACAACTCCAAACGCTATGAAATTTTTAATTCGATAATAATACACTATTACGGATCCAATGACACTGTTTTTGTCGAAATCCGAGACTGTGCCCCGGAAGGCTATTTTTAAATATCGAATTAAACGAAATATTTTCAAAACTATACGAACACTTCAAATTTCAAATGTTAACGCTTCCATTATCTTCAATATTATGAATATAAATTTTCCAAGCCTTCGAAATATTTTTAACAAGCTTAAAAATCAAGATTCAATATTTTTACCCAATTTCCATTAATCAAACTCAATAATTTAATTGCCAAATAAATAGTGATATTTAAAATTCAAGTTAAATTAACTTTCAAATATTTAAAATCAATTTAATATTTAAATTTTAAATACCCAGAATCATCACAATCTTCTATTTCCCATGTGCAATCATCAGCATCCCCACTCCATTGAACTTTTACCAATCGTACTACCTTCCTTCGTAATCATTTTTCATTTTGATCCACGATTCGAATAGGCCTTCTAATAACCGCTAAGTTTGGTTCTATCTCCAAGTCATCCTAGGAAACTGTTTCCATGATTTGTTCTGGGTCATATCCATGCTTCCGTAAATGTGTTACGTGAAAAAGATTGTGTATACCAGACAATCTTTCAGGCAATTGTACTCAATAAGCTAGTGGGCCGATTCGTTCGAGAATGGGAAAATGACCAATATATCGAGGTGCTAACTTTCCAACTCTTCCAAATCTTACCACTCTTCTCATTGAAGAGACTTTCAAAAAGATTGAATCTCCAACTAAGAATTCCAGATTTCTACGCCTTCGGCCTGCATAACTCTTCTGTCTACTTTGGGCTTCTTTTAGCTTCATTCTAGTCATATCAACTTTCTTTGAAGCTTCTCGTATCATTTCTGGGCCAAGCCCTAACCGATCTTTGGTTTCTATCCAACATGTTGGTGATTTACATGGATGACCACATAAAGCTTCATACGGTGCCATGCCGATACTAGCTTGATAGCTATTATTGTAGGAGAATTCTACTAAATGTAAATGATTCTCCCGTGAGCCTCTAAAGTCCAGAATACGAGCTCTTAAAGATCTTCCAAAACACGGTTGACTCTTTCCATCTATCTATCAGTTTGGGGTGATATGCAGTGCCTATACTCAACTTGGTTCCTAAAGCTATCTATAATGCTTCTCAAAACTGACTAGTGAAGATTGGACGATTGCTTACTATACAACTCGAAACTCCATGCACTTAGACAATCTCCTTCATGTTTATATCCACAAGTCTTGCTGTAGTTCTTGTTGGCTTAATTGGAATAAAGTGTGCACTTTGGTTAATTATGATAACCCAAATGCCTTCATTTCCTTTCGTTGTTCGAGGTAAGCCATTAATGAAATCCTTGGATATTTAATCCCACTTCCAAGCTGAAATCTCCAAAGGTTGAAGTAATCCTGTTGTCTTTTTTTGGTCACTTTTGATTCTTTGGAAATTTTCACAATGGCTGACATAGATAGATATGTCATTTTCATGCTTCTCCACCAAAATGTACGCTTCATGTCCTTGTACATCTTATGAATCCCCAGATGAATGTACAGTTTGGCTGTGTGGCATTCAGCTAATACTTCTTGCTTAAGATTTCCAACATCTAGAATACAAATTCTTCCATTTAACCGTAATACTCCATGGTTATCTATTTTAAAGCTTGAATTTCTTCCTTCTTTAGCTGCTTTAATGTATTTCTCAAATCGTTTATCTTCTCCCTGTTTACTGGCAATTCTTTCCAGAAGAGTTGGAGTTACCACCAAATAAGAAATAGTAGCTAACTTTCTACTCAATGCATCAGCTACTACGTTGGCTTTCCCGGACGTATATAAATATTTAGATCGTAAGATGCGAGAACTTCTAACCAATGTTTCTGTCTCATATTTAAATCCTTCTAGGTGAAAAGATACTTTAAAGATTTATGGTCCGTGAAGAGTTCGAATTTTTCACCAGAAAATAATGTCTCCATATATTTAGAGCGAACATAACGACTAATAATTCTAAGTCATGTGTTACATAATGCTTCTCATGCGTCTTCAGCTGTCTACTTGCATAAGCAATCACCTTCCCATCTTGCATTAAAACTGCACCAACTCCTTCTCCACAAGCATCCTTATAAATGGCCAATCCACTATTTCCATTTATAATTGCTAAAACTGGAGCAGTTATCAATCTCTTCTTTAGTTCTTGGAATGCTTCTTCACATTTAAAGGTACAAATAAATTTAGCATCCTTCATTGTCAACTTCGTTAGGTGATAGGCAATCTTAGAGAAGTCTTGAATGGATCTTCTGTAATATCCTGCCAAACCTAAGAAGCTACGAATCTCTTTAGGAGTTTGTAGCCGCTTCCAATCTTGAATAGCTGCAACTTTCCCTTGATCTACTGAAATTCCATCCTTTGATATTATATGTCCAAAGAATCTTACATTCTTCTCCTAAAAATGTCACTTTGAGAATTTGGCTTTAAGCACATTATTCCTCAATATCTCCAACACAGCTTCTAGAGGCCTTGCATGTTCTTCTTCTGTCTTTGAGTAGATACAGATATCATCGATTAAGACTAATACGAATTTGTTTAGCACATATCTAAACACTCTATTCATATGGTCAACAAAATAAGCGAGCACATTAGTTAGCCCAAAAGGCATACCCAACCACTCATAGAAAGTGTTCAAACCTTTGAATGCAGTTTGATGGATGTAATCTTCTACGAACCTTAACTGATGGAATCCTGTAGCTAGGTCCATTTTAGAAAAAACTCAAGCTCCGTGTAAGTGGTCAAACAAGTTATCTATTCAGGGTAAAGGATACTTATTCTTAATGGTTTGCTTATTTAGATCTCTATAGTCTACACACAATCTCAAAGATCCATCTGACTTAGCAACAAAAACTACGGCCGATCCCCAACTTGAACGGTTGGGTCTTATCAATCCTTTCTTTAATAGCTCTTGGGTTTGGTTATTCAACTCATCCCTTTCTTTTGGAGCCATCCTTCTATCTTGTTGTTTAATTGGCATCGCACTAGGTGCTAAATCTATACGAAATTCAATTTCTCTATGTGGGGGTAAACTTTTTACTTCCTCAAAGACATCTGAAAATTCTTTAACAACGGGTATTGTTTCTAATCCTATCTGGGATGTATCTAAAGTATAAAGAAGACAATACCCTCTTGGACTGGGATCTTCACAAGGTATTTCAATGAGTTTTCCTAACTTTGTTTTCATTATAACCGTTCTTTTCAAACAATCATGAATAGCTTCATTTTCAGTTAACCAATCCATACCAAGTAAAATTTCGAATCCAGTAAAATCTAAGACAAAAGGATCAAAATGAAAGTGATGGGGAGGAGAGGAAATTGGTACTTTTTCACAGTGCATGCAAAGAGTAGTGGAACCTCCTATAGGATTCGTCACGTAGATAGGGTCATCAAAAATTTAGGTTCAAGTTCTAATTCTTCTACAGTTGTTTTAGAAATAAAACTATGAGAAGCTCCTATATAAACTAATACTCTAACTAAAATATCTTTGATAAAAAATTTACCTTCCAACACTCCTTTTCCCTTCACATCTTGGGAGGTTGAAAGCTCATCCTTGATAGCATAAACTTTGGCTTGTTCTCCTTTCTTCATTAGGGGACAATCCTTAATCAGGTGTCATGGTTTATGATAATTATAACAGCTTCTTGGTGTTGATCCTTGAGTTCCTTGAGTTCTGGTTTTTCTACAATGAGTTGATAGGTGGCACTTTTGTTGGCAATTGTAGCAAGTGACATCTTTAAAGCGGTTATTCTGAGATCCTCCTTTAGGTTTTCCCTGCCATGGCTTTTTTCCATTAAACTTCCTCCTTTTCCAGTTATTGTTGTTGCTTTCTTGTACTACAGGTGGATCTATCTTATCCAATGCTTCATATTTGTATCCCTTGTCTATTAAGTCTATAAATGGTTCTTTCACATGCCCAGTCATTCTGACATGGTATTGCTTCTTCATTCCAGAAATAAACTTTTCATTCTTTTTGAGGGGCGTATCTATTAATCCAGGCCTAAAACGAGATAACTTGTTAAAATTGTTGGCATACTCCTTAAACGACATCTCCTTCTCCTGTTTAAAATCCGTAAAATTTCGGTAAAGACGGGATTTTCCTGCTCCTGGCATATACTGCTCCTCCAGAACTTCTTTGAATCGTTCCCATGAGAAATCATCTTCTGACTTATTCTGAGTAATAGGTTCCCACCAAACTATAGCTTCCTCTTGTAGTTGCGAAGAAGCTAAGAATCTCTTCTGCTCATCTCCAATATTCAGTCCTTTGAAAATTCTTTCACAAGAGCAGATCCAAGCTTGTACTTCAATGATGGTTTCTATTCCTTTGAAAGGTTTACCACCAGGGTTGGTATAGTTCTTGCATAAAGTTGCAAAGTTAATTTGGGGCTGTACCGGAACTACTACTTCCTCGACTACTGTAGCTGCGAAATTTGACCATTTGTGGTATTACTTCCTCCACTATGTCAAACTCTTCGTCCACTCATTTTCTACTATCTGTATATAGTAAGAAAAAGATCTTTAGGATATATAGATGAAATATCTTAGGGAATGCTATACAGTATAATTATACTTATTTAAGTTAAAAGTTTTAATTATGCGCTCTATCAGACTAAACTCATTCTATGGCAATACTAACCCTATGTCTATTGAGTCATTCCCCAACAAAGTTAAGGTTCTCACTTAACCTTAAGCTCCGATACCAAATTTGATGATCCGTCTCCTCGACCCTCGAAAATTGACATTAATACATCCACGTTATCCACGTGCCATAAATCAAAGTGCTGGGGAGGAAAATTATCAGGGGTGTAAAAATTAATAATGATAGAAGGTAATACTATAATAGAATATCACGTCACATTTAATAATTTAATTATACATAATGATCAGGGTCAAATATAAATTTTGCGGGATAGTTATAACTGTCTATCCGTACATATGCTGGAAAATACATACTACGTGAAATAGCGGAAAATGGGTAGATATCTACATAAGGTACTTTAGCTTCATAGCTCTAAAAGACTTCTTTAAAATGCTCCCCAACATGCTCCTAAGGTATTCTGACGACTCGGCTGTTCGAAAATTTTTAGCACCTAGAGTTTAAAGGGAAAAAACAAACTCTGGATCAGTCGTGGGACTGGTGTGAGAACTCAAAGTACAATGTTTTGAAAACAAAAAGGTACCTTATAAGACCACGCCACACATAAACACGGAACGGGTTTTTACCTTATGATAACCAAAACTCTTTATTACGCAAAATTTGGGGATATTATTTTTAATGACTTTCTTTCAAAACATTTACAAATTAATATTTATCTTAGCCGAAATTGTTACCGTTATTAAAATCCAGCATACTAGGTTCTATAAACAAAACTGTAAGTTCTTAATAGGGAATGGATTTCCATATAAATGACCAGGTGAAGGGGCAACCTTTCGACGGTACATTTATAGAGGAATGTACCAAGGACCATCACAAAGGATCCTCTACCAACGCTAGGCCGGCCTATCTCTGTAACTAGATGGTACTGAATATATCATCCCCCGGTCGTCACCGACCTTTATCCGAGATATCTCTTCGCATACATCCACATTAATTTACATCTCAACGTCATAGCGGGAAGAAATATATCTAGAAGGGAATGATCATAACCTAATTGGGAATGACCTACTTAGTCGTGCTTCATCTAACCCTGTTTTGGTCATTTCCAGTTGATGAGGCTTGAGGCAACGATCACCTTTTGATATAGCACATCTTCTTTCACTTTGAATGTCACATTGCCATTCCATGTTCACATGACTGATTTCTACATATGTACAACTTCTTGAGCTCGTATGTCTTAGAAAATGGTGTTAAGCTAAGAGAAGATGTCTTCTCCGCCACCGATTGATATACATCTATAAAGAACAATCACTGTGATTTAGAATGCAAAGGTCATACATTCATCCATTCAAGTTCGTTCTAGGACTGAATGAAACCGAAGGCACTTTACTCGGCCATTACTGGACGAGAAGCCCTTGTGGTTTTGAGGTTTTTATAACAACGAGACCACTACAACAATATAGTGAATCAAAAATTTGTCCCTAATTAATCAACAAGTAGTCCCTCATTATTATTCATCTCAATATATCCATCTTCAAACCTCTTCAATCTTCAAACACGTAAATAGGTTCGAAGTGGTTTTTGGATAGGAATCACCTTAATCCGACCATAGTTCCTTCGAAATTCAATAATCGATAAAAATGATGTAATTAGGTGATTGTTTTTCGATTGATTTATTTTCCTTTAACAAAATATCTTCGAAAGATATATATTTTCAAAATATTCTTTTAGTGAATACGGAATGATTTAAACCTCTTTTTAAATATTGCTCAAATTGTTTTTAAAGAGTATCTTTTGAGAAAATAGGATTATAGAAATCATTCTACTTTTATTTAAAATCAACTTCCGTATTCAACGAGTACTATGGACGGAATAATAGTGAGATCGCCTTTTAAATTCCACGAATACGACAAGTTCCCTCTTTGGATTTTGATAATGAGTATAAGAAGGTTATTTATATAAAATCCAAGTTGAGCATCAGGGCTTTCCTTTCGATATGTTCCACCCCTCGCCTAAAAGATAAAACTGAGGCTAGGTAAGTTCATGGCACTAGTTGCTCCACCCCTAACCTTAGTTACACACCTTGTTTTCACTTTTAGATCTCATAGGCGAGACAAATGTACTAGTCGTTTTCGCATCCTTTTAAATCACATAACTATTTATTAAACCATCATTCAAATAATGTTAAATTGTTCAAATTTCTTTTAAAATTCTTTATTATTTACTTAAAATATTTACTAAGGTTTTGGAAAAGAATTATTAAGTTTCAACCTTTATTTTAAAAGTTATTGAAAAGTATTGGGAAAAGTGTTGCAAATAGTGTTACAAAAAGTGCTTTAAAAACTAATGACTTTTATATCATTTAAAAAACAATCTTTTCAACTTAAATCACCTTTTAAACATTTTAAAAGAATTTTAGAATTTATTTCATATTATTAAAATGATTATTTTATCAATTTTAAACTTTGGTCATTTAGTGCAAAAACTGGATTTTTCTTCAAAATTGATTTTGCCATATTTCAACATATACAAGATAAAATCTTGATTTTCATTTTTTATATGAAAGATATGGATATAAGGATTCGGAAAATTCTTACTTCTAAGAATTCCAAACTATATTCCACTTCGTATGTTCATTTGAACTTCTAACACGAAAACACGAACTACCGTTACGTGAAGCATCAAATTTTAGGCGTATTTTGAGATTCATATCCAGACTTTGCCGAGACAAGTTTAAACACTTAGCAATTATTTCTAAAGCATATTCAAACATTTTTTCCAAAGGTATAATGATTCCATATCACATTTTACTTTACGTTGAAAAGTATTTTCCGTGTGAATCAATGTCGTGTATATCGTGACTTGTTTCAATATTTTCATGCAATAAACAACATATGAAAATCAATATCATAAACAAAAAATTCAAACAAACATATCACAACATCACAATAAAATACATCAATAAATTAGGAGTTCCCACCTTAGTTGCAAATGAACTAATTTTAAAGTGATTATAACTTTCCTAACTTCAATCGGGTGCTCACGAATGCTTATTTTAAGGCTTGTAGGTGGCTTGAATTGACTTGTGGAGGCCTTTGTGGCTTTGGGATGTGAGTTTCATGGAGAGTTTGGGCTCGGCTTGATGGTGAAGGGGTGGGTCATGGGTTGTGAAGGAAGGAGGAGGAGTTTTGGTGAATATTTAAGATGTTTTGATGATTACGTTCTTTAGTATATTTTTGGAATAAATTTTGGCATTATTTTATTAAGGTTGAAAGCCATCAAAAGTGTGAGAAGAAGCTTGAAATTTTACGAAGAAGAAGTGTGGAAGGAAGTGAGAAAATGGGTGTGTATTTATAGAAAAAACTTTCGATAAAATACCATATTTGCAAAAGACCAAAATAACATTTACTTACTTTTAAAGTAATCTTACTTTTCAACACTTAACATCACATTTCCTTATCACTTAAGGAGTAAAAAAAGGTAATAATGATGTTTCTTTTGATTTGACATGTTTTGTTTTTATTAGTTTACTTTTCCTAATTATCTCTAGAATTTCCTAATTGTGCTTTAATAAAAGGAAACCTAATTAGAAAATTAATTAATACTTACTACATTTATATAAGTGTACATGAATATTAATATAAAGGTGCAACAACGTTGCGATAACTTTAAATCGACAAATTGTTGATTTTTGAGAAAATGTTCTACGGTCATATTTTGACGTCTTAGTTAAACTATTTATTTATGTAAATCAAAATTAAAAATAAATTTGTATAAATGTTATCTAAAAATATAAAATCTCATAAATATATTAAAATAATTTATTAAACCATTTAAACTTACTTTTTTGAAATCAGGGTTTTGCCACTTTTGTCGATATAAGCAAATGTTGTTATTTTTATGTATATTTCTATTTCCAAATCCTATATAATATTGTTGGAATGATAAAACCTTTTATATTTAGAAGTGGTTAAATTTTTTGGTCTTTACAAAAGATCATAGCTCTGGGTTTCAGGATTTTTGATATTTATTGAACCATCCGAATCAAAAAGACTTTCTTCGTGGTATAGTTTAATATCTACACCATAATGATAAGTGGTTTTGATGTGGAAATACAACTTGTGCCACATTAGCTGCTGTGAAAGTTATTTCTACTACAGGCTTCTGTTTAATATGGAATATTACTCTTTGGGCTTTGTCTTCTTGGACGTATCTCTTTTGTGCCTTTTTGCTTGCACAACGAGATAAGGTTCTCCCTGGATTAATGCTATCTGGTTTTATAGGTTACCAGCTTGCTGTTTATTTGGATCTAGAGTCAGAATGCCAGTCCTACTTCCCATATTCTCCCTCTCGTGACTACCCAGATATCCCTACTTGATTAACCTTTCTATTTCCTTCTTCAAATATCGACGACTATTAGTATGGTGACTATTTGCTCTGTGGAAGTGGCGGTAAGCTCCACTTTATTCGATTCTACTTTCTTCCCTTTATTTGGTAGGCTGTACGATAGGTCATCTTTGGTTATCTTATATATCTACCCAAAGGAATGAGTGAGAGGGATCTTTGTTGTGACATTTAGCTCTTTGTGTCACTTTGCAAGTGGGTGATACGCGTTTACCCTTTCTTCTCTCATAGCGTGAGGTACGAATACCATGAGATTATATACAGACCTAGTCCCCTCCATTTTGATATACCCTATTGCCCTCTTTTAAAAGGCCTTCATGCTACGGCAAGATTTCTTGCTATTTTTGCAACACATTATGGTTCCTCTCCAATTTCATCATGCGCCGCCATTAATAATGGTTCTTTAATTTTTTCTATAACCTGAAGAGCCTCCGTCTTGAATCGCTTAATGAAACTACTTAAACTTTCATTCTCTCATTATTTCACATAGAAAATGGTATGGACATCTTGAGAGGCTTCCCTTCCCGAATTGAATTGCCTTAGGAAATCAACAGACATTGCCTCCAGGATCCTACTTCTCTCGATCTGTACCTTCTGGACCACCTTAAAGCCGCACCACATAAGTATACTGGGAACAATTTGTATCGGGCTATCCTTCCAACTTTCAGGATGTCCATGAAGTATTTGAACGTGTTGAGGTGATCCTCAGGGTTGGTAGTTCCATCGAGCTTATCTCTTGCAGGGGCTTTAAAATTAGGGGTAAAATCGGCCTCGATAATGGTCCCACTAAAAGGAGTGCAAATAATTTCCTCTATCTTTTCTCCGATGCTTTGTTAATAGATCTTTTCTACTTGCTCCATTCGAGTTCTAAGTTGTCGATTCTTGTATTCTCTTGGGTCAACCAGGGATAAGTTGTCGTCAGACATGGCGTCTTCATCATTTTCAGCAGATTGGGTTTATTTTTCCATCAGTGGAGGGTTTATATTGGTTAGCTTGGTTTTTATTTTGAGGTTAGCTTGGATTTTACTTTTCAATTTTGTGTCAGTTCTTAATCTAGCACATTGTCCCCTTAATTGGAGTGATGTTATCGTTCCCTTACTAAATGTTCAATACAACTATAGAATGATGGCAGTGAGCTATGGAGTGGGGAGGTGAAGATGCTCTATAAATAATATATTGGGTCATTGTTTCTTTTAATCCCTCCATGCATTGGTCTATTTGGTCCAAGAAGAATTGGTATGCGACCAGAATGGCATCTATGGAGGTCTTGATTGAAGCTCCTGCCTCATCCTGGGTTTTGAGAGTATAAATGGTTTAGGGATAGTTATTGTTGCTAGATGTGCAGCTTCTTGGATCGGAACAATAGGTGAATCGGTAGGTTTGATGGTTCACATAAACTGTTTTACCAGATGTGGAAAATGAACAAAAGTATGGAGGTTCAGGACATCCTTCTAGCGCCAAAAGATGTAAAGGAACTATTTTATCCTTCAACTCCTCGATTACATATAAAACCATTAATTAAGTAATTACTCTGTTGATTTTGAACTAGAAAAACTAAGTAACCATAATTTTGCCGTAAGGTGGTGATTGTGCCGCTGAGCACTTACATAATCAAGTAGTTGTTGAATATGCGATTATATGATTTTTGTTTGATGATAATAAACATATATATATATATATATATTCATTTAAATGTATTTGTTAATGTACTATTTTATTTTTCACAGATTAAATAAATATTTGTTGAATAAAAATAAATAACACAGAATTTGAATTCAAACAGAAATTTTATTCAAACAAATATTTATTACAATCTTTGAATAGTACAAATTTCAAGCTCTCACTATATATATACAATTTCAATTACAGTACAATTTTGATTACATCACGATTCACATTTACATTTTACCTCACTACATATCACTCATTCACTCAACTCGCATTTTATCTTCAACTTCACTCCAAATTGAATCCACCATCTGAGCAATCTGCAAAACTAAATATTGACGCAGTAAAACTGAAAAGGAAATATTTTTGCAGTATAAAATAAAATGTGGATGTTGAAAATAATATTTGCCTTAGTTATTTGGGTTGATTTTGAATTCATCATACACGAACAGCTTGTGACATACACAGTGTATCACTGTATATGTCACAATGCCGTGCACACCGATATATACACTTGATAAAATTGCAGGGACAGGTGAGCGCAGGTCAAACCTAAAACATTGGATTCAACTCAAGTGCAATTAAAATAATGTCACAATTTTCAGCACAAGGTCAAATCCGACCTACAAGCTGGATTCAACTCAGGTGCGCTACAAAACATCAACTAAGCCAAATGGTCAAGGCAATTACAACACAAATGCAAACTGCTTTACATATACATCAAGCAATACATGAACAGAGTAATACCAAGTTATACAAGCAACTCAAACTCAACTGGACAGTGACATCATAATGAACACAAAGACTCAACACATAATGAAGCACATGTCAGTGGAAAATGTAATGCACAAGTATAGGCCGAGAAAAAATCAAGCATGGAATTTCAAAAATGACCCAAGTCAAATAATATAAGGAATACGAATTGAACAAGTCAAAGATAAATTTCTCATCTCGAAAATATCATCACAAAATCATCAGTGCCAAAGTTCAGTGATGTCGAAGATGGTAATATCAAAAATCAAGTTGAAGCCATGAACAATTGACCGAGGTCAAAAAGAAACCAAATCAAAAGGGCCGTGGTAGTCATGAAAGCAATTCGAAGCCGTGATGAACAAGCCATTATCAAATTATACGAAATTGAAAAGGTCAGAGAAATCATCAACATCCAAGCAACATCGAGTGGCCGAGACGAATTCAAGCAAAAATAATTGACGAATTCATATGAAATATACGAATGAAAAATAAGGAGATCGAACTATATATAAACCCATAATCATCATCGGCTAAAGGACAATAGAGTTCGAGCAAGCATAGTAGAAAAGCAAAAAGGAATAAATCACATACCAAATCAAAGTCGAACTCAATCTAATAGAAGCAGCCGAAAGCATCTCAAGAGACGATCGATCAACATATCCTCACGCAAATATCAACTTGATCGATCTACAAAATCGGCAGCTTCGAAAAATCATGAATCCCTAATTTGGAACGAAGAAGAATAAAAAGGAACGAGCCATTTTTTTCACAGAGCAAAGCCGGTCGTATAATAGAAAGAAAAAGGAGTTAATCGCTTGCTTATTTAGGGCCGGCCTAGTTTTGGGCTTTTATTAATTAAGGGCTTTGTTTTAATTCTTTTGTTTTTAAATTGTTTTTTAATTTTTATTTCTCTTTTAAACGTTGTAATAGCTAGTCGTGTGACTAGGGGACAAACTACGTGGCGTAGTTTTAGAATTCGCAACTCAGTGGCTGAGTTGTGCTAGGGTTTTTAGCGTAGAGTTAGGTTAGTCAGTAGCGGGTGTCGCGAGTTTACGTGTGTAAGCGTGTGACTACTTAATTTCTAGTAGAAACCTTGGGGGCGGCACGTAGGCAGGGTTTTGTTGAAGCTGGGGAAATTCTGTGTCGTTCTATTTCTGCATTTATTATTCTGCTATTATTTGTGCTGCTATAATTCTAATTTATCTATGTTGGAATAATTTTATAAGCTTCCACAATTAATTTTTATAATTAACATCATCACCTAATTCAACCCCTTCTAGGGTGAAATCGATCCTACAAGTGGTATCGGCGCTAGGAATAGAAGTCAACTTTTGTTTTAAAAAAATTCATTTTTCACAAACAAATTTTTGTTTTTAAAAATTAAAATTTTTAAAATGGCTTCTTTTAATAATGCTTTTGCTGAGGGTAAGTCCATAGTTAGACCGCCAATGTTCAATGGTGAATATGCTTACTGGAAAAATAGGATGGAAATTTTTCCGAAAACCATTGATGCTTGGGATATTGTTGAGACAGGGTATAGAGCGCCAACTATAATTGAAAATAATCAGGAAATAAAAAACCGAAGGATCGATGGACAGATCTAGAAAATAAGTCACATATTACTAATGCCAAAGCTATGAATTCGATTATTTATTCATTAGATCAGGTTGAATTTAATCGTGTCTCACATTGTCTAACTGTGCAGGAAATATGGCATAAACTCGAAGTGACTCACGAAGGAACATCTCAAGTCAAAGAATCTCGTCTTGGCATGCTAAGTAGTGAATACGAGAATTTCACAATGACAAAGGAAGAAAATGTCAAAGAAATGTACGGACGACTTTCCAATATCATATACAAATCAAAGGCTCTTGGAAAATCATACACAGAAATGGAGATAGTCCGAAAAATCCTCAGAGTCCTTCCACGAAGTTTTGAAACCAAAGTAACTGCCATCTAAGAATCAAAAGATTTAAAACAAATGAAAGTCGAAGAACTCATCGGAAATCTCACCACTTATGAGCTAGAGATGAAATTCAAGGAAGAGCGTGAAGGAGGAGATACTCGAAAGAAATCAATAGCTCTCAAAGGAACAACCGAAAGTGATGATGATAACGATGATGATGATGGAGCAGCAGAGCTGGCACAACTAATGAAGAAATTCAAAAAGTGGAATCACAGATATGGAAATCCAGCTCGAAATCAAAAATTGAAAAGCAGAATAGCCAAAGCACTAGACTACTCAGAAGAATGGGAGATCATTTGTCACAAGTGCAACCAACCAGGACACATTAAGCCCAATTGTCCTCAGAATCGATGCGACCTTGAAAAGAAATCAAAAAGGAGAAGTTTTGCAGCCACGTGGAATACAAGTGATGAAGATGATCAAAATACTAGCAGTGAGAGTGAGAAAGCAGATATGCGCCTTCAAGGTAATACAACCGATAGCGACGATGATGAGCCAAGCGAGGTATCAAAACTCACTCACTCACAACTACTTATATATTTCCACAAAGTAAATGGCTGTTTTGAACGACTTAGGGAGAAATATGCTAAAATTGAATCACAAAGAGATAGTTTGATTGAACTAAATGAACAGCTTGAACAATTAGTTAAAAACTATCAAAGTAGGATCCCTAAGTGTGATAAGTGTCCAACATTCGAAGAAGAAACTAAAAAAATCAGAAATTAATATAAAATCACTTGAAAATGAAATTCTAATTTTAAAAGAAAGTGAAAATACTAGGAGAGAAAATTCTATTAAAAAGTGCAAACAATTGTTAAACGAAAATGAATCTCTCAAAACGCAAGTCCAACAATTGTCAACGACTTTAGATAAATTTTCAAAAATGTAAAATCATTGAATATGCTATTAGGGAAGCAAACTGTTAATACAATTAGACGAGGGCTTGGATATAATCAATCCAAAAATGTTAGAAATGAGATTAATTAAGAAAATTCAATGTGCACAATTTGTAGAAAATTTGTACACAATCAAAATAGTTGTTGGTATAGACCCAAACACGCGAAAACTATACCAATTTGGGTTCCAAAAGGCACAAATATAAAATCTCTCAAAGTTAAACAAATTTGGGTGCCGAAAGGAACATATATAAATAGTCTTGGGTCTCCACAAAATTATTTTTTAAAATATTCTGCCACTAACAATCATGGACCTATCAAAACAAATAGGTCACAAAAAAATTTCATCGTGTAGGTGTGGTGGCAGGCTAAGAAACAACAATAGTGTTACTTGGATTCTGGCTGTTCCAAGGACACAACGAGTGTCAAAGAAAAGTTCCTTAGCCTAGTACAAAGGTGCTAGAATCACAATAGACAACAACGAAAAATATCGTAAAGGTAAAACAGGTAATGGTATATTTATTTGAACGATATATTAAATGTGATAATCTGCACCCTAATTTGAGTTAAATCAGCCAATAATGTGATGATGAAATAATGATGATTTTGATTCTGACTTATTCAAAATTGTTGGCAAATTATATTCTTATTCCAAGAACACTATAAAAATCTGAAGAGTCTTTGAATTACTTTATATATATTAGTTTGGATTAATAATAGTGTTTTATTGGACGATAATACATTTGATTATTTTACGGCTAACTCTACATTCACGGTTTTTGATTATTTACACGGCTTCAATTCAAATTCAAGAGAATGTCATTTAAGAAGCTGTTAAAATTGATTTTGAGATATTTTGTTTCACACTTCGTGGTCTGGTTTATCAAATTCAATTAATGATAATTTTGAGTGAAAGAGAAATTCAGATGCAGATTACACTGGTAATCTAGTTGATAGAAAAATTACCAGTTGAACGTGATTTTTGTTGAGACATTTAGTAACTGCATCGTTTTTTCAAAGAAGATATCTGCATATTTTTCATTTCAAATAATTTTCAAATAGCAGAAATTTTTCTCATCTAACCCCTTCGAGAAAATCATTTTTGACCATGTTTTCAGATCAGTCATTTTGAAAAATTGATTTCATAATTATTTTTGAATTTGATTTTAAAAGACTATTTTGACTAATCTGACTCCCTAATAATTATCGAAAAGATAAATAGTGGTTGAAAAAGTGATGAGTGTTGACATTTATCATATATTATGACTCGAGACGGTATAATTAGTAAATTTCTTTAGAAATTTAAACAAGAGTTATAAAACTTTTTGTTGGTAAAAATTCCATGACCATCTCTATTTCTATCAGATTTCTAACAACCATCACTCATCAAAACTCTATATAGTTTGTCAATATGTGGTACTTTAAACAGGAATCATTCATTTTTTATTTTACATTTTTTTAAATACCAAAAAAAATATAAATAAAAAAATCCAAAGTATTCACTCTCATTTAAAAGTCCTTATGGTTATGCATGGGTGAATTACTTGGAAGTTATTATGTGCTTCCATGCTCATTTAAAAGTCCTCACGGTTATGCATGTATGGAACGCATATCAAAATTGATTTTTAAAATAAACAGGTTGATTCTAATCCCATTTAAAAGTCCTCACGGTTATGCGTGGTTAGAAGATACTTGAATTCATTTTTTAAAAATAAAATAAATTTGGTATACAACTAATCTCATTTAAAAGTCCTAACGATTATGCATGGTTAGTAGATATTCAAATTCCTGACATAAATATACCACAAATAGACACAACTGTATGGTTTTATATGATGACATCATTCCCATCATTCTAAAAGTGGAATATGCGCCTAACAAAGTATTTACGATTTTTGTTCGATTTTTTATTGAAATTAAATATTTATATTCAATTGAGTTTTAATGTTGGATTAATATCTATCACTTTATCTCCATTTTTCTAACACTATTACTCTTTTGCTGATAACAAAAGGGGGAGGGAAAAGTTAAGATTTTGTCAAATAAAATCAAGCAAAGGTCAAACATTTTCTATTTTGCATCTAGGCTCATTTGCATATTTTTAATTGTATGCATATATGAAGGGGGAGCTTTGTGTATAGAGGAAGCATTTAAATAAGGGTGAGCAATTAGAGTATATTAATGATCAAATACATTTAACATATTCAAAATCTTAAATATATGTTTGTTATCATCAAAAGGGGAGATTGTGGAATATGCGATTATATGATTTTTGTTTGATGATAATAAACATATATATATATATATGTATTCATTTAAATGTATTTGTTAATGTACTATTTTATTTTTCATAGATTAAATAAATATTTGCTGAATAAAAATAAATAACACAGAATTTGAATTCAAACAGAAATTTTATTCAAACAAATATTTATTACAATCTTTGAATAGTACAAATTTCAAGCTCTCGCT
Organism: Allium cepa; assembly: GCA_030765085.1. Taxonomy (NCBI): domain Eukaryota; kingdom Viridiplantae; phylum Streptophyta; class Magnoliopsida; order Asparagales; family Amaryllidaceae; genus Allium; species Allium cepa. The sequence goes on along the minus strand of CM060940.1, from coordinate 69,524,909 downwards.
ATATATATACAATTTCAGTTACAGTACAATTTTGATTACATCACGATTCACATTTACATTTGACCTCACTACATATCACTCATTTACTCAACTCGTATTTTATCTTCAACTTCACTCCAAATTGAATCCAACATCTGAGCAATCTGCAAAAATAAATATTGACGCAGTAAAATTGAAAAGGAAATATTTTTGCGGTATAAAATAAAATGTGGATGTTGAAAATAATATTTGCCTCAGTTATTTGGGTTGTTTGTCATCATTTAATTTTGAATTCATCATACATGAACAGCTTGTGACATACAAAGTGTATCAATGTATATGCCACAAGGTCGTGCACACCGATATATACACTTGATAGAATTACAGGGACAGGTGAGTACAGGTCAAACCCAAAACGCCGGGTTCAACTCAAGTGAAATAAAAATAATGTCACAATTTTCAGCATAAGGTCAATTCCGAGCTACAAGCTGGATTCAACTCAGGTACGCTACAAAACATCAACTAGTCCAAATGGTTAAGACAACTACAACACAAATGCAAACTGCTTTACATATGCTTAAGCAATACATGAACAAAGTAGTTCAGTGATGCATAGGAACCAAGATTAAAGAATTCATCACTGTGACACAGTTACAAGCTAGAATGCACACTGCATTAATCCATACAGCATGAACAACATCAATGATCAACATTAATGAACCAGTGGCTATAAACAAAATACATGAACACTGCAACAGGTCAAGGATGAGCAACCAAAACAAATGCAACAACCAAAAGAAAGTAAAACTGCTCAAATACACGAACCAGTGCCAACAGACTCGAGTGCTACCAGATAACAATGAAGCATGAAGCAAACATATAGAACAGTGGACAATGCACTGCAGATAGGACAACTCGGCCCAATAGAATCACAAACCAAATGAACCAAAGGAATAGCAACAATGCACAAAGGCTACAGGTCTGGAAAGAGATAAGCAAGCATATGCACCAGTATTAGACTCGAGTGCATATACAAGTATGCAACTGTGAAACTGGATCAAGCAAGTGCAGACTCAAGTGATACAAGCAAAACTCCAACCAGACTAATATGGCAACACAGCAGCTCATATATACAGCAAACACAGAGCATCATTAATGGAACCAAGACACAATACTTAGAGTGACACTGCAGCCACAAATCAACAAATGAAATATATGAACCAGCATAAGCAAGTGAACTGCAAGTGTCGACCAAACAACTTAGTGCCATCACAAAGAACAGCATATACAGGAATGCAACATTACATAACACAAGTAATGAACCAACACATGTACCGGTGAAACAGAGTAATACCAAGTTATACAAGCAACTCAAACTCAACTGGACAGTGACATCACAATGAACATGAAGACTCAATACATACTGAAGCACATGTCAGTGGAAAATGTAATGCACAAGTACAGGCCGAGAAAAATCAAGCATGGAATTTCAAAAATGACCCAAGTCAAATAATATAAGGAATACGAACTGAACAAGTCAAAGATAAATTTCTCATCTCGAAAATATCATCACAAAATCATCAGTGCCGAAGTTCAGTGATGTCGAAGATGGTAATATCAAAAATCAAGTTGAAGTCATGAACAATTGACCGAGGTCAAAAAGAAACCAAGCCAAAAAGGGCCATGGTAGTCACGAAAGCAATTCGAAGCCGTGATGAACAAGCCATTATCAAATTATATGAAATTGAAAAAGTCAGAGAAATCATCAACATCCAAGCAACATCGAGTGGCCGAGACGAATTCAAGCAAAAATAATTGACGAATTCATATGAAATATATGAACGAAAAATAAGGAGATCGAACTATATATAAACCCATAATCATCATCGGCTGAAGGACAATGGAGTTCAAGCAAGCATAGCAGAAAAGCAAAAAGGAATAAATCACATACCAAATCAAAGTCGAACTCAATCAAATAGAAACAGCCGAAAGCATCTCAAGAGACGATCGATCAACAAATCCTCTGCAAATATCAACTCGATAGATCTACAAAATCGACAGCTTCGAAAAATCACGAAGCCCTAGTTTGGAACGAAGAAGAATAAAAAGGAACGAGCCATTTTTTCCACAGAGCAAAGCCGACCATATAATAAAAAGAAAAAGGAGTTAATCACTTGCTTATTTAGGGCCGGCCTAGTTTTGGGCTTTTATTAATTAAGGGCTTTGTGTTAATTCTTCTGTTTTTAATTTTTTTTTAATTTGTATTTCTCTTTTAAACGTTGTAATTACTAGTTGTGTGACTAGGAGACAAACTACGTGGCGTAGTTTGAGAATTCGCAACTCAGTAGCTGAGTTGTGGCAGGGTTTTGAGCGTAGAGTTAGGTTATTCAGTAGCGAGTGTCGCGAGTTTACGTGTGTAAGTGTGTGACTACTTAATTTCTAGTAGAAACCTTGGGGGCAGCACGTAGGCAGGGTTTTGTCGAAGCTGGGTAAATTCTGTGTCGTTCTATTTCTGCATTTATTATTCTTCTATTATCTGTGCTGCTATAATTCTGATTTATCTGTGCTGAAATAATTTTATAAGCTTTCGCAATTAATTTTTATAATTAACAGTATCACCCTATTCACCCCCCTCTAGGGTGAAATCGATCCTACAGTAGTTGCACTTTAACTGTTTATTAAATTGTCAAGATTAACCGATACTTAATTTAAGTATTATCAAAAAGGAATGTAGTACTACAAACAACAGGGAAACAGTATAAACTAATAAACGACACATGATTTACATGGTTTCGATTTTAAGGAATCCTAGATCCATGGGGAAAGTTTCTCTTTCTTCCTTTATCAATGGCTTGGTATCGAATTTCATGGTAGAAAGTACAATCGAACCTTAAAGGTTTTCTTTTTAAAATATAAAGAATGTTAGAAAAAAGGAAACATCCGCCTCATGGTACAGTGTCTTTCCTATTTATAATCATGAAATGCAAGCAGATTAATGGAATTTATTTCTCCCCATTATGCCTCAACCCTTGGATCTTGTCAGATGTTGTTTATCTATCTTGTCTATCTAATGTGACTCGATTACTGATGTGTCACTGGCGAGAAGTTTGAATGGAGGCGGGAATTCTCAAATTTTTTGCAAGAATATCCAAAATTATGGCGACAGGATTCAAATTTGAACTAACCTTGTTTATGGGCCTCTAGAGAGATATTTGTTGTCACTTGTTGACCTTGCTGTGTCTATGCTGGCTAATTTGCGATGATATGGTGTTGGTGCATATGAAGAGGCGCAGTCGTGAACATTGCTTATTGCTTACGTCATGCTGCTCTGCTAATACTTTTGTTGCCTTTTCTTATCTTGATAACATGTCGGGTCGAACCATACTTACCGCTATTTGTAGTTTGAACTATATCTGCATTGAAGTATATACTGGGTAGCCCTTATAAAACCTCTATGAACTACTTCTGACTATGTGCAGAGCAGTCTAGGTTGTCCCCGGTATAAACTAATGCAGATCTGTTTCCATAGGTTAGATAGAGCATGAGCTTTGGGGGCACGCTCGGCTCAGTTTGATATGTACTTTCCTTAAGCTTCAGTGTGGTATGGCATACCTAACTTTGATTTTAGATGTAGCCACTTGTGACTTTCCCTATTTCATAAAACTTTCAACATTCGTCTCTTATTACGGTTTCATTGGTTGCCAAGCTTGGTTCGGGTTAGATGTTGTGACTTCGAGTCGATTCCCTTCTGTCTTCGAAGCAGTTCTCGGTAAGAACGGGTGTAAGAGTCATGTATAGACAAAAGGATGCAATGAAAGCCTTATTCTATCAATCTCATTTATTATCTTGAATAGACATAAATTTGCACAAAGGCCTACTATCAACATCACCAAATAAATTATCGTTTAGCCATTTGGTAGCCACTAAGGCCTTCCATCAAAATTAACTAGAACGATGTTGTACTTAGACATTTATTACCATTAAGGCCTCATATTTACATCTCATCCCTTTTAATGGTTCAACTTATCAGTACATAGCTTAATGAAGCTCAATCTCAACTTCGATCTTTAAATTATTATTTCTCATTTTGTTTTATTATTCTTTGGCCATTTCACCACTATGAAATTATCAACCATCCTAGGGAAGATGACTTCCCTAGTACTACGAAACGATCATTGTTTTACTGAGAATTTCTTAGCATTATTTGCTACCTCATATTTACATTGCATGGCAATCGTTTGTTGACACTAGGCTATCACACCTTAATGTTTCCCTAGCTATCGTAGGTTAGCTTTATAAGCCATCGTAAGTTGAGTGTTCAAGAGCAATCACACGTAGAAATGATTTAGAGTTATCGCAAGTTAGCACACCCTAAGGCTATCGCTTATTAAATTACCCTAGCTATCACAAGTTGATACATATATACACCACCAGTAGTTAATCCCAATGTATCTATTGCATACCAAATCCAGCTTAGCCATCACAAATTGGTATCAATATAGTTATCACATGTTGACTCTAACTTAGCTATCACAAGGTTATCTTAAACATAGTTGTCAGCCATCGTAAGTTGGTCCCAATGCAACTATCGCATGTTGACTTCAACATAGCTATTGCATATTGATCCCAAACATAGCTATTACGCGATGACTCCAACTTAGCCATCACAAGTTGACCCCATCATAGCCACCGCATGTTGATTTCAACTTAGCTATCGCAAGTTGATCGCAAACACATCTATCATATATTGTGATTTTATAGGCTATCATAAGTTGATATGGTGGTATTGTAATTAGTTTGAAAACTATTTTATTTCTATTTTAAATAATTACTTTTCACTTAAAGCACATATATTTCGAATTCTCTTTGGTTCCTCAAAGCTTTTACACTATTATTTTAAAATTTTACTAATTACCTCCTTAATTAATTTACAAATTGCACATTAGTAATTAACTTTCACCTTAGCTAAATAATTCAGAGTAAATTCAAAAACTCATGGGAAAAATATAAAAATTAGCCAAAGATTTGAATTATCTTATTTTAACTCAAATAAAAAATTTGGACTAAAATAACTATTTTTGATATTTAAAAAAAATTCATGAAATTAGGTAATTTCCCATATGGAAAATTCATATTAATTCCAATTTATTTTTAGAAAATTCCAAAATTAAGAACTAATCTCCAAAATATTGCTTTACACATCATATAAAAATTTCAAGTGATTTAAAGAAGTTTTGGTTAAAGTTTTTCCCTGAAAACATTAAAGTCATCATCTTTAAATTCCAAACATGAACAAATACTATTTACATTCGTTATCATTCAAAACGTCACAAAACACATATAATCCTTACTAGTATGTGTTTCGAATCTTTTAAAGAAAGAATTACTCACCTTTTTACTTGATTAAAGTTGATTTAAGTCTTATGTTTCCCTTAAGGATGAATTCTCTTTCTTTTAGCTCGATTTCCTTCCTCATCTCTCAAAGTCATGGCTGGGCTTTGTTCCTTAGTTTTTTTAGTTTATAGAAAATGGGAGAATGAATGAGGGTTTGGAGTGTAAGGGTTTGTTAATTTGAGCTTTGCATGAAACCCCATTCTAACTTATTTTGAATAAATCACTAACTCTTCATCCTACATTCATTCACTCTATTAATTAACTTGTCTTTTTTTATATCATAAGTAAATCTGGTTAATCACTCATTTAATTATTTCTTCCCATATTATGGCACTCCAAAATATGAATATTACAGCTTCAATCATTTTACTAACTGTTTGGCTCTTCCACCTTTGGCACTACCCTTGGTGCACATTGTGAATCGTTATAAAATACTTTATTGAAATATTTAGCATAAAATGTAGATCAATTCAATTAATCAATTAACTAACAACATGTTGAATTAAATTATTCTCCGACCTCAATTAATTTCCCTCCGACTTCTTATCATAAGCCTTTGTCTAAGCTTAATTTCTTTTAGAAATTACTTATTTAGTTTCTTGAAAATCATAGTGAAATTAATCATGATTTGATTTTGTAAAATTCCTTAAACTTTCTAGTTTCTAACCAGTTTTCATATTACACGACTCCCAAATGCCTCATTAGAATTTATTTTTTCATGGGAAAATTTTATAAATCAAAACCCATTTTTAAACATGTACCCAACATTATATTAGATTTTCAGGTTCTAAAGATCAGTAAAATTATGAGAAACATCCAATATTAACATGGCTGAGGTTTAGGCAAGAGGAGGGTTTAGATAATACATTATCCACCTAGATCTCTTGGATAATGAAGCCACTAGTTCCCTTAGCATTAAAGCTTCCCTTTTTCACTTCTTTTCTCCTATTGATTGTAACAATCCTAAATTTAACCCATAAGAATTAATTCATTCATTAATGAAAAGATAAAATAACTTTGTAAAATTATCAGAATTGAACCACAAGAGTTGCACCATTATATTCGTGGCAATTTTCTGGTTAATTTCCATATATAGAACGTCAGAATCCAAGCTAATATGAACAAGATACGAGATGAACACGAAATCAAAAATAAATAAATAAATAAATAAATCTAGGTTGACCAAGTGGTCGACCTAACCGCGCCCTAGGTCAACCGGTCGGTCGACCTAGAAGGAAGGGCGGTCGACCACCCGGTCGACCCGCCTCCCCTTGTGAACGAATGAACGAACTTTCATTTGTTCGAACGTTATATACATCATTTGCAATCTTTTAACCAATCCAGTCTTTCCATTCTTGCATCCGATGTCTTCCATACAACCCATGACATGGTTGCATCTTGTTCAATCCTCAAATCCAACAATCTGCGATCCACTTCTGCCCCTATAAATAGAACCCTAGGCCTATCACTTTATCTCATTCTTAGATTTTCTCCACACCTTTTCAGGAAGGACTCTAAACAGAATAATTTTCCAAGGAGAGAATATTTTTAATAAGAATATTTTAATACCCTAAGTGAATTCGGGAAGACCAAAAGAGAAAAGCTTAGGACCATAGGTGAGTGATTTTAATTATTTAGATTTTTAAGTAATTTAAAAGTATAGGGTTTCCAATAGCTGTAGTTTTACTACGATTTTTGGAATAACATTTTTAGTAGTATAATTAAAGCTTTTAGAATTATTTTCGGCCTATTTCTTTTAGCTATTTTTAGTCAATTTTAGTTTATTTCTATTAATTATAGCTTTTCCATTTATTTATGTTTATTTACAGCATTTTAATTTATTTACTGTTATTTACGCATTATTTAAATCCTTTTCATATGCTTTGGATTTTCTTCTATTTTCAATTTTTTTATTTCTCATTCTTCTTCACGTATGGATTAGAATAGATTAAATGCGAATATGGATTAAAATTATAAGAATATTGAAATAACGGAAGATAAGATTTTAATTATAAAGACTGTAATAAAATGGAATTAAGACTGAAATTATGCCTAATTATGATATTAATTGAACTGAAGTAAAGAGATTGACCTAGTTATAACTTGAAATTTTAACTAAAAAGAGTAAAGGACGGAAGAAGCTTATTTTCACATTTAAACCTTGAGTTAAGTAACAAGCATGATTATAATATAGGTTATAATAAGAAAAAGAACAAAATTAGGCTTATTTAAAAGACTTAGAATAAGTTAATAAATAATAGAGCAGAATGAACAGAAGAGGCTTATTTAAAAGACTTAGAATACGTTAATAAGCAATAGAGCAGAATAAACAAAAGAGGCTTATTTAAAAGAGTTATATTAATTTAATAAGCAAAGATAGAAGTAAGGCCCATAATCAATAGCATTCCCTTTCAGACTAGGACTGATGGTTTCACAATAGGTGAGGCTGGGCATGACCCTTTCAGAGTAGTACTGATGGTCTCGCGGTAGGTGAGGTTGGGCATAACCCTTTAAGATTAGGACTGATGGTCTCAGAATAGGTTAGGTGAGACTGGAACAGACTTATGCTAACTAAAGTAACTAAGGGGCCAATAGATAGAAGTTCAAATCAGGGGATTTAGGCAAGGGGCACAGCTAAATTTTGTTTGGTATGACACGAATTGGCAGCATTCCCTTTGAGATTAGTACTGATGGTCTCACAACACACTTAGGTGAAGCTGGGCAGGACCCTTTCAGACAAGGACTAATGGTCTCACAACGGAGGAGGTGAGGCTAGGCATGTATGAATATGCGCTTATATGATTTTTGTTTGATGATAATAAACATATATACATTCGTTTAAATGTATTTGGTAATGTACTATTTTGTTTTTCATAGATTAGATAAATATTTGTTGAATAAAATAAATTACACAGAATTTGAATTCAAACTAAAATTTTATTCAAACAAATATTTATTACAATCTTGAATAGTACAAATTCAAGCTCTCACTATACATATACATTTTTGATTACATCACAATTGTTTTTACATTAATAACCTCACTACATATCACTCACACTCGTATTTTGTCTTCAACTGCATTCCAGTTTGAATCCAGCATCTGAGCAATCTGCAAAAATATTCGCTAACGCAGTAAAATTGAAAAAGAAATATTTTTGTAATATAAAATGAAATATGATTTGCCTCAGTTATTTGGGCTGTTCGTCATCATTCACACTTGAATTCATCACACACGAACAGTGTGACATGCACAGTGTATCACTATACATGCCACAAGGCCGTGCACATCGATATACACTTGATAATGCTACAGGGACAGGTGAGCACAGGTCAAACCCAAATGAAAAGTCGTGTTCAACTCAGGTGCAATATTAATGAAATCACGTCACGAGCACAAGATCAAACCCGAGTTTTGAAACTGGGTTCAACACAAGGCAACATGACATGAATGCAACGAAGACCAACAGCAAAATGGATTGCAACAATCATGTATGCAGACCAGACCAGGCCAAACACTGCAGAAGTTCAAGTGGCATCACAGCAAAGATGACACAGTCTCAAACAAATGCAGTGACACAGTGAAGCTCAAGTATAAAATTACAAGAAAGTTGTCCAGAAAATCAAACAAGACCAACCAGAGGTACAAGTGCAGGCAAGTGCACAACTTCACAACAGTCCATTTACAACTACAGGTCCAAGTTCGAAATCGAAAAATGCAGACCAACAGCTACATCAAAAGCAAGTGCAACAGAGAATGGTAACATACAAAAACAAGGCCATAGAAATGCACAAAGTTGCTACAGTGGAATGAACAAGTGATGCACATGGCAATCAAAAATGCCTGAACAACTACATCCCAATGAAAACAGAGACCAAACAACGGATGACTCAAGCAACATGACCAAGTTTATATGCACAGTGCAGACCATAAAATGCCACCAAGCAAACAAAGACCAGACAATACAGCATGTACAAGTCACAATGAAGTTGTACAAGAATAACCAGGGTTGTACAAGTCCAAATAATAGTATGGTTCAATGTCACAAGCATGAACATACAACAAGCAGTTGCAACATGATGAGCAACACAAGGGCAATGCATAAATACAAGATGACCAAGTGAATCAAGTTCAGTAATAACCAGAATGGATGCAGATCACAAGACAGTTTGCAAGCAAATTCAAAGTGGAAGCACCACTAAAGACTCAACAGAGAATAGCAGTCGGGCACACATGTATATGAAGCAACACAAGTGACTGAAACAATTTCACAAAGACAACAGCCAGTGCCGATAAAGATCAGAGACACAACATCATATAAACAAGTTCAGGTGGAAGCATACAGAAGTCATAGAAGTCATAAAAGTTCATGTGGAAACAGTGAATAACATGTTCGAAGTCAAAAATCAATTTAGGAAAGTTTTTGCCTTATTATTCAAGGAAAATCAAACGATTGAAAATCAAGGCCGTGAGTAACAAGTTGAAATTATATCAGGAAAGCCGTGCGCATCAAGCAATTGAAACATTAGGAAAGTGATGAAGTCACGAACGTGAATACGAACGAATCAAGTGTACTCGAATTCATATAAATACAAAACCCCAATTGTCATCATCGGCATCGAGTAAAAGGCAAACAATCAAACCAACAAACAGAGAAATTACATACCGAATCAACGACGCACTCGATCAAAAGAGCAGCTGCTAAACAACGAGCAAGCCAAGCAACTAGAATCAATCATCAGAGAACAAGCGCAAGCAAGAGCATCACAAACCAGAACAAAGCCCCAAATTTCATAGAAGAACGAAGCCCTAATTTCAGAACGAACAAAACAACAGAGGTCGCCATTTTTCATCACAAACAAAAGAAAGAAGGATCGGGTTCAAGAATAATTGGGCCGGCCTTTATTCTTATTAAAGGGCTTTAGTTATTTTTAGGGTTTTATTAAAGGGGGTCTTTTAATTTTTAATTTGAGCAAAATTTATGGATTCAAGTTTATATTTTAATTTTTGCTCCTGCTTTTACTTTTGAAGTTGTTTTTATTTTTTGAGTCAAAGAATTTGTAAATCACCACCTAGGTTGTAGGTAGTGTCAGATTGTCTAGTCAGAATTAGTTCAGTGAGCAGGGTGTGCGAGTTTGCAAAACTCTATAGGCGGAGCAGAGTTTGCGAGTAAGCGAAACTCTATAGGCGGAGCAGGGTGTGTGAGTTTATGAGAGTGTTTGTGAGCGGGAGCAAAAGGGTTTGCGAGTCTAGTAGAGTGTTTGTAAGCGGGATACTGTTTAATTCTAATAGAAATCTGGGAATGCAGCAGTAGGCAGGGGTTGCCGAAGCTGGGTAAATTTTGTGTGTGATTTACTTTTCAGCATATTTATTTCCGCAGTTTGTTTTTACGTTTAAATCGAGAAAATTTGCTATAACCCTATTCACCCCCCTCTAGGGTTAATCTAGATCCTACAAGTGGTATCAGAGCACGGTATTTTTCTTTAACTCTAGAGTTATGAATTCATCAAATAATGCTTTTTCTGAGGGGCAATCTATTGTTAGGCCACCCATGTTTAACGGGAATGATTATGCTTATTGGAAAGTTAGGATGGGTATTTATCTTAGTTCTGTTGATTTTGATGTATGGGACATCATTGAAACTGGCTATAAACCTCCCACTATAACTGTTGGGGGTACTTAGATTCCTAAACCTAAGGATAGGTGGGATGCTAACGATATGAAATTAAAAACTACAAATGCCAAAGCAATGAACGCTTTGATCTGTGCTCTTGATAAAAATGAATTTAATAGAATTTCTCATTGTACAACAGCACAGGAAATTTGGCATGCTTTGGAGGTGACACACGAAGAAACTTCTCAAGTCAAGGAGTCTTGTCTAGCCCTATTCAGCAATGAATACGAGAACTTTGTGATGGACAAAGGCGAGAGCATAAAAGACATGTTTGGACGCTTTTCAACTTTGGTGTACAATGCTAGAGCGCTTGGGAAGGTATTCACTGAGGTAGAGCTTGTGCGGAAGGTGCTACGAGTTTTACCGATGAACTTTGAGGCAAAAGTCACGGCTATACAAGAATCGAAAGATCTGAGTAAACTAAGCATGGAGGAGTTGATTGGCAACTTGATGACATATGAGCTTGAGCTAAAAGTAAAGAAGGAATGCAACAAGTCCGAACCAAAGAAGAAGACGATTGCCTTAAAGAGCAAAGAAGAGAGCAATGAAGAAGAAGAAGGTCCAATTGAAGAGCTTGCAATGGATGTCAATAATCTTAGAAAATTGCCAAGATTCAGGCCACGCAAGAAGAAAACAAGTGGTAATAGGTCAAAAGATTCTGACAATTCCGATAATGAACCGACGTACCTTAACTGCAACAAGCCTGGCCACTTCAAACAACAATGCCCACTTCTTAAAAACAACAAAGGAAAGAAAAAGAAGAAGAAGGCCTTTGCAGCGACTTGGGATGATGAAGTTTTGAATGATAGCTCAGAGGAGGCTAACTTGTGTCTTGCGGCAAAATCAGATTCAGAAGCGAGTTCAGAGAAATCTAGTGAGGGAGGTGACTATTCTTATAAAGAACTTGTTTTTATGTGTCTTGATCTTACTAAAATGGTTGATACTCTTGAATCTAAAATAGAAAACTGAAATCCGATAGGAGAAAACTTGCTCATGAAAATTTTAGGTTAGAAACTGAACTTAAAAAAAATTCATAACCTAGAATGTAAAAAATGTAAAAATTTAGATTCAGAGTTATCAAGACTTAAGAATAGCTTTGAAAATCTTGAAAAAGAAAACTTGAGTCTTAAGGAAACCATTAACACTAGAAAAAGGGATTTTATAAATAGATGCACCTCACTTGTCACTGAAAACTCAACCCTAAAAACCAAAGTCCAAAATCTTGAGAAATCTCTAAATAACTTTTCAAGAGGAGAAAAATCATTCAACATGTTATTGGGAAATCAAATTTTTGCTAACAACAGAAAAGGACTAGGTTTTGGGAAGACACAAGCTGCTGATGATGCAAAAGGTAAAAGTGTCTTTGCTGGATGTGAAATAATTGGACATCGTGTTGAAAATTGTAGTCATAGGAACAAGAACACAAAATTTGTACAAGTTTGGGTTCCTAAGAATTCTACAAACAAATTTCATGTCTATTGGAACAAGAATGAAAGGACAAAACAAGTTTGGGTTCCAAAGGGATTTTTTATTCACAATACTTCTGCCACTAACAATCATGGACCTATAAATAGGTCACAAAAATCTTTCATCGTGTAGGTATGGTGGCAGGCTAAGGAACAACAACAGTGTTCTCTGGATTTTGGCTGTTCCAGAAACACAACGGGCAACAATGCAAAGTTCCTTAGCCTAGTACAAAGGTGACAGAATCACAATGTGCGATCACGTAAAACAGGTGAAGGTATATTAATGTGATAATCTGCACCATATTATGAATGAAATCAGCCAAGATTAAGATGATGATTTTTTGATTCTGATTTGTTCACTGTTAAAAATTTGAGTTTGAGTTTTTGTGCACACTTCATGGTTTGGTTTATCAAATTTAGTTAGTGATATTTTGGAGTGAAAGAGAAATTCAGATGCAGATTACACTGGTAATATAGTTGATAGAAAAATTACTAGTGGCACGTGATTAATGTTTGAAATATTCATTTGCTGCATCGTTTTTCAAAGAAAATATCTGCATATTTTTCACTTGAAATAATTTTCAAATAGCAGAATTTTTTTTTCCATATAAACCCTCGAGAAAATCATTTTTGACCATATTTTCAGATTAGTCGTTTTTATTTAAATGACAAAATTTTGACTAATCCGACTCCCTACTAATTATCAAAAAGATAAATAGTGATTGAAAAGGGGATAAGTGTTGATATTTAACATACATTACTCAAGAGAGTATATTTGGAAAATTTCTTTAGGAATTCAAACAAGAGTTATAAAACTTTTTGTTGGGTAAAGATTCCATGACCATTTCTATATCTATCATATTTCTATCGACCATGGTTTATCAAAACTTGAATATAGTTTGTCGATATGTGGTACTATAATTAGGAATCATTTGTTTTTCATGTCACATTTTTTTTTAAAATAAATAAATATCCAAAGTATTCACTCTCATTTAAAAGTCCTCACGGTTATGCATGGGTGAATTACTTGGATTTTTGATTATGTGCTTCCATGCTCATTTAAAAGTCCTTACGGTTATGCATGTATGGAACGCATATCAAAATTAATTGATTAAATATACAAGTTGATTGTAATCCCATTTAAAAGTCCTCACGGTCATGCGTGGTTAGAAGATACTTGATTTCATTTTTTAAAATTAAATTGGAATACTACTAATCTCATTTAAAAGTCCTAACGGTTATGCATGATTAGTAGATATTCAAATTCCTGATATAAATGTACCACAAGTATATACAACTGATTGATTTTATATGAGAACATTCTTACCATCATTTCTAAAAGTGGAATATGCTCCTAACAAGGGTAGTTATGGTTTTTATTTGATTTTTATTGAAGTTTAAATATTTATATTCAATTTGAGTTTAATGTTGGATTAATATTGATCACTTAATCTCTATTTTTCTCTAACACTATTATTCTTTTGCTGAAAACAAAAGGGGGAGAGAAAAGTTAAGATTTTGTGAAATAGAATCAAGCAAAGGTCAAATAATTTTCCATTTGCATATAGGCTCATTTATATTTTTCTATTTGGATGCATATATGTAGGGGAAGCATCATATAGAGAGGAAGCATTTAAATAGGAGGAGCAATTAGTGTATATCATTGAGCAAATACATTTAACTCAGTCAAAATCTTAAATATATGTTTGTTATCATAAAAAGGGGGAGATTGTATGAATATGCGCTTTGCGCTTATATGATATTTGTTTGATGATAATAAACATATATACATTCGTTTAAATGTATTTGGTAATGTACTATTTTGTTTTTCATAGATTAAATAAATATTTGTTGAATAAAATAAATTACACAGAATTTGAATTCAAACTGAAATTTTATTCAAACAAATATTTATTACAATCTTGAATAGTACAAATTCAAGCTCTCACTATACATATACATTTTTGATTACATCAAAATTACATCACAATTGTTTTTACATTAATAACCTCACTGCATATCACTCACACTCGTATTTTGTCTTCAACTGCATTCCAGTTTGAATCCAGCATCTGAGCAATCAGCAAAAATATTCACTAACGCAGTAAAATTGAAAAAGAAATATTTTTGCAATATAAAATGAAATATGATTTTTGAAAATATGATTTGCCTCAGTTATTTGGGCTGTTCGTCATCATTCACACTTGAATTCATCACACACGAACAGTGTGACATGCACAGTGTATCACTGTACATGCCACAAGGCCGTGCACATCGATATACACTTGATAATGCTACAGGGACAGGTGAGCATAGGTCAAACCCAAATGAAAAGCCGGGTTCAACTCAGGTGCAATATTAATGAAATCACGTCACGAGCACAAGGTCAAACCCGAGTTTGAAACTGGGTTCAACACAAGGCAACATGACATGAATGCAACGAAGACCAACAGCAAAATGGAATGCAACAATCATGTATGCAGACCAGACCAGACCAAACACTGCAGAAGTCCAAGTGGCATCACAGCAAAGATGACACAGTCTCGAACTAATGTAGTGACACAATGAAGCTCAAGTATAACATTACAAGAAAGTTGTCCAGAAAATCAAACAAGACCAACCAGAGGTACAAGTGCAGGCAAGTGCACAACTTCACAACATGTCCAGTTACAACTACAAGTCCAAGTTCGAAATCGAAAAATGCAGACCAACAGCTACATCAAAAGCAAGTGCAACAGAGAACGGTAACATACAAAAACAAGGCCATAGAAATGCACAAAGTTGCTACAGTGGAATGAAAAAGTGATGCACATGGCAATCAAAAATGCCTGAACAACTACAGCCCAATGAAAACAGAGACCAAACAACGGATGACTCAAGCAACATGAGCAAGTTCATATGCACAGTGCAGACCATAAAATGCCACCAAGCAAACAAAGACTAGACAATACAGCATGTACAAGTCACAATGAAGTTGTACAAGAATAACCAGGGTTGTACAAGTGCAAATAATAGTATGGTTCAATGTCACAAGCATGAACATACAACAAGCAGTTGCAACATGATGAGCAACACAAGGGCAATGCATAAATACAAGATGACCAAGTGAATCAAGTTCAGTAATAACCAGAATGGATGCAGATCACAAGACAGTTTGCAAGCAAATTCAAAGTGGAAGCACCACCAAAGATTCAACAGAGAATAGCAGTCAGGCACACATGTATATGAAGCAACACAAGTGACTGAAACAATTTCACAAAGACAACAGCCAGTGCCGATAAAGATCAGAGACACAACATCATATAAACAAGTTCAGGTGGAAGCATACAGAAGTCACAGAAGTCATAAAAGTTCATGTGGAAATAGTGAATAACATGTTCGAAGTCAAAAATCAATTTAGGAAAGTTTTTTCCGTATTATTCAAGGAAAATCAAACGATTGAAAATCAAGGCCATGAGTAACAAGTTGAAATTATATCAGGAAAGTCGTGCGCATCAAGCAATTGAAACATTAGGAAAGTGATGAAGTCGCGCACGTGAATACGAACGAATCAAGTGTACTCGAATTCATGTAAATACAAAACCCCAATTGTCATCATCGGCATCGAGTAAAAGGCAAACAATCAAACCAACAAACAAAGAAATTACATACCGAATCAACGACGCACTCGATCAAAAGAGCAGCTGCTAAACAATGAGCAAGCCAAGCAACTAGAATCAATCATCAGAGAACAAGCGCAAGAAAGAGCATCACAAACCAGAACAAAGCCCCAAATTTCACAGAAGAACGAAGCCCTAATTTCAGAACGAACAAAACAACAGAGGCTGCCATTTTTCATCACAAACAAAAGAAAGAAGGATCGGGTTCAAGAATAATTGGGCCGGCCTTTATTCTTATTAAAGGGGCTTTAATTATTTTTAGGGTTTTATTAAAGGGGTCTTTTAATTTTTAATTTGAGCAAAAATTATTGATTCAAGTTTATATTTTAATTTTTGCTCCTGCTTTTACTTTTGAAGTTGTTTTTATTTTTCGAGTCAAAGAATTTGTAAATCACCACCTAGGTTGTAGGTAGTGTCAGATTGTCTAGTCAGAATTAGTTCAGTGAGCAGGGTGTGCGAGTTTGCAAAACTCTATAGGCGGAGCAGAGTTTGCGAGTAAGCGAAACTCTATAGGCGGAGCAGGGTGTGCGAGTCTATGAGAGTGTTTGTGAGCGGGAGCAAAAGGGTTTGCGAGTCTAGTAGAGTGTTTGTAAGCGGGATACTGTTTAATTTTAATAGAAATCTGGGAATGCAGCAGTAGGCAGGGGTTGTCGAAGTTGGGTAAATTTTGTGTGTGATTTACTTTTCAGCATATTTATTTCTGCAGTTTGTTTTTATGTTTAAATCGAGAAAATTTGCTATAACCCTATTCACCCCCTCCCTCTAGGGTTAATCTAGATCCTACAAGGCATGCTTATGCTGCTCAGGATAAGAGGGAGCAACAGATAGTGTGAGCCTAACGGTGGTTGTGCGTGCAGCCTTTGTGCAGGGAGATAATTCACTTTTGCGTTCCAATGCGCTAAACATGTGTCGATTTGATAAGGGGCCCACATGATGGGACTTGCTCACAGTTGGCACAATAGAGATAGAAGGCCGATCAAAGGGTAGAATTAGGATTTCAGCCTAATTATGGGACTAGGAATTCAGCCTAATCAAAGCAGCTAACGAAGACAAGTGCAAACAATCAAAGTTAATCAATTGCGTTAATTTAGTAATTTTTATTTATTTCCAGCTTATTCCTTTTTCTTCCTATTCTCTTTGTTACCTTTATATATATTAGAACTGTTGTAAGGTCTATTACTTTTACTTTGCTTAAAAATCTAGTAATTACTGTCATTCACCAGACTTTTAATCTGACCCACTCCTTTATTTTCCCTTTTCCCCCGCATAAGCAATCAGAGGCAAGGAAGGTAGACTACAGCTTCTTAGAAGACTTCTTTGGAGATCCTATCATGTATTCCTTTCTTTTATTTTCAGTTTTAGTTCTTGTATTGTACTATCACTATATTGAGGGATAATTGTATTCTGATTTTATGGAGATTATGGTTTTTGATTTAACAAGACATATATGGTAGTTTGACATTTGATGTTTTTGGTATTTGGTAACTTATTTTATCATCTTATATTATGGAGTTTGATTTTTAGAAAAATGCCATAATTGTTTCCACTGCGTTATTATTATTATTATTATTATTATTATTATTATTATTATTATTATTATTATTATTATTATTATTATTATTATTTAGTTTTTGTCTTGTGAATCTTAGTCTCTGCTTGTTTTATTTATATCTACAACGCATCGCACCTTTTAGTGTGTTCTTTCGGGTATACTAAGGGGTGTGAGGTGTTACACTTAGTATCAGAGCCTAAGGTAACAGGATTCCTAAAAATTTTCTTTAAAATGTAATGAATTTTTCAAAATAACCTGTTTTAAAAGTTTTTTTCAGAAAGAAACTCTTAGAGATAGTTTTCAAGTATAAAAGAGTTTTTATAAAAATCTCCTTAAAGTCCAGTTCAATCTTCCATTGATTCTTTCGAGCCTAAGTTCTCTTTTTCATTGCATAGAATATCAGATGCCCTTAATCTTCCAAAGGGTATCCCAGTCCCAGGCTAGTTTTGTAGATACCTACAAGCTATGACTCCAAAGGTGCAAGGGCAATCACCTAATCCAACATCAGCGGTGGGAATCCCATCAACCCAGCTGCAGCAGCCAATTTCTCTAAGCTATGCAAGGACTTCGCTAATCTTGAAGGTAAGACATTTTCTCGTATGAAGGATTTCGTTGAGGCACGAGCTAGGTTGAGGATTACGAAGGGGATATTTTGGCTTTTAGGATTGGAGGATCAGCAGAGAGTTCTACTTGCATCTTGGCAGTTGGAAGGAGAGGCTTCTTGTTGGTGGGAGGTTATTGAGTTGGAAGGAAGAGACGTTGGATTGTTTGGATTTCGAGAGAAGTTTGAGAAGAATTTTTTGTCACAAGCAGAAGAGAGTATGCAGTTGGAAAGGTTTATTATCTTAAAGCAAGGAAGTATTTCAATAAAGGAGTATGTCAATCAATTTAATGAGTTGTCGTAGTTTGGAATGGAGCTAGTGAATACACCGCATAAGAAGGCCATGAAGTTCGTGAAGGGATTGAATCAGCCCCTCCAAGGATTGTTATTGACTCATGTACCAATGGGAGCTACCTATGAGCCACTGGTGGAGATGGCGCTTATGTCCGATGCAGTTGAGGAAGGAGAATTTAAGGAGGTTCCTAAGTCAGAGAATTCTAAGAAGCCATGGTGGAATAACAAGTAGGATAAGAGGAAAGGAGGAGGACCATAAAAATAGATCAAGAAAAGCGAGAAATGCAATAACTGTGGTCGGTTTGGTCATTATGCAAGAGAATGCAAGAAGGTGACAACGAAGTGAAAGTATTATGCTTGTGAGCAACCTGGTCATCTTAGTAGATTTTGTCCCTAGAGGACGGGGCAGGGAGCGAGCGCACTTATAGCACAGATTCAGGCTTTGGATGCAGCACCTTCCAACAGCGGACCCGATAGAGGTAGGAAAGTTACCGTAATAGGTTTGATGTCTATTTCAGAGTTTTCCTATTCTGACTCATTTTGATTCTGGAGCATCACAATCTTTCATTTTCCAGCTCCTTGTTTGATTGTTTGAGTTAGATATCTCCTTACTAGTAGACTACATACTTGATTTAAACCCCATCGGAAAATCGACACATTTATTTAAGGTTTGTGGGGTTTGAAAATTTTTATCCCAGGTGTAGAGTTTGATTATGACGCCTATGTATTAGGATTTTTGGGATATTGGATGATTTTGGGGATGGATTGGCTATCCACTTATGGATCGATATTGGACTGTGAGAGGAGATTCGTTAGACTGGAGACATGCAACGGTAGGAATATCTAGGTCTCTTGCGACCCACAGGGGTCATTCATGTTGAGCTTTCTTTATTCCCTCAATTCATCGCCGACAGGGTTAGATTCAGTTCCAATCCTCAAAGATTTTCTAGGCTTCTCTTAGGAGGTTAGGGGACTACCGTCTAAGAGAGAGATCAACTTTAGGATCTATTTGAATAACAATGCTAAGATAATGGCATTTCTCATGAGACATATGGCACCTAGGAAGAGGAAGGAGTTACGCAAGCAGATTCGTGAGCTATTGGAGAAAAGCTTCATCAGAAAAGACCATATCTGAGTGGGGAGCGCCAGTCATCTTCGCTACTAAGGCGGATGGTTCCCTTCGACTTGAGGTAGATTATAGAGAATTAAATAATCTTACAAAAAAGAACCGTTATCCACTTCCTAGGATTGATGATCTTTTTGACTAGTTAGTTGGCTCTTCGGATTCTCCCAGCTTGGTTTAGCCACAAAATTTCATTAGATTAGGGTCGCTGATGACAGCATTAATAAGACCGCATTTAGGACACCCGACAGATTGTTTGAGTGGTTGGTTAGGCCTTTTAAGCTAACCAATGCCCTAGCCTATTATGTTGATTTGATGAGCCATGCTTTTAGAGGCATCCTCAATAACTTATGGTGGTATTCGTGGACGAAATTTTAGGTGTTTTTCAAGAGTACAGAGGAGGTTCTTCGTACACCTCACATTATTCAGTTAAAAATAAGTTCTTGATGTATCACTTTTGGCATAAGAAAGTGTATTTCTTGGGGCATAGAGAAGGTCTGCACATGGAAAGAGTTTGAGAAACGATTTTGTACATTTAGATTCGGATTATGAAAATCTAAAGAGAGGCAGTTAAAGATTGGAGATGTAAAATAGATTCAATTGATAAAGAAAGAAGATAGCCCATGTGTAGGTAGTTGCAGAAATTGTTTCATATAAGTGGACTTAACGGTGATACCTTAAAATAAATATAAGACTTAAAGTAAGGAAATGGGATTACCAAAATTTAGAAAGGATACTCCTAGGGTTGTAAGTTAAAGAAATCCCCTTTATGGCCAACCCATTAAAATGAAATTATCAGAATTGGAAAGAAGAATTGTCAATATTTTTAAAAGTAGATATCGAGATTTTTGGAAATATGGTAAGAAATATAAATTGGTTTTTATATGATAAATTTTGTTAAAAGTGAAATTCTTTTTGAAGAATTATTGAATGTATATAGCTCACTTGTTTCTTTGTAAGTAAACATACATTTTAAATATAAAAGCCTAAAATGTATTAAGTACCGAAAATGTAGGTTACAACATTTATTGTGGTAATAGTTTTTTTCGTGAAAAGTAAAGGGAGCATAGACTATAGCACTATTGTTATAGTAGGTGATTTCCAAAGCAAATGTTTTTGCATAGTATATGAGGTTTGTTAGTATTTATTTTCATTGAATCC
Source organism: Allium cepa (assembly GCA_030765085.1). NCBI lineage: Eukaryota > Viridiplantae > Streptophyta > Magnoliopsida > Asparagales > Amaryllidaceae > Allium > Allium cepa. The sequence continues at coordinate 69,504,005 of CM060940.1, read as the reverse complement.
ATATACTAGTATTTTTGGGTTGTAGTAACAGTGTCTTATGCAACATCTGTTTTGACCCATATAAAAATATGTTTTGAAAAAAAAATTCAAGTATAGAAATGAAGTGATTTGTAAAATACAATTATTATTTAAATAAGTATAAGAAAATGTTTTCTGGCTAGGATATATTAAAACAGTTTTAAAAATGAGTTTTTCTGGAAAGAAAAGAGTAATTTAGATATTAGAAGATGTCTACCATAAGAGAATATAAATTAAACATACGTTAATCTATTGGAACGAAAAGAGTAATGCTATAATTTTCTATGAAACCAATAAAAATGTTTTGTGCAAGTTACAAGGAATGCATGAAAGAGATATACAAGGTATGGGAGCATCATATTTTGTATAGCCTATTTTGAAAAATATAAAATAAGTTTCTTGTAATTTCACATAAACATAAATTTCTCCTTTAAAGATTCATAGAAGATTTTTAGTGTTAATTCTCATAAGAGAAAGTAGTACATTAAGGTATGAGACCGTTAGGTGTAATAAGAAGATGTTTTGAAAACACATAAGGATATTCTGAAGATATTTTAAAAGGAAATGCTTTGGTGAAAAAGTAAATAAGTGTTTGAAAGTGAAAACTTAGTAACTGTTAAATTTAAAAATCTCAATTTTTATAGAAAACTGAAAAAGTCTCTGAAAGAAAACGAGGAATAAGTTTTGGACTTAGAATTTGGAAGTTTTCCCTTCTATGTTTGGTGAATAATGTAAATTCAAAAATTTTATGAAGAAGCAAGTCTAGAAAGATAACATTTTAAGTAGCTTAGTATTTTTGAATTTAATAGAAACTTAAAGATAACACTTTTAAAGACAAAGGAGATAGCAGTAATTACTTTTGGAAGTAATAATAGAGTTTCCATAAAGTATATAGGACCCGAGTGAGAACCTAGGAATGTTGATTCATGTAAGCAGACTAAAGAAGAATAGTAAGTCACGCATGGTTGTGAATGAGTATCCTTGATTTTGGAAGAACTTGGAAGAAGCGTCTTTCTTTAGAGAAATCCGCATCAAATAGTAGTTATTCAAACTCGCATTGGAATGACACATTCTAAAGCTCTTTATGGAAGACCGCGCAAGTCGCTTTCGTGTTGGATAGAGTCTATAGAGGGAATGCCTTGGTTTCGACACGGTTAAGAAGACTTCGGAGAAGATTGGTTTGATTTGGAGAAAATTCATATCTCGTATCCTCGTCTTTTCGATAATAAGTTTTAGAATTTCCTATTTCCATCTTTAGTTTTGAATAGGTTCTTCCCTTTATTATCTTTTGGGAGGGTAAAACTTAGGATTCAACATATGGATGGTAGGGTTTGATGCAAGCATGTTATTAGAACATGTTATGTAGATGTACGCTAGTGATTGCAAGTGTTTGATAGCGGATGCTATGGACGCATATACTTACACTAGGCACTATTATCTCTTAGGGATCGGCCTAACTAGGACACTAGAGCATATGCATATGGATGTGTGCACATTTTTATCTTATTTTCCATGGGTGCTAAAAATGGATAATTTTCACATGATTGCTGCATTTGGATGATGTTTGTAGCATGCATATAGAACTGTTAGTTTTCATTACGAATTTTTGCATTCACTGGATACATAGCACGGACATGATTGCATAAAAGAAGGTCAACTGAATCTGTGGATCGCATAATATTTTGCATTAGTTAGGGACATTAACACTACACTAATTGCATAAGTATCATAAATTGCATTAGAAAAACATAAGGACAATGGATGAATGGATGATGGTTGAGTAGTTGGTTGTAGAATTCGGATGAAAACAATAGTTCATTCTTTTATCCTTAGAGATTTGGGGACGAAAGCTCTTAAGGAGGTGAGAATGTAACAACCCAAAATTTAACCCATAATAATTAATTCACCAATTAATGAAATTATAAAATAACTTTGTGAAATTATCAAAATTGAGCAACGGGAGTTGCACCATTATGTCTGTGGTAATTTTCTGGTCAATTTCCATATGTAGAGCATCAGATTCGAGCTAATATGAGCAAGATACGAGACGAACAAGAAATCGAAATGATAATAATAAATAAATAAAAATATTAGGCAAGGTCGACCAAGACGTCGACCTAACCACGCCCTAGGTCGACCAACCGGTTGACCTAGGAGGAAGGGCGGTCGACCCGCCTCCCCTTGTGAACGAACGAAAATATTTTCATTCGTTCGAACGTTATACGTGTCATTTGCATTCTTTTAATCAATTTGGTCCTTCCATTCTTGCAACCGATGACTCCTATTCAGCCTATGACGTTGCTGCATCCTGTTCAATCATGAAATCCAATGGTCTAAGATCCACTTTTACCCCTATAAATAGAACCCTACGCCTAACACTTTTTCTCATTCTAAGATTTTCTCCAATTGGGTTCACCTTTTCAAGACGGACCCTAAACGGAATCAAGGAGAGAATCTTTTTAATAAAAATATTTTAATACCTTAATTTGATCTGGGAAGACCAAAAGGGAAGAGCTTAGGACCACAGGTGAGTGATTGTAATTATTTAGATTTTTAAGTAATTTAAAATAATAGGGTTTCCAACAGTTGTAGTTTTAATACGATTTTTGGAATAACCTTTTAAGTAGTTTATTTACAGTTTTTAGAACTATTTTCAGTCTATTTTTTAGCTATTCTTTCCAGTTGATTTTAGTTTATTTCTGTTAATTATAGCTTTTCCATTTAATTACAGTTTATTTGCAGTATTTTAATTTATTTACTATTGTTTACGCATTATTTACATCATTTTCCTACGCTTTGGATTTTCTTTTACTTTAAGTCTTCTTTTATTTCTCCTTCTTCTTCGCGTATGGATTAGAATAGATTAAACGAGAATATGGATTAAAATTATAAGAATACTGAAATAACGGAAGATAAGATGTAAATTATAAAGACTGTAATAAAATGAAATTAAGAATGAAATTATGCCTAATTATGATATTAATTGGACTGAATTAAAAAGATTGGCTAGTTATAACTTAAAATTTTAACTAAAAAGAGTAAAGGATGGAAGAAGTTTATTTTCACACTTAGACCTTTGGTTAAGTAATAAGCATGATTATAACTTATGTTATAATAAGAAAAAGAACAGAATGATGCTTATTTAAAAGACTTAGAATAAGTTAATAAGCAATAGAGCAAAATGAACAGAAGAGGCTTACTTAAAAGACTTATATTAAGTTAACAGGCAAAGATAAAAGTAGGGCTCATAACCAATAGCATTCCCTTTCCCACTGAGACCGATGGTTTCACAATAGGTGAGGCTGGGGATGACCCTTTTAGAGTAGGACTGTTAGTCTCACAGTATGAGGCCGGGCACGCTTATGCTGCTCAGGATAAGAGGGAGCAACAAATAGTGTGAGCCTAATGTGGTCGTGCGTACGACCTCGGTGCAGGGAGATAATTCGCTATTAAGTTCCAAAGCGCTAAACATGTGTTTTTTGTTGTGGGACCCACAGGATGAGACTAGCTCACAGTTGGCACAATGGAGATAGAAGGCCGGTCAAAGGGTAGAATTAGAATTTCAGCCTAATTATAGGATTATGAATTCAGCCTAATCAAAGTAGCTAACAAAGACAAGTGCAAACAGTCAATGTTAATCAATTGCATTAATTTAGTAATTCGTATTTATTTCCAGCTTATTCCTTTTTCTTCCTATTCTCTTTGTTTTCTTTATATATACTAGAACTGTTGTAAGGTCTATTACTTTTACTTGACTTAAAGATTCTACTAATTACTATCATTCACCGTACTTTTAGTCTGTCCCACTCCTCTATTTTCCCCTTTCCCCCCATAGGCAATCAGGCGCAAGGAAGGTAGACTGTAGCTTCTTGGAAGACTTCTTTGGAGATCCTATCATGTATTCCTTTCTTTTATTTCCCGTTTTAGTTCTTGTATTGTACTGGCACTGTATTGAGGGATAACTGCACTCTGATTTTATGAAGACTGTGGTTTTTGATTTAACAAGACATATATGGGTAGTTTGACATTTGATGTATTTTGTATTTAGTGACTTATTTTATCATCTTATATTATGGAGTTTGATTTTTAGCAGAATACTATAATTGTTTCTGTTGTGTTATTATTATTATTATTATTTAGTTTTTATCTTATGAATCTTAGTCTCTGCTTGTTTTAGTTATACCTACAATACACCACATCTTTTAATGTTTCTTTTCGGGTATACTAAGAGATGTGGGGTGTTACACTAATGGTGGCAACATGGATTCTTTTTATTTTTATTTGAAGAGATTGAAAAGTGAAGAAGAAGATGATTTGCTTATGGCATTTATATAGTAAATATTTTGGGCTTCCTGACCCTTTTTTTCCTCTATGCAAATCCTCTCTTTTCAAATATTAACTGATTAGCCTTACGTGACTGCATTTAATTATTTCACATTTATCTTATATTTTCAATTAAGATTTTCCTAATGCATAATAAGTAAAATAAGCATCCTATGTATATTTACTCCATTTCATTACTTTAGTCTCACCGCCCTCATAATTAAGTTCTTAATTTATTAGGTTTTACAAATATGATCCTGGTTTTATTACATATCTAGTGGAAGGAAGTGACGATGAAATTGTGGATATAGTTAGACATATAACAAATGTTAATGATGATCCTAAAACACATTCTGATGTTATGAATTCCACATCAGCTATTTTCTAAAAAGAAGTTATCAATGTTGAAATTAATTCAATTTTAGCAAGTCAAATTGATTTTGACTAATTTACCTCCTAGTGTTAAACCAATAGAATGTAAATGGATATTTAAGAAAAAGATGAATGCAGACGATCAACTGATAAGTTTAAATCTAGATTACTTGCTAAGAGATATAAACAAAGACATGGATACATTAGTTTGATACCTAGACTCTCGTTGCTCGTATTTCTTCTATTTGTTGTTTGATAGCACTTACATCCATTCATAATTTATTTATGCAACAAATGGATGTGAACATCAATTTTGTAAATAGAGATTTAGGAGAAAAGATATATATGGAACAATTAGAAGGTTTCATAAACTTTGGCCAAGATTTTTTTTTGATAAAATCTCTTTATAGGGTAAAACAAGCACCCATGCAATGACATGAGAAATTTAATAAATTAGCACTTTCAATGGCTTCATGTTAATGATGCTGATAAATGCATTTGTAGCAAATTAGATAAAACTAATTATGTTTTAATCTATTTGTATTTTGAGGATATTATAGTATGTGGTTATGATATATCTTTTGTGAAAGAAACAAAGAAACTTCTGTCCTTTAAAATTGATATGAAATATCTAGGAGAAGCTGAGATCTTAGGGATCAAAATCATAAGAAAAGAGGAATAGTTGGTGCTAACCCAATCTCACTACATTGAGAAGTTCCGTAATAGGTATTGTCATTACAATGACAAACCAGCTCCCATTCTAGATGCTAGTATTAAATTAGTAAAGAATACCGGGTGAACTGTTTCTCAACTTGAATATTCCACGATTATTTCAAGTATAATGTATGGCATACATTGCACTAGTCCTGACATACCACATGCTATAAGCATGTTTGTATGAGTAAATTAAGTAACGAACACTAAAAAGTTATTTTTAGGGTTTTAGCTTATTCGAAAGGAACCATAGACTATGGTTTGTCTTATAAAGGATATCCTGCTATTTTAGACGGGTATAGTGATGCATCTTGAAACAATGTAGAATCCAAATCCAAGTACGCAACTGGATGTATCTTTATATTAGAAGGCACTACTTTGTCTTGAGGTTCCAAAATTCAGACTTGTATTTATGATTCAACAGTGTTACTAGAATTGAGTGCACTAGTAGAAGTATATAAAGAGGCTGAATGCTTAAGAATCTTTTAATAGAAATTCCTCTTTGGAAAAATCCATCTCATATAGTCATGACTAACTATGAAAATTAGGCTATGGTCTATAATGTTTCAAACAAAACATATGGTGGGAATTTTAAAAATATGGGTCAGAAACATCAAATGGCAAGACATTACTCAAAAGATGAGTAATTACAATCGATTCCATAGAAACAAAGAAAAACTTGGTTGATCCACCGAATAAGAGTCTTCAGAAGGCAATGGTTTCTATAAAACCAAAAGAGATAAGACTAAGGTCTGTAAATAAAGGCTGACTGTCCTTAACAGAAATCCAACCTATGTTTTGAAATGGACAAACAAGGTTCAATGGGTATAGATAAGTTATGAAAATGACTATAGAACACTTAAAAAATTTATCTACAAACTAGTGTTGGATTTTGCATAAACTAGGATGGATGAAGATCCTTAATAAGTCTAGATAATTTAAAAGGTGTATCGCAGAAATACCTTAAGATACTTACTTATATGACAATGGAAATTATGTCATCTCCATGCAAAGTAAGACTACTTTTTAAAGTAGACTCATGAACTCAGAAATTAAGCACATGACCATTAATGTGCAGAGCATACACAACACTCTGCCAATAGATATCAATATATGTGACCTTTTCGATTTTATTAAGGAGGTACTTGGTTCAAGATTACTTCACCAGAATGCTCGACAAGATTTTTGAATGATGTACACTAAGTGAAAGTTCAAAATCCAAAATATACCTCTTATTTATGTTTCGGTTTCCATGATTATGTAAATTCTTCATCTTTGAACTACATAGGTCTAATTCCACTTGGGTATCTAGACAGTCACCTAAGTGATGCAACCATTCTTTTTTATTTCTTTTATTTTGAAAATTGAGAAAATGCGCTGACAATTTTCAAAATTATTGGGTTCTTTGTTTTTAAAGAAGGAAGAAGAAAGAAAGAAGGGATGATAAATCCCATATTGTAGAAAATAAGGTCTTATATTTGTTTAACTATAGAGCTCTCATGAGAAGGTTGGACCCTTTGGGCATCTAATGGTTTTCTTTTATGTTGAAGAGAGATGTCATGCATCTTGATATGTGCATGCCGACACCGTCCAACCGACTGAGCCAGGTTGGGTTTAGATTTAGATCCAAAATATATTTTTGGACAGTTTTTCAGCTCATTTATAGGCGAGAGACATGATTATGGAACAAACATCCATGATTTTTGAATCGGGTAGGAAAACTGACCGTTACAGTCAACGGACATGACCGTTGATGGTCAAATGCACATTTTCAATACTCATATGATGGCAATGCTGAATTCACTTTCGTGATCCCTTCTTATTTATTTCTGAAATCCTATATCACATCATCGAATTCTAAATAAACGAATGTTTTTGGTCGGATCAAAGTTGTACAAAATTTGAATCTGATGCCACTGTCAAATGACTTCATTGAATCTTGAAGTCAATAATTCAACAACTAATTTATACTGTGAGGATTTAATTATTGTCTGAAAGAATCTTATAAAAGATTCTTGAAGTAAGTATAGTACACTTCATCTTCACAGTCAAACCACAAAGGATATCCAACAACTGCATGAGCTCATTTTGCAACACATTATAACTCCATGAAGAGGAGCCTTTGCATGATCAGTTTCAAAATTAATCTACAGTTATTTTCATTTTTAAACAGCTCTTAATCACCATGGCATTGTAGCTAAATTACGGATTAGCACAATAGAATTCAGAATGCCCTGCACCAGATGACGCTTCGACAATTTTTCGATGTATACATAATTTTCAACAATTTTTCGATGTATACATAATTTTGGCTGAGCAAATTTATCACTTGGATTCGCATTAAATATAAATGCAAAGATATCCAACAGCGTAAACATATTGTGTCACAAATGTGTTGATGATTAAAAGTACTTTCTTTGTTCAATCAGTCTTACAAGTTCGGATATCGGATTAATATATATTTTGTAAGCTCCGATTCAACACGTATTATAGTAGATTTAAATCTATGTATATATCATAGTTTTGAGAATCAAAGCACAAGTTGAATTGTGATAGTCCAAGTTCGAAGGTTTTAAAAGTCTGATTGGTCAAACCATAAAAACTGTACACATATAAAATCTAATTAAAATTAGCGTGTTTATATAAGAAATTGTAATAAATTAGAAAAAAGTCATGATAACCGCCAGAATTAAACCCATGCAAGCCACTCCTTGATCGAAATCAATTAGTGTTATGATTATACAATCACTAATTAATCTACAAATACAAATAGTTTGAAAAATAGTATAATTAACCAATGAATAAATGCCTTACGTCTTAGAATACTAAGATAGCTTTCACAACTTACCTTTAATGTTGTATGAGTAGAATAGTTGGCTTTTGGAGCGTTCTTAGAGCTGTTTTTTGGGTTTCAAACCGAAACCCGATTCAGTTCTAATAAAATATTTTTTAACGTCTGGTTTAATTTGTCAAAAACCGGGTTTTCTTATGTTTAACCATGGTTATATACGGTTCAATGTAAAAGAGGCCCGATTAGGTTTTGGACAGGACTGGCCAACGCTTCACGATTCTTTTGGTTAAACCAGCGGTCCGGTCCGATTTTCAAAACACGGGTACATACATAACTATACGTGTACATATTAGTGACAGTCACTGCACACCAGATGGAGCTGATTTCAAGAAATGATTAATGAAATAAGTCACCTACTTGCAACTTATTTGTTTTAATCTTTGTGTTTCCTTATTTGCATAACCTTGCAGAAAAGGATATAAGGAACTATGGTATAAGACCGCTATAGTGAACCAACGTCTAATATGTTGATATGATATTTCAGGAGGTAAATGCAGTATTATCACAAGGAGTTTGATCTGGTGTAACAACTAACAACTTCAGGTTTTCAGATCCAAAAACTGAAGGTCCTGCTTTTTCTGTACTCATGAAGTGTATGTAAAGGTTAATCTTCATAAGTTATTGTTATTTGGCTCAGAGTATCTTTAATTACAGTAAAAGAAAATTTAAAAATCATTAAGGAAATAAAGAGATATACGTTAAACTATGAAATTAAAGAAATTTACCATGTCAACAATACAATGTTGGGTAAAGTATTTTCTAAATCAGTTTAAGTTCTTGTCAAGATATCTAACGGCCTTCTTATCAAATAATATAGCTAAAGCTGTTAAAAACTTGGACTGGATCCTGAAACAAACTATTTCAAAATTCACAATATAAGAACGCAGTTAAGAACTTCTGAAAAGCCATTAAAAGAAACCCCAATGATTATACGTTCAAAAACTTCATACTTTTTCCAATGTCTTCCTTCACATCTATCACTGAAACAGAAGTCCTCTCTGACACAGAAACCCTATCTGTCACAGAAGCTTTCCCAGACACAGAAGACCTCTTACAAGCCCTGATTGATGATTATGATTCAAAGATTAACCACCGATTCATCAACGACGTTGAAAACTTCATGAAGCCATGTCTCATGGATTTCATGCAACTCTGCAATATGAAGCCTAGAGGCAACATTTCAAGATTCGTCGTTGCTGTTCTTTTAATTTTACAAGTATCTGATTTCCAACTCAGAATTCCTACAGACCATCGCATCAAACTATTCCCTGACTACTTCTTTCAACCATCCGATCTATGCTACATTTGCGACCACTTAAAGTTAGACGGGCCTGTTACGATAAAATTTTCGTTCGATGAAGAAAACTCAGATTTGGTCACCGTTTCTGCCATGATTCCACATTACCCAGATACTGAAGATGAGTTTGTTCGCTCGACTGTTTTTGATCTGATGAAGTATGCAACGCCATTGATTGAATGCTTGCATGGAGGGGTATCCAATAGCTCAAAACTTAAGATCATCGAACTTTGGTCACTAGTTTATGAAGAAATCTCTTATCCGCTTCTCAAAGATTTAAGATATTTTCAATTGCTGAAATCAGATGAGTTAGTGGATTATTTGTTGTCTAGAGATAAATTTGTGAGGTTTGCTTTTGATCAGAATAATTCTTCTTGAATTTCTTGGATAATCTGTTAAAGAATTGTGGTTTCCTTTCTTCTGTCAGTCAAATAAACAATCATAAAAATCGATCTAATATTGTTCTATGAAATAGTGCATGATCATCAGCTGTTATAAAATGTGTATGATTCTTGAAAGTAAATTATTTATCTGAACAATTTGAATGTATACATTTATTGAATGAGAACTAAATGCATTTATGGGTCAATACATGGGTTTCAATACATTTTGGTGTTTGAATTTCTTGATTTCTTTGGGTGTCATTTCAGTGTAAAATGTGTACCATCAAGGTCAACTGTAACTAGAGCATTTTAGCACTTCCTTTCTTGATTTCATTTATGCACACGTTCAATATACTAAATTTAAATGGTCATAATTATATATGAGAGTTGAAAACACATTTTAGCACTTCCTTTTTTGTAAAAAGAACTTGGTTTGGGTAATGAGCTGAAGATGGTAACAAAGGCAATGTGGGTGATATAATGTTATAAGTAGCGTACGAGGTTCATTATATACTACACACTAATGAGTAGTGTATTTATAAAAAGTTGATATTGCACAGTATGAGTACAATGATCGCTTATTCATAAAGTATTTGGTTATATCGTTGAATCTGATTATAGTTAGATCATCTCTTGTTGTTTGTATACGTTAGTTTTTGCTCGATCTGATGTGAGAGAGATGCCATATGGATGCTGATAGTTTCATAGTTCCTATGTGTTTTATAGCATAGACGGGAGAACTCGGAAATAACATGTTAAGATATACATGGCATGTCAACTAATGGTACTATGTTTTTTTGGGGCTTTGCGGAGAACATCCATATTTCTGATGTTGCTACAATAAAAGTCAATGTAGCAATAAATATGTAAATTAGGTTTATGTTCTTTTTTAAATCAGAAAGCGCAAACTGTCTTGCGCTTTCCATCAGAAATTTTAAAATTTTCGAAAATTTAAAACATTTTGAAAAATAAATTCAAAATCAGAAAGCACAGGTTAAATTGCGCTTTTCAAAAATTTACAAATTTTTTCAAAAATTTGTAAAATTTTAAAAAATAAATTCAAAATAGAAAGCGCAAATTAAATGGCGCCTTTCAAACATTTCAAAATTTAAAAAAATTTCAAAATCAGAAAATGCAAAATAGCTTGCGTTTCTTGGGGTTTTCAAAAATTTCAAAAAAAAAAGACATTCCAAAAAAATATTTCAAAATCAGATAAGTGCAAATTAACTTTCATTTTCTATCAAAAAAGCGCAAAACATCTTGCAATTTCTATTTTTCAAATATTAGGACCAAACTTACATATTCATTTGAGACATTTCACTAGAAGGACAAACTTTGTAGTCCAATTAGTTTCTAGGACACGCGTCCACAGAAATTAACTTCAATGCCAAAGTCAGCAGAATAATTAATTTTAAGGACAAAGTCAACAGTCCAATTATTTGAAGGACATGATTTCATAGGTTTTTAGGTCTCAGAAACTATTTATTTTTCATTTTGTCCTTAAATGTAATTATTTCGGTTGTGTCTAGAAACTAATTGTACTTGCTAAAGAGGCCATTGTGGTTAATTTCCACTATTCATTTCCACAGCGACTTTTCTTATAATAACATCAAAAATAAAGATCTGTAGCTCTTTTCTTGGTATTTTTTTTCCATTGCATCTGAATAGATCTCTACTTCTGTCCATGTTAGTAGGAAAAGAAAACTAAAAAAATGTTTAGAGCTGGACATTTTATAGGAGTTTACACATGCATGGTTCTCCGGTTGTAATAAAAATATTAACATTAAATTTAATGCTTGATATTTTAAGACATGTGAACATGTAACAATCCGCATATTTTACGATTATATATTTAAATATTTTATTTAAATATAGCATCGATAGTCAGATTAAAGTACGAAATGCTACTTTTTGCAAACAGTCGAATTAGGACTCGAAACCACTTCCATTAAGTCCAAAATAGCATTTGCGACCTTTTTGAGTATAAACATCGGTATATTTGGAGTTGAGTGAAATTTTGCTATTTTTCTATTGGGCTTTGGTTTTGGGTTTCAGCCCACTAATCGAACAAAATACCCTAACTCCTCACTCTTCATTCATTCATTGTATTTTCTTAACAATGTCAAGCTAAAGGAAAGAATGGAAAGAAGAGGAAATTAGAATTCCTAAGCCCTAGATTCTTAGGAAATTCCATTTTATGCTCTAGACATCAAAGAGAAGCTTTAGGTAAGCATCCACTTCATCTTCTCCATCTCTTTCTCTCTTCTATTTTTAGAATTTCATATAACCTAATTTAGGAAAAACATCACCTTTAATAATAGATTGAAGATTCTAGAGTTGTATTGAAGAGGAATTGATCTTGCTTTGTTTTAAAGCTTCTCATTAGTTGTCTTTGAGTTTTAAAAGTGAGTTCTTGAACTCACATATATGTCAATAGTTTTTGGGGTCCAATTTTATGAAAATTCTACTATGGATGTTTGGACATGTTATTTGGGGTGTATCGAAGAGCCTACAGTGTTGGGATGTCGATTGGCATAAATCTCTAACATCCATCGCTCATTCGATCGCATTTCGGTTTGGATTTGCCCTTTTTGGGCTAGGCTATTTTTTTCCTAGCAGAAAAATTCAGATGTTTGAAACAAAATTCAGACGTCTAAAACAAAATCCAAACGTCTGGTTGAAAATCCATACGTCTGGAAGGGGTTCTGTAAAAGGCAGAGACAAAATCCAAACGTCTGGAACAAAATCCAAACGTCTGGTTGAATAATCCAGACGTCTGAAATGGTTCTGGAAATAAAAAGAGAAAGGAGAAAAGGCATATATTTTTCCAAAACCTAGGTTCAGACATTTAATTGGTAATTTCAGATATCTTGAACTGTCAATTTTGCCTATTTTGGCTGTTTTCAAGTGAATTTCCAATTTTAATCGATTTTTGTCAATTCAGTTAGTTATTGTAATTTATTATCGATTTTGATGACTTCTTTTCTCGATTTTTTTAGGAATATCCATTTGATGGATTTGATATCGATTTTTATGGATTTAATTCACGTCGTCGAATGCGAATTTTTGGTTGATTGATTGTTTTTACAATCGATTCTGTGATTTGTCACTTTAAAATACAAAGATTTCTATACTAGTAGTAAATAGTAAAACTCTTTCATCAAAACGATGTCAACATTTACTTTCAATATAAGCTCGGTTTTAAAACCGTTTTCCAATCTAAACATTTACCTAATTCGTTCGAAAAATCCAACTAAACGACTTAGCAAAACAAGTGGTATGAAATGCTTGCGTTTACTTCATCAGTTAATTCTTAGACTTGTTCGATTGAAACTTTGTGACAATTTTTGAGTGAAAATCAATAATTTGTTCGTAAATATTTAAGTTAAGCTAGTGGTTATGGAACATGAGGCTAAACTCATTTATTTACTAGCTTAGTGTAATTTACACTTATCGATCAATGATGATCATTTTTGGATTTAGACTAGCTTTGTATAAATGCTATTTTATTTGATATTATATTTTGATCTGCTGCGAATATAAGATTTCTGTGACTTGTTTCTGTTTCTTATTCTATCTTTCTTTTTCTTTTCCTTAAATATCTGGAATTTTCGAAATCGAAAATCCAGGTCGTTACAAAATATAATGGAAATAATGTAGAAATTCGTTGTTCGTATAGTAGGTGTAAACATTTAAAGTGTTACCCGATATTGTGAAATCCCATTTATGCAAAAACGGTTTCGTACCGGAGTATTATGTTTGGGATCGTCATGAAGAAGTTATAGAAAATACTTCTGTAGAGTATGAATTTGAGATTACTGGTAATGAAATTTTATGACAACCATATAGAAAATATGGTTGAAGATACAACACGATCAATGTTCCCTACGGTTGAAGTTGACTAGATGCAGCACGATCTAGTAAAAAATTTATAATTTACTAGATGTTGTTAAGAAAACTCTTTGGGATGGTTGTAAAAGCGGCATCTAGCTTTCAGTAACCGTAAAACACATTACGATAAACTCAAAATACAACATCACGGAAGCCATACTTATAGCCGTTGTACAAGCTGCAAAAAGACATATGCCGCTCGATAATTTAATGTGCGAAAATCACTATAAAGTTAAAAAACTTATATCGGGTTTTGGTTTACCATATCAGCAAATAGATACATGTTTAAATGGTTGCATGTTGTTTTGAGAAGAGGACATCACTCTTAGAAAGTGTTAAATATGTAACGAGGAAATGTACAAACCAAAAAAAGAAGGGAAAGGAAGTTCCATACAAACGTATGTATTATTTACCCATCACTCTTAGGCTTCAAAGATTATACGCATCTTCTATAACTGCATATCATATAAGATGACATAGTGTGAGAACAGAGAAATAATGTATGTTGACACATCCAGCCGATGGAGAAGCATGGAAGCATTTCGACAAAATTTATCCCAATTTTGCAGCGGAGAGTTGTAATATTAGCCTTGGATTATATATGGACGGTTTTCATCATTTTCTCAGTTTGGTGCCGAATATTTATCTTGGCCCATTGTCATCACACCTTATAATTTACCTCCGTGGATGTGTATGAAACGCAATATATGTTTCTTACTGATGTTGTTCCTGGCTCCGACGATCCGACACCAGGAATCGATGTTTATTTAAAATCGTTGATTGAGGAGTTAAAAACACTATGGAACGAAGGACTAGAAACATACGACATTTCAAAGATTTTTTATATGTTTGCTTCTTTGTTGTGGACTATTAGTGATTTTTCTGCCTACGCAATGCTTTTAGGATAAAGTACATCTCGTCGTCTAGCATGTCCTTATTGCATGGAAGAAACACGGGCATTTTCCTTACCAAATGGTAAGAAAATTTCATATTTTTACTGCCATCGATGTATTCTCTACGTCAATCAGCCCTTCAGAGCAGACAGGAAAAACGTTTTAGCTAATAGAGTAAAAAATAGGCAACCACCGACGATATGGTCATGCGAAGACATATACGAACTTGTAACGGACTATCCAAAGATATATGATATTGGAGTACAAACGGAAATTGCAGGCAAATCGACTATTCATAATTGGTGCAAACAAAGTATATTTTGGGATTTGCCTTGTTAGAAAATCTTCTACTTTTTCATAATATTGATGTGATGCACAACGAGAAAAATGTCTTTGATTATGTTTTTAAAATAATTTTGAATGTCAAGAGGAAGATTAAGGACGATTTGAAAACAAGATGCGATATACAAGAATTATGCAAACGTCCCGAGCTTCATATGAAACCAAATGACAGCAAAAAAACCCAAAGCACGTTACAAGTTAGATAATAATCAAGTTAAAGTTGCGTTAAAATGGGTGGAAGGATTAAGATTTCCTGATGGGATTTCATCAAATCTTAATAGATGTGTTGACTTTAAAAACGGTAGACTGAGCGGAATGAAAGCCACGACTATCGTATAATGAAGAAATATTTATTATCCGTTGTATTCAAAGAACTATTGCCCTTCAAAGTTTGAAAGGTAATAACGGAGCTTACTCCCTTTTACAAAGATCTTTGTTCGACTATTTTAAAAGTGCATCGTTTACATAAACTTGAAGAAGATATTCCTATATTGCACTGCAAATTGGAGACAATATTTCCACCATTTTTTTTAATGTATTGAAACATTTACATGTTCATCTTCCATCTGAAGCATGACTTCGAGGTCCTATGCAATATGAATGGATGAATCCATTTGAGAGGTATGTAATATGTTACCTATTAATATAATTACAATCGAAAGTTAAAGTTAATGTAAATTACCTTCTAAAAAATTTGTAGTAGTATGCTTAGACGATAGAGCTCTTCATGTAGCACACACTTATATTCTTCTTAATTGTGCTGAGGTTACACCACTTGTTAGGTATTCTGAAATTCTAATTTATGCTTTATTCATTTCCATAATGCATGCACGTGTAGAATTTAATGCGATATTTTAATCATATATGCAGTATTTATGAAAGTGAACATCCACACAGAGATCTCTGTAAAGAATTTTCTGATTGGTTTTCAAAGTACATTTATGAAATAAGAAATTGTGTGGTTGACGAAGGGTTGAAACATCTTATGTTGGGACCAAAAAGAAAGGTCAAGACATATCCAATATATTTTGTCAATGGATATAAATTTAACACCAAAGAATACGGTGTAGAAAAATTAAATAATAATACAGGTGTATTTGTTAAAGGTAGTGATGATCCGAAAAATCACATAATTGATTTTTATGATGTTTTAACACAAATTTTGCAACTGACATATTTCTCATGACCGGTGGAGGAGGTTTTTCTGTTTAGATGCAATTGGTTTAGCAATATTTCAGGTTCTGAAATTAATTTGCACAAAGATTATAATCTTACTGAAATAAAGCACACATCGCATTATCACAAGTATGATTCTTTTGTACAGCCAAACAAGTATTGTAAGTTTATTACGCTCCTTATCCATCTCTAAAAAACGATAAAGCAGATTGGTTGGCAGTTTTTAAAATAAAGGAAAGATTTACGTTTGATGGAAAGAATATTCTAGATGAACAAGCTTATCAGGCATATCTTGAACAAAGCAGTGAAATAATTACAACAGACGATCGTACTGATTTTGGACCTCTGAACGATGAATCAAACGTTTTGGTAGAACCATTCGAGAGTAGATCGAAAACAACGTAGAATATGAGACCGAATCTGAATCAGAAGACGATGATGATTGATATAAATATTATGTTGAATTCTTAAGCATTATGCAATTTATGTAATTGATGAGATTTATTTTGCTAGTTATGTAATTTATGTCATTTATGAAACTGAATCTGCTTATCGTTATCTACAACTTTATGTCATTACCATTTCTGTCATTTATTTAGCAATTCATGTTAAAAATGCAATGTATTCTGCTAATCGTCGAAATATGAAATCCAATCTGAATCAGATATATTTTGCCCTTTATGTACTTTATCTCATTTATATCATTTAACTATAAAGTATACTTTATTATTATGTTATTGTTCTCTTTTAAAATGATGTGTCTGTGATCAGTATCATTTCGTCAGAAGGAGGAGTTCTTCCTATTCTTCAGGAGGCGATAGCAGCGGTCCATCGTCACAGCGACCCACTGTGTATCTAGTATCTAAAGTGGAGGGGTAAGTATTAAATTTTTTTCAGCATCTTAAATATTTTGTGTATGATATACTAATCTGTATCATATTTAACACAGAAGGTTTGACCTATAGCCGTCAGGTGTAGTTATATCAGTTTTGAGAGATTCATACACGAGTAGGATGACAGCTTGTTGGCCGAAGTGGGATAATATCCCTTCGAACATCCTAGAGTGTATATGAAAGGATTTCATTATAAGTATAATCTTCTGTTTTTCATTCTTAGTTTTTTTTATCGCTTTTTATTGTTCACCTTTTATTGTTTAATTTTTGGTCGCTTATTTATCATGAAAAGCAGGCCGTGGTGGACGTATAATCAGATGACCTACAGCTAGTACGACATTACAGGATGTAGAGATGAGGAAGAACTACAAGGATTTCATGTCGACAGTGAACCATGAAGGGCAGAAGCCGAACTGGATGGGGGCGAGCTTGTGGAAGGGTGGCTGGCACATTGGGATAGTGACGGGGCGACGGTAAGTGCACTAAACTTTTATTAATTACTTAATTGATACGTAAATATCAAAAAATATTTGGTAAGTAAATAATGTACTAAATTTAAATGTACAGGCAGAGTCGGAAAGAAACTCTACAAATAGGAACAAAAATCCCGTCACTCATGGAGAAGGGTCAACGTTGTTCAAGCAATATCGCCAGAAGTTGGTAAATTTATCAAATGTGAATTGTAAATAGTTATTGTGCTACATAATTTTGAATATACAATAATAGTACATAGTATCAATTTCAGGAAGCTAAGGAGCAGAGTCCCTTGTCATATATGGATGTATTTACCTCATGCCCTCGTGCCTGTAAATCTAGACGGAACGATTTCATATGCATGACACGATGATAAATTGAGAAAGAGCCATGTAAGCATATTTTAGTTTATGTACTATTAGTAATTGGTTTAATTGTTAAAGTATAATAAATTAATATATCATGCTATTAATTTTAACTGCATGTTTACTTGTTCATGCAGGCAAGGTTTATGGAACAACGTCAGATACTCTTGGAGGATACCAGTCGAGAGCAGCCGACGACGGATGAGGAGGACATTATTTTTTGAGTCAGTCATGCATCCATCGTCATGGAACAAGCACTATGGCTTTGGCAATCAAGTGGAAATGAATAATATATTAAGATATAACAATTTAGTTTTTTTAGTTCTAAAGAACTTCACATCGCTAATTTAGTTTCAGTAATAAGTTTGTAGATATAATAATTAGCACATTATGTTGTAGCTTTGATGATAGATTATAGACTAAATTAAATAAGTGTTGCAGGCCAGCAGACATAGGGAGAGCCAGCCAAACGGCCAGAACTATGATCGATCTAGCAGAGATCGAAGTGTTGAGAGCTAGAGTGGCACAGCTAGAAGAGCAGAACCGCTGCCAGGCCATTGAGATGACACAGTTGCTGGACCTGTGTATTGCTAAGTACATGCAGCAGTATGGTGGCCGCTTTCCATCCTCAGCTGGTTCGGTAGGCTTTGGAGGTGATTGATTGGAGTGATAGGTATGTTTTTTTGTTTTGCATCATTATTTATTAAGTTTTGATGATATATTGAGTTGGTGGAGTTGGATTTGAAATATTGTGCATATTGTGTGGTGATATATTTCATGGTAGTAATTTTGACATTTGGGAGTTGATGGTAAGGAGTTGATGAAGGATTGACGTATATATTGTACAATGAGACGTGTGTAAATTATGGTAGCGAAGTTTGGTTTGATTTTATGAATTATGCTTGATTTATTTCTTTATGTGATTTGATTATGTTTGTATGATTTGATTTCGTATTGAATATATGAATTTTATATATGCTTGTTGGGTGGAATATATGGTGTTTATGGATTATGGATGGAAGGCAAAAATGCAGTAGGAAAACTTAAAAACAGCAGCAGGTATTTCGACGACTTCCGATGGCTCCCGACGGCCTGTAGGCCAAAATTTCTGACTGCTTCAGATGCTCAGCGGCAGAAAAAAGGCGGCTTATGATGGATTTCGGTACCCACCGTGATCATCCACGTGTCTTCCGACGGCCGTCGGTTCCATTGTAGCCGTTAGAAAAGGAGCGACAGGTGTTTGTCGGAAGCCGTCGGAAAACAGGGATAAATGCTCTTTCTTTTAGCTCAATTTCCTTCCTCTTCCCTCAAGTTATGGCTATCCTATATTCCTTAGTTTTTTTTCGTTTGTGGAAAATGAGATAATGAGTGAGGCTTTGGAGTGTAAGGGTTTAATAATTTGGACTTTGCACAAAAACCCTACTCTAACTACTTTTAAATAAATCCATAACCCCTCATTTATATTTATTCACTCTATTAATTAACTTGCCTTTTATTTCATGTCATAATTTAATATGATTAACCATTCATTTAATTAATTTTCCTTATATAATGGTACTCTAAATATGGGATGGTACAGTTCCAATTATTTTTCTTACAGTTTACCTCCTCCTCCTTTGGCATTACCATTTGGTACACATTAGGAATCATTATTAAGTACTTTATTGAAACATTTAGCATAAAATGTAAACCAGTCCTATTAAGCAAGTAATTAACATTATGTTTAATTAACTTACCCTCCTACCTCAAGTAGTTTCCCTCCGACTTCTTATTACAAGCCTTCGACTAAGCTTAATTTATTTGAGAAATTACTTATTTAGTCTCATGAAAATCATATTGAAATTAATTATGGTTTTTTCTATAAAATTCCTTAAACTTCCTAGTTTCTAATAAGTTTTCGTATTACATGACTCTCAAGAAAAATCTACAAATCAGAATCCATTTTTAAAAACATGTGCCCAACATTATATTAGATTTTTAGGTTTTAAAGATCGATAAACTATGAGAAACATCTAATATTGACATGGTCGTCGGAGTTTTAGATAAGAAGAGGGATGAGATAATACATTACCCACCTAGATCTCTTGGATAATGAAGCCACTAGTTCCCTTAGCTTTAAAGCTTCCTTTTTTTACTTCTTTTATCTTATTAATGGTGGCCAGCTTGGTTATTTTGTTTTGATTTGAAGAGATTGAAAAGTGAAGAAGATGATTTTCTTATGGCATTTATGTAATAAATATTTTGGGCTTTCTTACCTTGTAATTTCCACTTTGCAAATCCTCTCTTTTCAAATATAAATTGATTAGCCTTACATGACCGCATCTAATTATTTCACATTTATCTTATGTTTCCAATTAGGATTTTCCTGGTATCACTTGATTCAGGCATGCATAATAAGTAAATAAGCAACCTATATATATTTGCTATATTTCATTACTTTAGTTTCAATGCCCATGATCAAGTTCTTAATCAATTAGTTATTAGTTTATGTAGTTTTACAAATATGGTCCTGATTCCATTACATATCTAGTGAAATGAAGTGAGGATGAAATTGTTAATATATCTAGATACGTAATGAATGTTGATGATAATCCTAAAACTTATTCTGATGTGGTGAGTTCCATATATACTTTTTTCTGGAAAGAAGTTATCAATGATGAAATGAATTCAAACTTGGCAGATCAAAATGATTTTGACTGATTTACGTCCTAGTGTTAAACCAATAGGATGTAAATGGATATTTAAGAAAAAGATGAACACAGACGATTAATCAATAAGTTTAAAGGTAGATTGGCTGCTAAGGGATATAAACAAAGACATGGAGTAGATTAATTTGATACACCGACTCTCGTTGCTCGTATTTCTTTTATTCGTTGGTTGACAGCACTTGCGTCCAGTCATAATTTATTCATACAACAAATGAATGTGAAAATCAATTTTTTTAAATGGAGATTTAGGAGAAGATATATATATATATATATATATATATATATATATATATATATGGAACAATTAGAAGGTTTCATAATTTCTGTCCAAGAAAAGATATTTTGTAAGTTGATAAATTCTCTTTATAGCCTAAAATAAGCACCCATGCAATGGATGAGAAGTTTGATAAAGTAGCACTTTCAAATGGCTACATGTTAATGATGCTGATAATTTCACCTATAGCAAATTAGATAAAACTAACTATGTTATAATATGTTTGTATTTTGAACATATTCCAATATTTGGTTGTGATATATCTTCTACGAAAGAAATAAAGGAATTTCTATCCAGCACCCACTCTTTTAGATTCTAGTATTAAATTAGTAAATAATACTGAATGTACATTTCTCAACTTGAATATTCCACTATTATTGCAAGTCTAATATACGCCATGCATTGCACCAGACCTGACATAGCACATGCTATAAGACTGTTGTGTATGAGTAATCTAAGTTAAGAGCATTGAAAAGTTATTTCTAGGGTTCTAACTTATTCGAAAGGAACCATAGACTATGGTTTATCTCATAAAGGATATCCCGCTGTTTTAGACGGATATAGTGATGCAACTTGGAATAATGTAGAACTCAAATCCAGGTCCACAACTAAATGGATCTTTACATTAGGAGACAATATTTTGCATTGAGGTCCAAGAATCAAACTTGCATTTATGATTCAACGGTGTTGTCAGAACTGATTGTACTAGCAGATATATGTAAAGAGGCTGAATGGCTTAAAAATCTTTTAACAGAAAACTCCTCTATGGAAAAATCCATCTTATATCGTCATCACTAATTATGATAATTAAGCTATGATTTATAATGTCTCTAACAAAACATGTGATGGAAAGTTTGGACATGTAGGTCTCAAACATCAGATGGTAAGACAATTACTCAAAAGATGAGTAATTACAATCGATTTCATAGAAACAAAGAAAAACTTAGTTGATCCACTGGCTAAGAGTCTTTAGAAGATAATGTTTTCTATAAAATCAAAAGAGATAAGACTAAGGTCTGTGAATGAACGTTGTTTGTCCTTAACAGACCCAACTTATATTTTGAAATGGACAAATGAGGTTTGGTAGGTATAAACAAGTTAAGAGAATGACTATAGAACACTTAAAAAGATTATCCATTTACAAATTAGTATTGGATTTTCCATAAAGTAGGATGGATGAAGATCCTTAACACGCCTAGATAATTTAAAAGGCCTATCATAGAAATACCTTAAGATACTTAATTATATGACTATGGGAATCATGCATTTTCTTAGAAAGTAAGACTGCTTTCTAAAGTAGGCTTGTGAACTTAGGATTTAAGCACACGAACATTAATGTATGGAGCATACATGACACTCTACTTGTAGATATCAATATGTGTGACCATTCTGGTCCTGTGAAGGATGTACTTGGATCAAGTTTACTTCACCAAAGTGCTCGATGGGATTTTGATTAGTGTATACTAAGTGAAAGTTCAAATCCAAATTATACCTCTTATTTATGTTTTAGTTTACATGATAATGTAAATTCTTGATCTTTGAACTACGTAGATCCGATGCCACTTAGGAATGTAGGCAGCCACCTTAGCGACACAACCATTCTTTTATTTATTTTATTTTGATAATAGAGAAAATATGCTGGCAATTTTCGAAATTGCTTTGGGTTCTTTGTTTTGAAAGAGGGAAGAAGAAAGAAAGCAGGAATGTTAAATTCCTTATTATAGAAAATAAGATTCTATATTTTTTTAAATATAGAACTCTCATGAGAAGGTTGGATCCTTTGGACATTAAATGATTTTCTCTTGAGTTGAAGAGAGATGTCATGCATCTTGATATGCGCACGCCGACACCATCCGTCCAACTAAGCCGGGTTGGGTTTAGGTTGAGATCCAAAATATATTTTTGGATAGTTTTTCAACCCATTAATAGGAAAGGGACATGACTGTGGAACAAACATCCACGGTTTTTGAATCAGGCAGGAAAACTGACCGTTATAGTCAATGGGCACGACCGTTGATTATCAGGTGCATATTTTCAATACTTATACAAAGACAATGATGAATTCACTTTTCGTGATGAAAACTCTCTTCTTCTTCTTTATTTTTGAAATCCTATATTACATCATCGGATTTTTAATAAATGAATGTTCTTGGTCGAATCAAAGTCGCACAAATTTTGAATCCGATTACATTGTCAAATGACTTCTTAAATCTTGAAGTTTATAATTCAATAACTCATTTGTACGGAGAGTATTTAACTATTTCCTAAAAGAATCTTATTCAAAGATTCTTGAAGTCAGAAGTATATATAGTACACATCATCTTCATAGTCGAACCACAAAGGATATCCAACAAATGCATGAGCTCATTTTGTATCGCATTATAAATCCACGAAGAGAAGCCTTGCATTGGTTTCAAAATTAATTTACAGGTTTTTTTTCATTTTTAAGCAGCTCTTAATCACCTTGCAGTTGTTGCTAAATTAAGGGTTAGCACAATAGAATTCAGAATGTCCTGCACCAGATGACGCTTCGACAATTTTTCGATGTATACATAATTTTTGAAAATTTTTCAATATATATATATAAAATTTTGGCTGAGTAGTTTTATCGCTTGGATTCACATTAATATAAACACGGTGATATCGAATAGCGATATTGTGTCACAAAAGTGTTGATGATTAAAAGTACTTTCTTTATCCAATCAGACTTGCAAGTTCGGATATAGGACTAATATATATTTGGTAAATTCTGATTCAATACGTATCATAGTAGATTTATGGCTATGTATATACCATAGTTTTGTGAACCAAACCGCAAGTCGAACTGTGATAGTCCAAGTTCAAAGGTTTTAGTGGTCCAATCAATCAAAAACCGTAAAAATCGTGCAAGTACATAATCCAATTAAAATTAGTATATTCATGTAAGAAATTGTAAGAAATTAGGAAGAAAAAAGTCATGATAGTTGCCAGAATTGAACCCATGCAAGTCACTCCTCGATAGAAATCAATTTGCAATATGATTATACAACCGTTAATTAACCTATA
The DNA here is from genome assembly GCA_030765085.1 of Allium cepa. Lineage (NCBI taxonomy): Eukaryota > Viridiplantae > Streptophyta > Magnoliopsida > Asparagales > Amaryllidaceae > Allium > Allium cepa. The sequence continues at coordinate 69,479,986 of CM060940.1, read as the reverse complement.
AATACGAACAGTTTGAAAAATAGTATATTATACGTTTGAAAAATCATTAAGGAAATAAAGAAATATACGTTGAACTATAGAATTAAAGAAATTTAACGTGTCAACAATACAATGCTGGGTAAAGTATTTTCTAAATCAGTTTAAGTTCTAGCGAAGATATCTAGCGGCCTTCTTATCATAGCTAAAGCTGTTAAGAACCTGGACTGAATCCTGAAAGTAGAAACAAACTATTTCAAAATTCACAATATAAGAACACAGTTAATACTGAACAACCACTAAAAGAAACCCCATTAATTATACGTTCAAAAACTTCATATTTTTTCCAATGTCTTCTTCCACATCTTTCTCTGACACAGAAGCCCTCTCTGACATGGAAACCGTCCTTGACATAGAAGCTCTTCCTGACGCAGAAGTCCTCTTACTCTCCCTGATTAATGATTATGATTCAAAGATTAACCACCGATTCATCAACGACGTTGAAAACTTCATGAAGCCATGTCTCATGGATTTTATGCAACTACGCAATATGAAGCCTAGAGGCAACATTTCAAGATTCGTCGTTGCCTTTCTTCTAATTCTACAAGTATCTGATTTCCAACTCAGAATTCCTACAGACCATCGCATCAAACTATTCCCTGACTACTCCTTTCAACCATCTGATCTATGCTACATTTGCGACCATTTAAAGTTAGATGGACCCATTACAATAAAATTTTCATTCGATGAAGAAAACCCAGATTTGGTCACTGTTTCTGCCATTATTCCACATTACCCAGATACTGAAGATGAGTTTGTTCGCTCGACTATTTTTGATCTGATGAAATATGCAACACCATTGATTGAATGCTTGCATGGAGGGGTATCCAATAGCTCAAAACTCAAGATCTTTGAACTTTGGTCACAAGTTTATAAAGAAATCTGTTATCCGCTTCTCAAAGATTTGAGATATTTTCAATTGCTGAAATCAGATGAGTTCGTGGAGTTTTGGTCGGCTAGAAATAGATTTGTGAGTTTTGCACGTGATCAGAATAGTTCTTCTTGAATTTCTTGAGCAATCTGTCCCAAGAATTGTGATTTGCTTTCTTTTATCAGTTAAAGAAAAGATCGATCATAATGATCTAGTATTGTTCTATGAAAGAGTGCATGATTATCAGCAGTTATGAAATGTGTATGATTCTTGAAAGTAAATTATTTATCTGAATAATTTGAATGTATACGTTTATTGAATGAGAAACAAATGCATTTATCGGTCAATACATGGGTTTCAATACATTTTGGTGTCTGAATTTCTTGATTTCTTTGGGTGTCATTTCAGTTTAAAAGGTATTATCAAGGTCAAATGTAACTAAGCATTTTAGCACTTCCTTTCTTGATTTCATTTACACACACGTTCAATATACTAAGTTTAAATGGTTATAATTATATATGAGAGTTAAAAACACATTTTAGCACTTCCTTTTTTGAAAAAAGAACTTGGTCTGGGTAATGGAGCTGAAGATGGTAATAAAGACAATGTGGGTGATATAATATTACAAGTAGTGTACGAGGTTTATTATATACTATACACTAATGCGTAGTGTATATATAGAAAGTTGATATTGCACAATATGAGTATAATGATCACTTATTCATGAAGTATTTAGTTATATCGTTGAATCTGATTATAGTTCTATCATTTCTTGTTGTTTGTATATGTTAGTTTTTGCTCGATCTGATGTGAGAGAGATGCCATATGGATGCTGATAGTTTCATAGTTCCTATGTGTTTTATAGCATAGACCGGAGGACTCGAAAATAACATGTTAAGATGTACATGGCATGTCAACTTACGATACTACAATTTCATAATTTTCAAAAGAAATTTTGGACTTTTCAAAAATATTTCAAAATCAGAAAAGTGTAAATTAACTTGCATTTTTTGTCAGAAAAGTGCAAGACACCTTACAATTTCTATTTTTCAAAAATAAGGACCAAACTTACATATACATTTGAGAGAATTATGAAAAAAGACAAACTTTGAAAAAAAATTGGTCGAAGGACATAAAGTTTTATTTTTAAACTGAATGACAAATGCTGGTTATATTTAGCATTATATTCAACTTTTACACTATACAAAATACTAATTGTAACTAGCGTTGTATTCAGTTTTATATTATACAAAATGCTAGTTGTAGCTAGCATTGTCCTTCAGCCAAAACAATAAACTTGCTGTCATTCAGCCCAAAAAAATTTCAAAGTTTGTCATTGTGCCTATTTTTCTGTATTTGTATTCATTTCAAGTTTGTCATTGTGCCTATTTTTCTGTATTTGTATTCATTTCTATAGTGACTATTGTTATAATTACATCAAAAACAGAGACTTGTAGCTTTTTTGGCATTTTTTTCCATCACATCTGATTAGTTCTCTATTTCTATGCATGTTAGTAGGAAAAGAAAACTAAAAAAATATCTAGAGTTGGACACTTTATAGGAGTTAACATATGGTTCTCTAGTTATAATAAAAATATTAAGATTAAATTTAATGATTGATCTTTTAAACATATGTACATGTCAAAAAATAGAAAATAGATGGCATTGATTTAGCTGTAAAATTTGCACAGTCATTAATAATGTAAAACATGTAAGATAAAAAGAAGAAAGATGGTGCCACTTGTGAAGTAAATGTTGATGTTAATATTGAAATTTGTTTGCGTATATAAACTATCGAGTACTACATACAAAAGGTGTATATGAGTCGACTTGTATAAATGAGTGCTACAAAATAAGCTATCATTATTCATGGAATCATTCTACACTCAACTATTTCTAGCAAATTTCGGAATTCAAGGGGTCCCTCATAGTTTATTTAAGCTTTAACAATTTTTGACAAAAATATTTAGGGCAAAATCAGGAGCGGGGACCTCTTGCAAATCAAGGTAAGCATGAGCCTACCTGAGTATTTCAAAAAAATAAAATAAAATAAAACAAACAATCTAACAGAACACGGTTTCTCTTTACAGAAGAAAAGGAAAACAAACGAGAGAAAGCAGCCCCTGTAATCTTTCAAGCGCTCAACTTTCTTTCTTCCCCATCAACAATCTACCGTACTCTTCATTAGACGATCTTGTGTGCAACCTTTTCTCTTGTGAAACTTAAAACCCTAGATCAGAAAATTAGAAGAATGGCTATGTTTTTCTTCAAGTTCTTATGATGCTATATTTTAGGAATAAGTTAGATAGTTTAAATTTGATTAAATTGAGACAATTCAGTTCATTGAAATTGCTTCGGTTGATTAAGAGTGATTGACATAATCTACTAGAAAAGTAATTTATGTAATTTAATGATTTCGGTTTCATGTGCATAAAATTGTTCTTGAAATAAGTTTGCTAAGCTTATAATTGTTCATTGTTTTTAGATTTTAGATTGCTAAATTAATATTATTCTTTTTCCAAGAGATGATGAATGTTACCATTTTTTTTAATATAAAAGTCACAAACTTTTGTTAATTAATTCAATGGCTCAAGAACTTTTGTAATTGCTAGATTATCTAATTTTTGTTAACCTTCTTTTCAGTTTTGCATAAATATTACAAACGAACTCATGATAATATCTACAACAATGCGTGATCTTCTTCCAACATTGTAGATAATGATATTCAAAATGAGGTTATCCCAAAAATAGTCATTTAAAATCGCATTCATGTTGATTTGTTAAATCTTCCTTACTTTCATCCAAATGATCAAGATATAGTTCTGAGAGCTTATTTACAGAAGGTTCCATGTCAACCTTCTTTATTTGTACTTCCAAAAACTACCATTGGAGTAAAGACCCGTTGCTTTAATCCAAATTGGTATAGTCAATTTGGGAGTTGGTTAGAATATAGCGTGAAAGAAGATTCAGCTTTTCATTTAAAGTGTTATCTATTTCGTCCAGAGTCTATGAATAGAAATATGAGTGATGTTTTTACAAAGGGGTATAAAAATTGAAAAATTGTAGAAGATTCCAAGAGCATGCTCAATCAGAAGCTCATTATACCGCATGTATGAAAGCTATAAATATGACGATTCAAAGCAGACATATTAAACCACTAATTTTGAGGCAAATGGAGCAATATTGAATAGACTATCAAGTTCGTCTAAATGCTACCATTGATTATATTCGATATCTTTCACGTCAAGGACTTTTTCGTGGTCATGATGATTCTGAAAACTCAGTGAACAAGGAAAAAATTTTGGAACTTCGATAATGGCTTGCAAATTAAAATTTATCCATTAAAAATGTTGTTTTGAAAATTTCTCCACAAAATTCCAAAATGATATTACCCGATGATCAAAAAGATGTAAACTCAATCGCCATCGAAGTTGTCAGTGTCATCTTGTAGCATCTTGATGGTGGCCTATTTGCAATTTTAATTGATGAAGCTCGTGATAACTAAATTAAAAAGAAAACGTCTATAGTTATACGATTTGTTAACAAGAATGGTTGTGTCATTGAACGATTTATGGGTATGATACATGTTCCCAATACAATTGCAGTTTCACTTAAAACATCACCTGATGCTTTTTTTACTCCAAACACAAGTTAAGCTTTACAAATTGCATAATCAAGGTTATACGGGGCAAGTAATATGCAAGGGATGTTCAATGGTCTCAAAACATTCACATTAAGAGAGAACAATTCTGCATTTTATGTGCATTGTTTTGCACATCAGCTTCAGTTACACTTGTTCATATCGTGAAAGATATAAATCACATTGTTGAATTCTTTACTTAGTCAACAATTTGGTGAATCTTACTGAACCGTCATGTAAGAATCGAGATATCATATGAGAAAACGAAGCAGAAAGAGTTTTCAATCAACTATAGAGTTGAGAACTATGTAGTCGTTGGGGATTGAATCAAGAGATGGAACGACCCGGAGACACAAGTTGGGGTTCACATTATGACACTTTAATTAGTTTGATTGTTATGTTCTCCTCTGTAATAGATGTTTTTTCAGATTTGGTGGAAGATGTCTCTGGAGATTAAAAAAAGGCGACTCTTTAAATTTGATAAAAGTAATGCAAAATTTTAATTTCATATGCACGTTCTACTTGATGAAAAACATGCTTGGAATGACCAATGATCTTTCAAAAGCACTTCAACAAAAAGATCAAGATATCATCAATGCTATAACTTTGCTGAAATTATCCAAGGAACGCCTATAAAAAATGAGAAATAATAAATGGGATAACATATTTGTTGAAGTAATTTTTTTTGCACAAAGCAAAATATTCTTATTCCAAATACAAGGGATAATTATCTTCTTTTAGGTAGATCAAGACGAGGGCCAAAGACAATAAATTTGCATCACTATCAAGTTGATTTATTCTATGTTTATTTAGATAAGCAACTTCTTGAGCTTAATAATCATTCTGATGAGGTTAACTTGGAATTGCTTCTATGCATGGCTTCTTTGAATCCTAATGATTCATTTGCTTCTTTTAATGTCATGAAACTAGTTCGTCTATCAGAACTTTATCCAAATGAATATTTCTGGAGTGGAACGTATGGATCTATACAATCAATTAGAGATTTATATTATGGATATGACACCCAATAATGAATTCATAGAAGTGAAAAGCATTAATGATTTAGCTCAGAAGATGTCTTGATTGGAAAGCATATGGTCTACAATTTAGTTTACAAACTCACCATATTGTCCTTAATTCTACCAGTGTCAACCGCTATAGTTTAAAGGACTTATTCAACCATGAATATAATTAAAACGGAGCTTCAAACCCAAATAGGGGATGAATGATTGAATGATAGTTGTGTCATTTATATTGAAAGATATGGCTTTGGTACCATTGACAACGATACGATTATCGATCGTTTTCAAAATACGAGAACATGCAGAGAACAACTTTAAGACATGTATTATAACACCCTTATTTTATTGACATTATTTAGAAGATTTAGTTAGAATAAATTAAATAGAACAATATAGATAAGGAGATTGCGGTTGATTAATAAAAATATAATGATCATGCTTATTGAACTTAATAAACTTAAAATGGTTAAGTATTTTAATATAAGGGCATAAGAGTAATTGCCACCCATATTTCCCACTCTTATACCATTCCATTAACCATACACGTTCATTACTATTCTCAAACAAAAACTATAAACGTAAGAAGCAACAAGGTCGGCCATAGGAAGATAGAAGAGAAAAAGGAAATTTAAGAAAAGCTTAGGTTCAAGCTAGAGGAATATCAATCTCAATAAATCTCTAATCTCCTTATCCCAAGCAAAGTGAATAATAGTTTCTACATCACTATGTTGATTTTTACATCAAATGGTTTCAGATTTATGGATAAATCTTTTATAGGATATATGAATGATGATATACTTGATTTTGATTTATAAAAGTTTAAACAAGGTTATTTAAAAAGGATGTATATGCGGTTTTAAGGTAAAACCGAGAATAAATGATGTTCAAATGCATGGGAAATTTTATGTTGTAGAAAACATGATTTTAGAGTTGGGTTTCAATTTTTATAATTTTTCAAGCCATGGAGAATTTATTACGAATTTTGCAAAGGGAATATAAGGTTATTTGGGTTTATAAATTCTTTTGGGAAAATATATTAAGAATTTGGTTCTAAAATTTTATTATGTTAGATAACATGATTGAAGTGAATTTTAAAATATTTGGATATTTTTACTAAGTGGTTATTATGGAATTTAAATTATTTTGAAAGAAGGACCTAAATGATTTAATTATTTCACAAGAGGAAGGGCTTATTTGTTAAATGATTAATTGGTTTAGATCTGAGAAAATTGCGGCAAGTATAATCCAAAATATTTAAAGAGTTATGAAATCTAATCAAAAATTTACAAGTAGGCAAGTTAGTAGCAAAAGTTTACTTATTTTGGAAAAATCAGCTTTTACGCAGAAAAAGTTGGTTCCACCATCTTTATCAAACCTTTCGCCATAGACCTCTCAAACAAGACCTTTCAAATTCAATGACCAATAAGGTCGAAAGCAATGCACATGATATCATTCAGGTGGTATGTAGTGAACTGAACTAAGTTGAAAGGTGTGGTGTCGAAGGCTTGCATTTAAAGGGTTGCTTCCGAAGAAGATGGATCCTTAGTTCATTTTGATTTGAAAAGAGAAATAACTTATCTGTTTTCTAAAGACTTTCACACATAGTGAAAAGGTTTGGTTTTCAAAAGGTTGTTTTAAAATACCTTTCGACAAGGCCAAAAAAGTTTGGTTTTTATAAGTTATTTTATAAGACCTTTCGACACGGTCGAAACGTTAGATTTTGAAAGGATTTAAGACACCTTTCGACAAGGCCGAAATATTTGGTTTTGAAAGGTTGTTTCAAAGAGGTTTTGGAAGGAGATGCCGCCTTTATTGTGTTCAAACCCTTCGAAAGGGTCGAAGGCAGGAGCTATCGACTTAGATGAATGGTTTACTGGTTTTATAAATGCAAGCCGCTTCCCAACCTTCCGAAGGGATCAAAAGCAGTAGCTTTCGATCAAAAGGTTTAAATGTTTTTCCTAATGTTTTATAAAGTAGAAAGTGGTTTTGAAAACTTTCACCTATGACCCAAAGTAATATTTTTAAGTATAAACCCAATGCTTCGAAAAGGGTACTTTCAATGTTTTCGGAAGAGTAATTTCCAATGGCGTCGAAAGGGGTACTTTTAATTTGTTTTAAAGTTAAGCTTCTAAAGTTAAATACTAATATTTTAATATATTCGAAAGGTTTCGAAAGGTAGTATTTAAGGTATTATGAGGCATGAGCCTACTGTTTATAAGAGCTTTTGAAGAAGGTTTTCCTAAGAAGTCGGGAGCTAGGTTTCGAAGATATCGAAAGGTTCTAAAAACCGAACATAAATTTTTAAAGGAAAAACCCACGGCATAAATAAAGGAGTTTTGTAATGACTATGAATATATAATTTTGAAGAAGTATTGCCTTGATAAAATATAAGTTAGAGGGGTTAACTATGTTTTATATTGAATGTATTTCAAGGGGCTTAAACCCATAGGAGCGATATTGTTAATTGCTATGTTGCTTCTTCAAATATGAACATATTCAATATAAAATGGACCCATATTTGTTTTTGGGGATAAAGTGTAGAACCAGCTAGGTTAATGCAGCAGTGAATGTAAACTGATTAAACTCCTGAATGAGTAGAATTACATACAGAGAGTCAGGAAGACCAGAATATAGGATGATAAAATATAAAGGAATGATATTGGTACAGGCCAATAGGTTCAAAGTAAACCCATGAAAAATATTTGACATTGGTAGGGGCCAACAGGTTAATAGTAAGCCCATGAAAACTATGTATAAAAGAGGATGCCAAATAGACAGGTTCATGGTTAACTCATGAAAACTATATGCAAAAGAAGTTGTCAGATAGATGGGTTTGTATTTAGCCCATGAAAACTATTTCCGGATGTGATATTGAAAGATATCAACAGGTTCCTAGTCAACCCATGAAAACGTGGATAAGAAAGAAGTTATGGAGTTACCAATTGGTTCAGGGAGCACCCATGAAATGATTAAGTTATTGGCGGGTCCCAATAGTTTTTAGTGATTCCATGAAAACTATGATCCCGGACAGGGAGTCCGTAAGTTAAAAATAGGTTAATAGTTATCCCATGAAAACTATGAAATTGGACAGGGAGTCCATAACATTAACTAGGTTATTAGTAAACCCATGAAAACTAATAGGTTAATAGTGACCCTAAAACTACGATTATGACATGGTAGTTAGATTAAACCGGGGATGGGTAATCCTAACTGTTTTAAGTATGCATATCATCATAATTTTTTAGAAATGTATGTTTTAATCATTATGGATGTAGGAGCATAGTATATGGTTTTATAAAGGTTTTAGGATACTAGTGAGGGGAAAACCCGTTCCGCTAAGCGGTGTGGTCTCACTAGGTATCTAAAAGGTTTGAGATGTTAGTTTATCATTCATACCAGGCTTTATGTCTGACTCGAAGATTTTGTTTTCCCCTTAAACTCTCGGATACCTAACTGATTTTGAGTAGTTTGAGATTTAAGGTTCTTAGGTTTTCTTCTCTAATGAATAAAGCTTTCGAAGGCATGCAGGAGGCAGATAGTTATTTACTATTTTTCTTTTCGCTGTGTGTTTGTTTGTAAAGGCAGACTTATTAGTCTTACTATATTCTCTGATCAACAAGGGGCATCTTCATATGTCGCTCTCGGCGTAATTATAGTAATTATATTTTATAGAACATTTTAACATAATTTGGGGATAATGCAATGAAAAAGAAATGTTTTGTTTTGAAAGTGGAATTATGCTTTGAATTGTTAATTTTTTTTTCATATTTCTGTGATCTGTGTATCCATGTATCTAGCACCGCCGTATTTGGTCATCGGAGATTAAGAACTATGGATGACTGTAGCATTTTTAGCTGTTATTTTTGGACCTCCCAATAGGGGGATGTTACAAGTTGGTATCAGAGCACATACGTTTATGAAATTTTAAAAGAAAAGATAAACCTAAAAGCTTTTTCAAACATAATCCAATGAATTTTAAATTACGACAAGATTTTGGGATAACACTATATATTATCGTACTTGTATTTGATATATAGGTATATATCTAAGTACGTATTTCCCTCTCTCTTAGACCATTCTTCTATATCTTACTAAGGATCGTATGTAGATATACGAGAAAGAAGGTATGAAGGAAGGAAACAGAAAAGGAAATGTAGGTGGAGGAAGCACCACAACCAATGGAAATGCTTGACCTAATACTCGAAAAAACCAAGGTCGACGGGCTAATGCTAATCCAAAAACTAAGGACAATGTAGGTGTTGGAAATCCACCACTAGATGCGGGGATGGTGTATCAGTTATTAGCTAGTCTATTGCAAGCACGAGCAGCTGGGAATGTTGGTGGAGCTAATCTTGTAGTTCCAGCTGGTTATAACTATGCCAAGCTGAGTAGAGACTACGTTAGTCTGGGTGGAAAGCCATTTGCTGGAACTGAAGATGTTGTGAAGTTGAGAACTGACTGTTGAACTGTGAAAAGACTTAGGCTTGAATGATGGAGAGAAGAGAAGGCTAGCATCTGGACAGTTGCAAGGGTTAGCGCTTCATTGGTGGAATAGTGTGACGGAAGGAGTGCCGAAGGAAGAGTTGACTTGGGTTGACTTCTGGAGGGGGTTTGAGCAAAGGTTCTTGTCTGAGGTTGCTAAATCGGCATTAGTGAGGAAGTTTATGGATCTTTACCAAGGACAGATGTCTGTGATCGAGTACGCTGCTAAGTTTGATGAGCTATCTCGATATGGATATGCTTTGGTTGACGCGGATGTAAGGAGGATGAGAGATTCATTAGAGGTTTGAGGCCGGAGCTAGGAGGATGGCTATAACTCATATCAGAGAACATTCTCATGTGATATTGGAAATGACCACTGCCATGAGGAGATGCTTGCTATTTTAGCTCGATAGAAGCCGTTTGAGTCGCAGGGTTCTCAGGGAAGGAAAAGTAAGCTCTTTAAGAAGAAGAGAGCCCAGAAAGGGGATGCTGCTAAGAAGGAAAAGGCCGAGTTGGTGTGTTATAAGCATGATAAAAAGGGCTATTATGCCAACAAGTGCAAAAATGGTAAGAGAAAGAAACTTGCGGAGAAGAAGAATGTGAAATGCTTCAACTGTGACCCAGTTGGACAATATAAGAAACAGTGTCCAAAGCCAGTTAGGGAGGACTGAAGGAAGGTGTTTGCTATTGTACCACCGTCTTCTTCTAGACCTACTGCAGCAGAGAAAGGAAAGATTGTGATGGAAGGTACGCTATTGATATAGAGTATACCAGTTAGGGTATTTTTTGATACCGGTGCATCACATTCATTTATATCTCAGTAATTGGTTGACAGGTTATGCATAGAATCCGCATACGTTGTTACTTCCTTAAGGGTTGCAAATCCTATAGGAGGGTATGCAACTCTTGGGATGAGATGTTACATGTTAGAGCTTGATTTGCTTGGTCATAAGTTTGCATGCAGTTTGTATGTATTTGATTTCGTTAATTTTGGGATCATTTTAGGTATGGATTGGTTAGGTAAGTATGAGTCTAGGATATTTTTCCAGACCCCCGAGAGATAACATTGAGATTCCCAGATAGTCATAACCGAATCATTTTCTCGGTGGAGAATTCTAATAAGAGTGTTTATGCTTTCTTGAGTGCCGTGGAGGCTGGAGAAGAGCTTAGTCAGTTTCGTGTGGCTAGAGAGTTTGTAGATGTCTTTGAGCCAGTCATTGGATTGCTACCGAAACAAGCCATTGAGTTTCAGATAGAACTTATACCGGGAGTTGAACCTGTTAGTAGACCACCTAGCAGAATGACAACAACGGAGATGAAAGAATTAAAGGTGCGGCTAGTGGATCTTGAAGAAAGGAATTTTATTAGACCTAGAAATTTGCCTTGGGGAGCAGCTATGGTGTTTGTGAAAAAACCATATGGGTCGTTAAGGATGTGCATCGATTATCGTAATTTAAACGAAAAGACGATCAAGGATAATTATCCTCTGCCAACGGTAGATCATCTAGTGGGGCCAGAGTATTTTCCCAATTGGATTTAGCGACGGGGTTCCATTAGTTGAGAGTGGTGGAGGATAGCATTCCTTTGACTGCATTTCGGACAAGGTATGGTTCGTATGGATGCTTAGTAATGCCATTCAGGTTGACGAATGCGCCTGCTTTGTTCATTGATTTGATGAACCAGGTTTTCCAAGAGCACTTGGATAGGTTCATAATAGTATTCATGGATGATATCTTGGTGTACACTAAAGGTAAAGCGAGCATGAGATTCATCTTAGAGTGGTGTTAGAAACACTAAGGCAGAATCGGCTGAAGGTAAAGTTTTCCAAGTGTCATTTCTGGAAGAGAGAAGTTAATTTTCTTGGTCAAGTGGTTTTAGAGAAGGATTGTCAGTTGATCCAGTTAAGACAGTCAATAATTATAAGAGACTAGAGAAGGTAACCGAGATCAGGAGTTTTCTTGGACTTGCTGGCTATTACCGAAGATTCACCAAGGATTTCTCGCGGATAGCAGAACCTTTGACTAAGTTGACCAGGAAGGAAGTGAAATTTGTTTGGTCTGACAAATGTGAGGAAGCATTCCTTAAGTTAAAGCATTCGTTGACCAATGCTCCAGTGTTAGTAGTTGCAGATGGAAACCAGACGTTAGTAGTCTACACTGATGCGTATGGCACTGGATTGGGAGCAGTATTGATGCAGAAGAGCAAAGTTATGTCTTACGCATCTAGACAGCTTAGATCGCACAAAGTAAGATATCCTACTCATGAATTGAAGTTGGCAGCGGTAATTTTTTCCATGAAGATTTGGAGGCATTATCTTTTAGGAGAAAGGTTTGAGTTGTATACTGATCATAAGCCATCAAAGTATTTATTCTCTTAGAAGAAGTTGAATATGAGATAGCAGAGGTGGCTGGAGTTTTTGGCTGCATAAGATTTCGGTATAGAGTATACCCCTGGGAAGGAAATAAGGTAGCAGAAGCCCTCGGTAGTAAACATCAGAATGTGGTGTTAGCAACGTTGGTGGAATGGAAGGATCTAGAAGCTTTAGCTAGTTGTGGTGTGCAGTTGAGATCTACTGCTAGTTCTAGTCAGGGTACTGCCATGTTGCCCTGTTTGGAAGTTCGACCAGTGCTGATCGAAAGGGTAGCTTCTAAATAGATAGAGAATCCAATTTTAGCCAAGAGGATTAGATAGTTTGAGGAAGGATCAAAGATTGATGACTTAAAGGATTTTAATCTTGACCAAAGAGTATGGTTAAGTAAGAAGGGACGATTATGTATTCCAGATGTAGAGAACTTATGGAGAGAAGTTCTAGAGGAATGTCATCGATCGAAGTTTATGATTCGTCCTGGAGGAACCAAGACGTATCAAGATATGAAGAGGAGCTTCTATTTGGAAGGCATGAAGAGGGTTGTTGGCTTGTGGGTTAGGCAGTGTGTTAACAGTGAACAAGTGAAAACCGAACATCAATAGCTAAGTGGGTTGCTTCAGCCTTTAGATATTCTAGTTTGGAAATGGGATTCGATATCAATGGATTTTATAGACGAGTTGTCAAGGTCAAATCGAGGAAATGAAAGTATATGGGTTATAGTGGACAGGTTGATCAAGACTGCCCATTTTATTTTGGTAAAGTAAACCAGTACAACCCTGTTTTTGCTAAGTTTGTTCCTGAGGAAGGTAGTTGGACTTCATGGGATTCCTAGTAGAATTGTCAGCGACAGAGATGCATTATTCACTAGTGAATTTTGGAGGAGTCTACAAGAGGTATTAGGCACCAAGATCAAGATGAGTACGACTTATGATCGATAGACCAATGGGTAGACAGAGAGAGTCAACAAGGTACTCGTGGATTTATTGAGAGCTTATGTGTTAGACTTTGGGAGATCTTGGGAGGATCACCTATATCTGATTGATTTTTCCTATAATAATAGTTATTAGACTAGTACAGGAGTGGCACCTTTTAAAGCTTCGTATGAAAGGCCATGCAAATCGCCAGCTTGTTGGTTTAGACTGGAGATAGACTGGTCGTAGGTCCGGATTTGGTTAGAGAGGCGTCATAGAAGATTGAGTTAATTCGAGGATGGATGAAGGAAGCTCAATCTAGGCAGAAGAGTTACGCGGTTAAAAGGCGCAAAGACCTAGAGTTCTCAGTAGGAGACAGGGCTTCCATTAAAGTATCGTCGGTGAAGGGTGCGATACAATTTAGAAAGTCGGGAAAGTTAGCCCCGAGATATGTTGGTCCATTTCAGATTACAGAAAGGATTGAAAGCTCGTGTACAGAGTAGAGTTGCTAAGTAGTTTGGTATGTGTCCATAATGTATTCCAAGTGTCTCATCTTCTTAAGTATCTGCATGATCTAGAGGCTACTATTCCTGAGACAGAGTTAGAGGATTTAGTAGTGGAGCTTGATTTGACTTTTGTTAGACAACCAGTTTGGGTTGTAGCGAGAGATGAGAAGAGATTGAGGACCAAGATAGTCAAGTTGGTAAAAGTTCAATGGAGCGACAACGGGAAAGACTGTACTTGGGAGACAGTGGACATGATTCCTGAAGCTTATCCTGATATTCTTTAATGGTATGCCTATATTAGATTTATATAGATTGGTTTCTAGTCAGATAGGCTAGTATGGTTGTTGGGAGATGTTACGAATGATTGCTATATTTGCTAGTTGGTCCTAATTGAATTTCAAGGATGGAATTCTTTAAGGAGGGGAGCTCGTAATACCTCTATTTTTATTGACATTATTCAAGATATTTAATTAGAATAAACTAAAAAGAATAATATAGATAAGGAGATTGAGGTTGATTAATAAAATATAGTGGTCATGCTTATTTAACTTAATGAACTTAAAGTGGTTAAGTACTTTAATATAAGGGCATAGGAGTAATTGCCATACATATTTCCCGCTCTTATACTATTCCCCTAACCATACACGTTCATTATTATTCTCAAATAAAATCTATAAAGGTAAGAAGCAACAGGGCCGGCCTAGGAAGATAGAAGAGAAGAAAGAAATTTAAGAAGAAACTTTGTATTCAAGTTAGAGGAATATTAATCTCAAACAATCTCTAATATCCTTATCTCAGGTAAGGTGAATATAGTTTCTACATCTCTATTTTGATTTTTACATCAAATAGTTTCAAATTTATTGATAAATCTATTTTATGATATGTGAATGATGATATGCATGATTTTGATGTACAAAAGTTTAAACAAGGTTGTTAAAAAGGATGTATATAAGGTTTTAGGGAAAAACCGAGATGAAATGATGTTCAAATGCCATAGGAAAATTTTATGTTGTAGAAAACATGATTTTAGAGTTAGGTTCTAATTTTTATAATTTTCCAAGCCGTGAAGAATTTGTTACAAATTTTCAAGGGGAAAATAAGGTTATTTGGGTTTATAAATTATTTTGGAAAATATATTAAGAATTTGGGTCTAAAATTTTATTATGTAAGATATCATGATTGAAGCGAATTTTTAGAATTTTTGGGGATATTTACTAAGTGATTTAGTATGGAAATTAAATTATTTTGAAAGGAGAACCTAAATGATTTAATTGTTTTATAAGAGGAAGGGATTATTTGTTAAATGATTAATTGGTCTAGATCTGAGAAAAATGCGACAAACATTATCCAAAATATTTAAAAAGTTACGAAATCCAATCAAACATTTGCAAATAGGCAACTTACTTGCAAAAAGTTTACTTAAAAATAGCTTTTAACCAGAAAAAATTGGT
Source organism: Allium cepa (assembly GCA_030765085.1). Taxonomy (NCBI): domain Eukaryota; kingdom Viridiplantae; phylum Streptophyta; class Magnoliopsida; order Asparagales; family Amaryllidaceae; genus Allium; species Allium cepa. The sequence continues at coordinate 69,464,699 of CM060940.1, read as the reverse complement.
TTCGCCTTCTTTGGCAAACCTTTTGCCTCAGACCTCTCGAATAAGACCATTCGATTTCAATGACCAATAAGGCCGAAAGCAATGCACATGATATCATTCAGGTGATATGTAGTGAATTGAACTACGTCGAAAGGTATGGTGTCGAAGGGTTGCATTCGAATGGTTGCTTCCGAAGGAGATGGATCCTTGGTTCATTTTTATTTGAAAAGAGAAATCTCTTTCATGTTTTCTAAAGACCATCTGACACAGTCAAAAGGTTTGGTTTTCAAAAGGTTGTTTTAAAAGACCTTTCGACAAGGCCGAAAGGTTTGGTTTTTATAAGTTGTTTTATAAGACCTTTCGACACTGTCGAAAAGTTTGGTTTTGAAAGGATTTAAGACACCTTTTGATAAGGCCAAAAGGTTTGGTTTCGAAGGGTTGTTTCAAAGAGGTTTTGAAAGGAGTTTCCGTCTTTATTTTGTCCAAACCCTTCGAAGGGGCCGAAGGAAGGAGCTTTCGACTTAGACGAAAGGTTTACTGGTTTTATAAATGTAAGCCGCTTCCCAACCTTCCGAAGGGATCGAAAGTAGGTGCTTTCGGCACAATCGAAAGGTTTAAATGTTTTCCCTAATGTTTTATAAAGTAGAAAGTGGTTTTGATATTTTTCACCTATGAACCAAAGTAATATTTTTAAGTATAAACTCAATGCTTTCAAAATGGGTACTTTCAATGTTTTCGGAAGAGTTACTTCCAATGGTGTCGAAAGGGGTACTTTCAACTGGTTTCGAAGCTAAGCTTCTAAAGTTAAGTTATAATATTTTAGTATATTCTAATGGTTTCGAAAGGTAATATTTGAGGTATTATAAGGTAGGAGCCTAATGTTTATAAGAGCTTCCAACGGAGGTTATTCTAAGAAGTATAAAGCTAGGTTTCGAAGGTATCAAAAGGTTTTAAAACCCGAACTCAAATTTTTAAAGGAAAAACCCACGACATAAAAAAAGGAGTTTTGTAATGACTATGAATATGTAATTTTGAAGAAGTATTGCCTAGATAAAATATAAGTTAGAGGATTTAACTATGTTTTATATGAAATGTATTTCAAGGGCCTTAAACCCACAGGAGTGATATTGTTAATTGCTATGTTGCTTCTTCAACTATGAACATATTCAATATATAATAGACCTATAAGTGTATTTTGGGAATAAAGGGTAGAAGAACCAGCTAGGTTAACCCAGTAGTGAATGTAAATTGATTAAACTCCTGAATGAATAGAATTGCATCCAAGGTGTCAGGAAGACCAGAATATAGGATGCTAAAATATAAAGGAATTACATTAGCAGGGCAATAAGTTCATAATAAACCTATAAAACTGTATGATATTGGCTGGGGCCAATAGGTTAATAGTAAGCCCATGAAAACTATGTATAAAAGAGGAAGTCAGATAGACGGGTTCATAGTTAGCCCATGAAAACTATGTGTAAAGGAAGTTGTCAGATAGATAGGTTTGTAGTTAGCCCATGAAAACTATATCTGGATGTGACATTGACAGATGCCAATATGTTCCTAGTCAATCCATGAAAACTAGGATAAGAAAGAAGTTATTGGAGTTACCAATAGGTTTAGGGAGAACTCATGAAATGATTAAGTTATTGGCAGGGGCCAATAGATTCTTAATAATCCCATGAAAATTATGAAACCAGACAAGGTGTCTGTAAGTTAAAAATAGGTTATTAGTTAGTCCATTGAAATTATGAAACCGGACAGGGTGTCCATAGCATTAACCAGGTTATTAGTAAACCCATGAAAACTAATATGTCAATAGTAACCCATGAAAACTGATATGTCAATAGTAACCCTAAAACTATGATTATGACAGGGTGTCAGATTAAACTGGGGATGGGTAATCCTAATTATTTTAAGTATGCATATCATCATAATATTTTGGAAATGTATGTTTTAACCATCGTGGGTGTAGGAGCACGGTATATGGTTTTATAAAAGTTTTAGGATAATAGTGAGGGGAAAACTCGTTTCGCTAAGCGACGTGGTCTCACTGGATATCTAAAAGGATTAAGATATAAGTTTATTATTCATACCAGGCTTTATGTCTGACTTGAAGTATTTGTTTTCCTCTTAAACTCTCAGGTACTTAATTGATTTTGAGTAGTCTGAGATTTAAGGTTGTCATGTTTTCTTCTCTAACGAATAAAGCTTCCGGAGGCATGCAAGAGGCAAATAGTTATTTAGTGTTTTTATTTCCGCTGTGCGTTTGTTTGTAACGGCAGACTTATTAACCATACTATATTTTCTGATCAACTAATGGAGCATCTTCATATGTCGCTCTTGGTGTAATTGTAATAATTATATTTTGTAGAACGTGGTTAACGTAATTTGGGGATTATGTAATGAACTAGAAATTTTTTGTTTTGAATGTGGAATTATGTTTTGAATTGTTAACTTTTTTACATATTTCTACGATCTTTGTATCAATGTATCTAACACCACCGTATTTGGTCACCGGAGATTAATAACTTTGGATGACTGCAGCATCCGTAACCGTTTGTTTTGGGCTCAACGTAAGGGGATGTTACATGGATACCATCATTAATTTTCTTTTGGGAGATCAATTACTGATTATTTTTGTAATGAAATTCGAAGTTTATTAAATGTTAAAGGTATTATCAATCTTTTTTTGTTATATAAATTTCTTGTGTAAATTTTGTTAAATATCAATAACATCTAAAAGAATCACCTCGAAGCCGCCACGCTGGAATCTCATGACAGTCTGTGCGCACTCTAACATTATGTCATGCCTACGCCATTGGGTAAAACAGAATATTCCTTATTTATGTTGGAATTTCCAACTAAATATGGCTTTATGTGGAGAGAAACCTCTAACATGAGCAGTTAGTCAAAGAAAACACTCTTCCTCAAATGACATAAAACAATTAAATATGTAGATCGTAACATGCACAAATAACAAACTTTTATTAATAGTTTTGATGGAGTTAGGGGTATGTCCTAAGGGCAATTATGAAATTCATTACATATATCTAACTCATTGACCGACCTTGTTTGAAATAAAGATATTTTCTTTCTATTATATACTTGATATAATGTGGTTATATTAATTAATCAGTTTAATTAAAAATAAATTTAATAGAAAATCCGTAAATGGTATGTTTTGTGATAGTGGTTACAAAGTGTTGTAACCGTGAATTTATCACAATAAAACAAATATACCATTTTAATTTACCACAATAAAACAAATATATCACAATATACTGTGATTTTGCGATGTTTGATGAAATTTTATTTGACTTTCATAATTTGAAAGATGTATTGCTATCTTGCTTAATTAAAATATTGTTTATGAAGATTGAATTATTTGTTGAGTGCAATTGAGTTTTCATTTGATAGATCAAAATTAAATTTGTTTATGTTTTAAAACAACATTTAAGTGTAGATCTGTGTTTTTTAAACATCTAATTAAATTATAATTCTTCAGATCTGAATGTTTACATGTTCGAATTGATTAGCTGCTTTACTTTACTTGTATATTGAAACTAAATCTACATATTTTAAAATACAATGTTTTATTTTAGATCTATGTTTTAACATTTAATTAAATTCTGTTTCTTTAAATCTAGAAATGTACATTTTCATGTTGATTGATTGAATTATATTTAAAGTTAAAAATAAAATATTTATGGAATTAATACAATGTTTCAATTGTAGATCTATATTTTTATCTTTCATAATAATGTGTAATTTTAGTTTTAAATTTTAATACATGTATGTTTGTTTGTTTGCATGTATTATTTGCAATTTTTATTGCATTAAATGTTTACATATAAATTAAAGGAATTTCAACAACAAATCAAAGTTTTAAAATTGACTGTAATAACTATCTAATTTATATTATTAGAAAGCTTTGATTGAATTCCATATATACATATACATATTTGGATCTACTTGCATGTGTTCATATAAAATTTATTTTTCTTTACACATATTGTCATAGTATGATATCATTTCTCTTTTTAAATAAGATAATAATCTCCTCATACAATTCATTGTTTACCTTCTATATTCTTTCATTATGGTACCTATTTATTGTCATTAGTTTGTTGCATTAATTAAGTTTACTAAATGGGAAAGTTTACCTTCTATGTTCTTTGATTATGGTACCTATTGATTGTCATTAGTTTGCTGCATTAATTAAGTTTACTAAATGGGAAACTGTATCAATCACTCATGTCATCACTTACTTATTTCCATTTCAATTCCTATACAATAACCATTAAAATTATTCCTTTTTATTGTATGTATACTTATCAATTACCACTAATTATGCACACTCCATATATGTTGCACTTGCATAATATTTACTGTGAATATATTTACAATTCGTGAAAAGTTTCCTTCTCTAACTAAATTTATGATCCCTTATTATTTGAATAATTTAAGTAGAAGGAAATAAAAAGTTTCCATCTCCAAATAAATATATGCCCCTCGTTAACTGAATAACTATGAGAAAGGAAATGATATATTTCCTTCTCTTGATAAATTTAACAAGTAAATGTTAAATACAAATTTGTATATAAGAGTATATTTGGTATACTCTAACTTACATACACATTAAATTAATAAAATATTGATTTTATTTAAAAGAAACTTAGAAAAATTCTAAATATATCTAGACTTCATAGGACCGTTAAAGATCCAACATGGTAATTTTTTTGAAATTCAACTATTTCTTCCACTGCGGCTGGCTCAGTTCTAACAATGGTATCAGAGCCCAATAGCCTATGTAGTCTAAACTACTCATGTTAGGGCTAACTAGTTAAGCTTGTGCACTTCGTACGTTGTCTAGAAAGGTGATGCTTAGGATTAGAATTAGGTAATCAAGTATTCTGTCCTATCCGGTTACCTGCTTGGCCTGAAAGGTGATGTTATCCCAAAGCTTGCCTCTAATAGAAAAGGCCCAATTTGAACTAGGTCTTGGGCTAATTTTCAAATAGTTTTGAAAATTAAGACATGATTTTAAAATTTTAAAGTTAAATTTAAAATAAAAACTTGTTTATTATAAAAGGTTATAATATAACATAAATTTTCAAAACGTTTGAATATGTAATAAAAAAGTTCAAAATGTTTGAAACTATGTAAATATTAATCTTGAAATTTAAAATTATTAATAAGATTAATAATATAAATCAATTAAATGAGTTGATTAATTAATACTTATACGCATGTATTATATATGTTGATATATGTTATGTTATTTTAAAGTGTTTAAGATAACATAAGCATACATGTATGTATATAAGATAAAATTTTGAAATTAATATAATTTAATTAAAATTGTTTAATTAATAAATTGATTAAAGGTTAATTATTTAAATAAAAATACACATATATAAGATATATGTGTTACATTATAAAAATTATAGTAGATATATCCAATATAAAAGTTGTATTAGAATATTAATATAAAATTAGTTAAAGAGTTAATTAACTAAAATTAATTAAATATTATTTAATTAATCAAATATTATACATAAGACTATCATATAAGTATATGAAATATAAACGTTATTTAACAACAAAAATAATATGATATGAATGTATAAACTAAAAGTGGAACATTAAACAAATCCAAATAGACTTAAGGAATAATTGTACGTATACTGTGATTTCTGATGTGTATGACACTTGAATCACGAGGGTATTTCATAAGAAATACACTATTCCATAAGTCGATATCACTCAATATAATATATTGAAGATTATGAATCTTCAATATATTGTTGTCCTCTATCATATATATATATATATATATATATATATATATATTAATAAATTACTCGCATACTCCTTAGTTATTTAGAAAACTCAAGCTGGGTATATTATGTGTAGTATTTTTAGTATATTGAACATATGAGGTAAGATAACTATATGTATTTGTTGAGCAAACTCAAGGTACATATTCTATACTTAGGCCATCACGATATGGTAGGTACAAATGAATATTCTCCTTCTATTTGTTGAGCAAACTCAAGGTCGAAATGAGATTAGGACAAGGAAAAATGGTTAGGAGTTGTATGTGATACAACCGATAAGGAGTTATCCATCATTTGTGGGGATATGATTTGTTGAGCAAACTCAAGATCAGAATACCAAGACAGACGAGTCCTACCACCCACAAGTGAAGTCGAAATCTCTATTTCATCTTAGAGTTTAGAGAAACATAAAAGACTAGTAGGAACCTTATTAGAAAAATGAAATGGTAACAGTTAACATTTCTAATATTGTAAGAGAATATGCTAAATATTGTTATAATTATCTATAATGATAAATTTGTGCATTTAATATGATTGATAAAATGTTTATCAATTGACATATACAAACGAACTAAATTGAAAGTTGACAAATGAAAATATAACACCCACTATCAAATTCCTATTGCATGTTAACATTTCAACACCCATGCAAGTGCCCGATTTTACAACTACTGAATACATTCGTTGTTTGGTCACTTATGCATTTATATGGTCAAAACCATGTATTGCATTTTATGAGTTTCGAACTCTAAAACAATACAAGGCTATGGATATTTGATCCATATGCAATTGCATATAAATGTTATATGGTGAATGGTCAAAGTTTTTAATGTACAATATTATGATGAAATTAGTTCATCCGAAAAACCAAAAAAACCTTAATGTGAGATCGAGTATTCAATATAATTGATTAAAAAAGAGATCATATTATGTTAATGTAACACAAGACCAAAAACTACAGGATAGATATAAGAATTCGATTGCTGAAATTTCATTTTGATCGGTTTACGTAAAGTGCAACATATTTGATATCCTTAAATGTTACGGATAATCAAATGTGCTTTTGTAAAGAGGTTGTTACGATATTTTAGTAATGTTTTCTTTTGAATAGTTTGACCATTTGAAAGGAAAACGAATGTATAAGAATAGATGTAATTTAAGGTACAGTTGGAATGAAGAGAATGAATACTCACTTCTGCTTCATAGCGAAACATTGGAAATATGAATTGTAATAAATAATTGATACTTAATATTGGAATAAGAAATATGATTTCTATTCTGAATGTATTTTCATATAGAAAGTTTTTTTCTATGAGAGTTATTTCTTTGAGTTCAAGATATTTAATCAACGAAATCTCCACTGTAAATGGTTGCAATGTATGAAATAAAAAATTTGTATAAAGTGAATGATGGACCTTCGAATTTAGTACATATTGTAGTAATGGTGGAAATAGTGGGAACATGCCATATAAATGCTTATTAATTGGATTATAGTACGATTGTTTCTGTAAAACCTACCAAACATTATTTATGAGATAATGATTATCTTTAAGTATCGACTGGAAAAAATTAGATATAGTACATTTCGATATGAATATTATGAATATTCTTTATAAATAAAACTATAATGTGGTAATTTTTTTGTAACGAAAGTGAAGAATTGAAAAATATAAAAGCATCTAATTGTTAGGGTTGTCTCGCATGTTTAATGGAGGAACGACGGTTTGGATTGGAAAAGGTACCACATCGCTAAATAACATGGAGAATTGGTGTATAAATATGGGTTGGTAGGCACGTAACATTGGGGATTCCTTTTGTTACAACAAAAGTGTGTGCCAACCCATATGCGTACGCCACGTGCTGGAGATGGGGAGCTTGTTCCGACCGTCGTTACACAACAGTGGTATCAGAGCCGATGGTTACGGACTGGGCCATAAAGACACGGCAGTACTCTCAAAGGTTACCGCAAATGGATGCGAGTCAAGGGGGAGACTGTTAGGGTTGTCTCGCATGTTTAATGGAGGAACGACGGTTTGGATTGGAAAAGGTACCACATCGCTAAATAACATGGAGAATTGGTGTATAAATATGGGTTGGTAGGCACGTAACATTAGGGATTCCTTTTGTTATAACAAAGTGTGTGCCAACCCATATGCGTACGCCACGTGCTGGAGATGGGGATCTTTGTCCGACTGTCGTTACACAACACTAATATTACTTACGGTAGTTTTGGATTTATAGACCAAGCCGTAGTTTTGAGAAATGAAGCAAATATCAAGTCCAAATTGATATTACTAAATGGTTGTTTGAAGTGTTCTCGTGTATTTATGAAATACAAGAGAATTGTTTATAGAAAAAAGCCTTCTTATGAAGGAGTGTTCGAACTCAACGTTCATAAGTCATATGATTGTAGTATGTCTATAATAAATTCAAGTTAAGAATCTTTAATTTGGAAATATTCCAAATGAAAGACCATGGCTTATTTAATGAAAAAAAGCTACATACATCTCCTTGAATATTGCTGAAATAAAATTAAAGTATATAAAATTATTAGTGCACAAATTTATAACTGAACCGATTCCAAATATTGAGAATCTCATAACATTGTTATACGATAACAATATTGTGATATGGTTCATAATAGAACTTAGAGATCATTAGAGGTCAAGAGACATACTCCGAATTGTTCCACGTGATAAAGCAGTTTATCACCGTCGCAGAGAGTTGATTGACCGAGTAGATAATTAAAACATAATAACATACATGTTCACAAAGGAACTGACCTAATTGGTTTTGATAAAAGTAATTGGAGAAGTTGGAATAAGATTCCATAATTGACCCCAAGTGAAAGTGGGAGATTGATAGAGTTAGGGGTATGCCCCATGAGCAATTATGTAATTTGTTACGTATGTCTACCTCGTTGACCAATCTTGTTCGAAATGAAGATGTTTTCCTTCTATTTTATACTTGATATAATGTGGTTATATTAATTAATCAATTTAACTAAAATAAAATTTAATAGAAAATCCATAAATGGTATGTTTTATTATAGTAGTTACAAAGTGTTATAACCGTGAGTAAATTATCACTATAAAACAAAACAAATATACCATTTTAAATGTTCCTAGTCAAGATGCATCAAGACCGAATATCGATGTATCCATTAAGACTAGAGTACGTAACGCTCTCCAAATGTAAGGCAGTGTATTACTTATGACCGTTGAGGGCACCTAGAGGTTACGTACTAATATTTATTGGATAACTATGGAATGACCCACCCGATAGTTTTCTGTTGGTTAATATAACTAAGGTCAAACAGAAAATATCGATGTGGCTGATCTACACATTTCTCTCGATTTCAGAATACTGTAGATCTTCAATATGAAAGTTCCGCTTTGATTATAGTCAAATCATGGCATGGAATTCCATCGAGTGACTATAGATAGGTCGAGTGGAAGTATTAGAAGTGAAGCACTATTTAAGAGAGGATTCGTCTCCTCAGTTATACGGGGTTGGTATCGTGGTCAACTCTAGCCAACTTAAAGTCAAAGTCTCTGGCCCGAGCATTTTGGTTAATAATAATTGCTGTTATTGAACCAAGGACTTTGTGTTTGGACTATAAAGTTGAATGTGGATGATATTGGAATTTTGACCATTACAAATTCCATAAATTCAAAGTGATATAGTTTTGACGAAGAGAATTGGTGTAAATAATTGTCATTATTAGGTACCGCTCATTATAAGTAAAATTGAAATTTTACCAAAAGATGTGTAATCGATGAATTCAACTAAAATGTCATACCACCTGCTAAATGACGCGTGAACGTTAATTTTTGTATTGTTTAATATTAATCGCTGGCTAAACTTACAACTTTAAGTCGCACAACCGTAATGATGGCTTCTCCAAAAAACCATATGATTTAATTAATTTATAAAAAGTTTTAAATTAATTGCTATTTGAGAAATATTAATTGCAATTTATTTTATTTGATGTTTGGGAGTTATTTTCAATTATTCGAATGCATTTATAAAACTTATATTTACGCGCATTGATATATGATATCATTGTAATTAAATAAAAGATAAATACAAGCATTAATTTATGGAATCTTGTCGTTTGATGTTACATAATTTTCTTATATGAACAAATAGGAGGGAAAAGAGAAAGTTGATCAGAATTAATTAGAGAAGTTTTAATTCAAGAATTGGAAAGTTTCCTTCTTTCAAATAAAACATATTCTCTAATTCACTCTGTACGTACAGTTCATTTTCTTTCTTATTCATTCTTTCTATTTCTCTCCTTCTAACTTTTCATGGCACAAACAAAAAAAAATTCCTAAATCTTTCAACTCTAAATAAAAATATCAAATAAAATAAAACAAAAGTGGTTCATCCATCTCTTGGAAGGATGGGATATGGATCTTGAAAATCTGAGGAGATATTATCATTCAAAGTGTGATTTCTAAGCAACATTCAAAGGTGATTCAATCGGATCTAGCAGCATTCATCATTCAAGGTGCAAATAAAATGCAACATCAACAAAGAGCATTTTAAGGATTGGGTAGCAAGGTATGTCATTTTCAATATATAGAATAGTGATTTTGCGATGTTTAATGGAAATTTAATTGGACTTTCATAATTTGGAAGATGTATTGCTTTCTTGCTTAATTAGAAAATTGTTTATGAAGATTAAACTATTTGTTGAGTGATATGATTGAGTTCTCATTTGATAGATCAAAATTAAATTTGTTTATGTTTTAAAACAACATTTGAGTGTAGATCAGTGTTTTCTAAACATTCTAATTAAATTGTAATTCCTCAAATCTGAATGTTTACATGTTCGAATTGATTAGCTGCTCTTCTTTAATTTGTTAAATTGAAAATAAATCTATATATTTTAAAATACAATGTCTTATTTTAGTTCTATATTTTAACATCTTATTTTATTCCATTTCTTTAAATCTAGAAAATTTACATTTTCATATTGATTGATTGAATTATGTTTAAAGTTAAAAGTGAAATTTATATGGAATCAATACAATGTTTCAGTTGTAGTTCTATGTTTTAATCTTTCATAACAAAGTATAATTTTAGTTTTGAATTTTAATATATGTATGTATGTTTGTTTGCATGTGTTATTTGTACTTTTTATTGCATTAAATATTTACATATGAATAAAACGAATTTTAACAACAAATCAAAGTTTTAAAATTGACAGTAATAACTATCTAATTTTATTATTAGAATGCTTTGATTGAATTTCATATATACATATTTGGATCTACTTGCATGTGTTCATATAAAATTTATTTTTCATTACGCATGTTGTCATAGTATGAAATCGTTTCTCTTTTTAATCAAGACAATAGTCTTCGCATATAATTCATGGTTTACCTTCTATATTCTTTCATTATGATACCTATTGATTGTCATTAGTATTTTGCATTAATTAAGTTTACTAAATGGGAAACTGTATCAATCACTCATGTCATCATTTACTTATTTCCATTTCAATTCCTATGCAATAACCATTCAAATTGTTCCTATTTATTTTATGTATACTTATCAATTACCACTAACTATGCACACTCCCTATATGTTGCACTTGCCCAATATTACTGTGAATATATTTAAAATTCATGTCATATTTAGATTAGTCATTAATGTTATTTTATTAATCAATTATTTAATTTAATTAAGAGAAGGAATGAAAAGTTTCCTTCTCTAACTAAATTCATGATCCCTCATTAGAAGGAAATAAAAAGTTTTCTTTTCCAAATAAATATACGCCCCTCGTTAATTGAATAACTAAGAAAAAGGAAATAATATATTTCCTTCTCTGGATAAATTTGAAAAGTAAATGTTACATACAAATTTGTATATAAGTGTACATTTGATATACTCTAACTTACGTACACATTAAATTAAAGTGCAACTTTATTTATGAAGTTAAATAAAATATTGATTTTATTTAAAAGAAACTTAGAAAAGTTCTACATATACCTAGACTTCATAGGCCCATAAAAGATCCGAAATGGTAACATTTTTTGAAATTCAGCCATTTCTCCGCTGCGGGCTGGCTTAGTTCTAACAAGTTGAAGTAGATGTACAATTTATTATGGGATAGTTTCGCTTACATCCCTGTCAAGTTTGAAAATAAAGAAACCATCCTCCCTAAACTAAACTTACGTCTCTAGTCCATATTTTCAAATCCACATGCACCAAAAGACCCAAATACCCTTTACATTTTTAGCATTTCAAACGCGTATAACTTTCTGTAGAAACATCAGATCAGCATATCATTTCCACTAAAAAATCATAAATTTTATGATCTTTAAAATGAGATCCATTGTTGGTATCAAAAAAAATCATATTTTCAATAAGGCTGCAATTATTCCATATATTTGCAAACTATTCTGTAATTTTTGAACATTGTCGATTTTTCTTCAAATGTCTCTTTTTAATTTTTGAACATTGTCAATTATATGGAATAATTACATACTTTTATGCAGTTATATATAATAATTGTAGACTTATCTGCCATTATTCCATATAATCGTGACTTTTCAGCAATTATTCAATTCACTTGCCATTTACTTCAATTATATGAAATAATCATCAATTTGTCTTCAAATATCAGCTATTATTTCATATAATTGTAAGCTTTTATGCAATTATATGGAATAAATGCAGATTTTTCTGTAATTATTGCATATAATTGCTGAATTTTCTGCAATCATACCATATGATTGTAGAAATTTTGAAAAACATTAATTAAAAAATGAATGGTCGTACCATTGTTTTTACATATTCACGATTCCACTTATTAGAAAGATAATAAAATTTATGATCTAATGGTGAAAATGTTTGTTAATCCGTCGTTTCTATAAAAAGTTATTGCATTTTAAAGATTGATATTAATGGGATGCAAAATTTAATTATTGAACTGAGAATAACCATATGAAGAATCAACGTTCAGCAATAGAGGGGGGGGGGGGTGGGGGTACTTTAGGGAGGAAATTTGTAGTATTTGAAAATAGAGATGTAATTTATATCTTTTTTGGGAGGATGTTTTGTGTATTAAGTTCGATTCTAGGAATGTGTCCTTTATTTTCACATTTATTGTTCCGAATGTATATGATTATCAATAGTTTGAATAGAATCACAGCCTCTGCGAAGTTTCAAAAATACCCTTTTATGCAGATAAAAGGTAGGTGTAACGACCCGTAAATTTCGACAATTTAATTTGTTAATTTAATAGGATTTTTAAATTTAATTTTAGTAGAAATAATTAAGGGGGTAAATTAATATTGAAATGAAGACTAAAAGAAAATATATGAATGGTAATTAAAGCCTTTATTTGTAATATAAATAAAATTTCAATAAATAAAATGGTAAGTATTGTACATGTATATAAGGTGAATTGAATAAATCCTAGTTATTGGAACCGTGTTTATTGATATGCGAATGTATAATAAATGAGTTATTACAAGAGATTGAAATTTAAATAGAATTCTAAATAATGAATGGTGGAAAGGATTATACAGGTGTATAATTTAATGCGAGAAAGGAAAGTATTTAATTGATTTTGTAATAAAAACGTTGAAACGAAAATTGGAATAAATGTATTTAATGAGAGTTGTTGAAATAATTGTTGTAGAGAACAAATTACAAATGTTATAAATTGTATAATAGTGACAACTATTGTTCGTTACCAATGCATTTAATTAATAGCGATTAAATGTAATTAATCATTGCCTTTTGTAAGTTAAGAAAATAACTGAAAATTTTGAAGGTAAAATCAATAGAAAGGTTAACTATATGCATAAGAAGGAAAGTTGAATAGAATTCTAATAAATGATAATAACGGAAAACGTATACAATCAATGTAGGTAATTAGTAATTACAATGTTGTTGAAAGTAATAAACGTTTCTTTGTTGATAATTTATAACATAACGGAAAGAGTAAGTGTTCTCATTAGAATATTAATTGCAATTGGATAGGTATTTTTAGTAACAATGTTAATGCAAGGTAATTAATGCTAAATTAAAGTCAATAATAATGAATAGTGATTAATTCAATTCTTGTAACATATATTATAAATTACCTGCTTATTTGTTAATGGAATTAGAACTTGTAATAAGTGATAATAAAATGAATGAATGTTACACTAATGGAAAATGAAATAACGTTCGTTTAAATGTTGAGTAATTATAAGGTCGTATTTATTTTAAGCATTACTTTAAAATAATTATGATTAATTGAGAAATTTATTCGAGAAGTATGTAAAGTAATAACTAAGAAAGAAATACGTTATAAATTGATTATAACCTAAACTTATGTGTAAGGTTGGAAGTGAATCTAATCCGTTTAATTGGAAACATATTAAAATAAATTGGATTCAAAGTGTAATTAAGAGATTATTTTAAGAAATTAAAATAAATAGTATAATTTGGTGAAATAATTTACATTTTAAAATTTGAGATGGGAAATTGTTTAAGGAATTATAAGTTTATGAGTAAATCAAGGCGATAAAATTTATGAATTATAGAATTTGAATAGTTGGATTTATTGCAAATGAATAAAAGTCAAATATGTAATTATTACGTTAATTTAAAAATTAAATTGAAAACTGGAAATATTTATGTGATAATTTTTAATCCAACGGTAAACCCTTATATTTGAAATTTATGAATGGAATAAGTATAGGTTAATTCAATTAAAAGGAAATTTTGAAAATTTATGAAATCGAAGATTTGTATTGATTTAATCTTTAATAAATTGACATTTAAAAATTGTTAAATCATTTTAAATGTTTGAGAATTATTAAGTGATAAAAAATTTCAATTCTAAAACTGAAATATAAAAATTTGATTTATTTACTAATTCTTAATTTATTAATTAATGGAAAAATAGCCATTTTGGCCACTGACTCGGATTTCGACGAAACCAGTTTCATCGGATCCGTAACGGTGAATTATAATAGTATTTCAAGTTTCGTAGCGATCGGACTTTTCGTTTGATCGTACGGACTCGAAACGCCTTGAAATTTATGCAATTGAAATCAATTTGGAAAATATTGTTTTTAGCATAACTTCTTCTTACGATGGAATTTGGACGTGAAACTTTTTCCATCACGTTCAGAATATTTTTAAACACCTATTTTGATATATGGGTTTACCCAATTTGTTTCCAGAGTCATAACGGGCTTTTTAGGCCAATTATCGTTGAGCACGTTTATAATTGGATCCATCTGTCTATTCCAACTTCATCTATAAATACCCCGCTAAACCCTATCCTCCACCTATTCTCATTTGTCTACGCGTCAATTTTCATCAGCTCCTTCTTCTCCTCAATGGCTGACAAAATTTCAGATCCAGATCCATTTCAAAATCAAAGTCAAAAATTCAAAGTCCTCAGAAAAATCTCAAAATAATATATGTTGAAGCCCTCGACGAGCGCAATTCTATGGTGTAATTCGTTTTTCAATTTGACGCATCGTTTGACCAGAAATAGCGGTCAAAATTGAATTGGGCGTTTTTGACTGGTGCGTCTGATCGGAAAATCCCTTCTGGGTTTTGTAGAGGGGATAGCGCGTTGTTCATCGCTGAAGTTTGGAGGCGAATTGACGGTCGGATTTGCGGCAAAACACGGTCAAAGGCGGGTCAACGCGAAGAGTTTGGGTTTGGTGGTCTTGTACATGAGTTCAGTTGCGTGCCTGGGGAGATGAATGCATAGGCGATGTGGCAAACTAAATGTGGTAAATATATTCCATTTGTTTTATTTTATTTTTATGATTTCAATTCGCATTAATCGCCATAACTTTTGCATACGATATCCATTTTACGCGCGGTTTCTTTTTTAGGATCGTATTGAAATTCTGGACTTGATGACACTGGTTTGGACGAATTCTGAGATGGTCAAATTTTTGGGTTTAAATTGGATTTAAATTCAAAAGGTGAGTGTTTTAACCCGCTCACAACTTCTAAAAGTTCTTGTGTTTGTTAAATTGATTTATGATGTGTTTAAAATTTTATTTGTAGTTGTGTGACATATATTTCATCATTTTCTCAGTTAAATTGCATTCATTTAATTTACGCGTTATTTAATTCATTATTGCATATTAACTGCCGGTTAAATTATATTTATTTTTGCATATAACCTGCCAATTAACAGTTATTAAATTTATTTGAGTATAAATTGATAATTGATACCAGTTATTTATCACCTATTATATATTGATGTATTGTTTGAAATTGGATGATGATTGTGATAAATGGATGTATGATTTGATGGATGAATGGATGATTATTTATATTAATTGCAAATTGCTATGCATTTCATTTCATTCGGGATTGCAGTTTGAAATGATATATAACCATAATTTTTATTTTCAAGTACGGATTGAAATGATAAATATCTGTATCACTTGACCATAGGATAGAAAATTTTATACAGACACCGTCGGTCTATATATTATTATTTTGAAAAATGATTTCTATGGTTTGGATAGGATACGGTTTAATAAATATTAAATTTTGATATTATATAAATATTATTTTAAATTATACATATATAGTTAAATTTTGAATTTAAGCTATATATAATCTGTTAAATAAAAATGAGTAAGTTGAAATGGAGTTGATAAATTTATATTATATAATTAAGTACATGCTTAGGATATAGAGTTTAAGTGATTCAAATAAAGTTAGATTGAAAGGTAAATTAGAAATTTAAGTGGAATTGAGCGTATTTAAGAATTAAACTCTATAAGTTGATGTAGAACCTTACTAAGCTTGAAAATTTTAAAGGTATGATATTTATAACCTAAATTTTGTTTCAAGATAAATTAAATAAATATTTCTAGTATAAATAAATTGAAGGAAATATTTATTTATAGGAAGTTTGAGTTTTATATAAATGATTATGGATTTATCATGCAAATATTCAAGACTAAATAATAGAACATTTAATTTGTTGAAAGAATAAATTCCAACCTTAGTTTTGAAATTATTAACAAAATGGATGCATATATTGAAATTGAAGTGGTTTTGGAAACTGAAAGTGAAATTTAAATTTATGGTTTGGACTTCATTTAAAGAAAATATATTTGTAAAGTCATGGAAATTATTTTTCTTTACAAAATAATTTTAAAGTTAAACTATTTTATTTTATATACTATTGAATATCCAAACCATTCAAGTTTTAGAAGTTATGGTTTTAAAGCTATGAGTTTCGAAGTATTATGTTTTGAAAGTTATAATTTAAATGTTTGGTTTCCAAATAATATAAATTTTAAAGCAGTATGATTTTAGAAAAGAAATATATTTGAAATAAAAATGATATTATTGATTTGGGTTTTTATAAAAATAATATCAAAATGAGTTGTTTTGGAAATGGAAATGATATAGTATTTATGGGTTTTGAAATGGATAAATATTTTCTGGTTTCAAAGTATAAACTTTTTAAATGACCGCGGTGTTATAATAACGTTTGGTTGTTGAAGGGACCGGGATCGGAAGTTGTCATACTCTTTGCCAACTCCGAAAACCATTTTAACAACCGTGTACGCGGTGGAGATTCGAGAATGAAGTAGGTTGGTGATGGCGTTTCCTGTAAGGTAAATACGTGGACCCAACTCCCGTGAGTTGGCATAAGGTGGCTAAAACAGAAGCGATCGACGGGTTAATAAGATAGCACCTTTGATCGGACACATCCCTTCGATATTATACTTTGACTTTTGGATTGATTCGGTGGCCACTTTTGATTTTTATTTGGGGGTGTGGCTCGACGTGGCGGTAGCTGCGCGCTACGCGTTACCACCGACCCGGAAGCGTAATTGGTATATCTACTCTGGTATTGCCTAGTTGTGCCGTGTCACCTACCCTATCGCACCTTGTACGAGTTTCTATTTGTGTCGTACCTATAGAGTATCCTCTGGTAGCCTTCCGATCAGGAGGTATTACGGTACTGTATAGACTATTGGCATTATTTGTGTTAAGGGCTATATGGGTAACCCCTTAACGCTATTAAAAAGTAAGTTTATTTTACAAATAGACACTATTGTAATAGCGCAATATACTACATAGTAAATAGTTTAACGGATCCTTAGGAGATGTAAATCCCGAGCATCTCTTGAGTTACTGCACTCATATTTATTTCTGTTAATTTGACTCACATAAGATCTTTTAGTTCTGACTCGAGTGCTTTGTCTTTTCAAATTCGCTAGGGTCAGTCCGAGCGTTTTAGGATCGAAGACTTTAAATCTGGAGGACAAAGACGGAGATTTCTACTATTATTATTAATTATATTTCACTACACTATTTAATTCCGCTGCATTGATTATGACTGGTATGTGAACTCTGATATTTATTGTATAAAGAAGAATCAAATGTTTGTAAATAGTTTATGAACTGTACATTTATTATTATATTTTATCCTTCCGCTGTGAGATTCTATTTTGTTTTTCTTTCCCTATTTTTTTTATTTACCCCATAACAATCCGCTCTTCCTTATGGCTTGAATTGGCACGTGTGTCGATTTAAAGCGTGCAAAAAGGCGGGACGTTACATTAGGAGTTCGAATCTCACTAAGAACAAACATTAACATCTATTTCCAAATGAAAATCTTTAAGCGTAAATAAGGTTACAAATTCAGAACCCTCTTCCAACAAAAAAATACAATTTTCTTCTTTATATTTTTTTATTAAAACTACGAGGAAATTTTAGATATTACAACAATTTCTTACATGCACATGCATTGCATATGTCATAGAATCTTGTTCTTAAAATGACGTACTATGTGCAGATGGTATTGCTACTTTATTGTTATCTACAAGGTTTGTAATATTGTTAAGGAAGTATGTTCAAATTTAGATTGTGATAGGCTTCAATCCATATTTTGTTAAAATTTGATTTCGTACTTTACTTTTAGATTTGATAAATGAAAAACCTTTTCTCAAAACATATTTTAAATTGCATCCATATTTTTAATTTTAGTAAAAATTAGTCTCGTCTTCTTTCTAAAAATTAAATCCATACATGTTTCTATGATCAAAACAAATTATATTTGAAAAAATTCAAATTTTTGCAATTCATAAATTTTAAAAATTTGCAGAGTTCTCGAACAATGTTTGTTGAATCTCTGCAAATGTTTATAGAGTTTTACGCAAGATTCTCGCAACTTAAAAGTAAATATTTTTTGTAACCTGTTTTTATGGAGGAACGACTGTGCATTTTGAAACTTAAGAAGAATATTTTATGGAAGTTCCATATATTTTCTTCCACTTTAATATGTATTCCCTATATTTTCTTCTTTTTTGATATTTATTCATTATCAATATCAATAAACCAATAACCATTTTGTTTTGACTATTTCACCTTTATTTCAAATGATGCTTTTAATTTTGGTTTTTCTTTACAATAGCTTATTTTGTGATTTTTTAATATTTGAAACTAAAAGACATTTTCATTTAAACATAGAGAAATCTATTTTTTGTTATGACATTTGAATTTTATTCTTGATGTCAACAACTATTTATAAATTTATCATTACAAATAAAACTAGGATATACATACATACATACATACATTATTATGTATGTATGTATATTTGTATGGATGCATGCATGTGTTTGTATAGAGGAAGCATCATGATCTCCACTCTTATTTATACCCTTCTCATACTTTATCGACCCAGCTTAGTGCCCAAGTTATAGAGAGTTATAACTATCTGATGGCCCGAATCAAAGAACATGTTTGGAGCGATCTCTCCTACACATTACTTTGAGCCAACAAAGATAGATTACATTATTTGGATACGTATGAAATAAAATGTATCCCGTCTCGACATAAAGCAATATATACGAGTTGTTAAGACTAAGTAAATCACAAATCAAAAAATATATAAAAGATAAACCTAGAAATAAACATAGATAATATAGCATGATATCACAGCAGAACTGTCAAAATATAATATATACATAAAATATGCAAAGTACTTGGACATTACAAAATATAGACAAACACACATGGCAATCTGTGTTAAAACTTCCTAAAATGACACACACACATACTAATATTACCACAAGCACTACATCGTTGATCAAATCTAAGGTAAACAATTTTGGTACAACTACGAATAACAATAATATGAATAGATCCAAGAAAAGATATGACTGCAATATTATGATGTGATATGACACCAACATCTATTTCTCCATCCTCGGTATGCATCTCAAAGCATACAAACGACAAAAAGTAATCATCTTACAATACAACCTCAACTTGACCCAAAGTTATTAAATACATAACGAACCCGAGTCTGGATAGAACTAGTTGTGTGTGTAACGGTGCATATAATAACATATATGTGGTGTCAGGTTTATATGTTATATGTCAAATTAGTCATAAAATATGCCAAACACTCTCTAGTCTAAACCTACCCCCACATCTTATCTTATAAACAATGTAAAACACCCGTGTCATGGATCTATTTTATGTGACTTACAGCTGCTACTTTAATCATCTGATATATTGCATCCTATCAGCATTTGTGAGTTGCTTTGTTATTATTAAACGCATTAGTTTTATTATTCAAGAATAAGGTGTGTGTAAATCAGAATCATATTCACTCTACCAGGATCTACACTGGCACGATATACGACGACCTATTTCATCTGTATATCCCTCGTGCATGAATTATTCATACCACACACAATCTATTAGTTGCACCATCATCAGTTGTCCTCTTCGACGCTTCCCTCATCGTGTTGGATATATATCATCTCACCTTGTTTCCATTATCATCATCATCCTAATAAAGTTAGGAGTATGTCTATGGGAATTTATATAAGTTTTTACATATAACTAACTCGATAACCATCTTGTTCGAAATAAAAGGTGTTTTCTTTCTATTATGTGCTTAATATAGTGTGTTATATTAATTAATTTAATTAATAGTGTACTTAATAGAAAGTCATAAATAGTATGTTTTATGATAGTAGTTACAAAGTGTTGTAATCGTGAGTAATTTTTCATAATAAAAATAAATATACCATTTTAAATAATGTTAATCAAGATACATCAAGACTGGATATCGATACATTCATTAAGACTACAATATGTAACCCTCTTCAAATATTGAGTAGTGTATTATTACTCATGGCTGCTTGGGACACCAATGAGTTACGTAGTGATATTTATTGGATAATTATGGAATAACACACGCAATAGTTCTTTATTGGTTAATATAATTAAGGTTAAACGAAAATATCGATGTGACAAAATTACACAGTTCTATTGACTTATGAATACTGTCGATCTTCAATGTGGAAGCTCCAATTTAATTATTGTTAAATCATGGTAAGATGTCCATCGGATAACTGTAGCTGTGTTGAGTGAAAGCATTGGAAGTTAAACAATATTCAAGAGAGGATTCGTCTTCTCGGTTATGAGGTTAGTATCACAATAAATTGAATTCGATTCAAAGACAAAATCTCTAGCAAGATCATTTAATTTAATAATAATTGTTATTATTGAACCAAAGACTTTATGTTCGGAATATAGAGTTGAATATGGATAATACTAGAATTTGATCATTACCAAATCCATAAATCTAAAATGATATAGTTTTGATGAAGAAAATTTATGTAAATATAAAAGTCATATGGTAATGCTTAACAATGTAACACTGGGTTCCACCGAAAACCAAGTAAGTGATAAATTTGACAAAAATATCACACCACCTGCCAAGCGACATGTGAATGTTAATATTCGAATAGTTCGATATTAATCGTCGACCAAACGTGTAACGAGAAAATATCACATAATCGAGAAAATGAATTCTCCTTTGACCAAACGTGTAGCGACCCCTATTTTTGACAATTAAAAATATTCAATTTAATAAGAATTTTGAAATTTAATATTGTGAGAAATTAAAATTTATGATTTATAAATGACAAAAAAATTAGAATATAATTTAATAATGTTGATTGAATGAAATTGACAACTGTTTAATGTAATTTCAATTAATGGTAATAATAAAGGTTAATAATGAATAAAATAAATGTTGTATAAAATAGGGAAATCAATGTTATTTAATTGGAATTGGTTTTAATATTTGTAAGTAAATTTATAGTCTTTGTTGTAGCAATAAATGTATTAATGTGTTCTGATTATTTAAATGTAACAACCAGTCATTTATCATCTTATAATTTGATCCGTTGAATCTAATTTGAAAATCAGTGAAATTTAAGGTAACTAAATATTGCAATTAATATAAGAAGACATACTGTAGAGTTTGAGTGAAATAAAAGGGGAAGCTTATGTTAATAAATAAATTACATAAGGAATTGTTGATTTTGTATAAAAGACTTTTAAATCGAAATAAAAGAATTTGATTGAAATTAAAATATAATAAACTAGTATTTTATTACTATTGTAATTTAACGTTGTAATTAATTTAATATTAAAATCGTGAAATTAACATGGAAAATTGATTTTCAGAAGATCACTAAATTTCTGTGTAATCAAGAATTATAAAATGGTTAACTTTTAAATTTGAATCTAAAAGAGATTAAATTGGTTTTAAATTAATAATTCATTTAGTTAATGCATAAATTAGTCTTTTTGGTCGCTACCTCAGATTTCGGCAAAACTAGTTTCATCGTATTCATTTTAGTGAATTATTATAGGATCTCAAGTTTTGTAGAGATCGAACTTATTGTAATATCATGCGAGCTCGAAACGCATAGAAATCAATTAAATGAATATTAGTTTATTTTAAGAGCTAAATTCTATATATGATACAACGAGGATTTGAAGCTAGTTTCAGTGAGTTTGAAAATATTGAAAACCTATATTTTGAAATATGGGATGACCTATTTTCGTTTCGGGAACGAAACGGGCTTTTTGGGTCCTTGTTATTGCTTCAATCCAATCGATCTTTTCCATCCATTTTTATCCATCTCTGTCTATATATATGTTGTTATAATTCCTAGCTGCTTCCATTCCATAATCTATACGTACAATTTCTATCTCATTTGTTCCTTCTCGATGACGGACATCTCAAACCCTAATTACAATTTCAAATTAAATTAAAAAAAATCCAAACTGCCGAAATCCTATCATATAATATATTATGGCGAAGCTCTCGACGAAAATAATCTACATCTGTGATTCGTTTTTCGATTGGAGGCTCCATTTGTCTAGAATTGTGTGAAACATTCTTGGCCGCCCATATTAGGTTTTCGCGATCAATGGTGGTTCGACCATTCGACGATCGGAAGTTGCTGCATCGTAGAGGGCGATTAGAGGAGTGCATCCAGTGGCTTGGATTGTGTCTCTTATGTACAAGATCGTCAGATCTGGCAAACCTTTGGCGGAGGCGGCGGAGCTGGTGGAGGTGACTTTACGTTGCACACGTAACCAGGAAGAGGCGGCCGAAGGCAGCGATGAGGTTTGATGGTCGAGATAGTGGCTGGAGTTTGGGGTGTTATGGACGTGAACGATGGTAGCTGGAACGGTTCATTGGTTGCTGTAGGATTTAGAGAAGGTAAATCAATTTACGACTTTGCCCTTTTACTATTTTAATTTAAATTTTAAAATCCAAATCCTCTACCGTGCATAACTTTTTTATACGAACTCCGATTGATGTTTGGTTTCTTCCATTGGGTTCGTATTGAAATTCCAAACAATATGAATCTAGTTTGGTTGAATTTGGAGACCGTTCAATTTTTAAGATTTTATTGGATTTTTAATCGGTTATAAATCAAAGATCAGTGATTCAATCCCCTCACGCAATACTAAATTTTCTTACGTTTGTTGAATTAAATTTATGAAGAGATAACAATTTTATTGGTTGTTGTTTGATAGTTTAAGTTGACATTCTAATTGAAATTGAATTTATTGAATTAAATTTCTATTTAAATTAATATTGAAATTGAATTGCTAGTTAAATATCTGATATTGATAACCGGTTAATTGTTGTGATTTATTGGCTAATTAGGATGTTGATTGTGATAGATGTCTATTTGTTGACATTTTGGATGATTGGATGTTTATTTGTTTTTATATGTCCCTATTATCACTTTGTATATTAAGTGACAGCATATAAACTCTTATTTGAACTATTTCGAATAAATTAAGAAATAGGTTGAAATGATATATACCTACGACACTTTGATTTCGATTGAAATGATATATATCCCCTTTGAAATAAAAAATTGAAATAACTATTCACTTGGCCATAGGATAGAGAATTATATACGGACACTGGACTAGTTAAATTAAATGGTTTTAAAATCTTGAATTTGGATTTTGTTTGACGGACTTTGTTTTAAAGAAAATAAATTATGGATTTATGTGAATTGAATTATTTCTAATTCAAGATTTGAAATATTTTAATCAAAATTGGTTAAATGAAATTGTTTTAATGATTTAAGATTGAAATGTGAAGTTATAGTCGATATATGCTTTATTTATGAAGATTGATTACTTTTAGTTTGAACCTCAAATTGAACAATGAAGTTTAAATTGATTTAAGGGGTTTGAATCAGTAAATTGAAATTGGACTTGAAATTGATATGAATCGAAATGGTTTAAAATAAGAATTGAATTGGAATTTTAAATCAGTGAATTGAATGTTGAATCAAATTTGAAGTTAAAAATGAATGTTTCGAAAATTAAAGTTAATTTGAATTGAAATCAAGTTGACTCGAAACTAAATCTAAGAGTCAATTGAACCGAAAGATTGGAAATTGAGTTCTGTTGATTTGAAATTTGGACATGGGTCCAGATTTGATGAAATGGAAGGAATAGTTTGATGTGATACTATTTTCAAAATAAATTATTTTAATATAAACTATTTAAAATCTATCTTTTTAAT
Organism: Allium cepa; assembly: GCA_030765085.1. Classification (NCBI taxonomy): domain Eukaryota; kingdom Viridiplantae; phylum Streptophyta; class Magnoliopsida; order Asparagales; family Amaryllidaceae; genus Allium; species Allium cepa. The sequence goes on along the minus strand of CM060940.1, from coordinate 69,439,991 downwards.
ATTCAACTTATTTAGATTTTCCAAACTATTTTACTACGTAAACCCCTTTCAATACTCGAACCATTTTATATCAAAATGTTTTAAATATTTAAACTATGTAAACTATTTAAACTATTTAAAATTGTTCAAACTATTTTCTAAAAATTCGAAATGTGCAAAGTTGGAATGTTTATATTTAAATCGTTGATTTGAATGCGAATGTGGTTAACTGAGCTTATAACCTAAGTTGGAATTTGTAATGATATTTTCAAGTGAAAATGACATATTTTAAGTAAATATGGTATTTTGAAATGAAGTGATATTTTTTAAGTGAATATGATATTTTAATATCAAATATGAACTGTTTTCGAAAGATAAGAGAACCAACTGGTGTGAAAAAGGGCATTTGGTTGTTAAAGAGACCAGGGCCTCTTATTGGCATACTCTCTGTCAATATTGGTACCACTGTAACAACTGTGAAAGTGGTGGATGTTATCTATAATGAAGTGGTTGAATTGAAGGCGTATTTTAGATTTGAAGAAAGAGAACGATGATGGATGACACTAACACTTGTGTTAATTTAAAAATGACTAAAACATGAGCCGCACCTTACCACTGAAGCCGGCTACCTCTAGCGACATTTTTTCTTCGTATTACTATATTGATTTTGACTTGATTGGTACACTTTGATTTGATTATGGGATGGATGTTCGCCGTGGACCGTTACCACCAGTCAGGAAAGCAAAACGGTAGTATCCTACCTAGTGCGTCATCTCACGTGCCTTGTCATACTCTTTTTCCTTATTTGCGACCATTACGATTTTGTTTTAGTATGGTACTATAGAGGACTCACCGGCTACCGACGTTACTGGTTATGTTGTAGGACCTGCATAGACTGCCTGATTAAAAATGTGTTATGGGGGATCAATATAAAGTCTTAATGTTATTTTAATACTTTACTTTACTGATAGACACTTCATATATAACGCATTTTACTAATACAGATAGTTTAATAGATTCTTAGGAGTTGGAAGATCCCATAACATATCTTAAGTTATTGCACTCACGTTGTACACTTGATAGGAGATGTAAAATTCCATAATCGTCTCTGAAGCTATTACAACAATATTTACTTGTTGTTGATTTAACTTGCATAAGAACTTTTAGTTCTAACTCGAATATTTTGTCTTTTCATTACGCTCGGGTCAGCCTAAGCATTTTAGTGTTTGAGGACATTATTTTCGGAGGATGAAGACAGAGTTTGGTGTATTATATTATTAGTATTATTCCGCTACATCATTATTGGTATGTTGTTGCTTGTACTCTGATTATGTTATAAAAATTATGCAAGCAAATGTATATTGTAAAACAACTTCATGAACTATTTATTTGATTATTATATTTTGTCATTCTGCTCTGAGATTCTGTGTTTTATTTTCCTTCTTTTCCCTTATTTTCTTATTAAACCCCCTTGACAGTCTTCCCTTTTAAATGGTTTGATTTAGACATGTGTGGTATATTATAGACTTGAATCGTCCAAAATAGTGGGTCGTCACAATTGGTATCAGAGCTTTAGTTTAGAGATATCTTAGCCCGTTGGAGATAAACTCATTAGAGATAGGGTTAGTAATACTTTAGAATGAGTTTGAGAGTATATATATAAGAGAGCGTATTTGTTAGTGCTATAAATTGTTTTGTATTATGTTGATTTGTTGTATTGAGTATTTATAAATTCTGGTTGGAACATGGGACGCCGGGACATCGATAAGGATTTCTAAACACTTGATAAAGCAGACCGACACAATATTGTTTTTAAAAATATGTAAATGGAATAATTTTGCCAAGTACTATATTTTATGTATTAATTTTTTTTGCATAAACTGATATTGTTTTGGTGTGTTGTTTGTTAGGAAATAATAATATTCAATTATTGACATTTGTTGTTTAGTTAGTCAAGGGTTTTAAGACTATTGACTATTGTATGTTATAGAAAATGTAATTTTAGAAATATTGTATTAGCTAATATTTACAAATAAATGAATTTAAATGGAAATTTGAGGACTTAAATGCTGGTGTTGAAATTTGTTTTCAAAGATTTTGAAAAAAATATTAGGAAGTACTTTTGGATAGAAATATTTCAAATAAAAATTGAAAGAGATGTTTTCAAAAAGAAGTAAGTTTGGTACTCCGTTCTTCTATCACTAGAAAATAATTTTGATGATGACGGCCACATCATCCACGTTCATTTTCATAACGGACCGATATTTTCGACCTTCGAAAATCGACATCAATACATCCACTATATAGAATGCCGAGCAATCGAGTGTCGAAAATACCAGTTCATTAGGGGTGTAGAAGAAAAGGTAGAAGAAAATAGAACAACACAAAATCTCACAGTCGCAGCGGAACAAAATAATATATATATATATATATATGTGTGTGTGTGTGTGTGTGTGTGTGTGTGTATGTATGTATAACAACATATTTTGATACAAAAGAACAAGCAACTATTTAATACTTACAATCAACAGAGTACAACAATCCATACATCAATCTGGACAGTTATAGTAACTTGTCCTCATACATCGGAAATATAAACTAAGTACGGAGATATGTCTTTATCATCCAGCTCGCCTCCTGAGCTCCATAGCATTCTATCTTGAATCTGTAATACTCGGTCTGACCCAAGCATTATAATAAAATAATACCCAAGTCAGTCTGGAAAACCAACGTGAGAAAAACACACTCAATTTGAATTATTAGAGTTATCAAAATCCTTTGAAAAAAGTATCTCGTAAGACCACGTCACACATAAACACGACGAGTTTTTTCCTTACGATAACCAAAACATTTTGTAGAAAATTCGGTGATATTATAATAGCGTCTAAATACAAATACCTATTCAAATAGCTGAAATTGTTACATTAATTAAATTCCAATATACTAGACTCTATAAACAAAACCGTTAAGGCTCGTATTGGAGAATGGATTCCATACAATGAATGGACCATTGAGCTACCGTCCATCACAATACACCTCTATAACAATGTACCGAGGACCTCGTTGGGATTCCCTGCTACACAAGACCGGCCTACCCTTAATTTGGATAGACCGAATGTGTTATTACTCTAGGTGTTCCCACCCTTAAAAATCGATGCTCCTTCTTTCATGCACAACCATATCCATAGTATGTAGATTTCTGAGGATATTTAGAAAAGTGATAACATACCCTAATTGGGTGTGATCCACTTAGCCTTGCTGCATCTCCCCTGTTTTAGTCATTCTCGGTTGATGACGCTTGAGACCAAGTGTTACCTTTCAAGAAACAATTCTACTTAGAATGTTCATCGTTGTCCAATGATGATGTTCTGATAGCATTCGTCCATAAAAGTTGTCGTGGGTCTGGACAAACCGGATCACTGTCTTCACTATCTTCACGGTATCCATTCGTAACGTTCAAACCGGATAGATATGGTTTTCGGATAATTAAATTCGACCCTGGTCTCTTCGAAATGATTAACAAAATTGGCCAATATTGATATTTGGTTATTTAACTATCAATAAAACATCAATAAACAGACACTGGGCCTTATTTTATAATTCTTCAAACATTTATTTGAAAATATCTTTACTAAGATATATATTCAAATCCCTTTCCACATTAAATATTTTGAAAATAATTTCAAATACTTAAATTCATAACAAGATATTTTCATACCATCTCGACACTTAGAAATATTTCCAAATTTCCATTTTATACTTAGGAAAATATTGTAAATCTTATTTCCTAGAACACCTCAATATTAACTCTTCAGAGTATATTTCGTAACTTATCCTAATGTCTCTGGAATTACTAATAAATTTTCTCTCCTATCCATTTATAAGCCCTATTTACGAATCTTGTGAGAATTTATAATAAAATTTTCGATCACTTCAAAACTATATATATATACACACACATAATAAGTATTTTAAAGAATAATATTTTTTTATAAACATATTCGAGTAATTAGTTGAAATATCGAAAACACCTTTATAAAGATCAATAATCCATTTTTAGATAAACAACTAAATTTTCAAAGATGATTTAAAAGTTAGAATTTACTAAAATAAATTCTTAATATTTGAAAATCTACTTACCGAAGTATTTCAATCCTAACTAGCTTGAAACTTTATAGTTTTTTTTTAAAAAATCTTTTAAAAACAAACTTAACTTCTTAAAATAAAAAAAATTGTTTTTAAAACCTCAATAACTAATTCAGTTTATACTTCCCTCTTGAATCATATTACATCCCTTCCCTCTTGAATCATATTGCGACGTCTAAAATAATCGAAGGTAATAACGATCAGCAATAAGAGTTGTTGGAAATTGACATCTATTACAACAGGCAAGAGAAAATATTTGTAATAGGCATGTATTACAATGGACAAGAGATAAAATTTGGTATCTAGTACAACAGGCCAAAACTGTTGTAATAAGACTGTATTACAACGGACCGAAAACCATTATAATAAGACTATATTACAATAAGCCAAAACCGTTGTAATAGAACTAAAAACTAGTATCTATTGCAATGGGTCGGAAACCGTTGTAATAGGATCATATTACAACTGGCAAGCTAGAAACGTTGTAATAGGTGGAGTGGATGATGAAAAGTTGGACCTATTACAATGGGCTTAAGAAAACCACCATAAAAAATTTCTATTAAAATAGTTGTTTTTGGCCCATTGTAAAACAGGCGTTGTAAAAGGACAGCTTTGTTGTAGTGATTGATAATGTCTACAACATGAACTCGTCGTCTATCATGCTAACTTATATGCAATATGTTAAAAAAGGGAGAGAGAAAAAAGAAGAGGAAGAAAACAACAGCATATGAAAGAAAGAATCAACTTTTCAACTTACATGCCCAGTCAATTAGTGTGCCTCAAAAAAAGTCAAAATATTGACTATCGTGACAGTTTTTGCCTGTAGTCGCTGATAAATACTGACCTATTTACCTATACAGTTTAAATAAATGATTATTTAAATCAATATACTCTAAATATTTACCTACATACTCTAAATACTTTCCTATTTTACCATTTACCTATATACTCTAAATATTTTAAAATATTTACTTATATACTCTAAATATTTACCTCTTTACCTATATTGTATGAATAAATGATTATGTAAATCAACATACTCTAAATATTGTTTTAGCATTAAATTTTTTAAGTGTTTTAGAATTGCAAAATAGTTAAATATTGTTCCTTTTAGTCAAACTGTGCTGATAGTAAATATTATTCCTTTTACTAAATATTTCTCTAATTCCAAGGTTTAATTTTGGCGACACTATATGGAGAATTGTAAAGGTCGGAAGTAGCTTGGTAACGGAGAAAACGCTTTGCAAATCGAAGTTTGAAGATGGAAGCTATGGACGAAAAGGTGAAGTAGTACTGAATTGACACTGACAGGCATCTAAGGAAAAGTTCAAACGTATGATGCTTCAGTAAACCTGCAGTAAGCCTCTTCCAGAGACTTAAGATTTGGTCAGACGTCTGAGTCCGTGCATAATTTTTTCCAGAGGACAAAAACAGACGTATATCACTTTGGACAGACGTCTGGTGCCATAGAGAAAATTTTCCTGAGACATTGGGCAGACGCCTGTCCAATTATAATAGACGTCTGTGGTGATTTCTACCTATTTTTAGGCATAGGCTTGATGAGAAGATTTGTGATATTTGCAGGGGCAATTTTGAAACTTTGCCTAGGTTTTCTATTCTTCTATACAAGCTAGCTTTAGGTTCCATATCTTAGAGCGGCAAAAAAGCGACTGCAAGGGATTAGTCTCCACTAATTAGGGTTTATCAAAAACCTATTTTTTTTTTCAATTCTCTTCTCCACAAATCAATTCTGTTAGAATTTTGATCATTGTAATCAATCTCTTGTACTCTTCTCATCGATATTAATAAAAGCTCTCTCTTAAAGTGGATGTACACTAAAATAACGTTAGTGTAACCACTATAAATCGTTGTGTGATTTATTTTTCATTATTGCTTTGATTTCTATATTGCTTGTTTGGCGAATGTGATTGGATTTGGATTGGTTGAGATTTAGATTGAGTTATTGATTGGTTGTTTTTACCCTTCTTACCATGATCTAGAATTCCACCGTGTTTTGGGGTTTTGATTTGAGTGGTCTCGAGTTAGAATTCCATCACAACATTTGGTATCGGAGCATTGGTGCTGGTATGTGGTTGTAGAAATGCCGAAATCAGATAATACCTCAAGTAGTTCATCAGCGGGTAATCCAAGTGGTGTAGCAGCTTATGTACATGGTTTGTATGCAGCTTCAGAATCATAGTTGATCATAGACAAGTGGAATAGCGATAATGATTTTGAAAAAGGGCAATAGAAGATGAAAGTGGAAGGAGGCATTAGGTGCATCGAGTAGTGTTTGACACGCATTTGTTGCCAGTGGACATCTCGGATGTTGAGAGAGATGAAATGAAAGAGTGGTCATTCACTATACTCAACTTGCTATGGAAGAGAATGTTATCTTTGAAATTAGCGGCGAGACTACGGCTAAGGGTATTTGGGACAGGTTGGAGAAGTTGTACATGAAGAAGTCACTGACTAATCTTTTGATCTTATTGTGAATGTTCTTCGCCTATAAGATGAAGGAAGGTACTTCGCCAGAGGCGCACTTGAATACTTTTGATGATTTGTTAATGAAGATGAAGGTGGTAGATTTGAAAGTTGAGGAAGAACAAAAGGCGATGATATTGTTGTGTTCGTTGCTAGACCGCTGGGCATGTTTCTCAAATAGTTTGATTTATAGCTGTGATACATTGACTCTTGATGATGTCAAGACGGGTCTTCTTAGCGAGAATTTGCGGGATCAAATGAAAGAGTTAGGTGATGAAAGTAGTGGTGCTAGTAGTGGTTATGGTTTGTTTGTGGAGAAGGAGAGGTATACGAAGAAGGAGAACAGGGGCACTCTAAATCAAGGAACCCCGGTTGGAGAGGAAAGTCAAAAGAAAGAAAAGGCAAGTGCTATATTTGTAAGAAGTTCGGTCATTGGAAGAAGGTGTGTCCAGGCAAGGAGAAGGCAAAGAAGGAAGTAGCATCTTTATCAATAGCGTCGGAGAGTGAAGTTGGTGAGGAAGACATAGATGTGTTGTCGGCGGTAGCATCGGATGTTTCGGGTAGAGAATGGGCGCTCGATTCCGAGGAGTCTTATCATATGACACCAAATAGAAAAAAAAAATCTTCTTATATTGACAAAGAAAGAAATTCAATTTTAATAGGAAATGGTGCTATTTGTAAATCGAAAGACATTGGTTCCGCGCAAATTCGAATGTTTGACGGAGTGGTTTATACACTCACTAATGTGCACTATGTCCTAGGACTTAGAAAGTCTCTTATCTCTTTAGGACAGCTGGATTTTTTAGGTTGTAAGATCACTATTGAGAGTGATAGCTTGCGGGTTTCGAAGGGTGCGCTTATGGTGATGAAGGGTGCTAGGACTCATGGTATTTATTTGCTTCAATGAGTGACTGTAGAAGGTGAAACTTGTGTAGGAGTTGATAGTTCTTGTGGCTTGGATGCGACTAGATTGTAGCATTTGAGGCTAGGTCATGTCTTGGAGAGGAGATTGGATATTCTTTGGAAGAGGGAGATGATCGATGGAGAGAGTTTCAGTAAGCTAGAGTTTTGCGAGGAATGTTTCATGAGGAAGCAAACTAAAGTGTCATTCGGTAAGGGAAAACATGATTCGAGAAGAGTTCTTGAGTATGTTCACAAGGACGTCTGGGGAACGGCACCGATAGTTTCTTTGGGTGGAGCTCGCTATTATATTTCTTTTATTGATGACTTTTCTAGGAAAGTATGGGTGTATGTAATGAAGGCTAAGTCGGACGCATTTGCAAAGTTCAAAATATGGAGAGCACTTGTTGAGAATGGGAGTAGCAAGTCTTCGAAGGTTCTGAGGTCCGACAATGGAGAAGAATATGTTTTCGAAGAATTCTTGGAGTTTTGCAAGCATCATGGTATTCCAAGACATTTTACTATACTGTGAGATCCACAGTCGGATGGTGTTGCGGGGAGGATGAACCGTACTCTACTTGAGAAAGCTCGATACTTGATATTGACATCGAGTTTGGGTAAGGGATTTTGCGTCGAAGCTTTATCAACCGCGGTGCATTATTATTAATCGAATTCCATGCTTAGCTATTAGTAACAAAATTCTGGAGGAAGTGTGGAAGGGAAAGAGCGTTGACATGAGCTATCTTTATATGTTTGGTAGTTCGGTTTATGTGCATGATCCGGGAAATGATAAGCTTTAGCCTAGGGCTTTCAAGGGGATTTTTCTTGGCTATACAGATGGAGTAAAAAGCTAACGGATTTGGAATCCAGAAATGAAGAAGGTAGAGAATTATTGTCATGTTACTTTTGATGAGTCAGCATTGTTAAAGGAGAATAAAATTTCATCAGATGTTCCGGATTTGGTTCATGGTGAATCAAACGAGAAGGAAGTTATTTCCACATTCTGTCCAAGGAGTAGAGAAAGTATAGTAGTTGAAGATGCTTGCAGGGAGGATACGGTTGATGTTACATCACATAGTCCATAGGGTTTCTCTAGTAGTGTTGGTGATGTGCATGATTCTAAAGAAGATTCGGTTCAAGATGGAGCCGAAGGAGGTTTGGGTGATGGTATTGCTACTCGGGTTGGTTGTCGTACTATTAAGCCACCCGAAAGATACGACGATAGGAACTATCTTAGCCTTTGTGATAATTTGGACTATGCTCTTCATGTAGTTCAAGATGAGCCGATGGACCTTGATGACGTCATGAGGTCGAGTGATCGCTCGAAGTGGATTTGTTCCATGGAAGAAGAGATGCAATCGTTATTGGAGAATCAAACTTGGAATTTGGTTCCTCTTCCTAAAGGAAACCGTGCTATTGGGTGCAAATGGATATACAAGGTGAAGGACGATGAGAGGTATAAAGTTAGGCTAGTGGCTAAGGGATTTGCACAAAGGAAAAGGAATGAGTATGATGAGATATTCGCACCGGTTGTGCGTTATACATCTATCCAGATATTACTTTCTATAGTTGTTATTCATGACTTAGAGTTGGAGCAACTTGATGTGAAAACTGCCTTCTTGCATGGTGACTTGAATGAAGGCATCTACATGAAGCGACTAGAAGGTTTTATTGTGGATGGTAAGTCAAGTTTGGTTTGCAAGCTAAAGAAATCACTATATGGTTTAAAGCAACCACCTAGACAATGGTACAAGATATTTGATCATTTTATGCTTGAAAAAGGTTTTGATAGATGCATCAAGAATGCTTATGTTTATTTCAAGAAGTTGAAAAATGATTGTTGGATCTATTTACTCTTGTACGTGGACAACATGCTCATTGCTTCTAAGGACAAGAATGAAATCAACAAGCTAAAACTGAGTTTGAAATCGGAGTTTGAAATGAAAGATCTTGGAGAAGCAAGAAGAATATTGGGTATGGAAATTGAAAGGGATCGAAAGCGTTTTGAGCTGTAAGTGACACAAAAGGAGTGCATTGAGAAAGTGCTTTGCTGGTTTAGCATAGAGAATGCAAAGCCGTCAAATACACCTTTACCATTGCATATGAAACTTTCGAGTAAATGACCACCTATCTTGGAGAAAGACAAGGCTTTATGGAAAAGATGTCATATGCTAGTGCGGTTGAAAGTCTAATGTATGTTATGGTGTGTATAATGTCCAATATTGTAAATGTCGTCAGGATGGTTAGTCGATATATGGCTAATCTTAGGAAATCGCACCGGAAAGCCGTGAAGTTCATATCGAGATACCTTAGAGGCACATCATCTCATGGTCTTGTTTTTTGTGGTAGTGATAGATTGGATTGCAAGTTGGTTGGTTATTTTGATTCGAACTACACCGATAATAGGGATCGAAGAAAATCAACTTTCGGATATGTCTTCACACTTGAGGGTACAGTCATAAGTTGAAGATCGAGAGTGTAGACCGTAGTTGCTTTATCCACTACGGAGGCGGAGTTGATAGCCACGGTGGAAGCGGCAAAGGAGGCACTCTATTTGAAGCATTTGTTGTGCTACTTGGGATTCGAGCATGATAGCATTGATGTTTGATGTGATAGCCAGAGTGCTATTCACTTGGCATAGAATCTGGCGTTTAGCTCACGGACTAAGCATATTTAAGTGAGAGAGTCATTTCTAGTAGCCAAAGATGAAAATAGGCAAGTATATCTTTGGAAAGTGCACACAAAGGATAATGCGGCGAATATGTTCACTAAGGCAATGCTGGTTGAAAAGATCGAGCATTGCTTCAACTTGATTCACTTGGAGAAGTGTTAGGTGCCATGGGGTGGTACAGTTGAGGGAGAAGCTTGGTTATGCATGAGGAAGAGTATAGGTGAGAGATTGAGATTCTATCTTTTTGGTAAGTGCTAGTTTACACTCCTTAGCAATTTAGACTTTGGTGAGACGATTTAGGATTTGGATGTTTTCGGCACTTCATTAGCGGGCGGGGGCTTTTTCTAAGCTCGATGGTGGAGTGCAATGGGCGATGGCTTTGCCGAAACTCATTAGGAAAACATTCATGTTTGGTTGGAGGTAAAAGTGCTGATTGTTAGTGCTATCAGTTGTTGATGATGGAATGGTACCATTGGAGTTTGAGATGGATATAGTGTTAAGTGGAGTGTTAAATTTTGGCGATACTATATGTAGAATTGTAGAGGTCGAAATTAGGTTGGTAATGGAGAAAACGATTTCCAAATCGGAGTTCGAAGGTGGAAATTATGGACGAAAAGCGGAAGTGGGGCTGAATAGGCTATGACAAACATCTGAGGAAAAGTTCAGACGTTTGACGCTTTAGAAAACCTATAGTAAGCCTATTCCAGAGACTTAGGACAGACGTCTGATATTTTGGTTAGACGTCTGAGTCTGTGAAAAAAAAATTCCAAAGGACAAAAACAGACGTCTGTCACTTTGGACAGACGTCTGATGCCATAGGGAAAATTTTCTCAAGACAGTGGGAAGGCGTCTATCCGATTATGACAGATGTCTGTGGCGACTTCCGTCTGTTTTCAGGCATGAGCTTGACGTGGACATTCGTAATATTTGCAAAGGAAATTTTGAAACTTTGCCTGGATTTTCTATTCTTCTATATAAGTTAGCTTCAGGTTTCAGATCCCAGAGCGACAAAAAAACGACCACGAGGGATTAGCATCCAATAATTAAGGTTTATCAAAAATCTTATTTTCTTTAATTCTCTTCTTCACAAATCAATTATGTTAGAATTTTGATCATTGTAATCAATCTCTTATACTCTTCTCATCGATATTAATAAAACTTTCTCTTAAAGTAGATGTACACTAACACAACTTTAATGGAACCGCTATAAATTATTGTGTGATTTATTTTTCGTTATTGATTTGATTTCTATATCGCTTGTATGAGGATTGTGATAGGATTTAGATTGGTTGATATTTATATTGAGTTATTGATTGGTTATTTTTACCCTTCTTGCCACGATCTTGTCTTCCACTGTGCTTTGGGGGTTTGACTTGAGTGGTCTCGAGCTAGAATTCCGTCACAACACATTGCAATATAGGTGGACAACCGATACTAATTACCGAACTCTGTCAAACAAATACACCTTTTCATATCCTAGTAAGCTAATATCTATAAGGCACCCACTTCATATATGCTTTATATACGAATATGAAATTAATATGCATAATGTTCAGGCATTGCTTCTAGCAAATATAATGTTCAGGCATGGCCCCATGAAACAACAGTTTATACAAGTCTTGATGCACTACAGTTCTACGATTTCACGAAGCAGATATTGGTGTTGCTGTACTGATGCACATTTCAAAGTATTGGATTAAACTTACAAAGATGAAAATACCTTGATTTCATTTTAAACCATAACTTTTTCAATCAATCTAGTGCCCCGCTTATTATTGTTGTCTCGTCTGAGCGAGCTCCACACCTTACCTTCCTAAAATGAAAAATGACAGCGTCAATTTTTAGCACAGGAAATGATGACGATGAATAATTATACAATGAAAACAATAACCAAACTTTTATACCTCTTTGCAGGGAAACCAGAGCTTTTAGCTGTGTGCGTCTAAAAATTGCATAGTCATTGTGACCAAGTGCATAATTTAGAATCTGGTTATTTTGAGTCACTGTCATTAACTGAGTAAAACAAATCAGCAATATTGTATGGAAGAAGGGCGCATAATAATTGAAGACAGAAGCACATATGCATCCATATGAGGTAAATGAAAAGCTAGTACAATGTTTATAGCAATGATACAATTATATTTAGCAGAAAATAATAAATAATTCAAGGTGTAGAAATCAAAAAACAAATTCAGTTAAATCTTGCCAAATGCTAAATGTAGCATAGTTATATAGAGAACGCGCCAAGTCACATAAAGTGATTAACAATTGTTTTCTGCTTAATGGAAAATAAAAACAATGGAAGATTGCATTCAAAAGAATATTATTTGTAAATTATAGGTATATGACAACCCGCACCTCACGACACGCTGATCCAAAGCCTAGTGTAACTTACTCGCACCATGCCGAGAAATGCAGATCGTCGGAGTCTGTAACATTTCACAACACAGTATACTATACTTTCATATTTATTAAAATCCTGAATTGTTTAAAACTCTGTCCTATTTAACCTGGTACAGTTTAGCTTGACTTGTATATTTAAACCTGGGGAAGGGTTTATTCATGATTACTCATTTCGAAAATACCACCCTGTCTGTTCTTGTTTCGACCACAATTAAAGGTAACTTAATTAATCTCATTCAAATAACATATTTGTTAATAGGCAGATATTATCCTAAAGTGGAACAAGATACACAGACATATTTATTTTCAAATTTACATACTTCTGATTGTATTTACCGTTTATGAAAATTTTGTTTACAATAAGCTGACGAGTATTTCCACATTAATTTTCGATAACATATATTTCTCCTTCTGTATATTTATGTTTCTTCTTTTTCTTATATTTAGATCATTTTGATCAGTTAATGTGTTTGGAAAAAATTAGCATATTGGCTTTATGTAAGTTTCTTAATTGCTAATTTCTATCATTTTTAAAAAAGAATTTCATGATTTTTATAATTCATGTAAATACTTGATATGAAAATGTGGATGTTAGTTTAAACTGACATTTTTCGGTGTTTTTTTCTTCTTCTGAACACACAATGTTCAACATGAGTTGTGACAAGCATTTGCATCAGATAAGCTAAAAGTATCTTACACTGACAAATAACAACAAATTGAACTGTTCTTTTAGTTACAAACTTTCCTGCGACGGATTTTGATGGATCAGTATTATTCCTTTTATATGTTCAGCCTCAGTCCATTGACGTCAATGATGTAGCGACTTCAGCCCAATCCCATGCTGCTGCTCCCCATTTTCAGTCTACTGCTACTGTCCCTCCTCATGCAAACTCTGCCATTTCAAGCCCGTGCATTAGTGTATGAACCCTGTACATGTTCTTCAGCTCCTCAGAGTGCATCTGCTCGTTCACTTCCAGTCCATCCTGCATCATGTTGAACTCAACTTGCTTATCCTACTGACCAAGCTTTGGTTACAGTTCCCATTTCTTTGCTGCAAAGGTCTTCAAATTCAGGCGAACAAGCTTGTGCATTAGCCCTTTGTAATGACTGACCTATTTAACCATCAAAAGTAGACACTAATACATCTAACCGTATTTACATGCTGAGCATTCAAGTGCCCAAAAAACAGATTATTGGGGTGAAAGAAAGAAAAAGACCGAACACAATCACACATCGTGACGAGTAATATATAATATACAACAAATCTTTACAAAAGAAAACAGTAATATACATCCATCAATCAGAATAAACTAACATATCATCGGCCTGGATAATTATAACAACATGTTCTCACAAATGCTAGTAAATAAACAAAATATACGTGAATACGTCTTGGAGGCATCCAGTTCGTCTTCTGAAGTGCCAAAGCTTCCATAACTAAATTTGAAAATATGTTCGGACTGACCCTAACATTATAAGAAATTAACGTTCGGATCAGTCTGGTATACTAGTATGAGAAACACATATCATATGGATTTTAATATTATAAAATCTTTCATAAATAAAAGTTTCCTGTAAGACCACGTCGCACATAAGGACGGATTTTTATGTTATGATAATTAAACCATTTCTATAAGAGATCCAGTGATATTATAATAATATCCAAGGTTTAAAATAAATATTTGATCGTAGCCAAAATAGTTCAATTAATTACATTTCAGCATATCAAGTATACAACTAAGTTTGCGAGACACGTATTGAAGAATGGATTTCATACAATGACAAGAAAATGACTACTTTCTGTACATTACACCTCTAGAGAAAATGCACCGAGGCTTCAATACTTGCACCTCTACAAATCAGGACCGATCTACCCCTTCTTGGGTAGTATCAAATACGGCCACCCCTCGGCTGCCAACTTGACAAATCATACCGGGCCTTAAGCATACATAAAATCATAAATACCGATCTAGATCAGGCAATGACTATACTCTAATGGGAGCGACCCACATAGTCATGCGGCACAACTCTTGTTTTTGTCATTACTGATCGTGAAGCTTGAGGCCACATTTTACCTTTTCAAAAAATCCCACTTGAAACGCTAATACTATCATTTAAGCAACAATGGAGTACCAGCATTCATCCATACAAGTTGTTGAATATACGAACATACCGAAGACACTACTTCATTCTTTGGATTAGTAGCAAGTAGCCCTTGCACTTCAAATAACTTCGTCTTCTATTTCTATCATATCTAAGACGTCTTCAATTCGAGCGCTTAAATTGGTTCAAAATGGTTTTGGATAACTCTTGCTTATCTGATCCCCGTTTCTCCAAGCTGACAACGATAGTTTCAAAACTAGTCAAAATATGATAGTCGATTCTTTAACTATCAAATTAACAAATAATCAAACCAGATATTTAATTTCATATGGATAACCAAACATGGTTAAGTACATAACCAACCACTGAGCCTCTTTAATTAATTCTTTCACTAAATAAAATAACTATGTTAATTCTTGTATTAAAATACTTTTACAAAATATGTACATAAGTATATTACTCTTTTACTGCTCATTTCTATTCTTTCGCCGCTTGAAAAAATATCCATATCCTTATCTCATCGGTATAAATATATTCACAAATCGCTACACTTTTAGTACTTAGAAATGTAACCATAAACTTATCTCAATGGTACGAATATATTCACAAAATCTTAAGAAAGATTTCACTTTCAGAACCATACTTACTTGGGTTAAAACAAATATCACTTGAAACATTGGTAACAATAAAACCAAAACACTTTCCTTATTGTACAAGTAAATGGATCATATGGAAATTAAACCAAATATACCCACCCCCACTTTCTGATTTCAAACTTGTAATATCCCCCGATCAACAATATAGTCGGATAACTTAGTGCGCTATTCTTTCCTCGACATACATTCCTAATTCTCGAGATAGGGACGAGTTTCTTTACCTCGAAATTTGATGTTAAATACGAAAAGAATACTTTCCATACCACCATAATTAAAATGATCATTTATTGAAATTAAATTTTATTTCCTTTTATAAAATTCCTTTTGTAAATCTCTTTTATATTTATAAATCTCCTTTATAAATCTATTTATAAAACTTCATTTATAATACTCCTTAATAAAATATCCTTTATAAAACTTCATTTATAAATCCCTATTACAAAATATCATTCATAAATTTCCTTTATAAAACTTTATTTATAAATCTCCACTACAAAATATCATTTTTAAATTTCCTTAATAAACTTCATTTATAAATCTCCTTTATAAAATATCATTATAATTTCCTTTCTATTTATAGAATTATTTTATAAATCTCATTTCGATTTACCAAACTTCTTTATATAAATCCCATATACTTTCAATAAAAAGATCATTCCATATATCACTATAAATTCAAAAATGTGATTTGTAATTCCAATTTATCAAAATAATATCATTTTCCTTTCTATAAAAACATCAATTAAACATCTATTCTTATATTTATAAAATACCATTTATAAATCTATCTTCCTATACAATATTTACATAAAGCGTTTCACAAATATTTATTTTAAAATATTTCTATCTACTTTAAAAACAAAATCACTTATTAATAAAGATAAATTCCTTTTTACCTTCAAAATAAATATCCGTAATATATTAATTTTTCTGCAAAATATATACTTCCCAAAAATACTTTTAAAATATTTTCGAAAAAGTGTAGTAAAATATAAAAGTTCAAAAACTATTTCTAAATAAAATATCATAGAAAATCTAAAAGTTGGATTCAAAATCATTCCTCGAATCAAATCCATTTTCAAATCAAAACAACAAACAGTTGTTTCAAAATACTATAATGGGGCTCGGAGCTACTATAACGCTTAACCAACACTACAAAAGAAGCACTGTTTAGCGACGGCTAATAGCCGTTGGCGGCCGTGGCTAGCCGTCGCTAGCATCGGTAAAAGCCTTTGCAAAATATCTCGTTGCAACTAAAAAGAGCGACGGCCTTAGCAACAGCTCCGTTGTTCTTTTTGCAACGGCTTGTAACGGCTAAATATCCACGTGGAAGCAACCGTTGAGGTTGTTGGTATCTCGGGTTGTTGATGCAAACCGTTGCAAAACGTTGCAATATTGTCGTTGCTAGCCGTTGTTAGCCGTCGCTATATTTGACCACAGGGCCGTTGCTAGCCGTTGCTAGCCGTTGCAAAACTGGAATATATTTGCTGCCACATTGCTGCACCTTCAACCCTCAATCCCAATCAATCCAAATAATATAATTCCATCATTCCACACATATAATACCATTCCATCATATCATATAATCAGTATCAACAAAACCAAATCATCAAATATTGCATATTCCAACATATATTCACAAAATCATATAAGAAAATCAACATAACCAAATATGAAAATCTACCAAACCAAATCACATAACTAAATTAAACGACCAGTACATATCAAGTGCCAAAGTATCAATCATAACAACCAAAATACCAAATCCACCAAAACACTAAGTATCAATCACAACATTCAAAGTACCAAATGTCAAACCCATCATAATATGTACATATATATATAAATCGTACCCATCAAAACAAACCAACTAAGTGAAAGGGCGGTGTGTATACAATTATATGTGCTAATATAGTATACACGGATCGTGTAATATGGATTACAATACAAATGCGGAAATAGATGATAATAGCATAGTAAATAAAAAATAGAAAAATCACACCAGAGATTTTTATACTGGTTCGGAGCACCGTCCTACGTCCAGTCCCAGACTTCTATCTGGATTTTCACTATTAACTACCTCGCTTCACCCGGAGGAACAGGTTTACAACACCCAAACAACCGAACGGGATTTCACGCCTCTAATACACTGAGGACTTCAACACTTGCCTCTTACAACTCAGAGGACTTCAACAAAAGAACAAATACAATTGTTGTTGACAACTTGTGCTCTTGAAAAACACGGATTTGTCAATAGCAGTACACCCTTCCTATAATCTTATCCTCAAAGTATGCGATATGATGTTTTGAAAAGATTAAGGAAAGTATATTATTGAATCAAAGGATATGAAATAGTTTCAAAGATTCAATAAATAATTTAGAGCTTTTATAATGCAGAAATAAGATCAGAGATTAGATTAAAAGAATATGAAATCGTTATTTTTTTAATCAATGAATTGGATGAGTTTATATAGATAAGAATGGTTGTAACTCTTTGTCATTAAGAGATATGATCTTTGGTGAAAGGTAAGAGATGCAACCTTTGGAGAAGAGAAGTGTCTTTTGGAAAAATTGTTTTCTGTTCAAAAACGGTCGACAGGTTAAAAAGTGACCAGTAGACAGAAATTTAAAATATATATACGTTATGTGCATGTGTGCACGTTCATTGTGCATTTTACACAGAAACGGTCGACCGTATGATTATTAACCGGTCGACCGGTTCATGTTAATTTGCACAATGAATGTGCAATGCTATTAAACGTATATATATATATCGATTATATTGAGGTGCATGATTATTTGAGGATAGATTTTAACAAGTTGACAACTATTACAATATCAAATAATCAACCTATAATCTATAGTAACATATGTAGCTCTAATGACCTTGTTTTGTCGATCGCCTTATTTGTCAGAAATCAAAACTTTCATAAAACTTGTGACTCAACATTCTCCCCCTTTTTGATTGATGACAATATATATCTGCAAATCTGAATCTCCCCCTGAGTACGTGATCTCTTTCTCTTTGAATTCTTATAAATGTATGTTCCTGCAAGCAATTGTTAGCCCTTTCTCCCCCTTTGTCATCGACAAAAAGGAGTAACAGATACTAGAATATGATATGCATAGAATGAATATGATATGCATAGAAAAATAAATTATTAACACATCAAAAAACATAACAGAGTTTACTACAGAACATAATGTCAAATGAAAATCATAAATAACGACACTATTTAGTACAAGTGTCGATGAATGTTTTTAAAGAGCTAAAACATAGTAGAATCTAGGATGAAGCAGATCGTATCTCCTCTTCATCATCATCATCGTCGTCGTCATCATCATCTTCTTCTTCCTCATCATTGTGCCCTCTAGATGATTCACCATGTCCATGACCACTCATGCCTGTAGACTCGTCAGATGATGTCCAGGTGAAAACTGGAGCAGCAGGACGTTTTCCTGGGTCTTGTGCTTGAACAGAGGTGGATGTGGAACATGATATAGCATCCCATAGCATACCAAAGAATGACTTGACCTTATTGAAGAGCTTATCGATTTTAGAGTCCATGCGCTTGAGACGTGATTCAAGCAAAAATTGGTTACGCGCGATTGTTTCAAGTGTGCGATTGTTTCAAGTGATTCTTTTGTTGATGACTTTGATTTTAAAAGTTTTACTTCATCCTAACGAGGACGAGATGAAGTTGCTCGTTGTTTCCTTGGTCCTCTTTGTTGCCATTCTTCGAAAGGCATAATCTCAAGATAAGGTGGAGGAAGCTTCATTCGCTTGATGGTGATGGAATCAATGCATTTTGGTTTTAAGGTTGCAGAATCAGGAGGATTGACCCCACAAGCTAACAAAAGTCTCATGATATATTCATTGTAAAAGAAATGAGGCCGGGTTGAGTTATTTACCTTGAGAATTTCATCAAAAAGCATGTGAACCCAATTGATTTCGATTTCACCATAGATAGCATAGAGTGCCTTGAAGTTTTCTTTGTACACTGCATCATAATTTCCAAGTCTAGGAAAAAGAGAATGCATCAAGACCCGATGAAGTAACCTGGCTGTCGGGCGAAGTCCAATAGACTTAGTGCCATCGCTATTGTCTTCTATAAACTGATGACTGGTACTATTTCGAGTGAAAACTTCACAGAAGGTAGATGAAAACTCTTCGCCTCGATTTGGTATACCAAGTATAGAGGCAATTCTAGCATGAGTAAGAAAGATTTGCTTCCCACAGACCATAGACCAGATGACGCCGTTTGGATTATCAGGTTGATATTCATCAAGATTCATGTTGGCGTAAAATAATTTGATCATCAAATGATTTATCTCCACACTATTTGCAGAAAAATTTATGAATGGAGTAATGTTGGCATTATTGGCTAACCTCCGAACTCCGTAAGCCGTGAAATCATCAAATTTGATGAAAGAGCCTGGATGAAACTTGTAATTTGTCATTTGATTCCATCTTGTTACAGCAATTGGAGTTTGAAGCCAATTTTTGACGGAGATGGTAAGAGATGAAGTTTCAGAGGTTGCTCCTTTCTTTGATTTCTTTTGAGGAGGAGCCATTGTTGGAGGATTTGTGATTTGGGAATTGAAGAATGGGAACTAGGGTTTGTGATTTGGGGTAAGAGAATAGTTTGAGTAAAGAGTGAATGAGGGTAGAGGGAAAAGTAACGTATAGGTTTATGTAAAAAACTGAAAATACGACAACCGGTCGACCTACTGTTTTTGGCCGGTCGACCGTTTTCAACCAGAGAGCAAACGGTCGACCGGCTATAACAGGGGCGGTCGACCGGTCTTGGTCTGTTGTGACATTTAAGTTTATATTTCTAGTTTTTATCGTATATCAACCTATATATATTATATTTTATACATAATACAAAATTTAACCGTCATTACAAGAGATAGATAAAGATATAATAACTATATATATTAGTCTAATGAGAAAGTTCGTTATTAGAATTATCGTTATTTCCTTCAATACGTTTCGACCATGGACTCCATTGTTTCTGAGCTCCTTCATTCTTCTCATAGTTCCGATCCCATGAGTTAGGACTTTTGGATGTTGATGGCCTAGACGGCATTGGTTCATGCATGTCATGTTTGTTGGAACCGCAGAAAAATGTTGCCAACTTTTCTAAAACAGATAATCGTGCCGACGTCCGTTGTTGCTCGTGATAAAGTTGACTTTGCCCGTAATGGAGTTGTCTCTGAAGGTCTATCTGATGTTTCTGGTAGTGGTGTATCTCATCGATTTGAGCTTTGGTACGAGGAGAATAGAATAGTGTCCGCTTCACTCGTTTTGAATTTGGAGTTTTATCAGACATACAAGAGCATTGATGACAACTTGATTTTTGTTTTGGAGTTGTAGGAGAATAAAATTCCTCCGACTCAGAACTCGTAATTGAAATGTATGATTCTTGAGCACATTTATCACAAATGTGAGCCATAGTGTATGTTGTATAGAATATTATGGTTTGATAAAAAGAAAAGATGAACAAAATATAAAATGTTTGCAAATTTATATATAAGTTTGTTATGTATAACCTATGGATGTGAGTTACTGATAAATTTTAACCAAGAAAATATAAGCAGAAATTTTTTTGTAAGTCTAAAAATAGCTTCCTTTTTTTAAAAAACTGATTTTATAAGATAAGAAAGAAAAGAATGACCACAAAAAATAATAATAATAAGTAAAGTGAATTTAACCATTAAATAAAGCAGTGGCTTATATTTAATGTAAAAAAATATAGTTTATGTAATAGTTGTAGTTAAAGGATAACTAAAGAGAATAACTAACAAGAAGATGTTCTTTTAGAAATTTCTTAGTCAAGATTTTTTCTTGAAATTAAACCAAGCTCTCTTCGTAATTTAATAAAATTAGATTCGAGCAGAGGCTTAGTAAAAATGTCTGCTAATTGATTGTCAGTATGAACATATTTAAGACATATATTTCCTTTGTCAATATTATCTCGAAGGAAATGATGACGGATATCAATGTGTTTGGTTCTGGAGTGATTTACTGGATTTATAGAGAGATTTATAGCACTAGTGTTATCACAGTATATAATAGAATTTGATAAATGAATATCAAAATCTTGAAGTGTTTGTTGCATATATAGTACTTGAGTACAAGCAAGAGCTGCTGATATATATTCAGCTTCACATGTTGATAGTGAAACACAATTCTGTTTCTTACTGAACCAAGAGACAAGTGATTTTCCAATAAAATGGCATGTACCACTTGTACTTTTTCTATCCGTTCGTGAGCCACCGAAATCAGCATCACTATATGATACTAATTCAAATGGACATTCTTTTGGATAAAAAAGACCGAAATCCTTGGTATTATTAAGATAACGAATTATACGTTTTACTGTTCGTAGATGTGATTCCTTTGGATCGGCTTGAAAACGAGCACATAAACAAACACTCATTATTATATCTGGACGACTAGCTGTAAGATAAAGAAGAGAACCAATCATGCTTCGATACAATTTCTGGTCAACATTCTTACCACTTTCATCTTTGTCAAGATGTGTATTTGTACTCATAGGAGTTGGTTTTCCAGATGTATTTTCTAATCCGAAGCGTTTGATAAGGTTTTCACAGTATTTTTCTTGATTAATAAAAATGCCGTTTGGAAGTTGCTTTATTTGAAGTCCAAGAAAATAAGATAGTTCTCCCATATGAGACATTTCGAATTCTTTGGTCATAATATTTGCAAATTCTTTGCAAAGTTTATCGTTTGTTGAACCAAAGATGATATCGTCTACATATATCTGGATAACTAGAATATCTTTTCGAGAATGTTTAATAAACAAAGTTTGATCGACTTTGCCTATTTGAAATCCTGAGTTAATAAGATAGCTACGTAGTCGTTCATACCAAGCACGAGGTGCTTGTTTTAACCCATACAGAGCTTTCTTAAGTTTGAACACATGGTCAGGATATTTTTCATGTACGAACAGAGGAGGTTGTTCGACATAGACATTCTCTTTGATAAATCCATTGAGAAAAGCACTTTTGACATCCATCTGATAAAGTTTGAAATTATGGTGACAAGCAAAAGATAATAGGATTCTAATGGCTTCTAGTCGAGCAACTGGTGCAAAAGTTTCTTCATAATCGATACCTTCTTCCTGATTATATCCTTGTGCTACTAATCTTGCTTTATTTTTGATGATATTGCCTTGTTCGTCAGCCTTATTTTTATAGACCCATTTAGTACCAATTACTGACTGATCAGTTGGTCTTGGAACAAGTTCCCAAACGTCATTGCGCTCAAACTAATTTAGTTCTTCCTGCATGGCAATGATCCAGTAATCATCTGTAGCAGCTTCTTTTGGATTCTTAGGTTCGATATTTGAGAGAAAAGCGACATGACCCATTTGATTGAGTTGACTCCTTGTTCTGACATGTGATGTTATTTCACCGATTATATTTTGAGGCGGATGGTCTCTTAATATTCTTGGTGGTGATTGTAACTCACATATTTGAGGAATATTCTCAATAACTATTTCTGAGTCAGAATCAATATTTGTGATGATTTGATTGTCAGTGACTATTGATTCATCATCATCTGATATAGTGTGAGGGTGCTGATAGATTTCATCAAAAGAGACATGAAGTGATTCTTCAATAGTTTTGGTTCGTTTATTAAATATCCGATAGGCCTTACTTCGTTCCGAATAACCAACAAATATTCCTTCATCGGCCTTTGGATCGAATTTGCCAAGCTGGTCTTTTGTATTTAAAATAAAGCACTTCGAACCAAAAACTTTGAAGTATGAGATTTTAGGCTTCCTTTTGTTAAATAATTCATAAGGAGTATTCTTGGTAAGAGGTCTTATAGATACACGATTTAAAACATAACAGGCAGTTGCCACAGCTTCTGCCCAAAAATGTTTTGGTAAGGTGGTTCCATTCAATAATGTTCTTGCACATTCTTGTAAAGTTCGGTTTTTCCGTTCTACAACTCCGTTCTGTTGTGGAGTTCTGGGAAACGAAAAATTATGATATATACCTTTCTTTGTACAAAATTGTTCAAATTCATTATTTTCAAATTCTCCGCCATGATCACTTCTTATATTTTTAACTTTAATCCCTTTTGATTTTTGAATTCTTTTGACGAAAGATTTGAAATGATCGAAAGTATCACTTTTATTTTTTTTAAGAAAATTGTCCATGTATAACGAGAGAAATCATCAACAATTACAAGCACATATTGACTGTGATTTATTGATTGAACTCTAGTAGGTCCAAATAAATCCATGTGTAGTAACTCAAGTGGTTGTAATGTTGATATGACTTTCTTGGATTTAAAAGTTGATTTGGTCAATTTTCCTATTTGACATGCGTCACAAATGTTGTTAACTTTAAAACTCATTTTGGGTAGTCCTCTAACTAGATTGTTTTTGGCTAGCTTGTCAATAGTTCTGAAGTTTATATGACAGAAGCGTTTGTGCCATAGCCATGGATCATTGTCATTAGCCACAAGACACATATCTGAATTATGATTAATGTTCATATTCAAAATATATATATTTCTGTCTCTATAACCTTCGAAAACCAAATTATGGTCTTTATCTAGAATACTACACTTATTATTTGAAAATGAAATAATAAAACCCTTGTCACATAACTGACTAATACTTAGCAAATTGTGTTTCAAATTTCTAACTAGCACGACATTAGTAATAAGAGGTAAGTTAGATGTACCGCAATTGCTCACATCGCCTTTGCCGATGATATAGCCTTTTGAATTGTCTCCAAAAGTGACGGAGCCACCATTTGAATATGTAATATTTGTTAATAAACTCTTGTCTCCTGTCATGTGCTTTGAGCAACCACTGTCCAATATCCACTTTCCTCTTTTCTTAAGTGGGACCTGCAAAAAATAGAATTAAGTCCATGGTACCCACTTTTTATAGGGTCCTAAGAGTTAGGTCTTAGGAGTCCAAACCCATTTGGGTCCGGTATCCCCTTTATATATATAATTGTTATTAAAATGCACAGTATTCATGAATTGCTGAATGTATTTGTTCCTAATCAAATTATTATTTGTTTTAGGAACCCATATTTTGATAGTCTTGACATTTTTCTTTTGAAATTTCACAACTGGTTTTGGTTTGGAATATAATAAACTAAGATTTTTCTTAGCTTCAGTTTTTTGTACTTTCTTTTTCCTTTTATTTCCAAGATGTTTCTTGGTTTCTTGTTTGTTATATCCCAATCCTTGTTTGTCTGAAATAGATTGTGAACTTTCAATGATTTTTGTCAAGTTTTCTCGACCTTTGTTAAAATTAGAAACATTTTGAGTAATGTCATCAAACTATGTTTGTAAGCTAGCTTTTTCTAGGTCTAGAATTTTGATTTTTGCTTTAAGCTCATGATTTTCAGTAGTGAGAGCATTATTTTTCTCTTTTTGAGTTTCTATTTCTTGACTCAAAAGGGATATTTGAGAATCAACATTAGATGATGATTCTTGAATATTTTCAAGTTCCTCTTCTAATATTTTCTTCTCATCTTTTAACATATCTCGTTCAAGCTCTGCTCTACTTAAATCTGCTTTGACTACTTTTAATTGACGTTTTATGTCTTTATATTTGACTATCAATTCAGCATTAATATCAAGTAATTCATCAAATGTAGAAATTTGTACCTCATCTTCTGTTGCCATAAAACAAACATTAGCTTGTTCATTCTCTGAATCACTTTCACTTTCTGATGAAGATGACTCTGAATCATCCCATGTTACTGAGAAAGCTCGTTTCTTAGATTTGTCCTTTTTATATTTGAATTTGTCATTTTCTGACTTCTTCTTTTGTTCTGGACAATCTTTCTGCATGTGTCCCTTTTTGTGGCAGTTGAAACATTCTATAGCAGATGAAGATGGTTTATTTGATCCAGGTTTCCTTTTATTGTAACGACTGGCTTTTCGATATTTTAAGAATTTTTTGAATCCTTTCGCAATGAATGCCAAATCTTCGTCTTCAGAATCTGATTCATTTTCATCTTTCTCAACATGAAATGCTACATTTTTCTTTTCTTCTCTCTGTTCTTTTCTAGCCTGCAAATTTGCTTCATAGGACATTAAATTTCCTATCAATTCATCTGGCTTCATGACGGAAAGGTCATTAGCTTCTTCAATTGCTAATACTTTTCCTTCCCATTCAGTAGTCAGAGAATGTAGGACTGTTGAAACAACATCGAAATCAGAATACTTTTGTCCTAAGCCAATAAGTGCATGGTGAATAGTTTGAAACCGTGAATACATGTCATTGATTGTCTCATTTGGTTTCATTTTGAAATTTTGAAATTGACTTTTCAGCATGGCTATTTTGGCTTGTTTAACTTTGTTAGTACCTTCATGAGTGATTTTTAGTGTTTGCCAAATTTGATATGCAGTAGTGCAGATACTAACACGGTTATATTCATTTTGGTCTAATGCACAGAACAACATATTTATTGCTCTTGCATTTACAGCTGCTGCCGTTTTCTCAGCTGCAGTCCATTCTGAATAATCAGTTGTTGGATTTACTATTTCTCTTTGAGTGGCATTCCAAGCATCATAGTTATTTGATTGCATAAAGAATGACATACGTGTTGCCCAATAACTATAGTTAAGACCATTGAAAAATGGAGGTCTTTATGTCGATTGACCCTCCGTGTAAGTGGTGTTTTGAGTGCTAGTACTTACGTTATTTGCCATATTACTATAATATATCAAATAACTGTGTTACGGTTATATGATGACCGTGCTCTGATACCAATTGAAAGGGCGGTGTGTATACAATTATATGTGCTAATATAGTATACACGGATCGTGTAATATGGATTACAATACAAATGCGGAAATAGATGATAATAGCATAGTAAATAAAAAATAGAAAAATCACACCAGAGATTTTTATACTGGTTCGGAGCACCGTCCTACGTCCAGTCCCAGACTTCTATCTGGATTTTCACTATTAACTACCTCGCTTCACCCGGAGGAACAGGTTTACAACACCCGAACAACCGAACGGGATTTCACGCCTCTAATACACTAAGGACTTCAACACTTGCCTCTTACAACTCAGAGGACTTCAACAAAAGAACAAATACAATTGTTGTTGACAACTTGTGCTCTTGAAAAACACGGATTTGTCAATAGCAGTACACCCTTCCTATAATCTTATCCTCAAAGTATGCGATATGATGTTTTGAAAAGATTAAGGAAAGTATATTATTGAATCAAAGGATATGAAATAGTTTCAAAGATTCAATAAATAATTTAGAGCTTTTATAATGCAGAAATAAGATCAGAGATTAGATTAAAAGAATATGAAATCGTTATTTTTTTAATCAATGAATTGGATGAGTTTATATAGATAAGAATGGTTGTAACTCTTTGTCATTAAGAGATATGATCTTTGGTGAAAGGTAAGAGATGCAACCTTTGGAGAAGAGAAGTGTCTTTTGGAAAAATTGTTTTCTGTTCAAAAACGGTCGACAGGTTAAAAAGTGACCAGTAGACAGGAATTTAAAATATATATACGTTATGTGCATGTGTGCACGTTCATTGTGCATTTTACACAGAAACGGTCGACCATATGATTATTAACCGGTCGACCGGTTCCTGTTAATTTGCACAATGAATGTGCAATGCTATTAAACGTATATATATATCGATTATATTGAGGTGCATGATTATTTGAGGATAGATTTTAACAAGTTGACAAATATTACAATATCTAATAATCAACCTATAATCTATAGTAACATATGTAGCTCTAATGACCTTGTTTTGTCGATCGCCTTATTTTTCAGAAATCAAAACTTTCATAAAACTTGTGACTCAACACTAAGCATCATCATCATCATCGTCTGCACCTCCTTCCCCGGGCATTGACCCATGCTCCTGATAGAAGGCAACAATATGCTCATGTATCTGCGTTGCCAACTGACTCTTCCGCCAATTATTGAGTTCATCCAATTGTGTTTGCATCTAAGCAATCTCTTACTCATCTATGGATCTCCTATATGCCCTTTGGAAATTAAGATTCTGTGAAATAATTCAAGTGAATAAGAAGTTCATGGCATACAATAACAATAAGAAAACTCAAGTTATTGGTAATAAACTCAAGTGAATAAAAAGTTCATGGCATACAGGTTTCTACTGTGTAAACGTTGAGTACATACCATACTGCCGAAACTATAACGCCTGTTTCGACTTGCCGGTTCAATGATTGAATCCTATATCCGATTAGACTCATCAACCGTAAGCGACTCCCGTCCACTCGCTTGTATCGCCCATGCATGCTCTGATTTATATCTCTCCTACAATTACGAACAGATATTTGACACAATTGCTGTACAATTTACTTATTTACTGTGAAATAAACGAATATGAAATATTTTCATTGCAGAAATAAACATATTTACCATTACAGAAGCAGCCTTGTCATCCGACCAATCATATGAAACATTCTCATCCTCATCTGTATGCTCCACTGCATGTGTGACTCTGAAAACCTCTGTCGTTGTAGGCTCCCTTTCATACTTTGCCCACTGAATATATACAAGAATAGATTATATTGATAATTTGCATGAGTATATACAAGAATAGATTATATACAAGAATAAAATATATGGTAAACAGACACTAGTAAATACATACATCAATAACATAAATATTGGTTAATTTATTTACCAATTCCCTCCTATGTTGTTGGAAGGATTTCGAGCCACCACGATGTAAAGCGGGGTTTTTGTTCCTTAGCCTTGTTTCTTGCCGATAATTCCTATTGATTTTACACACTATTAAGTAAAATAATTCAACGCGTTTAAATGTAAAAATATAGTGACAATATAACTTACTTTGAATGCTTCAGATTCCCAGTATTGTTGGAATCCAGCCCAAATGGCATCCCCCATCCAACTTGGCTTTTTCCCTGAACTGTTAGCCCTCGACAGAATCTCTCTGTAATTTTTCTCCATCTTTTTATTCAAATGATTTATAAAAACATGCATATCCTGCGGATCCACACGTACAGCTGCTTGCATATTGAATTATCATGCATGTTATGTAAAAGAGATTATATAATTAAAAAACAATCAGCAGAACAGAATACGTAAAACTGATATCATAAGGCATGATGGCATATTGTTTTTGGTTTCATATAAGGCATATTTATATATTACAAAGTTGTACTTACTATAAGATCAGCCCATATTGCGTTTTTATATGTGTTAGGATGTTATCTCACTTAGGCCAACATCCGGACATCCTACTCTTATATGCTTCCTTCGATACTTGTAAAATGAACTCGGACGGCTCCACCTCGAACCATCTGCAGAAATGTTGATGTATATATTCAATATATTTCATATAATATAATTCAAATAAGTTTAATACATACCCAGCACTTTTCGGAACTATCTCCGCAACTCGACGGAGATTTGGCTCAGAGCTACTCGGACCTGCTCCAAGTGAAGGTGACTGAGATGTACTACGTCGATTACGTCGCCTATCAGACATATCTGGCACAAACATAAATATAATATCATACACTGCTTAGAAAAGAGTACTGATAACATAAGCATCACATAATCATCAATCAATATCACATAATCATTAATCATTGCATCATCGTCACATAATTATTAATCAAGTGATAATCATCACATAAGCATACTCTGCACATAATCATCGAAAAAAGCATACATGAAAATAATAATGCATAACTCAGAATGATGCAGATCATATATAGTCATCATTATTATTACATTGCTCAGAATATTACAGAACATAGTCATTATTGTTTATACATAGCTCAGAATTATACAACAAGCGATGCCATCTATGATCAATCTTCATCATATTCTGATTCAGACTCGGTCTCGTACTCTATATCATTTTCTTCGGTACTTACAAATGCATCTATTAAAACATTCGATTCATCAGTCAACGACCCTATACCAATGTCATCGGTTATCACTATTTCAGTATTTGGCTCGAGATCCGCTTGATACGCTGTTTCATCTGGAATATTATTTCCATCAAATGTATATCTTGCCTTCATTTTAAAAACAACCCACCAGTCTACTTTATCTTTTTTTAAGGACATATATGGAGCAAAATAAACTTGTAAAGCTTGCTTAGTTAATACAAAAGGATCATACTTACAGTAATGCGACGTATGCCTTATTTTAATTAGCTTATAATCTTTGTGCACGTTAATTCCAGAGCCAGGAACATTGCTAAACCAGTTGCATTTGAATAAAACAACTTTCTCTGTAGGTTGTATATAATATGTCATCTCTAAAACTTGTGTTAAGATGCCGTAAAAATCTTTTATATGCTCCTTTGGATCATCACTTCCTTTGGCAAATACCCCAGCGTTATATATCAATTTTTCAGCCCGTAATCTTTGGTGTTGAATTTAAATCCATTGACGAAGAATATTGGACAAGTCTTGACATTTCGTTTTGGTCCGATAGCAAGATGTCATAATCCTTCGTCAACAACACAATTTTCTGTATCATGAACGTAATTTGAAAACCATCCAGCAAATTGTTTACTGAGATCGCCAGATAGATGTTGTGTTTCGTATATGCTCCAAATATGTATTATATTCCTTTATAACTAATATATACATGTATAATTGAATTATATATGAATTCATAATTACCTGACAAATGGTGCAACTTCAGCACAATTTAGAAGAACATATGTTTGCGCCACATGGTAATCTCTATCATCTAACCATATTTCCACACATTTTCCAACAGGTCTTTCATGTTGTCTAAAAATAGATAACATTGTTTGAGAAGAATCCTACTCAATAGTTTCTCCATTACGGGGAACACTTACGAATGATAAGTTCACATCGTTACTAAAGTAATGTGAGAAAAAAAATGAAGCTTCTTCTTGAAGGTACGACTTGCAAATCGAACCTTCTACTCGTGCTTTTTGTCTAATTTTTTTCTTCAAATGATTCAGGTACCTATAACAAAATTAATTAAATTTATATGGTAGTACAAAAACCGAAATTAATTAGATTACCTCTCAAATGGATACATCCATCCATATTGCACATGACCGTGAAGGAGTGCTTCAAATGGAAGATGAACAGGTAAATGCTCCATTACATTAAAAAAACCAGGCGGAAATATTTTCTCCAATTTGCATAGAAGTACAGGGATTTCTGCTTCAAGTTTACGTATGCGATCTACCTTTAACGTCGTAGAACAAAGCTGTTTATAAAACATACTTAATTCTATTATAACACTCCATATTTTTACAGGCAGCAGTTCTTTGAAAATCACGGAAAAAATACTCCATCATAATGTAGCAATCGTGACTTTTCATCCCACTCAATTTGCTGTTTTTAAAGTCAACACATCTACGGAGGTTAGAAGAAATCCCATCAGGACATCTAAGTCCTTCCACCCACTTTAGAACGAGTTTTACTTGCTTATTGTCTAGCTCATAGCATGCTTTGGGTTTCTTATTATCGTAGTATAATTGAAGTTCGGGCCGCTTACAGAAGTGTAATATATCACGTCTTAAATTCGCATCGTCCTTGGTTTTCCCCTTCACATTCAAAATTGTATTAAACACGTTGTCAAACACGTTTTTTCATTGTGCATGACGTCAATGTTATGTCAGAGTAGGAGATTTTTCCAGTACGGTAACTCCCAGAATATACTTTGCTTACACCAGTTATGAATATCCGATTTACCTGGAATTTCAACCTGTACCCCGGTTTCATGTATCTTTGGGTAGTCTTTTACAATTTCATATACCTCTTCACTTGTCCAAACCTTAGGTGGTAGCATACTCTCTACTCTGTTAGCTGTAAAGTTCATTTTATCCGTTCTAAATTTATGATTGATATGTAGAAAACACTGATGACTGTCAAACCAAGAAATTTTCTTTCCATACTTTAATGAAAATGCTCGTGTTTCATCCATACAATAAGGACAAGCTATACGTCTAGATGTGCTCCAACCTAAAAGCATGTCATATGCAGGAAAATCACTAATAGTCCATAATAAAGAAGCAAACATACGAAAATTCCTTTTTATCGAAATGTCGTACGTTTCAACTCGTCGATTAGTGGTTGTAGATAAACATCAATTCCTTGTGTCGGATCATCGGGACCAGGGACGACAATCATTAGAAACATATATGGAGTTTTCATACACATCCATGGAGGTAAATTATAAGGAGTAATAATAATAGGCCATGACGAATATTTACTACCAAACTGAGAAAATGGCGAAAATCCATCCGTACATAAGCCAAGTCTAACATTACGGCTCTCTACCGCAAATTCAGGATAAGTCTTATCAAAATGTTTCCATGCTTCTCCATCAGATGAATGTATCAAAGTTCCTACTTCTGGTGTTCTCACACTGTGCCATCGCATATGACATGCGGTAGCAGAAGATGCATATAACCGTTGAAGTCTGGGAGTGATAGTAAATAATGCATCCTCTTATATGGAACTTCTTTTCCTTTCTTTTTTCTTGGTTTGTATCTTTCCTTGTTACATATTCTGCATTTAGTAAGATGAGCATCTTCTTTCCAATACAGCATGCAACCTTTTACACATGCATCTATCTTCTGGTACGGCAATCCAAAAGTAGACATAAGTTTTTTTACTTTATAATGACTATCACACATCAAATTATTAGGTGGCATGTGTCGTTTTGCAGTTTGTACAACTGCTATAAATGCAGCCTCTGTAAGATTAAATTTCGATTTCATAGTGATGTATTTGGCGGTTACAGATAATTCGGTTCCGCTTGTACACCCATCCCACAATGGCCTCTTAGCAGAATCCAATAATCTTCGTCAACATTTTCGTTCCCATCGTCACCTTGGTCAAAGGTAAGAAATATTAATCGTGCAACATCTTGCACCATGTTTTCTATAGGATTGGTCATAGTATTATCGTCGTCTAACACTATAGGGTTAGGTATAGGTTGAACAAGTTCTCCATGACGATCTCGTAAGTAAAAATTTGACACAAAGGCAAATTTGTACAAATGTACTTCTACTATATCTGGTTTCCAATGCTTTAGATACTTGCACTTACCACACGGACAACAAATGTCTATGTTATTTCGATTATTAGGTTGAGCAAATCTAATAAATGCGTGTACATCATTACAGAAACGTTCTTTTATTGATCCTTTCATACCTTTTCGAGGTTCATACATCCAACTACGATCGAGGAAATAATCGAACATATTTCTTGATTTGTAAAATGTAGGTTAGAAGATTGAATAACACACTTTATATTAAAGTCTTATAAAAATTCATATATAACCCTTTACTATTTTAACAAATTCAAATAAATACTGCATTCAAATTTTCAATTCTTAAGTTTATTGTTTTTTTACTTTGACGGCCGGTTATCCTACTTTCCATTACAAACACAATAACGTAATCATATTTTATAAATCATTTCACGTTAAACGATTCTAAAAAAATTCGACAGCACTTCCCTTTATTCCCTATATCGTACACAAATGCGTGTACACAAGGAAAAAAGGAAGTGCCATCGAAATTTTCTGAACCGTTAGAACTGAAATGGTTTATAAAATATGACTACTTCATTATGTTTGTAACTTGTTCAAATACTAGGGAAAATCAAACAAATGTTGTAACTGATGAATATAGATGTCCATTCTGTAGAAAAAAGAATATCCATATAACGATCATATACAACACTTGTCAGATAGGGCCAAAAGTTCTCTAAGGGGTTCACATAAATAAAGCACAAATTAAAAAATATGAATGTTGAAGTATTAGTGGTCTGTAATGAAATAATGATCTTAAATTTTTTTTAGTAATGTAGCCAAATAGAATTCGTTCAGGGGCATTTCACCAGAAGGACAAACTTTACAGTCCAATTAGTTTCTAGGACACACATTTAAAGAAATTACTTTCAAGGCCAAAGTCAGCGGAATAATTACTTTCAAGGACAAAGTCAGCAGTCCAGTTACTTTCAAGGACATAATTTTATAGGTTTTAGGCCCTAGAAACTAATTATTTTGTGTTTTGTCCTTGAAAGTAATTATTTCAGTTGTGTGTCCTAGAAACTAATTCCACTTACTAAAGAGGCCATTGTGGCTAATTTCCACATTCGTTTAATTATGAATCAAAATCCATGAAAACTATCAGTAACTCGGAAAATATGCCTTATCTCACAAATGGGAACTATGAGTTACCGTTTTGACAACTACAAAAACTATTTTATAATTCATTTAACTATTTAAATGTTTATTAATTAAATCTATAATTTTAAAACGTATTTTAACTTTTGTTTAACTACATAAATTTTAATTAACGATTTTGTGAACTAAATAAGTAGTTAGCACTTACAACAGTATAGCAAACATTCTCGTAAACTTATCAATAAACATATTATTCAATAATATTGGACTATTTTTTGGATTTTAAATTAGCCATAATTTTTAACAACATAGTAAACAATAAATTCACTAATTAATACCACCAAATCAACACTAATTATCATCACCTAGTACGCAATAATCACCATTTTCAAACACATAATCAACTAATTTTCTAAATTAAGTTTACCATTATATACCCAATTCAAATAATAAACTATATATCATAAACTAATAACATATATTCATCAATTTCAAACCCCTAAATCATCCAATTCCAAATCCCTAAATCATCAACTAATTTAATTTAAACCTAAATTAAACAAAGATAATGGAAAATAGAAGATACCGGCAAGTTTGGAGAGGTTGAAATTAGCGACGGAAGGTTGCGACGGCTCCTGGTGGCGGAGGGCGGTGGCTGGTTGCGGGGGGCGGCGGATCTGAGTGGATTTAGTGAGAGGGAAAATGAATATCTTTTGTCTCGGCAGTAGGTTTGTATAACGCGATAAGCGACGACTAGCGACGGCTGGCAATGGCCGCTTTTTTAGCCGTTGCTAGGCTATGTCACTTTCTGAAGACTTTCTAGTAGTGGAAGCTACTATTACCTTTATTACAAAAAGAACACATGATCAGTGTCATATCTAATATGGCCAAACTATTAAGTTTTGACGTTCAACAGTTTGTACAACAGGTATACAACTGAAATCAAAATCAATATTAACGAGAAATACGGACTTCTCTACAAAATTCCTTGTATTTCATTTAATGTGTAATTCGTTTTTTAAGTAGAAATTCAACCAAACCAAACAAATAAATCATTCAAGCGGGAAAACAATAATTTGTATCTACCATATATCATTATAGTATTCAGCCAAAGGTGAGATATTCATTACAATTCCAATGGAAGCTTAAGCATTCTAGTTCGATCTAAAACCGACATTTGATTTTTGCTAGAAATATCACTTGCTCCAAGCTTGACGAAATCATCTCTAGTGCACAAATAACACTCCTACGAGCACAACGCAAATGACCATGTCTCGATTGGACCTCGTATGAGAGTTATTCAATTTATAAGTTTTTGAATTAAAATTTATAATTAATTTAATAATTACTTTACTTTAAATTAATTACCCTCTCTAGTCTTCTACACTCCCTCTTCAAATTATGTGCCTGCAGACGAGAACACCCCAACCCACCATTAATGTGCACGCGCACACAGTGATACGGAGTTACGCTCCACCATTTGTCGAACGGCCAATCCATTAAACTCCTCTACACGAATATTTCACATTCCCTCCTCTCGTTGAACTCGATCCACTCTCCACTGTCGCGATCTATAATAGCTCCTCCTCGACCTCCCAATGTCGCACCAACACATAAACGGTCGCAACCCACTGTTCTTTCACCATCCATGCTCCACGACATGAGAACACATTGCCACCCTCGCCGAAGCCTATCATTGCTTAAATCAACTGCAAATCCAAACCTAGTTCCTCCTCCTTCACGTCGAATATTCCAAATCATCGTGGCAACTCCCAATATACACATGGATTCGAAGCTCTCATCAGAACAGACTCAACGGATTCAATTTTTTTTGTTTAGAAATGATTTAGTTTTTATAAATAGAAGGCCATGATTTTATTTTACATGAAAATAAAAAGAGAAGGAAGAGGGAAAATTCAAGAGCGAAGAATAGTCTTGTGTAAGGAATTGTTTGTTTTCTGCACTTTTCCATATAGAATTTATTTCGCGTACGAACTGTGAACGACAAAAGCAAAAATATGTTCGTGTACAAAAATGTGATACGGTCACAAACAACAATAAAATACGCTGGTTATCTCATTCTGTGAAATTTCAAAAATACGAACGTTTTCTGTAAAATATGTCAAACGATAATTTAAATATTTTTCACATTATAAATTACAAAAAACCCATAAATCTGTTTAAAAATATGTCATCAAATATCGAGTTATTTTATTAAAATTTGATTTCCTCGTTATTTATTAAATTTAAATCTAATTTAAATATTTAAATAAATTAAATATTCTCATTTTAAATGTTAAAAATTCTAGGTCTTTACGTTTTTCCACCCTTAAAATAAATTTATCCTCAAGATTCCCAAAGAAAGAAAATGTCTTCAAACCCTTTGACTTATAAAACTTTTATGTTAAATATTTTTTTGTAGCACCTCCTTCGCACAGCTTGGTCCAAAAGGCTACTCGTCGTAGTTGACCTAAATCTATAAAGAGAACAAAATCCCAAATACGGCCTTCCATAATTTGGGCGTAAAATCATCACCGACGGTATATACTTATGGTATACCTTAGAGAGTGTATGACGCATAGCCAACACACCCCTTGAGCAATAAATACATACCAATTTGTCGATCAAGCTAACTCTACTTTTGTAACCATCGACAACTAGAGAACCTTTTCTTCCATGAACCTTTCACTTACATATTCCATAAAAGGGTTAAACATGAAAATGAAACAATACAATATATTAAAGCCCGTATGATGTGCGCATCTCGTCCGTACGCAATACTAGATCTGACCATTCGCTTAAATACGTAAACTTCTTTTCCAAACTAGTATTGCTCACTCGACTTCCCTAGTGTAGACTCCGATCAGATTTCTTGATTAGAAACATCTATTTCCCTTATATTGCCATATACTATGAATGAAAACTTCTAAAAAATATAAGAATCTGTATCATGTGTTCACGATCTAGAATCGAGTGAAAAGTCCTTGTCCAAACCGATGTAAATCTTATCAAATTCATATATTCGAATCTGGATCAAGAACTATCATGCGAATAAAAATGACATATGTATGACTTACATATTATTCCATTAGTTTCTTCACTATACCAATTTCCTTTCATTTTAAATCACATTCACTTTTACTTATACTATATTTCCATTAATACTAAAACCATTTTTGAACCCTTTTATAAAACTATTACTTAAGTCTATTAACATTTTTTAACTCAAGTCACATTCATATAATAGTCCACCACATCCTAAGAATGTATACATGATATTTGATTTGTTTTACTTAACATGAATGTTCGACAAATTAAAAACTTGTTTTAACATAACGTCTCCTCAAATTTATGAGTTCACAAAAAATTATTTTCTTAGATTTTCTCGCAGCACTTAACTTCAAGTTCTCAACTAATTCGGAAGTTTTTGAATGTCCATAATCGTTAAAATTTTTGTTTTACTTCAACAAATGAAAACAACTAAACAACACATCATAATGAGATACATAGACTGAACTACCATAATGTATAGGATACATGTATCTATAAAATAACTTAGCAGAGAACATAAGAATTAAACATCGTGTTTTGTTTTAAATCATTTTGAAATAAAATATATATATATATATATATATATATATATATATATCAAATCATACTTTTGAGATTGAAAACAAGATTCGTTTTACCAAAACAACTCCATAAAAATTGCTATGGTGGCATCTCTTACTTAGAAACTCGAAAATGAAGGCCGATGATGCTGCAATCATCACCAAAATTATTTTTCAATGGCAGAAGTGAGTTTAGTGCTTTCTATCTCCTTTAAAAATTCTTTTGGAAATATTTCTCTACATATAGTTTCAAATAATAATATTATTATTAATTCTTCCAATACTTTGAAAAATAATTACCAAAAACACTAGGATTTAGGTTCTCAAATTCTCAGTTTAAATCATTTTTACTTATAAACTATATTCATGTAATTTCTCTTTAATACATAAAATCATTTCACAAATGTATATTTTTGTTTAGATTATAATAAACAACTTTAATTAAAATTAAATTTTGATCCAATATTATTACTGAATGCCTTATGGTCAAACTATGAAACTTAATTCATAAGTTGTATGTTTTAATATTTCGACAATTACTATTTACCCAATCCATGCTGTAAAAAAATAAAATTGCTCATAAATCGTATGAGCACAACTAATCAAACAATAAGTGATGATAATCAGATATTATCATTTCCTAAAAACAAATACATCATAAATAACTATTTTAAATTCTAAAAATTATTCTTTTATGTCTAAAATATAGGTAAAATTATATCATTTACCAAATGTTACTACAATTCTAAAGATATGAAAGTATGTCGACAAAAAGGATATAAAAAACAAAGAAAACAACAAGAGGAGATAGTTGATATAGAAAGCATGAATACAACATGTCGAAGTCCATGATATCAAAAATGAAGCAAAGGATCATACAGCAAATGATGACGTATCTCGAAGCGCCTTGAAAGGATCCCAAAAACTTGCAACTAGTGATAATGTCGCATACCACTGATTTTGCACTTCACCAATGCAATAAAAGATGTTGCATCCAATCAAAATAAGGAATGGAAGCATGTCGTAAATTACCAACACGCGTCATTTGTTATTAATGTCGCACCTTATAAATGTCGTGCTTAATCAATGTCGCACCTCATCAGTAAAGAAAGACGAATGTCAAAAATTATCAATGGAAAGTAAATGGCGCATATCAACAAGATGATAAAGAGGTTAAATAGCTATAGTATGACTCTGCTATCATAGATCAACAACGTTATGAAAGGGTTGTTTCCTATTAAACAATATAAAAGGATACCATGTGCCATCGGCTTAGTAAGGATATCGTGTTTCATCAATACACAGGAGGTTGCCGTGTGCCAGTAATATGAGGGGATATCATAAATCATCAGCCATTATAAGGATGTCGCAAGTCATCAGTACTTAAAGGATAGCGCAAGTCATTAGCCATTACCCCTATATATACATGCCCAAGGGCATTCAAAAGAAGGCGATTCATTCTTTTCTCTCTCTCTCTCTCTCTCTCTCTCTTACATTTTTAAAGTCTGTAACCCTAAATCAATTCAGGGATTTTTAGTGCTAATTGTAATTTTACGATCTTTTGCAGATAAGGGCTTACACAATTCCAATCGCATGGTATATTCAATAAAGAGACTTCACTTGTGACTTATGTTGAACACTCATATATACTGCATCATATATGGATGTTTGACTTATATACATACATCATGTTTGACTTATATACATACATCATGTTTGACTTATATACATACAACATGGTATCAGAGAATTCTCTTACAAGGGATATGAACTTGACCCTCCATTTGAGATTCAAACTATTGCCTTACATGTGACAAGTTGATCTCGCATACATCAAGTGGACTTACACGAGGTTGGCAAAGCCTATCATTAAATAAGACTCCACTTACTTGCATAATTCGGGGTTAACAAGAAATCTTGTTAAAAATTTGGTGCTAGAAGGAGGGCTTAAACCTCCATCTCCGCTTATCCCATAAGTGGAACTATCATTGACCAACATACTTACGGTATAAAGGATTTACCCCATCTTGCATATTCCATATCTAATCTTCCATGTCTTACCTTATATATAAAAGACCTTTCCTTAACTTGCATATAAGGGATAAAAAGGATTTATTGGATTTAGCATAGCTAGTTAGACAACAAGATAACTATTTTCGAACAAGGATCTTCTGATCTCCAAGCAAGTACGTCAATTTACTAAGTCACTTCTAATCGCAGTTTCATGAGGAATAAGTATCAAGGACGATGGCATTGCAAATCATAAAAGAAATGCCCAATGATCCTAATAGATGAAGCACGAGCCTATTCCATGTAGGACCGACTCCATTCTTTGCTTTAAGAAAAGAGATCTCGAAGAAAGGTAGTTATTTCTTAAAGATAAGGAAGGTCATACAATGCCTAAATGGTAGGCATTGGATGTGTGATGTAGTCAAAGAGGACTATCTTTGAAAAGGAAATAATGAATGATTTCGATAAGTTTGCCCAGAAATGGAATAAAGTAGTAGATCATCCACCTGCACTAATCAAAGTTCAAAAGAAAAGGATAAAGGATGATCTTATTATGCTAATCCAGTGCCAAAAGGAAGCTAAACAAGAATGAAAAAAGCCATATCCTAAGAATTCTTGAATCCATTCTCTCACTAGTTCTTACGAACATATCTATCTTTTAACAAAGAGAAAGCTGAATTATTGGCCTTCGAAGAAGAAGCGGCCTAAAAGTAAAGAAACCTTGAAGGTGCTTATCGCCAATATCATCAAGAAAATGGACATGAAACCAATCTATGTCAAGAATTAAAGGGAATGATTAGCAACTTATTAAGAGAGGGAAAAATCAATGAGTTTATAAGGCAAAATTAGGCAAATCTTCAATAAAGTGAAATTCTTAATGAAAAGGATGCATAAAAGGAAAAGCCTAAACTATTGCCTATAAGTAATAAGGGGCGAAGAAAGACATTGATCTTGCCACAAGGGCCTGGTCAAAGCATCTTCTAAAGGAAGGTCATAGTAAGCCTCTAGTCCCACTTATAAGATCTAGCAAGAGCACTTTTAGCATTTGGTTTCGCCTATGTAGCCTCACCATAGCGACTCTTAGAGAAGGACGGAGTAAGCCGGTGGTCCTTCCATAGATGTCCTTGCCAAAGAACTAACCAGCCTTCAGTCCCGCCCATAAGGTCTATTTGGATCGTCTCCTAGAGGAATTATGGAGTAAGCCTTTGGTCCCACCTAAGATGGCCTAGCCAGAGCACCGAACAAGCCTTCAATCCCATCTATATGGCCTGGCTAAAGCGCCTCTTAAAGGGTGGTCGGGTAATTTGGTTCTGCTTAAGATAGCTAACCAAAGGCACTGAACAAAATACCTAAATCATCACTTAAGAGAGTGATATGTGGTTCGATCCAAGTTGTGATCAGTACCAAAAGATGGTAACAAAGGAATTAATCAAAGCCTAAATCACTACCTAAATAATAGGAAGGGAAATCTTCTAGAGGAAGATCAAATGCAAAAGCAAATCAAAACTCGATCCAAAAGAGAGACCGAGGCAGTCTTCTAGAGGAAGATCAATCAAATTCAAAAATAAGCCAAGATTTGTCCTAGAGAAGGATCAAGGAAATCTTGTAAATGAAGATCAATCGATTACAGAAGCAAATCTAACTTTATCCTAAAGAGTGGATCAAAATCCATCTTCTAGAGGAAGAACAATCTAACACATTTAGTTATACATCAAGGTAGAGGGTCAAGAGTTATCTGTTGCCTAGAGTCGAAAATTTTAATATCATGTAAGAATGTCTAAAAAAATGATTTTCTCTCTGGACTTTAAAGATCTGCTCTTTAAAACATGGAATTATCTCTCAATCCTTGATTCCTAATTGGAATCTATTGGAATTCAAATTATAAAATAACGGAAATCTCCATTAATAAGCAAATAAATTTCCGGTCTTCTTATAATTGGGTTTCTTATGTTACCATAATTAGTTTTTTGGTTTTCTATTCAAACATTTATGCAGATTGAATCTTTGGTCTTCTGTTACCGCCAAATCTTTTTTTTGGTCTTCTATTTAGAGAATTATGGTATTGTGCAAATGATTTTCTAGCCTTCTATTCGAATATTATCACCCTATGGATTTCTAGTTTACTAAAATATTATTGCCAGATTGGTTTTCTGGTCTCTATTAATACCAAATTGGTCTTCTTGTCTTCTATTAGCACCAAATGATTTTCTGATCTTCTATTCAAGTGATATTACTACTAGATAATTTTCTAGTCGGCAATTAAAATCATCATTTCCAGAGGTCTTCTATTTGAATATTATTATAGGTTCTAGTCTTCTATTCAGATTATTACAATCGGATGATTTCTGGCCTCCTACTCAAATTATTGCCAAATGGATTTCTGATATCCCGAACAAATGATCGTATTATCATCAAAGGATTTATAGTCTTCATTATATGAAATTATCAAATGGACTTTTTGATAAATACTCTATGGAGATTAAAGCTTCAAACATCAAGCTCAAATGTTCTATGTGATAAATCCTAAAAAAGAAGTTATTAAAAGCTTCATTCTTTAAAGCGCTAAATCAAATTATCCTAGAATTGAGTTTAAGTGTCCCAGTAATGAGAATCTTCACTATTAAACTAATTTCTAAAAGGAAGGTTCTTCTAAATTTATAATCAAAGAATCACTAATCTTTTCATCAAAATAAATTTCAAGGGGACAAGATCTACATCGAGAATGTAAAGACCCGCCATCCGTCTCCACAGAATGACGCATCATTAATAAGAAAGAAAGGGATAGAAAAGAGAAAAGAAAGAAGAGAAAGAAGAAACAACATCAGAATCTAAACAACGGAATGAATAAATTATATTAATAACATAAATATTACATAGTTTGCAATCACCATCAGAGTTACACAGATATACAACACATACTAGACAGTTATAAACACATGTCTAGTTATACAACTCAAAACAATACAAGAGTACTACTCAGAGAAATCTACACAGCGGAAATATATATATATACATGCAGAAGCCTCCTGCTCCATTGCTCCTCCACAATTTGTCAAAGCTAACCTGAATCCCTTGGCTACTCGTAAAAATTTGAGTAACCAAGAGTTTGAGAAAACAAAAGATAAACTCCGAGTCAGACATGAGTCTGGTGTGAGTAACAGGTTAAGGTTGCTTAATTTTCAAAACCTTTTGAAAAGAAAGGTATCACATAAGACTTTCCACACATAAACATGGAAAAGTTTTTACCTTACGCTAACCAAAACATTTGATAAGAAATCTGATGATATTATAATAGGTCTAGGGTTTTCAAGTAAATATGAAATAGCCGAAATTGTTACATTCATTAAATTCAAGCTACCAGCCACAAAAGTGGGTAATACAATCAAAACCGTGGGCACTTATTGGATTTTGGATTTCATACAATGGCAGGGCTACTGGGGTACCGCCCGTCATAGTACGTGGATTAGATCAACGTACCGAGGAGTACGCCCGCTCCCCTGCAACACAAGGCCGGAACCATCCCTTACTAGACAGTCCCGAACAAGACAACCCCGACAGTTGGAGCTCAACAACTATCCACACAGCCGAAATAAAAGGGACCTCTGGACAGGGGAAAATCTTGTCCCACTTGAGCATGACCCACTTAGCCTTGCTACACCTCCCCTGTTTTAGCCATTCCCGGTTGATGAGGCTTGGGGCTACGATTACCTTTAGCGAACACATCACTTAGAATGCTTATCGTCCACCTGACGATGTTCTGAAAGCATTCAATCCATACAAGTTCATTCCGGGTTCGAACGAAACCGAAGGCATTATCTCGTTACAATCATTTTGGAATCACCCTCAGAGTTAACGACGATAACCCTTGCACTATGAATTTTCATCTTCACTTGAGATTCACGACCTACCGTTAATTTGGATCGATGTGGTTTTCGGATATCCAAATATGGAAACCTGATCCCGGTCTCATCGAAATCCAAAACATGTCTTTTAGGTCCAAGTTGTTTTAAAGTTTAAAACAATTCAATTATCTATATACACACAGATAGATAACTCACAAATCACAATTGATAATCAACATTATCAAAATAAACAGATGATACATATCATAATAGGTAATTCATATCATCATCACAATAGATAATCTATATTATCATCACAATGCAACCAAGCATTCATACCACACAACATTATCTCATTTCTGATTTCACAACCATTCAAGGCAATCAATATCATCCATTCATATTCAAGCAAAGATTTACTCGCCACAATATAATTAATTTAAAATGAATTAAATTAACTATCTCTAATTAATTTAAAATGAATTAAATTAATTACTTCATCCTTTACTTAATTTAATATAAATTAAAATAATTACTTTACCAATATAAATCTTGCTTACTTAACCATTTAATTGATTTACAATCAATTGATTAATCATTCAAATTAATCACCTTAATTAATCACCCTTGATTAATTATCCTTTAATTACATTCAAGTAATTATCCTTAATTAATTTCATAAATTGATTATCCTCGACCCAAAACAGTAATTAACCTTTAATT
Organism: Allium cepa; assembly: GCA_030765085.1. NCBI lineage: Eukaryota > Viridiplantae > Streptophyta > Magnoliopsida > Asparagales > Amaryllidaceae > Allium > Allium cepa. The sequence continues at coordinate 69,396,277 of CM060940.1, read as the reverse complement.
ACTTCAATAATTAATTAACTATAGTTAATTACCTTAATTCTTAATTAATTACAATAATTAATTACCTTTAATCACTTATCATTAATTAATTAATCATAATTAATCAACTTTAATTACATCATTAATCATCTTAATTAATGATCCTTAATTATATTTAATTAATCATCCTCTTAAATTAATTACCTTAAGTAATTAACCCATAATTATTAATCATTCCAGATTAATTAGAAAATGGTCAATGAAGGTCATTAACCAGGATTATTTAATAATTAATTAACATGGTTAATTTTCTATAATTAATTAGGTTAATTAATTTAACAATAATCATGTGTGAATGGTTTAAGTATAATAACTTAATGAAGTAATTAAGGAGTTAATTACTTAAGGTAATTAATTGAGTTAAATGTGATTGTTTAATTTAATTAATTAAGTTTAATTAATTTTAAACACTTGAAGTTTGAAAGATAATTACTTAATGTAATTAATAGATTGGAAATTACTTAGTGAAGTAATTGATGGATAATTACAGGTTGTAATTAATTGAAGATGTTTAAGAATGAAGTAATTTGGAGTATAATTACTTATAAATTAATCAAGAGATTAATTAAGAAATTAATTAAGGAATAATTAATTTGTTTAATGAAGTAACCGAATTAGTTAATTACTGAATGTTAATTATTTTCATTGAACAATTTAACTTAGATTAATTACAAATTAAATTATCTTTAATTATCCATTAATTAAAGTTTAATTATTTAATTAATCAAGTGTTAACTGTCACTTAATTAATCCTTAATTATTTAATTTATTAACCATGATTATAAATTAATTTCTTAATTAATAATTCTTTAATCATTAATTAAACAATCTAATTAATGATCCTAATTATAAATTGATTAATCCTTAATCCATATTTATTATTCCCAAATCAATTAATTAAATAAATTAGCTTATTATTCCTTAATTATTAATTAAATTAAATTCAAAATATAAATCTTAATTAAAATTTTAAGATAAAACATTCCTTAATTATGTTTTAAATACAAATTTATTTAAAACAAAGTACTTTTGAACTTACTTTTAAATTCCATTTCAAATACAAGATTTGAAATGAGTAAATTTAAACTTAATCAAAGTATAAACAATTTAAAACTCTTTGAAAATTATAAGACAAATAAGTGCTTGTTAAATAAAAGAAATTCATAATGTTTGAAACTAAATTCATCTTTAAATTTAATAATTTAAATTTACACTTTACATACAAATTGTTTAAACCCTTCAAATTAAAAACTTCTTTTATTTCGAAACTGAGATAATTATTTTAAATCTTTGATTTCCAACTTTAAACTTTAACTTAAAATCTTTCTCACATTTTTTTAAAAAGCTTCGGTTTTAAAATTTCAAACTACTTACCTTTATAAAGTAGTTTAACAAGTTTAATTTTAAAAACTTTATATTATTATTTATTAAAAACAGAGACTTAAAACTAAACCTGAACTCTATATTTTAGACTTGAATTAGAAACTAGGTTTAAAATTCCTTTACATTTGAATGGTTTAGGTTTTTAAAACAATATTTTAAACAAATAGGTACAGGTTTGTCAAAACCTGTAATAGCTCTCTAAACCGAGTCACCCTCCAAAATACTTCGAGTTATTCCCTCCCTAGCTTCGAGTCAAGCAGTCGAATAACTCGAGTCATTTCCGAGTTTAAAACTGCACTCCACAAAAAAATACCTAAACTTCAACTGCACAGTGCACGTGCACCATGGCTCTGGCCATCACCGGCCATCCACCAACGCTTCACCTCATCAGCGATCACCTTCAAACTCGAACACGAACACCAGAAACCACCACAGTAGCTCAAATCAAAAACGAATTAGCTACCCAAACATGGAAAATAGCAAATCAGGTTCTCCTTCAATTCCTGTCAATGCCCAATCCTCGCCGCTTCGATCCCTTGACAATCAACTACTCCGGCCTCGTCTTCAACTACGACCCAACAATAAATTCCCAAAAATTAAAGCACTCAGTCCATTGTACAAATCGAAATGTTCGATTCTTCAAACCACTTTAAAACTAGGGTTTAAAATTGAATCTCAAAATTGCACCTTACACAATGATAACCATCGCCATCTCTGATTTTTCCTAGCATCTGCAAACCCTTCTGTACTACCAAGAAGAAACCCGAGACCTCCCGATTCAAGAATCACTTGAATTTGCTCAAAATCCTATTTCAGTTCAATATCCAACTGCAGCTTTAACTTATCCCTAAAAATACAGATTCTTGATTTAAAAATCAAGTTTTTGTTATTACTTTGGTTTTATGATACTGACTTACAAATTTAACATGTTTGAGTTTTGATAAAGATCAACATGTACTGATACATTCAATATCTCCAGAGGCAAAACAACCCTGTTTAGTTTGATTTAATTTTTAAGTCTAATCTATGATATGAAAACATTTTTTTATTTTAAAATTCAGATACTATCACAAATTAAATCAAGTGTAGAGGATTTTTTTAAATAGAAAGATGATCTGGGGACAAAGCAGGGCACAAACAGCATGCATACACAAACATATTTACATCAGACTTTTATAAACACACAAACAATGCTTATTAATATCAAATCATTTTAACATGCAACCTATTTAAAGTTTAAGATTTTAAAACTCACCAATATAGAAGATGGAAGAGCCTCATATTTGAAAAGCTTTGACACTTTTAACTGAAAGGCTCCAGATTTTGAAAACAGCCCCTCTTTGATACTTTGAATTCTTTAAAAATTTTACACTTGAAAATGAAGTTTACTTTGAAATTGTAGGTGTTTATGCTAGATCTTGTTTGACTTCAGGTTGAAATGATATGCAGTTTTGATTCCAAAGAAAAGAATGCAGTTGCATGCAGTGCCCATTCATTTCCAGATTGCAGAAAAATAGAATGCAGACTTTTTGATAATGATGGATTTGTGAAATAGTATTGATCATGATTTGTTTACAGATTTGATTTTGATGAGGAGTTTTTGATTTGGTATTGAATATGCAGGCTACAGATTTTGTTTTGAGCTAGAAGAATGTTTTACTGATTTGGGTTTTCATGTTTCAGATTTGAGAAATAAACAAGTTGCAAATTACTTTGGTTAAGAAATTAAAAAAAGAAAAATAGGGATGAAAAATGTTCTTATATAGGTTATTTAAGATTTTATTTAATAAAAGAAAATTAAAACCAAATTGACACTTGTAAAAATTACAACATTTGTCAACTTAATGTTTAATCTTATAACACTTGTTTAATTAAGCTTAAGAATGCAACACTTGTCTTATTTCGAGTAATTAATATTCAATTTACAAGTTATTATGTATACTAAGCCTAATTTTAATTTGTTAGTTAATATTAAATATGTATATAAATTTATAAAAGAAATAAAAAGAAATCATGTTTATAAATAAAACTTATACATATAAAAATTAAAACAGTTAAAATTTATATTTTGGAATTTAAATTCAAATCAAATTCAAAATCAATTATTTAAAAATCAAGTTATATATATATAAATCTAATTTGAAATAACAATTGCAAATTTTATTCAAAATTTATTTATAAAGACAATACACTATTAATATTGTTTTTATAAATATCTTATTATTATATTAAAATAATTGTAAAAGAAATTATGCCTTTATTAATAAATTACTTATTTAATTAAGTTATAAAACTTTTTGTCAATTTAATTAAATTTTAAACTCAAGCCAAAACTATTTGAAACATTTAAATATTTTTCTTATCAATTTTAAAATCATATATTTATTTATTAAATAGCTTTGAAAACTCAATATTAAATAAAAATCAAAATTTTCCAAATTATTAATGTATATATTTTAATTTTAAATCATGATTCATTTATTAAGTTTAAACCAAGATTTATTTATTTAACTTTAGGAAGCTTATATATTAAATAAAAACAAATTTCCAAATTACTAAAAATATTAGAATTAGAAAATACGCTTTACTTATTAAAATTAAAACAATGCTAATCTATTTAAAATATAAACCATATATTTATATTATAAATAGAAACCAATTTATTATTTTTAAAGGATAAAATAATCAATCTAAATATTTATTGAAAAAGATTATTAAATCTATTTGAATTATTGTTAACAAAATATCAATATCAATTTAATTTTAATACAGATTATTAAATTGATATTGTTAAAAATTATGGGATGTTACAATCCTTCCCCCTTAAAAGAATTTCTTCCTCGAAATTTAAAACAAAGGTAATTTAATAATCTCATTTAAGATTTTAAATTTTAAAAAACAAGCATATATTAAACATATGCTAACAACCAAAACAACCAATTCAACCAATCAAACAAATCTAATTATCTAGACAAAATTCTGGATAAAATCCCTTCGAGTTTCCCCAGGTGTATATATATACACCGGGATACTCGCTCTAGAGAATCCAAACAATCAATATTGTATATATATACACCGGGATACTCGCTCTAGAGAATCCAAACAATCAATACTATGAAGCTACAAAGCTTCTATTCATCTATATCTACAACATTAGACAAGATATCAGACTACAGACGAGTCTGACTCAACTACCAAAACTCCCAAACTGCTGGTTTCACAACCAGAGATACATCATATGCATACTCCCTCAGAGATACGTGAAACTCATCAAATCCCAGTTATCCAAACTGGCAATTCAATCCTGTAGATCAATCACTTATTTTCCAAGATCACAGAAAAGATCCAAAACTCTTCAGAGCTAGCTTTCCAGCCTTACTCAATCTTATAGCTCCTTTTCAATCGAAGAAAACTTATCCAAGATCAAATATCCGACTCCGGAATCCAAATTCCTCCGACACTTATCCACAAAAATCATCGGACGATCCTAGGCTGCCTACACCCTTACTGATCAGCTCATCCCTTTGCTGATGCCTCTAGAAACAAACTAGACCAATGAACTCAGCAAAATGATCTCCTCAAGATCAACCAGAATCAAGAAACTCAAACTCTACTCCTCAATATTAGAAGACTAAACTCACTCCTCCTATTCGAAAAAGAAAAGTAGATACACTTCCCAACTGCTTCCGCTGCTCAACTCTGATCCGAAGTAGAAGAGAATGCCAAAGAAGAACACGAGCACAACTCAACAGCACACCCTTGAAATATGGTTCAATAGATCCATAAAGAAAACTCAGAAACTCCACTAAAATCTGAGCTGTTACACCAACTCAACCAATCTCTTGAATCCATCCTTCCATTAAGCTGAGCTACTGGTAGTACTCCTGGAATCCCAGTCGATAAGGAAACTTAATCTTCAGATGCGGACAAAACTCTGACTTTCCTGAAGACATCCGGAAAAGTTCTGATAACCCAAGAGAACACTCAAACAATCGCAAGCCACTTTTGCGATCAATCCAAACCAAATCCAAGGAAAACTGTTCTCTTTCTACCAAACAGAACAGCTTACTCTTCACTAGCCTATCCACCCAAAAACGGGCCACTCTGCTGCTTCTGAACTCCACTTCAGAAAAACTGCTAAGCTAGAAGATCTCCTGCAAACACAGAACACTCCGAGCTGCACTGCTGACACAGATGCCAAAGATCTCCTAATCCAAAGCTCTTCGAGAAACTCGGACCTCAAATTAACAAAAACACCAGCTGAACACAACCACAACACCGAAGTAGACTCACTTCCTTAAACTTGTTCCAAAGATAACATCCTCGGGAACATCCATAGTCACTGCATCTCATCACGCAGCTACTACTTCCTGAGGAATCAAAATACCATCACTCGCTTCAGCTTAACCGACAGATCCAAATTCTACTCATCCAACTTCAAAAATAGACTCCGAACCTTAACAGGTTTCCTTCAGATATCGATGAAATCCTTCATCACTACAAAATTCACTCGAGACGCTATTAGGTCTACAGTCTCGACAAATACACTTCCAACCTTAAATATTCAAACTTCAACCAATGATAGTCGTGTTACACACACCACTACCCCATCTACCTTTATAACTTATATTGGAAAACCTGTACGGGTAACCCAAAAAATAGGTAGAAATAAAAATATATATATTTAAAATTACAAATACGCTCTCTCTAGATAGATACCACTACAGAGCCTAGGTATTCACTCAACCTAACGCTCTGATACCATTGTAACGACCCGCCATCCGTCTCCACAGAATGACACATCATTAATAAGAAAGAAAGGGATAGAAAAAAGAAATGAAAGAAGAGAAATAAGAAACAACATCAGAATCTTAACAGCGGAACGAACAAATTATATTAATAACATAAATATTACATAGTTTACAATCACTATCAGAGTTATATAGATATACAACACATACTAGACAGTTATAAACACATGTCTAGTTATACAACTCAAAACAATACAAGAGTACTACTCAAAGAAATCTACACAGCGGAAATACACACACACACACACACACACACACACACACACACACAGAAGCCTCCTGCTCCATTGCTCCTCCACAATTCGTTAAAGCTAACCTGAATCCCTTGGCCACTCGTAAAAATTTGAGTACCCAAGAGTTTAAGAAAACAAAAGATAAACTCCGGGTCAGACATGGGTCTGGTGTGAGTAACAGGTTAAGGTTGCTTAATTTTCAAAACCTTTTGAAAAGAAAGGTATCACATAAGACTTTCCACACATAAACATGGAAAAGTTTTTACCTTACGCTAACCAAAACATTTGATAGGAAATCTGATGATATTATGGTCTAGGGTTTTCAAGTAAATATGAAATAGCCGAAATTGTTACATTCATTAAATTCCAGCTATTAGCCACAAAAGTGGGTAATACAATCAAAACCGTTGGCACTTATTGGATTTTGGATTCCATACAATGGCAGGGCTACTGGGGTACCGCCCATCATAGTACGCGGCCTAGATCATCGTACGGAGGAGTACGCCTGCTCCCTTGCAACACAAGGCCGGAACCATCCCTTACTGGACAGTCCCGAACAAGACAACCCCGACAGTTGGAGCTCAACAACTGTCCACACAGCCGAAATAAAAGGGACCTTTAGACAGGGAAAAATCTCGACCTACTTGGGTATGACCCACTTGGCCTTGCTGCACCTCCCCTGTTTTAGCCATTCCTGGTTGATGAGGCTTGAGGCTACGATTACCATTAGTGAACACATCACTTAGAATGCTCATCGTCCACCTGACGATGATCTGAAAGCATTTAATCCGTACAAGTTCATTCCGGGTTCGAACGAAACCGAAGGCATTATCTCGTTACACTCATTTTGGAATCACCCTCAGAGTTAACGACGATAACCCTTGCACTCTGAATCTTCATCTTTACTTGAGATTCACGACCTACCGTTAATTTGGATCGATGTGGTTTTCGGATATCCAAATATGGAAACCCGATCCCGGTCTCATCGAAATCCAAGACGTGTCTTTTAGGTCCAAGTTGTTTTAAAGTTTAAAACAATTCAATTATCTATATACACACAGATAGATAACTCACAAATCACAATTGATAATCAACATTATCAAAATAAAAAGATGATCCATATCATATTAGGTAATCCATATCATCATCACAATAGATAATCTATATTATCATCACAATGCAACTAAGCATTCATACCACACAACATTATCTCATTTCTGAGATCACAACCATTCAAGGCAATCGATATCATCCATTTATATTTAAGCAAAGATTTACTCATCACAATATAATTAATTTAAAATGAATTAAATTAACTATCTCTATATCTAATTAATTTAAAATGAATTAAATTAATTACTTCATCCTTTAATTAATTTAAAATAAATTAAATTAATTACTTTACCAATATAAATCTTGCTTACTTAACCATTTAATTGATTTACAATCAATTGATTAATCATTCAAATTAATTACCTTAATTAATCACCCTTGGTTAATTATCCTTTAATTACATTCAGGTAATTATCCTTAATTAATTTCATAAATTTATTATCCTCAACCCAAAACAGTAATTAACCTTTAATTAATTCAATTAATTAATTAACTATAATTAATAACCTTAATCCTTAATTTCCTTTAATCACTTATCATTAATTAATTAATCATAATTAATCAACTTTAATTACATCATTAATCGTATTAATTAATGATCCTTAATTATATTTAATTAATTATCCTCTTAAATTAATTACCTTAACTAATTAACCCATAATTATTAATCATTTCAGATTAATCACATTCAGTAATTAACTAACTCAGTTACTTCATTAAACAAATTAATTATTCCTTAATTAATTTCTTAATTAATCCCTTGATTAATTTCTAAGTAATTATGCTCCAAATTACTTCATTCTTAAACATCTTCAATTAATTACAACCTGTAATTATCCATCAATTACTTCACTAAGTAATTTCCAATCCATTAATTACATTAAGTAATTATCTCTCAAACTTCAAGTGTTCAAAATTAATTAAACTTAATTGATTAAATTAAACAATCATATGTAACTCAATTAATTATAAGTAATTAATTCCTTAATTACTTCATTAAGTAATTATAATTAAACCATTCACACATGATTATTATTAAATTAATTAACCTAATTAAATATAGAAAATTAACCACATTAATTAGTTATTAAATAATCCTGGTTAATGACCTTCATTAACCATTTTCTAATTATTTTCATTAAATAATTTAACTTAGATTAATTACAAATTAAATTATCTTTAATTATCCATTAATTAAAGTCTAATTATTTAATTTATCAAGTGTTAACTATCACTTAATTAATCCTTAATTATTTAATTTATTAACCTTGATTATAAATTAATTGCTTAATTAATAATTCTTTAATCATTAGTTAAACAATCTAATTAATGATCCAAATTATAAATTGATTAATCCTTAATCCATATTTATTATTCCCAAATCAATTAATTAAATAAATTAGCTTATTATTCCTTAATTATTAATTAAATTAAATTCAAAATATAAATCTTAATTAAAATTTTAAGATAAAACATTCCTTAATTATGTTTTAAATACAAATTTATTTAAAACAAAGTACTTTTGAACTTACTTTTAAATTCCATTTCAAATATAAGATTTGAAATGAGTAAATTTAAACTTAATCAAAGTTTAAACAATTTAAAACTCTTTTAAAATTATAAGACAAACAAGTGCTTGTCAAATAAAAGAAATTTATAATGTTTGAAACTAAATTCATCTTTAAATTTAATAATTTAAATTTACACTTTACATACAAATTGTTTAAACCCTTCAAATTAAAAACTTCTTTTATTTCAAAACTGAGATAATTATTTTAAATCTTTGATTTCCAACTTTTAACTTTAACTTAAAATCTTGCTCACATTTTTTTTAAAAGCTTTAGTTTTAAAATTTCAAACTACTTACCTTTATAAAGTAGTTTAACAAGTTTAATTTTAAAAACTTTATATTTTTATTTATTAAAAACAGAGACTTAAAACTAAACCTGAACTCTATATTTTAAACTTGAATTAGAAACTAGGTTTAAACTTCCTTTACATTTGAATGGTTCAGGTTTTTAAAACAATATTTTAAACAAATAGGTACAGGTTTGTCAAAAACTGTAATAACTCTCTAACCCGAGTCACCCCCCAAAATACTTCGAGTTATTCCCTCCCTAGCTTCGAGTCAAGCAATCGAATAACTCGAGTCATTTCCGAGTTCAAAATTGCACTCCACCAAAAAAATCACCTGAACTTCAACTGCATGGTACACGTGCACCGTGGCTCTGGCCATCACCGGCCATCCACCAGCGCTTCACCTCATCAGCGATCACCTCCGAACTCGAACACGAACACCAGAAACCATCAAAGTAGCTCAAATCAAAAACGAGCTAACTACCCAAACCTGGAAAACCGCAAATCAGGTTCTCCTTCAATTCCTGTCAACGCCCAATCCTCGCCGCTCCGATCCTTTGACGATCAACTACTCCGGCCTCGTCTTCAACTACGACCCAATAATAAATTCCCAAAAAATTGAAGCACTCGGTCCATTGTACAAATCGAAATGTTCGATTCTTCAAACCACTTTAAAACTAGGGTTTAAAATTGAATCTCAAAACTGCACCTTACACAATGATAATCATCGCCGTCTCTGATTTTTCCTAGCATCTGCAAACCCTTCCCTACTACCAAGAAGAAACCCGAGACCTCCCAATTCAAGAATCACTTGAATTTGCTTAAAATCCTATTTCAGTTCAATATCCAACTGCAGCTTCAACTTATTCATAAAAATACAGATTCTTGATTTAAAAATCAAGTTTTTGTTATTACTTTGGTTTTATGATACCAACTTACAAATTTAACATGTTTAAGTTTTGATAAAGATCAGCCTGTACTGATACATTCAATATCTCCCGAGGCAAAACAACCATGTTTAGTTTGATTTAATTTTTAATTCTAATCTATGATAAGCAAACATTTTTTTATTTTAAAATTCAGATACTATCACAAATTAAATAAAGTGTAGAGGATTTTTTTAAATGGAAAGATGATATGAGAACAAAGCAGGGCACAAACAGCATGCATACACAAACATATTTACATCAGACTTTTATAAACACACAAACAATACTTATTAATATCAAAACATTTTAACATGCAACCTATTTAAAGTTTAAGATTTTAAAGTTACTCACCAATATAGAAGATGGCAGAGCCTCATATTTGAAAAGCTTTGACACTTTTAACTGCAAGGCTCTAGATTTTGAAAACAGCCCCTCTTTGATACTTTGAATTCTTTAAAAACTTTGCACTTGAAAATGAAGTTTACTTTGAAATTGCAGGAAAATGATGCAGGTGCTTATGCTAGATCATGTTTGACTTCAGGTTGAAATGATATGCAATTTTGATTCCAGAGAAAAGAATGCAGTTGCATGCAGATCCCATTTGTTTCCAGATTGCAGAAAAATAGAATGCAGACTTTTTGATAATGAGGATTTGTGGAATAGTATTGATCATGATTTGTTTACTGATTTGATTTTGATGAGGAGTTTTTGATTTGGTATTGAATATGCAGGCTACAGATTTTGTTTCGAGCTAGAAGAATGTTTTACTGATTTGGGTTTTCATGTTTCAGATTTGAGAAATAAACAAGTTGCAAATTGCTTTGGTTAAGAAATGAAAAAAAGAAAGATAGGGATGAAAAATGTTCTTATATAGGTTATTTCAGATTTTATTTAATAAAAGAAAATTAAAACCAAATTGACACTTGTAAAAATTAGAACATTTGTCAACTTAATGTTTAATCTTATAACACTTGTTTAATTAAGCTTAAGAATGCAACACTTGTCTTATTTAGAGTAATTAATATTTAATCTACAAGTTATTATGTATATTAAGCCTAATTTTAATTTGTTTGTTAATATTAAATATGTATATAAATTTATAAAAGAAATAAAAAGAAATCATGTTTATAAATAAAACTTATACATATAAAAATTAAAACAATTAAAGTCTATACTTTAGAATTTAAATTCAAATCAAATTCAAAATCAATTATTTAAAAATCAAGTTATATATATAAATTTAATTTGAAATAACAATTGCAAATTTTATTCAAAATCTATTTATAAAGACAATACACTGTTAATATTGTTTTTATAAATATCTTATTATTAAATTAAAATAATTGTAAAAGAAATTATCCCTTTATTAATAAATTACTTATTTAATTAAGCTATAAAACTTTTTTGTCAATTTAATTAAATTTAAAACTCAAGCCAAAACTATTTTAAACATTTAACTATTTTTCTTGTCAATTTTAAAATCAAATATTTATTTATTAAATAGCTTTGAAAACTCAATATTAAATAAAAATAAAAATTTCCAAATTATTAATGTATATATTTTAATTTTAAATCATGATTCATTTATTAAGTTTAAACCAAGATTTATTTATTTAACTTTGGAAAGCTTATGTATTAAATAAAAACAAATTTCCAAATTACTAAAAATATTAGAATTAGAAAATATGCTTTACTTATTAAAATTAAAACAATGCTAATCTATTTATAATATAAACCATATATTTATATTATAAATAGAAACCAATTTATTATTTTTAAAAGATAAAATAACCAATCTAATTATTTATTGAAAAAGATTATTAAATTTATTTGAATTATCATTAACAAAATATCAATATCAATTTAATTTTAATACAGATTATTAAATTGATATTGTTAAAAATTCCGGGATGTTACAGAGAAAGCAAACCGATGCTCAATTAATGGATATGCACCGTATAAGATCAAAAGAAAAATGTGTATCGCAAAAAAAGAAAGAAGAATACAAAGTTCATATGAGGTAACAATCATTCGAACACAAATTTAATTACATAATATATAAACAAAATTACAAGTAGCTAAAAGAAGAATCCGCCAAAGACTCATAAGCGATTTTCCATTAAGAGACAAGCTTTTGCATCTCCTTTTTCAAATTTTCAACAACTAAAGAAGATTATGAATTTCTAATAATTCGAAAAAATAAAACTGAAGAAAGAAAATACAGGATCAAAATATTAATTGATCAAGTATAAATTAGTTTACCATATTTAATTACAATATTCAAAAATTATAAATAGAAAACTAAGATCTCCTAAACAGAAGAGGGAGGTAAAGGGAGTGGATGGTGTTGATACACTTTCTCCTTCCCCTTTCCTTTAACTTCAAGAAGGCATGGTTGGCTTTTGCTTGAAGAATCCCCATCTCTAAGTGAAACGGGAGGACCCCTATTACCTTTAAGAAAGTCAAAACATACGTAAGGAAAGAAATGCTGATATTATCTATATCCAGCTTCAGTCGCTTTGCTTAACCTTAAATTCATGTCTGGGCCTAGGAAAGAGTAGTCAATTTCTAAAACAAAAGAAATTCTTACTTTAAGTAAATAATCAATAAGAGAATCTAAACAAGAAGTCTCAAGCGACATAACTTCAATTATCTTTAAATGAGATTCAAAATTTTCCATTTTCTCTGCCAAAATTTTGATTACAAAAGAAGGTTTAACAGCATGGCAAGTTGCCATATACAAAATTTCTTTAAGCTTCTTTTCTCTCATTTGAATAATATAGGCATTATCAATAGAATTAACCTAAGTCTCAACGCCCATTTGAGCATTTCATTCACTCCCAAAAGAGTTTTGATCTTGTTCTCCGATTCTTTGATCACCTGATTAAGAGCATATTTTTCATGCACTAACCCTTTAACTTGAGTTTGGAAATTGTTTAAATATTTTTAAATATGGTTGTCTCATTTACCCTTCAAAATACTAAGAGCACTCTTGTTTGATCTATTGACGCCATTGATTGATTTCTTCGCAATTCAAGCACAGAGTTAGGTTTAACCAAGATGGGAATTTTTCTTTAATAGTGGTAGATTGGAATCTAGTCCTTCTCACAAAAGAATAAATTCACCTCCACTAGCAATAAGCTCCAAAGACTAATAAGATACTTTACTTTTTAACAAATCTACTTCTAGATCCTCTATTCTTTGGTATAGTTGAGCAATCTTTGTGTCATCTTTGGTTCTTTAGCTTTATCAAATCAGCTCATGGCATCTTTGCACTCCTTCATCCTTTGGACACATTCATTTATATTTTTCATTTTCTCTTCTACCTCTAAAATCGTCGTTTTACACCACTTAGTATTGATTTCAATTTGCAGCACTTGGTATACCATTCCCGAGCATCTAAGTTATCCAGAAGCGGTCGGGTTGAAGCATCTTGAGAATAACATTCCTTCCTGGCATTTAACATGAATTCAGTCCTAATATTGTCTAACAAGAAAGGGATTAGGGTCGCGAGACACAAGCATCGGTTGACTTTTCTATTAAAAATAAGTAAAAGGGAAAATTATGATCACTACATGGGAAAATGCATTATATAATACCAACAAAGTTCACTAATATACAAAGGGTCAAACTACATTTCTCAAATTTACACGATATAAATCCTTTCTTAATAATTAATAGATAATTATAAATAAATAGAATTTCATACTTGTGAAGTTCGAGCTTGAGTTTTTCCCTTTGTTTGTTGATGGAAAGAAGGGGCATCTTTCATAGGAATGTCTTCTTGCAAAACATCACGAGCACCTGAAAGACCAGGGAAGCCTGCATTTTCGGTAAATAAGTCAAAGTCGTGACCATCTGATCCATTGCGTCCGACTTTTGGCATACTAGGACCTTACCACCACCACCTGTAGGATCGATTTCACCCTAGAAGCTGGGTTGAATAGGGTGATACTATTAATTATAAAAATTTATTGCGAAAGTATACAAATAATCGCAGCACTGGTCATAGTAGAATAATAGCAGCTAAGATAATAGCAGAACATAAAAATGTAGAAATAGAACAACATAGACTTTCCTAGCTTCGGCAAAACCTTGCCTAAGTGCTGCCCCAAAGTTACTACTAGAAATTAAGTAGTCAGACGTTTATACACGCAAACTCATGATACTCGCTATCGACTAACCTAACTCTATGCTCAAAACCCTTCCACAAATCAGCCACTGAGTTGCGAATTCTCGAACTACACCACCGTAGTTCGTCCCCTAATCACTCGACTAGAAATTACAAATATATAAAAGAGAAAATGCAAAGTAAAACAATTTAAAAACAATGAAACCCTAATTTATAAACTATAGCCCATAAATTATTTATAATGACCGGCCCAAATATGTTAAGTGATAGAAAAAGTTATCCCTTTATTCTTTTATACTATCGGCCTTTATCATATGCCTCGTTTCCTTTTGCTCGAGCGTAAAAATGGCTGCTTCCTTTAGTATTTATTCCTCTTTACAAAAAATAGGGCTTCTGATAAACTGAGGCTGCTTCAATTGCTTGATCGAATGATGATTCAACGTCTCTTGCTTTGTCGATCAATGTTCTCTTCACTTTGCACACGGCTACTCCAATTTTGATCGAGTTCGACTAAAGTGTTATGTGATTTATTATCTTTGCGTTTCTGATTAGCTTACTTGAACTCGATACTCCTCATGCCGATGATGTTTACAGTTTAAATAGGATTGGAATTCTTATAAATTCGTTCGTATATTTCATTTTTGAATTCGTCTATTTATATGCTTGGCCGCTGATCTTCATGTGGATGCTTGTGATGATTTCTGACTTATTCAATTTCGTATATTTGATTGCTTAATTATTTTGGCTATCATGGCTTTGACTTTGGCTTTCCTTAGTCATTACAGCTTTGATTTTGTAGCCGTTCTTTTTCCTTTGACTTCGGCCACTTTGATTTTTATCACCTGGCTTTGACATGGATTTGTTCGAACTAGGCTTGGATATTTTCTTTGTGATTGTTGACTTTGGCCTGCTGATACTGTGATAATTTTGATTGTATATACTTCTTTTTGAAATTGATTGACTCACGGCTTCGACTTGATTTTTGATATCACCTGATTCAGCTTTGATAGAACTGTTAATTGTTGTTTGGTTTCAATGTTTAGTTATGGATCGAGTACATGTCTACATGTTGCCTTGGTTCTGGTTATGTTCATGTTGCTTTGATCATAGTCCATCCTATCACTTTCTCTTGCTCTGATGTATGGTCAGTTGTTCATGTTGTAGCTGAACTTGTTTGAACTTTGCCGTGCATGTGCGCTAATGTATGTTGAACTGTTGTCGATTTGTGCCTGTTAGTCTGAGTCCAGTCCTTATCTAGTTCGTGATGTCTTTATGCACTTGCTTGTATACTTCACTTGATCCAATGGCTATTGAGTTGATGTAGTCTGCAGTCTAATAAGCTATGCACCGCATGTATGGTTCACTGTTTCACTGGCATGTGTTACCACTTCAGTCTTGAACTTGTACATTTTCATTATGATTTGAGAAGGTTGCATTGTGTAGTGAGTTGATGTGCACTGTGCTTCGAGTCTACACTTGATTGAGTCACTTGGGTCATGTTATTGTTTTCACTGGACATATTCATGTATATATTTATGTTATATTTCGCAGTTTCGAGTCTTATATAGTTTCATGTTTTGTTGCATTCATGATGAATTTGTGGCCTTGGTTTCACTCGAGAATTATTTGCTTTCCGAATTACACCTATGTTGAATCCAGCTTATAGCTCGGGTTTGACCTTGTGCTCGTGTCGTGACTTTATTTATTTCACTCGAGTTAAACATGGCTTTTGATTTGGGTTTGACCTTATGCTTTCCTGTCCCTGCAATTTTATCAAGTGTATATCGGTGTGCACGGCCTTGTGGCATTTACGGTGATACACGGTGCATGTCATAAGCTTTTCGTGTACGATGAATTCAAATTAAATGATGACGAACAACCCAAATAACCGAGGTAAATAATATTTTCAAAAACACACATTTTATTTTATACTGCAGAAATGTTTCTTTTTCTATTTTACTACGCCAGTATTTTCTTTTCAGATAGCTTAGATGCTGGATTCAATATGGAATAGAGTTGAAATTCAAATGCGAGTGAACGAGTGATAGGTAGTGAGGTGCTAATGTAACTGGAAAATTGTGATGTAATCAAATATGCATTGTAATTGAATTTGTGTATATATAGCGAGAGCTCAAATTTGTATTATTCAAAACTGTAATAAATATTTGTTTGAATAAAATGTCTGTTTGAATTTAAATTCCGTGTTATTTATTTTATTCAAAAAATATTTATTTAATTATGTGAAAATTAAATAGTACAATAACAAATACATTTAAATTAATATATATATATATATGTATGTATGTATGTATGTTTATTATCATCAAACAAAAATCATATACTTGCATATTCAACAATCTCCCCCTTTTGATGATAACAAACATATTATTAAGATTTTGAATATATTGATTTATTTGATCATTCAATTTGCTCCCCTAATTTAAATGCTCCCTCTCTACACAAGCTCCCCTTTCATATATGCATGTAGATAAATAAAAATGAATAAATGAACAGATGCATATAGAAATTACAAAATAAAATATTTGACCTTTATTCGACAAAATCTTAACCTTTCTCTCCCCCTTTTGTTATCAGCCAAAGAGTAACAGCGTTAGAAAAATAGAGATAAAGTGATAGACATTAATACAACATCAATTCCCAACCGAGTATAAATATTAAATTTCAATAAAAAAAATCAAATAAAAATCATAAAACTCTGTTAGGTGCATATTTCACTTTTAGAATGATAGGGATGATGCAAAATAACCGTATAGTTGTGTCTATTTGTGGTATATTTATATCAGTAATCTGAATATCTACTAACCATGCATAACCGTTAAGACATTTAAATGAGATTAGTAGTATTCCTAATTTAAAAAAAATGAATTTTAAGCATCTTCTAACCATGCATAACCGTGAGGATTTTTAAATACGATTAGAATCAACTTGTCTATTTAATCAATCAATTTTGATATGTGTTCCATACGTGCATAACTGTGAGCACTTTTAAATGAGAATGAAAGCACATAATCAAAAATTCCAAGTAATTCACCCATGCATAACAGTGAGGACTTTTAAATTAGAGTGAATACTTTTGGATGTTTTTGTTTCTTAAAAAACATAATAAAATGAAAAATGAATTATTTAATGTTTAAAATACCACATATTGACATAGTCACATACTATATTGAATTTTGATGAGTGATGGTCGATAGAAATATGATAGAACTAGAGATGGTCATGGAATTTTTACCAAAAAAAAGTTTTTATAACTCTTGTTTAAATTTCTAAAGAAATTTATTAAATATATCGTCTCAAGATATAATATATGGTTAATATCAACATTCATCACTTTTTTGATCACTATTTATCTTTTATATAATCAGTGGGGAGTCAGATTAGTCAATGCAGTCCTTTAAGATCAAATCCAAAAATAATTATAAAGTCAAATTCTCTAAGATGACTAATCTAAAACAAGGTTAACAAAAATGATTTTTTTAATGGGGTTTTATAAAAGAAAAATGTCTGCTAATTGAAAATTATTTGAATTGAAAAATATGCAGATACTTTCTCTGAAAATGTGATGTAGCTTCTGAATGTCAACATAAATCATGTTTCACTAGTAATTTTTCTACCAACTATATTACTGGTGTGATCTGCATTTAAATTTTCCTTTCACTCAAGATTATTAGTAGTTGGATGTCATAGACCAGACCGTGATGTGTGAAACAAAATATCTTAAAATCATTTTTAACAACTTTTAAATGAGATTGAATTGAAATCAGGCATACAAACAAATAGTGAACATAGTGACAGATCCAGAAATATATCCACGTATATCATGAGTAAACATCATCATTAACCCAAACAAATCTATATGAGCGAGTTCAAAGACTCTAATCTTCTCGGCATAAAAGAATAATCTGCTAACACATTTGAAAAATGTCAAAATCAATATCATCATTCATTTCTTTATCACATAACTGGCGGATTTAATTCACATTATGATGCAGATTAAGACATTTAATATATCGTTCAAGATAGGTGTACCTTTACCTATTTTAACTTTATGATAATATTTCATTGTTGCCCATTGTGATTCTATCACCTTTGTACTAGGCTAAAGAACTTTAATTTGTAGTCCATTGTGTGCCTGGAACAGTCAGAATCCAGGTATCACTCTTGTTGTTCCTTAGCTTGCCACCATACCTACACGAGAGAAGATTTTGGTGACCTATTTTTTTATAGGTCCAAGGTTGTTAGTGGCGAATGATTTTGAAAAATAAGTTTGTGGAGACCCAAAACTATTTATGTATGTCCCTTTTGGCACATAGATTTGTTTTACTTTGAGGGATTTTATATTTATGCCTTTTGGAACCCAAATTGATATGGTTTTCACGTGTTTGGGTCTATACCAACAAATATTTTGATCGTGTCCGATTTTTCTACAAATTGTGCACTCAGATTTGACTTGATTAATTTTGCTTTTAACAAATTTAGATTGATTATACCCAAGTCCTTGTCTAACTGTATTAACAGATTGTTTCCTGATAGCATATTTAATGATCTTTCTCCTTTGGAAATTTTTCCTAAAGTTGTAGACAATTGTTGGAATTGTGTTTCGAAAGATTCGTTTTCATTCAATAATTGTATGCACCTTATAATAGAATTTTCTCCCTTAGTGTTTTCACTCTCTTTCAAAATCAAAATTTCATTTTCAAGCGATTTAATTTTAATTTCTTAATTTTTATCCTCTTCTTCAAATATTGGACACTTTTCACATTTAGGGCTCTTGCTTTGATAGTTTTTAATCAATTGATTAAGCTGTTTATATGATTCTATCAAACTATCTCTTTGTGATTCAATTTTGGCATATTTCTCCCTAAGTCGTTCAAAATAGCCATTTACATCGTGGAAATATATAAGTAATTCTGAGTGAGTGAGTTTTGATACCTAGCTTGGCTCGTCATCGTTGCTATCAGTTATATCACCTCGAAGGCACAGATCTGCTCTATCACTCTCACTGCTAGTGCTTTTATAATTATCATCACTTTTATTCTACGTAGTTGCGAAACTACTCCTTTTCGATTTGTTTTCTTGGTCGTATCGACTCTGAGGACAATTGGGCTTGATATGGCCAGGTTTATTGCACTTATAGCAGATGATCTCCCACTCCTCTAGGCTGTCTAGTGCTTTGATTATACTGCTTTTCAATTGTTGATTTAGAGCTGGATTTTCATGTTTGTGATTCCACTTTTTTAATTTCTTCATTAATAGTGCTAGCTCAGCTGCTCCATCGTCATCGTCGTCATCATCACTTTCAATTCTTCCTTTGAGAGCTATTGATTTCTTTCGAGTATCTCCTCCTTCACGCTCTTCCTTAAATTTCATTTCTAGCTCATAAGTGGTGAGATTTCCAATGAGTTCTTCAACCTTAATTTGTTTTAAATCTTTTTATTCTTGAATGGCAGTCACTTTTTCTTTAAAACTTCATGGAAGGACTTTGAGGAATTTTCGAACTATTTCCAATTCTGTGTATGGTTTTCTGAGAGCTTTTGATTTGTATACAATATTGGAAAGTCGTCTGTACATCTCTTTGACGTTTTCTTCCTTGGCCATTGTAAGATTCTCATATTTGCTACTCAACATGGCAAGGCGAGATGCCTTGACTTGAGATGTTCCTTCGTGATTCACTTCTAGTGTGTGCCATATTTCCTATGCAGTTAGATAATGTGAGACACGATTGAATTCAATATGATCTAATGAACAAATAATAGAGTTCATAGCTTTAGCATTAGCATTCTGTAACTTATTTTCTTAATCTATCCATTGATCAATTGGTTTTACCAATAAGCATATTCACCGTTCAACATTGGTGGTCTAACTATGGACTGAACTTAGCAAAAGCATTATTAAAAGAATCCATTTTAAAATTTTAAAAGAAAAATTGGTTTTTGAAAAATCAAAATTTTGAAACAAAAATGGCTTTTGTTCCTAGCTCTGATACCACTTGTAGGATCGATTTCACCCTAAAGGGGGATGAATAAGGTGATACTATTAATTATAAAAATTTATCATGGAAGTACATAAATAATCGTAGCACTGATCATAGCAGAATAATAGCAGCTCAGATAATAGTAGAATATAAAAATGCAGAAATAGAACAACACAGATTTGCCCAACTTCGACAAAACCCTGCCTACGTGCTGCCCCCAAGGTTTCTACTAGAAATTAAGCAGTCAGACGCTTACACACGTAAATTGCGACATTTACTATCGACTAACCTAACTCTATGCTCAAAACCCTGCCACAACTCAGCCACTGAGTTGCGAATTCTCGAACTATACCACCGCTGTTCGTCCCCTAGTCACTCGACTAGAAATTACAAAAGTTTAAAAGAGAAAATGCAAAGTAAAACAATTAAAAAACAATGAAACCCTAATTTATAAACTATAGACCAAACTTATTTATAATGACCGGCCCAAATATGTTGAGTGATAGAAAAAGTTATCCCTTTATTCTTTCATACTATCGGCCTTCATCCTATGCCTCGTTTCCTTTTGCTCAAGCTTAAAAATGGATGCTTCCTTTAGCGTTCGTTCCTCTTTACAAAAAATAGGGATTCTGATAAATTAAGGCTACCGACTTCAATTGCTCGATCGAATGATGATTCAGCGTCTATTGCTTTGTCGATCGATAGTCTCTTCGCTTTGCACATGACTGCTCCAATTTTGATCTAGTTCGACTAAAGTGTTATGTGATTTATTCTCTTTGCGTTCCTAATTAGCTTGCTTGAACTCGATAAACCTCATGCCGATGATGTTTACAGTTTAAATAGGATTGGAATTCCTATAAATTCGTTCATATATTTCATTTTTGAATTCCCTATTTATATGCTTAGCCGCTGATCTTCGTATGGATGCTTGTGATGATTTCTGACTTATTCAATTTCGTATATTTGATTGCTTGATTTTCTTGGCTATCACGGCATTGACATTGGTTTTCCTTGGTCATTTCGGCTTTGATTTTGTGGTCATTCTTTTTCTTTGACTTTGGCCACTTCGATTTTTATCACCTGGCTTTGACATGGATTTGTCCGAACTTGCCTTGGATATTTTTCTTTATGCTTGTTGACTTCGGCCAGTTGATACTGTGATAATTTTTACTGTATATACTTCTTTTTGAAATTGATTAACTCACAACTTAGACTTGATTTTTGATATCACATGACTTCGGTTTTGATAAAACTGTTAATTGCTATTTGGTTTCAATGCATCGAGTACATGTCTACATGTTGCCTTGGTTCTGGTTATGTTCATATTGCTTTGATCACAATCCATCCTGTCACTTGCTCTTGCTCTGATGTATGGTCAGTTGTTCATGTTGTAGCTGAACTTGTTCGAACTTTGCCGTGAATGTGCACTGATGTATGTTGAATTGTTGTCGATTTATGCCTATTAGTTTGAGTCCAGTCCTTATCTAGTTCATGATGTCTTTATGCACTTGCTTGTATACTTCACTTCATCCTCTGGCTGTTGAGTGGATGTAGTCTGCGGTCTAATAAGCTATGCACTACATGTATGGTTCACTGTTTCACTTGCATGTTTTATCGCTTCAGTCCTGAACTTGTACATTTTCATTTTGACCTGAGAAGGTTGCATTGTGTAGTGAGTTGATGTGCACTGTGCTTTGAGTCTGCACTGGATTGAGTCACTTGGGTCATGTTATTGTTTTCACTGGACATACTCATGTACATATTTATGTTATATATCGCAGCTTCAAGTCTTGTATAGATTTATGTTTTGTTGCATTCATGATGAATTTGTTGCATTGGTTTCACTCGAGAATCATTTGCTTTTCGAATTGCACCTGTGTTGAATCCAGCTTATAGCTTGGGTTTGACCTTGTGCTCGTGTCATGACTTTATTTATTTCACTTGAGTTGAACCTGGATTTTGATTTTGGTTTGACCTTGTGCTCACCTGTCCCTGCAATTTTATTAAGTGTATATTAGTGTGCACGGCCTTGTGGCATGTACGATGATACACTGTGCATGTCATAAGCTGTTCGTGTATGATGAATTCAAATTAAATGACGACGAACAACCCAAATAACGGAGGCAAATAATATTTTCAAAAATACACATTTTATTTTATACTGCAAAATATTTCCTTTTCAGTTTTACTACGTTGGTGTTTTCTTCTCGGATAGCTCAGATGTTGAATTCAATCTGGAATAGAGTTGAGGTTCAAATACAAGTGAACGAGTGATATGTAGTGAGATGCTAATGTAAATAGAAAATTGTGATGTAATTAAATTTGTGTATATATAGCGAGAGCTCAAATTCGTACTATTCAAAATTGTAATAAATATTTGCTTGAATAAAATATCTATTTGAATTTAAATTCTGTTTTGTTTATTTTATTCAGAAAATATTTATTTAATTATATGAAAATAAAATAGTAAAATAATAAATACATTTAAATGAATATATATATATATATATATATATGTATATGTTTATTATCATCAAGAAAAATCATATACTTGCATATTCAACACCACCGCCATCTTGATTATTATCATAATTGTCACAATCGTTATTTTTATCATTATCACCATCATTATCATCATCTTTATCATCATTGCTTTGATCATCCTTACCATCAATTTCTCTTTTGTAATCTTTACCTCCTACAAGCGGGAGGTCATCAAAAGTTAACAACTTCTACAAACAGCTTCCTCCATTGAAAATTCATCCTTGAGCGATCCTTCAGCACTTCCCAATATAAGGTCAAACTTCCTTTTAAATTTATCATTTAAGTTTGGAATTGAAGGAAAATCAAAATCTGGACATTTTCCATTATTATCGCCATATGCTACAAGAAGAGCATCTTCATAACACTTTTCTGTAATTGAAGGGAGAGCCTGGTCAAGAAAGGGGATTTTCTCCTTAGCATCATTTAAGATGTTATTAGTATAGACCAGGACAGCATCCCTGGCTTCGACCATGTTTTCCAGAGACTTCACTTCATTGGTCATTTTGTCCTATCTTTACTGGCCTTTTCAAGATCTGCTTTTTGGTTTTTCACCTCTTCTTCCAATAGCTTTTATATTTCTTTTCATCATCAAGGGAAGAAGCAAGTTTTATCTTCTTGACAATGATGTTATCCTTTTCCATAGTAAGTAAAGAAATTTGCTCCTTAAATTCAGCAATTTTATTAAAAGGTTTTTGAGAAGCCTGTTAAAGGAAAAACATGTGTTCGACCGCTTGAAATATACGACAACATAAGCTAAATTAGGATATACAAGGTTAAATGTCTAAAGTAATCAAACAAAAGATAAATCATACCGCTAATAGCGGAAAAAATGACGTAAAAGTGATTTTCAAGAAGGTTGAAGACTGTAACGGCATAAGTGAAGCCAAAGTCGGAGGCTGGGCAACCAATGGAGAAGTTCCTTGAAGCTCGTTATGGGAGTCTAAGCAGGAATCTCCGAAGGAAGGGACCCATTATAGTGGGGTTAACAAGCTCCTTGAACAAGTCGTAGAAACCAGATGAAGAAGTAGGAAATGTGAAGTTAAGCAAAGTATTTGGGGAACGAACTTCCTTTGCATCTCCTTGTTCATCTCGAATAGGAGGGTCTAAAACAATCATGCCAGTACCCTAAGCTGTCAAGAAAGCACCCATATTTGACTTCTTGGTAACGACATCAGAAGTCCGGTTATCGCCAAGCTTAGGCTTTTTACTTAGTAGAAGAGTTGACGAGTCAAATATAGCATTGGTGCTCGCTTTCTTTTTTAGTTCCTCAATAGCCTTAGCAATAGATTCCCAGACAGAAGCAGGTTTCATGGGTTTAGCTAAAGCAGGAACATGACCATGGCCTTCCTTTCCTTGGAAGCAACAACGAGTGCAGATGAGTCTAAATCAAAATGGGAATTTTATAATAACAATGCAAGAAATTCAGTTTAAGTTGTAGTTCAAAATTAATAGAGGGATCAAGTTGAATTGGGGGGAAACACAAAAAGTATTCTGATTATTAACAACCAACGATCATTTTCCTTGAGCATTCCCTTTTTATTATCAATGGTCCCCAAGTATTACGTGGTTGTCTAAAATTAGAGGGTATTTGCAAAGATTTAATTCCATCGAGAGGTTTAGCATGTCGCTCATACTCTTGGAAGTTTGAGTCAAGGACTTAATGGTATCATTAGTAGAAGGCTAAGTTGCTTGGGAGCAGCATCTAAACGAAAAATGCTTATCATAAGAAAGTGATATATATAATATAGTATATAGGAAACAAAATCTTACCGAATGCCGAGAAGGTTCCCCTGATCTTAGAGGAGTAACACTTAACATAAGGAAATTGATTCTTCCAATCCTTCATATTTTTAATTGAATGGGTGATTAAGCTTTTTAAGGAAGGAAGAAGATGGTACATAGGACTATCCAACCATTCATTTATCCTTATAGGATTTGCTACCCTTAAGGGTCACGGTGATTTGAGAAGGAACTTTAGTCTCCCTAAAGAGGATTTCTACACAGCTTAAGTAAGTATATGAAATAGGGGTTACCTAGATTAGAGTGATGTTTAGATGTTCCAAGAACCACAGAAGGAAGTCTGAGAAAGCTAAGTACTTTGAGTGCTAGATATGAATAGGTGTAAAGGTAAAGAACCCCTCTGGAGGATTGTCTATACTACCAGAGGGACCAACATGCATAGCTTTTGTATTCGTAATCCTAAATTGTCGAAGGATGGTGTCCACTTCTCTCTGAGTCGTAATGTAAGATTGCTTGAGATGATAATCTCCTTAGCTTAGAACTCTTGTTTGCTTCTTGCTTTCAATTTTGCCTACTGGATAATATTACATAAAGTTAAAAAGTACTATTTATTTTCAAAAATTTGGAGTACTCATAAGTGCAAAATGGATAATTAAATGCCTAAACAAAATATAGTTAACTGATTAAAAATTACCTAAGGCATAATATAAGGAAATTAAAGTTCATAATTAGCTATTTTATTTGCGATAAAGCAATAACCTAGTAAGTAGTTCATGACGAACTTGTTAAATATTCAAGAAATTCATAATTAATTAAAAGTACATAAACAATTTATAAATCTTGATGATAAGTTTATAATTTATCAAAGAGAGTCTAACCTAAACATCATCTCTAATTGAATATCGACTCCATAAATGATACCGAATTTATGGAATGTTGCATTAATAGTCTATAAACCATAGTATGATGTCGTAACCATGACCTGATGTTGGATTGAGAAAAGGTCAAGATTAATGAATGATGTTGGAGCGGTTTATATACTCTAACCAAATTTTATATCAAGTACAGAAGCAATTTATAAGTTTGCTATATGATAACCGCATAAAAAATTAATGATGTTGCATAAGATTAAAATAAGAATATTAAATTGTCAACATTTTAAGTAGTTATTGAAAAAAGAACGACAACTCATTATAGATTCATTGAATCTATGCGATAATTTTTTAAAATGCATGTCGAATTCCTAGATGGTTATTGCACTTCTAATTGGATGCCAGCACCATAGGGATCTAGTATTCAATAGTTTTGATTTTTGGACTAACTGTCAAAATAATAGTTAAATAAAAAATCCTTGTTGATGTCGAACATCAGATTGTATATGAAACCTTATAAGGCAATAACTTCAAAAACAAACGAGATATTGAATCTTGTACCTAGTTCTATGTCCCCGATAAATAACTCATTATTAACTAAACCAAAAGGTCCCATTTTTTTAAATCGATGCGGTTAGTCTTTATTTAATTGGTTAGGCTCCAAATGGTATAATAATTCAACAATTAAATTCACCCCTAAGCATAATAAATCTATGATTTAGCTTATAATTCAAAAATCAATAACCAAAGCATAGTTACTAAACCCTAATATCATTTCAAAATCGAAAATGCCTAAACAAAACCCGAATTGTAATTTGAATATAATTTTTTTAAATCTAATTTGTCGACTTGGTTAATTAAAATGGAAATCGAACCTTTGGCAAAAATATCATATCTTATTTGTCGATAATAATAATGTCAAAAAAGATGCAAGATTACATACAATAGGAGATAGCAGACATTGAAAGCATGAATACAACATGTCGAAGTCCATTATTTTGAAATAAAGCGAAGGATCATACGACAAATGATGATGCATCCCAAAGGGCGAGAAAGGATCCCGAAAGCTTATAGCAAGTGATAACGCCACATCCCATAGATTTTGCACTTCACCAATGCAATACAAAATATCATATCTTATTAAATTGGGGAATGAAATCACATCACAATTCACCAATATCCATCATTTGTTATCAATGCTGCATGTCACGCCTTATCAATACCGCCTCTCATCAATGTCACAGCTTATCAACAAAAGAAATGCATATTTTATAAATTATCGATGAAAAGCATATGTTGCATGTCGATCAAGATGATAAAGAGGTTAAATAGCTATAGTTTAACTCTGATATCGTAGATTAGCAAGCGTTATGGAAGGATTGTTGCCTATTAAACAATATAAAAGGATATCATGTAACGACCCAGAATTTTTAGTAATTAAAATTTGAATATTTAATTTATTTTAAATATTTATAAGTGAATTTTTAAGTCAAATAAATTTTTATTTGAATTTTTGGATTTAATTGGATAATTAAATCGATAATTTAATATGTTAAATTATGGAAATAATTGAAAATAGAGTTAAATATGATAGAAAATGATTTGTAAAATTTTATTTAATCATACTGGAGTTATAGAAATATTTTAGAACTTTTAAAATCGAATTAAAAGTTAATTTGTGAAAATTGAATATTTTAATATTTAATAATTGACTGTAAAATAGCCAATTTTTGAACAGTCTCAGAATTGAACGAAACCAGTTCCATTGGATCCGTAATAGTTAGTTATTACCGGATTTCAATTTTCGTGTCAATCGGAGTTATCGTTTGATCGTGGCAGCTCGAAACGCATCGAATTATTTTTAATTTAAATTTGGCGAGTCAAAATAGCCATTTTTCAAAAAGTCTCGGATTTCGACGAAACCAGTTTCATCGGATCCGTAATGTGATATTATTGTAAGATTTCAAATTTCAAATCAATTGGATTTACCGTTTGTCCGGTACAAATTAAAACGCATCGAAATCGGTTTAAATCGATTTAATTTAAATTGGTCGTTTATTGCTATAACTCACACATACGATCGAATTAGCTTCCGAAACCTGTTCCATTGTGTTCGGAACGCCGAAAAACTCTAGGATAGCCTGTCGGAACGTGAGATTTGGAGTTCGTTTGCATACGTTGATAAATTGAGATATTTGTGACTAAAATAATATTAAATAATATATAAATAAACGTTTATATTTCAAAACCCTAGAGCATATGCACAGGCCGCCGCTTATTATATCCATGGCCGGTATCGTGCCTCGTTTTTCTTCATTTTTCTCCTCATCTACGCCATGATTTCATAAACTCCTAACTAGTAAATGGAAGAGAGCGTCGAGTTATGCAAGGTGAGCGGTCGAGATCGAGTTTTGTGGCGTGTGGGGGGTGTAAGGCTGTTGCGTTCGCCGTGGTTTTAGTTGGATCTCGCGTCACCTAATGGTGACCGAGCCTAGCATGGTCGCAGCCGTAGGAGGAGCACGCCTTGGCGCTCGTGCTGGTGGTCTTGGATCGTCGTGTAGTCAAGCATGGAAGGGGCGGTTCTAAGCCCTAGTTTGGCTTCATGGGTTCGGTTTGCGTGTGTGTTTACTGGAGCATGTTGCGTTGAGGAAGAAGGGGTGGAGCGGGCCTTGGGCCGTGTGTGTGGGGTGAGAGTAAATTAATTATAAAGGAATTTGTTTTAAATTGAATTCAAATCTTTAAAATCTAATAACTAATACATACGACCTCAGATTTCGATGATTTTGGATTCGTGGGAATCGCAGAAGAAAGCTCTACGCGATGAAGTTGGTTTGGAGTCGTTTGGAGTTAGTGAGAATTTCGGGTAAAATTAAACGCGCGTTTAATTTTATTCGAAATAAAAGCTAAAACGGAAAATAAAACCAAGGTGAGAACTTCTCACTCAATCGAATAGATTTCGATTTTATTTTAAATAGTTAGATTTAAAATATTTGAATGCATGTTTGAATGATGACTGTAAATTATTGATTGTTAAAATAGACATTATGCGCCGTTAGTAAGCGGATGTTATTTATAAAAACATATACCGCGAATATTTCATAAACAGTGAAATTGGTATTATATATAATATCAATATATATATATTGGCATATGTATATATTGCAGTTGATTGATTTCCCGCATTTTTTGTTTAGCGGATGAGACCCTATTACGCCGTTAGTAAGCGGATAATATTTAATAAGAACATATACCGCGATAATTTCGTACTGGAGCGAAATTGGTATTGTGCTAATGTTTGTGATGCAGGAAAACAGGTTGGAGGGATCCAACTGGATTCCTCAACAGTTTTTATTTTATTTCAGATATTTTGATATTTGATGGATTATCATATCGATATATGATGGATCGTTGTAGTCGTGATTGACTATTTGGTGTGTAGCATCATTGGACCCAGAATTTGGGATTTTAAAATGATTTTTAAAGTGATTTTTAAAAGTATACTATATTTTTAGAATTGATCCATTTTAAATAAATAAACGTTATAATTTTTAAAGTTATAAAATTATGGTTTTTGTGAAATATAGTTAAAAGCTGGTTTTTGAGAAATATGAACCAATGATTTTATAAAATAGTTTAAACTGGATTTTTGAGTTTATTATTAAAAGTTTGAATATAAGATTTATAAAATTTGATTATTTTATAAATCAAGAGAACGGTGAAATTTTAAAGGAATTTAAAGACGTTTAAAAGAATAATATAAATTAATTTATATTAAGAGATTTATAAATGGATATTTATAAATTGAATTATGGACATTATAAAACGAGTTTTTATAAGTGTTTGAATGTAGTGAAAATGAATTTCCTAAATGAATGAAATTTATAGAATTATAAACTGTGAAGTTATAAATGAAATTTTATAAACAGTAGGTTTATAAAATTTGTGAAGTTATTTGAAGAATGGTTTTGGATAAATCATTAAATCTTATAAGTTATAAGATTTATAATTTGGGAAGTTTAAAAGAACGTTTTTGTAAACAAATAATTTATAAGTATTTAACTTATAATATGAACGTTTAGTTTATAATTTAGCTATAAACTGAAATAGGTTAATAAAGGAGATTTATAAAGGGAGTTTTTATAAATAAATAGAAATGGAATTTATAACGTTGTTTTATAAATTCGCAGATGACTTATTTTGATAAGAAAATTTGTTGAAACCTATTAATGGAGTTATATTCACGTTTTTAACTGTGAATAATCCTTTGAAATAAAATGAATAAAAGGATGAAAAATGGTTAACGTAGTATATTCACGTTTTTGAATAGTGAATAACACGTTAAAGGAAATATTTTAGATTTGATGTTTTAAATAGAATTAAAACAATCTAGTGATGTTTTAAAAGGTGTTGAGATTCGAAACCATAGATTTCAACGTTTATTGTTGAAATAGACGTTTTCGAGAAATAAAAGGAAATGGTAGACTATAACACTGTTGTTATAGTAAATGATTTCCGAAAGGAAATGTTTTTAATAGTATTGGGATTTATATATCTATTTTAAATTCGAATCCCTATACTAGTGATTTTGGGTTGTCGTAACGATGTTTTACGTAACATTCGTTTTGGCCCAAGTAAATATGTTTAAGTGAATGATTTCCTTAAAGAATGAAATATATACTTAATTCGATTTAAGTATATTGAATATTTTCTAAGTGTTGAAAATAAAAGAGATTTGTGAATTACTTATGAATAAATAAGTATGGAAATGTTTTCCAATGTGAAGTGAATATTTAGAATTTATCTTTTTGAAGATAAATTGAAAATGAATAATTGAAATCGTATATGCACGAATATTTTGAAATATAAATTCATTATGGAATTTATATGTGAAAAGTGAAATTGGTTAAAAATAAATATTGATTTATTTTTGAAGTGTTGAAATTATATATCTTGTAAAGATATTTTGGAAAATAAATAATTTGGAAAATTATTTGGAATCTGGTGATGTATGCATATCCAGTGATAGTTCAATAACCGACTATCAATATTTCCCTTTGAATGGGTATTTGATGTGAATTGTTGAATTTGAATGCACACTTATTTTTAAATAAGCGCTCACTATTCGGGTTAACCGGGAAAGGACCATGGGGTCGTATAACCCACTCCGAATATGTGATACGTCGTTGTGAATCGCATTTGAAGATCGGTGTTGAAGACCGGTATTTGCGAGAGTGATAGGATGAACTATCGATTGACTCTGCACCGAGTAGCTACGGTATTGAGTTCTCCATATGTGATGGTGAATCCGATCAGGATTGTGAATATCCGGATTGCAAGGACTTCTTTGTAAGTGCCTTCGGTTCTGTTCGATCCCGGAACAGACTTGTATGGATTGTATGCCTGACATTACAATTTGAGATATAAAGCCGATTTCATTCAAATATATTTCTGTTGGTGGCGGAGAATTTATTCTTTGCTTAACACCCTTCTTTGAGACGTACGAGCTCAAAGGTTATATAGTTGAAGTTATCAGCAATATATCCCATTTTGGTAATGTGACATGCTGAGTGATGCTGAAATGATCATTGTGTTGATTATTGTGATAGGATCATTTATTTGATCGTCTATCTTAGTGATCATTGTGTTGATCATTTGTTGACCCAAAGCATGGCTTTTGTATAAAGTATGTTTTTGTGGACGTGACTTCGTCGAGCCTCACATCCCGTTAATGGTCAAAACAGGAAAGATGCGGCAAGGTTATGAGGGGTAGCTCCCTTTAGGGTATGTGCATTTCCTTCTGGAAAGGGTGGTATCATGGTATGGAGCCCAGATACTTACTCATGTTGATACACTATATCTATTTCTGTGTGGTGTTGTTGGTGACGAGCGCTCGGTTAAAGGTCCGATGGGACCGGGGGATGCCATATTCGTGTAGTAGTTACCTAGTGATAAAGGTAACCCGGCCTTGTGTTGGCAGAGAGCTGGTTAAGTTCTCGGGACGTCCAGCCAGAGGCGTTTCCATGTGGCAGTAGGAAGTTCCTTAGCCTGACCATTTGTTGGAAATCCAAAGAAACAATACGATCCTTGTACGGTATTAGTTGTATAACCTGCTATGGAATGTGGCGGTAACCTGCTATTGAACATAGTTAGCTATAGTAGGCATACGATAATGGTCGTATGTTGGCTAAGATTTATATTCTACTTTCGAAATGAATTTTTTTCTACACTATGCACTAGTAATAATATCAAATGTTATTTTAAATGCGTATCAAGCATCTTTGACTATCATAAGGAGAAATCTCCTCCGATTCTGCGTTTGCATGTGTGTGTGTGCGGGAGGCCTTATGGTAGTCTCATTTTTAAAAAGCATTGCGAATTGATTAAAAAAAATATTCCTCTATTTTGATTTTAAGATAAATAAACTGTTTTGAGTTCTCACACCAGTCACATGACTGACTCGGAGTTTATTGTTTTCCTTTCTAAACTCTGGGTGCCCACCAATTTCCACACGGGCAGTTAAGAGTTAGGTTTATCAGGATATTCTGGATTTGCTGGGGGCAAGCTGGATGGCATGGCGTATTACTAGTTTATATAGTATTTCTTTTCCGCTGCACTGTTTGTTGTTGTATGATGTTGTACACTCTGATATGATGTGATGTAATGAAATGTAATGTAATAACTGATATGGTTCTTTGTTTAAAGATTATTCATTTATTATTATATGTTGTTCCGCTGCGAATTGTGAGATTCTGTTGTTGTTCTGTTGTTTCCTTTTTCCTCTATTCTCTTTTTCTTTCTATTTCTTCTATTTTTAAAATTTCCTATCTTCTATTTTCTTCTATTTTAAAATTTTCTGTCCTCTTTTCTATTTTCTTTTCTCTCTATTATCTATCTACCTTCTTCTTCTACCTTTTCTTTTCTTAAATTTTTCTTAAAACCCCTAAGGGTTCGTATTTTCGTTCATCTTGAATTAAACAAAGGAGATTAGTGTCTATTCAAGGAGTACGGACTTACGGGTCTTTACAGTTGGTATCGGAGCTGATGGTTAAGCGACAACCATGGTTTTGTAGGGTATTACTCATTAGAGATAGAGTCAGTAGTACTCTAGATTGAGTTTGAGTGTAATAATAGCTATGAGAGCGTATTTGTTAGTGAATATAAAATTGTTTTATATTGTGATGATTGGTTTATTAAGTGGCATATGAACTTTCGTCAGCACAGCCTCGAAACTGAGCCGAAGGGGTTTCTAAACACTTGAATAGAACAATTCGACATAGTATTGTTTTGAATTGGGTAAATGCAATAATTTTTGCCTTGATTATATTTTATATGTAAAGGAATAATTTTTCAAAATTATTAAAGTGTATATAAATTGATTGTTTGGTTGTCTGAATAATCTAAATAAAAGAATAATTGTATAAGCAAAAGAATTATAAGTATGAATTATAATTAAAGTGATTTACAATTGTGAATAAACTTATATATATAAGAAGTGAAACTATATGGATATATTTATGAATATGAGTTGTAAATGAAAGTGAATTTAAGGTTAAGTTATAAATATGAACTAGAGTTATGGAAATAAAATTCAACTTAGTAATTGAATTGAATGAATGAATTGAAATGTTAATCAATTAAATGAAAATAAAGTTGATATGGAATAATGAATGAAAGTATTAATTCATTGAAATCAAATGTTATTGGAAGTTGAATAAATTGATTGAGAATGAATGTTGATAAAAAAAAAAATCCAATGTGAATAAATCAAATGTGATTTAAAGTGAAAACCAATTCATTGAATATTAATGAGAATATGAATGAAAATTCATTTGATTATGAATGGTAGTTGGTTGATATTTGCATTTGTTGTTTGGTTGCATTTGCTATGTGACATGTATAGTTATTGTGTTGCTATATGTTGTATATTGAGATTATTTGCATATATACATGATTCTCATGTTGTTTGTTGAGTGTTAGTAGGTGCGGATCGCGTTTGCTTCGCATTTGGAGTTCGCTTTAGCGCTATATTAGCCGTATATGCTTGCTAATAAAATATAAGGTACATATCTCGGATTAAATATCGTACTTTTACACTTTTTTCCCTTCGGGATGCCTCATTACTTGATGAGATGTATATTTGTGATATATATACTGTTATTTTTTTTTTCGGATCGAGCCGCGCAAAGAAGACTATGGCGAATTTTTTCGAAAACTTAAGGCGTTAGAAAAAATTTGAGAAAAATTGGAAAATTTTGAAAACTTTAAACTTGATTTAGAATTGAAAGTTAAACAATAGGTAGTTGTTTTTGAAAAGATAACTAAGTATGATTTGAAAACTTAGTAAAGTATGGTAAGAAGTTTAACTTTAAATTTTGGAAAATTAATAGATTCTGTAACTTTTCTTACTTATAATTTCGAGGACGAAATTCTTTTAAGGGGGAAAGATTGTAACGACCCAGAATTTTTAGTAATTAAAATTTGAATATTTAATTTATTTTAAATATTTATAAGTGAATTTTTAAGTCAAATAAATTTTTATTTGAATTTTTGGATTTAATTGGATAATTAAATCGATAATTTAATATGTTAAATTATGGAAATAATTGAAAATAGAGTTAAATATGATAGAAAATGATTTGTAAAATTTTATTTAATCATACTGGAGTTATAGAAATATTTTAGAACTTTTAAAATCGAATTAAAAGTTAATTTGTGAAAATTGAATATTTTAATATTTAATAATTGACTGTAAAATAGCCAATTTTTGAACAGTCTCAGAATTGAAAGAAACCAGTTCCATTGGATCCGTAATAGTTAGTTATTACCGGATTTCAATTTTCGTGTCAATCGGAGTTATCGTTTGATCGTGGCAGCTCGAAACGCATCGAATTATTTTTAATTTAAATTTGGCGAGTCAAAATAGCCATTTTTCAAAAAGTCTCGGATTTCGACGAAACCAGTTTCATCGGATCCGTAATGTGATATTATTGTAAGATTTCAAATTTCAAATCAATTGGATTTACCGTTTGTCCGGTACAAATTAAAACGCATCGAAATCGGTTTAAATCGATTTAATTTAAATTGGTCGTTTATTGCTATAACTCACACATACGATCGAATTAGCTTCCGAAACCTGTTCCATTGTGTTCGGAACGCCGAAAAACTCTAGGATAGCCTGTCGGAACGTGAGATTTGGAGTTCGTTTGCATACGTTGATAAATTGAGATATTTGTGACTAAAATAATATTAAATAATATATAAATAAACGTTTATATTTCAAAACCCTAGAGCATATGCACAGGCCGCCGCTTATTATATCCATGGCCGGTATCGTGCCTCGTTTTTCTTCATTTTTCTCCTCATCTACGCCATGATTTCATAAACTCCTAACTAGTAAATGGAAGAGAGCGTCGAGTTATGCAAGGTGAGCGGTCGAGATCGAGTTTTGTGGCGTGTGGGGGGTGTAAGGCTGTTGCGTTCGCCGTGGTTTTAGTTGGATCTCGCGTCACCTAATGGTGACCGAGCCTAGCATGGTCGCAGCCGTAGGAGGAGCACGCCTTGGCGCTCGTGCTGGTGGTCTTGGATCGTCGTGTAGTCAAGCATGGAAGGGGCGGTTCTAAGCCCTAGTTTGGCTTCATGGGTTCGGTTTGCGTGTGTGTTTACTGGAGCATGTTGCGTTGAGGAAGAAGGGGTGGAGCGGGCCTTGGGCCGTGTGTGTGGGGTGAGAGTAAATTAATTATAAAGGAATTTGTTTTAAATTGAATTCAAATCTTTAAAATCTAATAACTAAGACATACGACCTCAGATTTCGATGATTTTGGATTCGTGGGAATCGCAGAAGAAAGCTCTACGCGATGAAGTTGGTTTGGAGTCGTTTGGAGTTAGTGAGAATTTCGGGTAAAATTAAACGCGCGTTTAATTTTATTCGAAATAAAAGCTAAAACGGAAAATAAAACCAAGGTGAGAACTTCTCACTCAATCGAATAGATTTCGATTTTATTTTAAATAGTTAGATTTAAAATATTTGAATGCATGTTTGAATGATGACTGTAAATTATTGATTGTTAAAATAGACATTATGCGCCGTTAGTAAGCGGATGTTATTTATAAAAACATATACCGCGAATATTTCATAAACAGTGAAATTGGTATTATATATAATATCAATATATATATATATATTGGCATATGTATATATTGCAGTTGATTGATTTCCCGCATTTTTTGTTTAGCGGATGAGACCCTATTACGCCGTTAGTAAGCGGATAATATTTAATAAGAACATATACCGCGATAATTTCGTACTGGAGCGAAATTGGTATTGTGCTAATGTTTGTGATGCAGGAAAACAGGTTGGAGGGATCCAACTGGATTCCTCAACAGTTTTTATTTTATTTCAGATATTTTGATATTTGATGGATTATCATATCGATATATGATGGATCGTTGTAGTCGTGATTGACTATTTGGTGTGTAGCATCATTGGACCCAGAATTTGGGATTTTAAAATGATTTTTAAAGTGATTTTTAAAAGTATACTATATTTTTAGAATTGATCCATTTTAAATAAATAAACGTTATAATTTTTAAAGTTATAAAATTATGGTTTTTGTGAAATATAGTTAAAAGCTGGTTTTTGAGAAATATGAACCAATGATTTTATAAAATAGTTTAAACTGGATTTTTGAGTTTATTATTAAAAGTTTGAATATAAGATTTATAAAATTTGATTATTTTATAAATCAAGAGAACGGTGAAATTTTAAAGGAATTTAAAGACGTTTAAAAGAATAATATAAATTAATTTATATTAAGAGATTTATAAATGGATATTTATAAATTGAATTATGGACATTATAAAACGAGTTTTTATAAGTGTTTGAATGTAGTGAAAATGAATTTCCTAAATGAATGAAATTTATAGAATTATAAACTGTGAAGTTATAAATGAAATTTTATAAACAGTAGGTTTATAAAATTTGTGAAGTTATTTGAAGAATGGTTTTGGATAAATCATTAAATCTTATAAGTTATAAGATTTATAATTTGGGAAGTTTAAAAGAACGTTTTTGTAAACAAATAATTTATAAGTATTTAACTTATAATATGAACGTTTAGTTTATAATTTAGCTATAAACTGAAATAGGTTAATAAAGGAGATTTATAAAGGGAGTTTTTATAAATAAATAGAAATGGAATTTATAACGTTGTTTTATAAATTCACAGATGACTTATTTTGATAAGAAAATTTGTTGAAACCTATTAATGGAGTTATATTCACGTTTTTAACTGTGAATAATCCTTTGAAATAAAATGAATAAAAGGATGAAAAATGGTTAACGTAGTATATTCACGTTTTTGAATAGTGAATAACACGTTAAAGGAAATATTTTAGATTTGATGTTTTAAATAGAATTAAAACAATCTAGTGATGTTTTAAAAGGTGTTGAGATTCGAAACCATAGATTTCAACATTTATTGTTGAAATAGACGTTTTCGAGAAATAAAAGGAAATGGTAGACTATAACACTGTTGTTATAGTAAATGATTTCCGAAAGGAAATGTTTTTAATAGTATTGGGATTTATATATCTATTTTAAATTCGAATCCCTATACTAGTGATTTTGGGTTGTCGTAACGATGTTTTACGTAACATTCGTTTTGGCCCAAGTAAATATGTTTAAGTGAATGATTTCCTTAAAGAATGAAATATATACTTAATTCGATTTAAGTATATTGAATATTTTCTAAGTGTTGAAAATAAAAGAGATTTGTGAATTACTTATGAATAAATAAGTATGGAAATGTTTTCCAATGTGAAGTGAATATTTAGAATTTATCTTTTTGAAGATAAATTGAAAATGAATAATTGAAATCGTATATGCACGAATATTTTGAAATATAAATTCATTATGGAATTTATATGTGAAAAGTGAAATTGGTTAAAAATAAATATTGATTTATTTTTGAAGTGTTGAAATTATATATCTTGTAAAGATATTTTGGAAAATAAATAATTTGGAAAATTATTTGGAATCTGGTGATGTATGCATATCCAGTGATAGTTCAATAACCGACTATCAATATTTCCCTTTGAATGGGTATTTGATGTGAATTGTTGAATTTGAATGCACACTTATTTTTAAATAAGCGCTCACTATTCGGGTTAACCGGGAAAGGACCATGGGGTCGTATAACCCACTCCGAATATGTGATACGTCGTTGTGAATCGCATTTGAAGATCGGTGTTGAAGACCGGTATTTGCGAGAGTGATAGGATGAACTATCGATTGACTCTGCACCGAGTAGCTACGGTATTGAGTTCTCCATATGTGATGGTGAATCCGATCAGGATTGTGAATATCCGGATTGCAAGGACTTCTTTGTAAGTGCCTTCGGTTCTGTTCGATCCCGGAACAGACTTGTATGGATTGTATGCCTGACATTACAATTTGAGATATAAAGCCGATTTCATTCAAATATATTTCTGTTGGTGGCGGAGAATTTATTCTTTGCTTAACACCCTTCTTTGAGACGTACGAGCTCAAAGGTTATATAGTTGAAGTTATCAGCAATATATCCCATTTTGGTAATGTGACATGCTGAGTGATGCTGAAATGATCATTGTGTTGATTATTGTGATAGGATCATTTATTTGATCGTCTATCTTAGTGATCATTGTGTTGATCATTTGTTGACCCAAAGCATGGCTTTTGTATAAAGTATGTTTTTGTGGACGTGACTTCGTCGAGCCTCACATCCCGTTAATGGTCAAAACAGGAAAGATGCGGCAAGGTTATGAGGGGTAGCTCCCTTTAGGGTATGTGCATTTCCTTCTGGAAAGGGTGGTATCATGGTATGGAGCCCAGATACTTACTCATGTTGATACACTATATCTATTTCTGTGTGGTGTTGTTGGTGACGAGCGCTCGGTTAAAGGTCCGATGGGACCGGGGGATGCCATATTCGTGTAGTAGTTACCTAGTGATAAAGGTAACCCGGCCTTGTGTTGGCAGAGAGCTGGTTAAGTTCTCGGGACGTCCAGCCAGAGGCGTTTCCATGTGGCAGTAGGAAGTTCCTTAGCCTGACCATTTGTTGGAAATCCAAAGAAACAATACGATCCTTGTACGGTATTAGTTGTATAACCTGCTATGGAATGTGGCGGTAACCTGCTATTGAACATAGTTAGCTATAGTAGGCATACGATAATGGTCGTATGTTGGCTAAGATTTATATTCTACTTTCGAAATGAATTTTTTTCTACACTATGCACTAGTAATAATATCAAATGTTATTTTAAATGCGTATCAAGCATCTTTGACTAT
This sequence comes from Allium cepa, assembly GCA_030765085.1. Classification (NCBI taxonomy): domain Eukaryota; kingdom Viridiplantae; phylum Streptophyta; class Magnoliopsida; order Asparagales; family Amaryllidaceae; genus Allium; species Allium cepa. Next base: position 69,357,305 of record CM060940.1, on the reverse strand, counting down.
CATAAGGAGAAATCTCCTCCGATTCCGCGTTTGCATGTGTGTGTGTGCGGGAGGCCTTATGGTAGTCTCATTTTTAAAAAGCATTGCGAATTGATTAAAAAAAAATATTCCTCTATTTTGATTTTAAGATAAATAAACTGTTTTGAGTTCTCACACCAGTCACATGACTGACTCGGAGTTTATTGTTTTCCTTCCTAAACTCTGGGTGCCCACCAATTTCCACACGGGCAGTTAAGAGTTAGGTTTATCAGGATATTCTGGATATTCTGGATTTGCTGGGGGCAAGCTGGATGGCATGGCGTATTACTAGTTTATATAGTATTTCTTTTCCGCTGCACTGTTTGTTGTTGTATGATGTTGTACACTCTGATATGATGTGATGTAATGAAATGTAATGTAATAACTGATATGGTTCTTTGTTTAAAGATTATTCATTTATTATTATATGTTGTTCCGCTGCGAATTGTGAGATTCTGTTGTTGTTCTGTTGTTTCCTTTTTCCTCTATTCTCTTTTTCTTTCTATTTCTTCTATTTTTAAAATTTCCTATCTTCTATTTTCTTCTATTTTAAAATTTTCTGTCCTCTTTTCTATTTTCTTTTCTCTCTATTATCTATCTACCTTCTTCTTCTACCTTTTCTTTTCTTAAATTTTTCTTAAAACCCCTAAGGGTTCGTATTTTCGTTCATCTTGAATTAAACAAAGGAGATTAGTGTCTATTCAAGGAGTACGGACTTACGGGTCTTTACATATCATGTCATTGGCTTAGTAAGGATATCGTGTTTTATCAATCCATACAAGTAAGGTTATTGTGTGCCAGCAATATAAGGGGATATCATAAATCATCAGCCATCATTAGAATGATGTAATCATCGGTACTTAAAGGAATGCTAAATGCCATTGAAGCAAATAATGAAGTCGAACGTCAAGCATCACAAAGGTGACACATGGCAGCCATACCATCATCTTCACACCTATAAATACAGATCCAAGAGCATCCAAAAGAAGGCAATTCATTCTTTTCTCTCTCTCTCTTATGGTTTTAAAGTTTACAACCATAAATCAATTTGGGGATTTTTATGTACCAATTGTAATTTTATGACTTTTTCGCTTCTAAGGGCATGTACAATTGCAATCGCATGATATATTCAATAAAAAGACTTGACCTGCAACTTACGCTGAACTCTCGAATATTTAGCATGATATATGAACTTTCATCTAATGTTTGACTTATATGCGTATGACATGATATTGGAGAATTCTCATACGAGCGATATGAACTCGACCATTCATTTTGTGATTCAAATCATTGCCGTACATGTGACAAGTTGATCTCGCATACTTCAAGTGGGCTTACACGAGGTTGACAAGACATATCATTAACCAAGACTTCATATATTTGCATACTCCGTCTAGGGTTAATAAGAAATCTTGTTAACACTGAATTTTCGAAACAATACCGTGTCAATTCGACTTGTCCAAGGCCAAGGTATGGACCTGAAATTATAAATCACTCAATAGATAAATCAACACAATATAAAAAAATACAATACTAACAAGTATTCAGTCATATATATAAGCACGCATACGATCAACTCATTATAGGGTTTTATTAACCCTATCTGTAGTGAGTTTACCCCACCAAGGCCTAAGAGTTCGCTCAACCTAAGCTATGATGCCAAGTGTAACGATTGGCCTATGCGACCCTCAAAAGTTGATACTAATACATCAACAATATTCACGTATAGAGCATCTAAGTGTAGAAAAAGCGGATTGTTGGGCGGAAGAAAGAAAAAGATAGAATTGAATCTCACATCTTGATGAGTAATATACAATATATAATAGATCTTTATGAAAGAAAACTATAACATACATCCATCAATCAAACTAAATTAACATATCATCAGCCTAGACAGTTATGACAAACTGTCCTCATGAATTCTGATAAATACAAAATAACAAATGTAGCGAAAATGAAATATAAGTGAATACGTCTTAGATGCATCCAGCTTGTCTCCTATAGCTACAAAGCATCCATAATTAAATCTAGAAATATACTCTAGCTGGCTAGAGCATTATAAGAAAATAACACCCAGATCAGTCTAGTAAACCAGGAAAGAAACACATATCATATGAATTTTATTATTATAAAACCTTTCAAAATCAAAATATCTCGTAAGACCACGCCACACACAAAAACAAATGGGTTTTTACTTTACGATAACTAAACCATTTCTATTAGAGATCCAACGATATTATGATAATGTCTAGGGTCTAAAACAAATATTTAATCATTGCCAAAATGTTTACATTAATTCCACTCCACCATATTAAGTATACAACTAAGTCCATGAGGCACGTATTGGAGAATGAGTTTCATACAATGACAAGGTAAGGGACAACCTTCCGTATAGTATACCTCTAGAGAAAATGTACCGAGGTTGCAAACCATGCCCCTCAAGAAATCAGGACTGGCCTATCAATTCCTGGATAGTACCAAATATGATTACCCCACAGCTGCCAATTTGACAAACCATCCTAGCCCAAAGCATACATAAAACTAGAAATACCGATTTAGATCAGACAATGACCATACCCTAATGGGAGTGACCCACTTAGCCTTAAAGCACAATTCCTATTTTTATGTTTACCAATTGTGAGGCTTGGGACTATGTTTTACCTATTTAGCAAATCCTACTTGAAATGATAACACTGCCCCCCCAAGAAACAATATAATTCCAACATTCATCCATGGAAGTAATTTAGGATATGAAAAAATCGAAGCCACTACTTCTACTACATCCTTAGGATTAGTAGCAAGTAGCCATTACACTTCGAAGAACTTTCTCTTTAATTTTCATCATCTTCAAGATGTCTTCAATTAATACGTTGTGCCAATTCGAAGTGATTTTCAAATAACTTATTCTTATCTGATGTCAGTCTCTCTAAACCGACAACGATAGTTTTAAAACTAGCTTAGATTTGATAGTCGGTTATTTAACAACTAAATTAATAAACAATCAAACCAGAGATTCAGGTCATATACAAAACCAAGCATGGTTAAGCACATAAACAATCACTAAGCCTCTTTATTAATTCTTTCATTAACTAAAAATTTCTTTGTAAATTCTTGTATTAAAAAGCTTTCACAAAAGGTATACACAAGTATATTACTCATTCACCACTTATTTCTACTCTTTCATCGCTTAAAAATATATCCATATACTTATCTCATCGGTATAAGTATATTCACAAACCACTATGCTTTCAATACTTAGAAAACATAACCACATATATACTCAACGGTATAAGTATATTCACAAAACCTGAAAAAAGTTTTTACTTTCAAAACATACGTTTTGGGTTTTAAAAAATGTCGCTAAAAACTTTAATAATAATAAACCCAAAACACTTTCCTTTTTAGTGTAAATAAGCGGATCGTAGGATACAAAACCAAACATACTTACCCCCACTGTCCAATATTAAATTTATTCTATCCCTCGAGCAACAATGTAGTCCGACATGTTAGCGCACTATCCTTGTCTCTACGTACATTCTAAATTCTTAGGATATGAATGAGTTTTCCTACATCAAAATCTGGTGTCAATTATGAAAAATAAAATTTCCATACCGTCATAATTTAAATGATCATTTATAGAAATCAAATCTCATTACCTTTTATAAAATTCATTTTATACATATATTCCATATTTATACAACACCTTTATAAATCTCCTTATAAAACTTATTTTATAAATCTCATTTATAAAACATCATTCATAGATTATCTTTATAAAACTTCATTTATAAATCTCCTTCATAAAATATCATTTTATAAAATATCATGAGACGACCCGACTTTTTCTCCACAAAAATTCGTATCATCCTTAAGAAAGAAAGGGATAAAAAAGAGAAAAGAAAGAAGAGAAAGAAGAAACAACACAAGAATCTCAACAGCGGAACGAATAAATTATATTAATAACATAAGTATTACATAGTATAAATCAAATATCAGAGTTACACAGACAATACATCACATATTAGACAGTTATAAACACCTGTCTAGTTATTACAACTCAATACATATCAGACAAACACTCAGAGATACCAACACAGCAGAAAACTATATAACTATACGCAGAAGCCTCCTGCTCCATATGCTCCTTCACAATTCGTCAAAGCTAACCTGAATCCTAACTTGAATTCCCTTGACTACTCGTAAAAATTTGAGTACCCAAGAGTTAAAGAAAAACAGAAATAACTCCTGGTCAGACATGGGTCTGGTATGAGTAACAGGATAAAGTTGCTTAACTTTGAAAACCTTTGAAAAGAAAAGGTATCACGTAAGACTTCCCACACATAAACATGGAAAAGTTTTTACCTTACGCTAACCAAAACATTTGATAGGAAATCTTATGATATTATAATAGTGTCTAGGGTTTTCAAGTAAATAAGAAATAGCTGAAATTGTTACATGATTAAATTCCAGCTACTAGCCACAAAAGTGGGTAATACAATCAAAACCGTTGGCACTTATTGGATTTTGGATTCCATCAATGGCTGGGCTACTGGGGTACCGCCCGTCACAGTATGTGGCCTAGATCACCGTACCGAGGAGCCACCCTAACTCCCCTGCAACACAAAGCCGGACCCGTTCCTTACTGAACAGTTCCAAACAAGACAACCCCGCAGTTGTGATCAACAACCGCACCACTAAGCCGAAAATAAAGGGACCTCTAGACAGGGATAAATCTTGCTCTCAAGTGGGGGCTACCCACGAAGCTTTGCTGCACCTCCCCTGTTTTAGCCATTCCCGGTTGATGAGGCTACGATTACCTTTATAGGACATATCACTTAGAATGCTCATCGTCCACCTGACGATGTTCTGAAAGCATTCAATCCATACAAGTTCGTTCCGCGTTCGAACGAAACCGAAGGCATTATCTCGTTACACTCATTTTGGAATCACCCTCAGAGTTAACGACAATAACCCTTGCATTCTAAATCACCATCTCGAATCTATAAGTACTATTCCGTCAAACTCATTACGGAATCACCCACAGAGTTATACTGACGTATAGCCCTTACACCTCGAGTCTTCACTCGCTCCACTTGGATTAACGACCTAACGTTAATTTGGATCGATGTGGTTTACGGATATCCAAATATGGAAACCCGATCCCGGTCTCATCGAAATCCAAACGTGTCTTTCAGGGCCAAGCTGTTTTAAGTTTAAAACATTTTAATTCATTATCTAAACATACACAGATAGATAATTTACAACACAATAGATAATCAACACTATCATTATCAACAGATAATTCATATCATAATCAGATAATTCATATTATCATCCAAAAGCAACCAATGCATCCATATCACATACACTACTCATCTCATAACTGAGATTTCAAACCATACCAGGCAACCAATACCATTCATCAAACATAAGCAATGATCTAATGATCACACCTTCTATAATTAATTTAAAATGAAATAAATTAATTACCTAAACTCTAATTAATTTAAAATGAATTAAATTAATTACTTCATCATTAAAATTCTGCTTATCTTAACCATCAATTGATTACAAATCAATTAAATAACCACCATCTCAATATTCATTTCAATTAATCATTATTGATTAACCATCTCTAATTACAATAAGTAATTAGCATTTAATTTTAATTACACAAGTTAATTACTTAAACCCCTTTGCAAATAATTAACTTGTAATTGCTTAATTAATTAATTAATTAAAATTACATTAATCACTTATTCATTATTAATTATACCTTAATTAATCAATTCTAAATTACATCATTAATTAATTAATTAATGATTTCTAATTACATTTAATCTATCTCTAAATATAAATTAATTACATAAATAATTAATCCGAAATTAATCCACATATAAATATTAATCACCCATGATTAATAACCATTCAGTAATTAACTACTTTAATTACCCATCCCATAAATTAATTACTCTTAATTAATTATCTAAATTAATCCTTGATTAATTTCAAAGTAATTTAAATTTAAATTACTTCTATAATAAATATCTTTAATTACATTCAGTAATTATTAATAAATTACTTCCTTAAGTAATTACAAATTCATAAATTACATAAAGTAATTATCAAACAATCCATAAATGTTTAAATTAATTTAACTTAATTAATCTAAACTATTCACATAAATCAAATTAATTACTCTAAGTAATTAATTCATTAATTACTTTCATTAAGTAATTAAACAATTGATTATTTTTAATTAATTAATTAAGTTAATTATCAAAAATTAATCACATTAATTAATTGTAAAATAATCTTCATTAACATCTCTTAACTACTAAATTAAGAATTAAATTGTACAAATCATCATTAATTATCAATTAAATAATATTTAATTATTATTTAACTAATCTCTAATTATTAATTAATTAAGTGTTAATTAAAATCGTTAAATAAACTTTAATCATTAATTAAAATTTAATTAACAATCTTTAACTATAGATTAATTAACCTTAATTAATGTAACGACCCAGAATTTTTTTTATAATTTGAGTATTTAATTAATTTTAAGTATTAATAAGTGAATTTATAAGTCGAATAAATTTTTATTTGAATAATTGGATTTAATTGGATAATTAAATCAATAATTTAATATGTTAAATTATGGAAATAATGGAAAATTTGGTTAAATATGATTGAAAATGATTTGTAAAATTTTATTTTATCATATTGAAGTTAGAATGATATTTTAGAACTTTTAAAATTGAATTAAAAGTTAATTTGTGAAAATTGAATATTTTAATATTTAAATCGACTAGTGAAAATAGCTAATTTTTGAACAGTCTCAGAATTGAACGAAACCAGTTCCATTGGATCCATAATAGTTAGTTATTACCGAATTTCAATTTTTGTGTCAATCGGAGCTATCGTTTGATCGTGGCAGCTCGAAACGCATCGAATTATTTTTAATTTTAATTTGGCGAGTTAAAATAGCCATTTTTCAAAAAGTCTCGGATTTCGAAGAAACCAGTTTCATCGGATCCGTAATGTGATATTATTGTAAGGTTTCAAATTTCGTGTCAATTGGATTTACCGTTTGTCCGGTACGAATTAAAACGCCTAGAAAATCGCTTAAATCGGTTTAATTTAAATTGAACGTTTATTGCCATAACTCGCACAGATGTACGAATTAGCTTCCGAAACCTGTTCCATTGTGTCTGAAACGCAGGGTAAACCCTAGAAACGCTGGTTACGGCGCGTGAATCGGAGTTCGGAATTTCCGGATTGAATAGTGTTTGAATAATTCTCTATAAATAGACCTAAATTTCTAAAAAAAAAAACATAAAACCCTAAACCTAAACTACAGCCGCCGCCCCCTCCTTTTCAATGGCCAGAAAACACCCACGTTCTCCCCTCGATTACTCCAAATCCATCAGCAATTAGACGAAACTTCCAACTACAAAATTGTAGAGCATGCCAAGATCCATCTATCCAACGGTCAAGATCATCATCGGAGGTCAGGATTCGCCAGAATCTGGCTATGAAGTACACACGTTTGGGCACGAATTTCCAAGCCTACGTATGGCCGAGCTTCATGCTCCTTGGGCCGAGTATAGTGCTAGGCTAGGCGCACGACATGGAGCTACCTGATCGTGTTCAAATCGCTTGAAATGGTAGTAAAATTTAAACCCTAATATCAAAAGTAATGGGTTGTGCGTGTTTTATCTTCTAGGCGCGTGAACGTGATGAAGGAGAAGGTGATGGACGGCTTGATGTTGCTGGGCAGTGGATCCAATGGCTCTGAGATAGATGAAGGTTATAAATTATAAAAGAAATTGTAAATTAGTTAATTATGAAATCGTTAAACTTTAAACTGCCATAACTTTTTCATACGAGGTCGAAAACGCGCGAAACCAGTTGCATTGGAATCGTATGGACGAGCACTACGCGATAAAATTGGATTGGAGTCATTTGGAGTTAGTGAGAATTTTGGGTAAAATTAAACGTCCGTTTAATTTTATTCGAAATAAATCGCTAAAACGGAATTTAAATCAAGGTGAGAACTTCTCACTCAATCGAACCAGTTTCGATTTTATTTTAAATAGTTAGATTTAAAATATTTGAATGCATGTTTGAATGATGATTGTTGTCTATTGATTGTTAAAATAGACATTATACGCCGTTAGTAAGCGGATGTTATTTATTAAAAACATATACCGCGAATATTTCATAAACAGTGAAATTGGTATTATATATAGTAGCAATATATATATATATATATATTGGCATATGTATATATTGGAGTTATTGATTTCCCGCATTTTTTGTTTAGCGGATGAGACCCTATTGCGCCGTTATTAAGCAGATAATATTTAATAAAAACATATACCGCGATAATTTCGTACTGGAGCGAAAATGGTATTGTGCTAATGTTTGTGAATGCAGGAAAACAGGTTGGAGGGATCCAACTGGATTCCTCAACAGTTTTTATTTGACTTCAGATATTTTGATATTTGATGGATTATCATATCGATATATGATATCGTTGTTGTCGTGATTGACTATTTGATATGTAGCATCATTGGACCAAGTTTTGGAATTTTAAAATGATTTATAAAGTGATTTTTGAAAATATACTATATGTTTGGAATTTGATCTATTTTAAATAAATAAATGTTATAATTTTTAAAGTTATAAAAATTATGATTTTGTGAGAAAAAATAGTTAAAAACTGATTTTTGAGAATATGATGCTAATGATTTTATAAAATAGTTTAATCGGGATTTTAGAATTTATTGTGAAAAGTCTAAATATAGGATTTATAAAATTTAATTATTTTATAAATCAAAATGGTAAAATTATAAAGGAGATTAAAGACGTTTTGAAATAATAATATAAATTGATTTGTATAAGAGATTTATAAATGGATATTTATAAATTAAAACGTTGGAATTATAAAACGAGTTTTTATAAGTGTTTGAATGAAGTGTAAGTGAATTTCATAAATGAATGAAATTTATAGAATTATAAATGAAGAAGTTATAAATGAGATTTATAAATAGTAAGATTTATAAATTTGTGAAGTTATTAAAAGAATAGTTTTGAATAAATCATTGAATCTTATAAGTTATAAGATTTATAATTATGAAGTTTAAAAGAACGATTTTGTAAAATAATCGTTTTATAAGCATTTAATTTATAATATGAACCTTTAGTTTATAATTGAGTTATAAATCGAATAGATTAATAAAGGAATTTATAAAAGGAAGTTGTTATAAAATAAATAGAAATGGAGTTTATAAACGTTGTTTTATAAATTCACAAACGACTTATTTTGATAAGAAAATTGTTGAAACCTATTAATGGAGTTATATTCACGTTTTTGAACTGTGAATAATCCTTTGAAATAAAATGAATAAAAGGATGAAATTGATTAACGTAGTATATCCACGTTTTTGAATAGTGAATAATATGTTAAAGAAATTGTTTTGAATGTGATATTTTAAACAGAATTAAAACGATCTAACGATGTTTTAAATGCATTGAGATTCGAAACCATAGATTTCAACATTTATTGTTGAAATAGACGTTTTCGAGAAATAAAAGGAAATGGTGGACTATAACACTGTTGTTATAGTAAATGATTTCCGAAAGGAAACATTTTGTATAGTATTGGGATTTATATATCTATTTTAATTTCGAATCCCTATACTAGTGATTTTGGGTTGTCGTAACGATTTTTATGCAACATTCGTTTTGGCCCAAATAAATATGTTTAAAAGAATGATTTCCTTAAAGAATGAAATATATACTTAATTTCGATTGAAGTATATTGAATATTTTCCAAGTGTTGAAAATAAATAGATTGTGAATTACTTATTTAATAAGTATGGAATTGTTTTCCGATATAAAGGGAATATTTTGAGAATTTATCTTTTTGAAGATAAATTGAAAATGAATAATTGAAATCGAATATTCATAGATATTTTAGATTATAAATTCACTATGGAATTTATAAAAGAAAGTGGAATTTGTCTAAAAATAAATATTGATTTATTTTTGAGATATTGACTTATATATCTTGTAAAGATATTTTTGGGAAATAAATAATTTGGAAAATTATTTGGAAACTGGTGATGTGTGCATATCCATTGATAGTTCAATAACCGACTATCAATATTTCCCTTTGAATGGGTAATTGATGTGATTTGTTTGAATTTGAATGCCACACTTATTTTTGAATAAGCGCTCACTATTCGGGTTAACCGGGAAAGGACCATAGGGTCGTATAACCCATTCCGAATATGTGATACGTCGTTATGATAGCATTGAAGATCGGTGTTGAAGACCCGGTATTTGCGAGAGCGATAGGATGACCTGTCGATTGACTCTGCACCGAGTTGCTCCAGTATTGAGTTCTCCATATGTGATGGTGAATCCGATCAGGATTGTGAATATCCGGATTGCAAGGACTTCTTTGTAAGTGCCTTCGGTTTTGTTCGATCCCGGAACAGACTTGTATGGATTGTATGTCTGACGTTACAAATTGAGATATAAAGCAGATTTCTTTCAAATATATTTCTGTTGGTGGCGGAGAATTTATTTTCTTTGCTTAACACCCTTCTCTGAGACGTACGAGCTCAGAGGTTATATAGTTGAAGTTATCAGCGATATATTCCCAATTTGGTAATGTGACATGCTGAGTGTTGCTGTAAATGATCATTGTGTTGATTATTTGTGATAGGATCGTTTATTTGATCGTCTATCCTGGTGATCATTTCTATGATCATTTGTTGACCCAAAGCATGGCTTTTGTATAAAGTATGTTTTTGTGGACGTGACTTCGTCGAGCCTCACACCCCGTGAATGGTCAAAACAGGAAAGAAGCAGCAAGGTTATGAGGGGTAGCGCCCTTTAGGATGTGTGCATTTCCTTCTGGAAAAGGGTGGTATCATGGTATGGAGCCCAGATACTTACTCATGTTGAAAACACTATATGATTGTGTGAATTGATTGCGAGCGCTCGATGAAAGGTCCCAAAGGACCGGGGGATGGCATATTCGGTCAGTTGTTACTCAGTTAGGGGTAACCCGGCCTTGTGTTGGTAGAGATCCGGTTTGGTTCTCGGGGATGTCCATCCAGAGGCATTCTCATGTGGCAATGGGAAGTTCCTTGGCCTGATCATTCGTTGGAAATCCAAAGAAACAATACGAGACTTGTACGGTTTTAGTTGTATAACCTGCTATGGAATGTGGCGGTAACCTGCTATTGAACATAATTAGCTATAGTAGGCATACGATAATGGTCGTATGTTGGCTAAGATTTATATTCTACTTTCGAAATGAATTTTTCTCTACACTATGAACTAGTAATAATATCAAATGTTCTTTTAAATGCGTATCAAGCATCTTTGACTATCATAAGGAGAAATCTCCTCCGATTCTGCGTTTGCATTGTGTGTGTGTGCGGGAGGCCTTATGGTAGTCTCATTTTTAAAAGCATTGCGAATTGAATTTAAAAATATTCCTCTATTTTGATTTTTAAAAATAAATAAACTGTTTTGAGTTCTCACACCAGTCACATGACTGACTTGGAGTTTATTGTTTTCCTTCCTAAACTCTGGGTGCCCACCAATTTCCACACGGGCAGTCAAGAGTTAGGTTTATCAGGATATTCTGGATATTCTGGAATTGCTGGAAGCAAGCTGGATGGCATGGTGTATTACTAGTATATAGTATTTCTTTTCCGCTGCACTGTTTGGTGTTGTTGTTGTACACTCTGATGATATGATGTAATGAAATGTAATGTATAAAAATGTAATAACTGATATAGTTCTTTGTTTAAAGATTATTCATTTATTTATTATATGTTGTTCCGCTGCGAATTGTGAGATTCTGATGTTGTTCTATTTTCTTTCTGTTCTATTTTCTATTCTCTGTTTTCTGTCTTTCCTCTCTTCTTCTTTCTTTTTCTTTTTCTTAAACCCTAACTATTCGGTTTTTCGGCAACGAAAAATCGTGTACGTTACAATTAATCTCAAATCTTAATTAATCAATTTTAAAAAATTTAATTACTTAATTAATCATCCACATTATTAAATAATTAAATAATTAATATTCCATTTAAGTTAATTTAATAATTTAAATGAAACCAATTTTCTTAAGTTCAAAATTAAGAAACATTCTTCTTTATACAAAGTATTTTATACAATTTGTTTCAAACAAAATTCAAATTTAAAAATTTCTTTTTAAATTTCAAACTAAAATACATTTAAATCTTATTTCAAATTTCCATCTCATTTTTAAATTCAAACCACATAACCTTTCTAAAATAGTTAAAACAAATTTAAATTTAAAAACTTATTTAATTTTAAAAACTGACATTAAAGTCAAATCTCAAGTTTTGAAAATAAATTTAAACTTATTTTAAACTTTATTTCATAAATTAAAACTGATAGCTTTAAAATTCAAAAAATGTTCTTTATACTGTAAAAGTTTAAAAACTAAATTTACATTTTTTAAAATAAATTCAAATTCAGATTCATTTGCTAAGTTCCATATTTAATTTTTCCCCAGATTTAAAACTTATTTTAAATTCCCAGTTACATTTTAAAATTTACTTTTAGAAATAGAAAACAGTTTTCTGTCTAGTTTAATCATCTTACATTTGAATTCAAAAGTGTTTCAAAATCTCAGATTTAAATTATTGAATTAAATTTAAGTTTCAGGTTAAAATTCCAGTTTTGAAATTCATTTTACAATTTGAAATTTAACTTTTAATATTTTTTTAAAATCAGAAAGACAGTTTCTGTTTTGGTTTAAACCAAACTTGAGTTTGAAAGAAATTTCAAATTTAATCCAAAGATCCAAAATTAAACTAATTGAATTTAAATTCAATTTCAGGTTCAATTTAGTTTTCAGATTTTTGTTTGCAATTGACTTTTACTTCAATTTTAATAAACCTGGAAAATAGGTTTTCTGCTTTTAGATTTAGAAACCCAAACTAAGATTTTAAAAACTGAATAATTTATAAATACCCAGATTTAAATTATTTGAACTTATAATCCAAATTCAGGTTCCAAACTAATTTCAAATTTCAAGTTTGCATTCCGATTATCACTTCAATTCTATTTTTAAAAACCTGGAAACAAGTTCTGTTTCATGTGAAAAACCTGAAACAATAAATACTCGAGCAACCCCTTTTTACTTCGAGTCAAATGATCCTCTGCTTCGAGTCTCCTTTCCAATTTACCCGAGACCATCCCGAGTACAAAAACCCTGCAACCCAAAAACAACACCACCTGCACACACCCCCCCCTGTGCACTTACTCCCTAACTCCGGCCATCACTGGCCATCATCTCTGGCCATCCTCCATCGACCAGTAACCTCTCATCACTCTTCAACCCTCAAATACTCATAATTCAACTTGAATTTAAATTCAAGTTTTAAAACCAAACCTGGAAAACATTTCCCCCTTTCAGTGACCAACCTGTCAACGACAATAACGCACAACTCCGGCCACTATAAGTCTTGAAACTCCGGTGAAGACTTCATCAACCCTTCATCTACCAATACCCTAAAGATTTTTGAACTCGAACCATTGTAGAAGCCGCAACACTCAAATCTCTTATACCCAGTAAAACTAGGGTTCTTAACTAAAAATCCCAAATTCAACATCAATATTTAATTGTAATCAAATTTAGTATTTTTCCTATAATATTTGATAATTACACCATATTCAGAAGCAGTTTCAACCAAATCAAATGCATGTATCAACTGTGCTTAACCAATATGGAAAATACAGAAAATCCAAAACTGCACCTTGTTTTAAATTCTATAAATTGTAATATTTGATCTAAAATTCATGAATTTGTTTGATGTTTCTATTAATTAACCTGAAACATTAAATTATATAGTTTGAATTTTCATCTTATATTCTTGATTCCTCTGTTATCTTTACTCCCAAGCATACACAAAATTGTTTATCTTATATGAAGTTTTTAAAAACTTTCTTTATCTTGAAATAAACAGATTTCATTCCAATTTAATCATAATAGCAACTGATCAAAGAATATTTTACCAAATCAACTTAAACTTGCACTGTAAATGGTCAGTAGCATAAGTAAACAACATGCATTTCATTCAAATATATACCCAGAAATGTTTTTAACAGTAATTATAGGCCTTCTTATCTTCATGAATATCAAGCAACCATCCTTTATAAAAAATTTAAAAAATATATATTTAGGTTACTCACCTTAAATTGTGCAGAGCACAAACTCAATTGCAAGTTCCAGATTTTGAAAATTCATGAATGCAGGCCCTTGCTTCCAGATGCAAAGAAATGCAGACCTTCAGATTTTATGCTTTTAATCTTTGTTTTTTTTTTAAAAAAAATTTGCTTCCTTGCATGTAGTTTTTGTTTTGCAGTTTCAACCCAGGTTGTTGATTGAAGAAAACAAAATGCAGGTTGCTTTATTTCCAGAGTTTTGAAAAATGAATGCATGCCTTAGTTTTGTTGCTTGCAGGTTTTGAATATTTGAAAAAGAGGAGTTGAATGCAATGCATTTGAATAGGTTTTTGAGGAGATGAAATTTCAGATTTTCATTGAAGTTGATATGCAATTGAATTTTTTTTTTCTTTTATAAAATGGAAATGAAGAAAGGAAAAGAGAATGGGAGGAGTGCAAGTTATATAACAATGTTTTGATTTAAATTAAAATTGAAGGAAAATTAAAAATTGAAACATGACACTTGTATGAAATGTTAACACTTGTAAGTATCTTTGTTTAAACATTTTACACGTCCTTTAAATGTTTTTGTTATTTAATTAAGTGTTAAGAAAAATTAAACCTAATTAATTAGTTTCTTTAATATGTAGTTATGTATAAAATTAATTTCTAAAGAAAGAAGCAAAGTATTATTATAAATGAAAATAATATACAAATTAATCATTTGGAAAAAAGATACTTTTAAATAATTAAAATAAATTTATAATAGAGGTTATAACCTATTGAATATATGTTTCATATTTTTAAATTGTATTTTAAATTTCAAATTAAATTTACAAATCAAAATTATCAATTAATATTTTAAAAAGAATAACACAAATATTTTTGTAACTTATTTTAATATACAAACTTAAGTTAAAATGAATATTAAACCAATAAAACATTTATCTCATATATTTAAAATCATTTAGTTATTTTATTAAATATTTTTGGAAAGCTTAAATTAAAATAAATCACAATTCCTAATTTCAAAATATTAAGATTATGCTATACTAATTTAATTAAAAACAACTTATCTATTTAAAATATATATAAATGCATATACATTATTAAATAGAAAAATAGATTCATTAGTTTATTAAAAATAAATTTCACAAATTAAATATTTAAATAAAGAAGATTATTAAATCAAATCAAATTTATTAACAAAAATCATCAGTTCAATATAAATTTAAAACACAGATTATTAAATTTATATTGTCCAAAATTCCGGGATATTACAATCCTTCCCCCTTAAAAGAATTTCGTCCCCGAAATTTAAAACAAAGATAATTTAATAATCTATTTACAGATTTTATTTTAAAACACAGCATATGTAAATCATATGCCAATAACCTAACCAACCAATTCACACAATCAAAACAAATCTAATTATCCAAAAGAATTTTGGATAAAACCTTCACGAGTTTCCCCAGTATATATATATATATCGGGATACTTGCTCTGTAGAATCCAATCAATCAATACTACTAAGCTATAGAGCTCCTAACAACAATTCTAAACAGAATATCAGACTACAGACGAGTCTGACTCAACAAACAAACCATCCTAAACTGCTGGTTCTACAACCAGAAATATCAAACACTTACTCCCTAAGAGATACGTGAAAACACTCTGAATCCCAGTTATCCAAACCGGCCATTCAACTCTAGAAAACCAAACACTGATCTTACCCATCACAGAAGAAATCTAAAACACTACGGAGCTAGCTTCCCAACTTATAGCTCCTTGAATCAGAGAAAAACTTATCCCAAATCAAATCTCCGATTGCAGAATCCAAATTTCTTTCGTCTCTTATCCATAAAAACTCTTCGAACGATCCTGGGCTACCAACATCCATCCTGATCAGCTCAACTCTTGCTGATTCCACTAGAAACAGACTGAATCAAAACAATCCAATGAGCTCCTCAAGATCACTCAGAAACAAAAACTCGTACTTAACTTCTCAACAACAGAAGACAGAACAAACTTCTTCTTATCCGGAAAAGAAAATCAGAAATAATCCCAAACTGCTTCCGCTACACAACTCTGATCCAAAACAGAAGAAAATGCAGAAGAACATGAGCACAAACTAGACAACCCAGCACAGAAATATGGTTCCACATATCCATAAGAAAACTCAAATGTTTCTCCGAAACCCGAGTTGCTTTACCAACTTCTATCTCAAGGAACCATCCATCTACTAACTGAACCACCAGTTCCATTCCTGGAAAGAAAACTCGATCTCCAGATGCAGACAAACTCTGACTTCCTGGTAGAAATCTGACAATCTCTAACAATCAAAAGAACACACTATCGCAAGTCACTTTTGCGATCAACTCATCCTATATCCAAAGAAACTTCTCTCTTAACCAAACAGAACAGTTTATGCTGGCCTAGCCAACTTACCAGAGAAACGAGTCCACTTTGCTGCTTCTGATCACCACTTCAGAAAAAACTACTCAGACAGAAGACTTCCTACCAACTCAGAACACTCTGCTAAACTCAGCCACATCACCGAGCAAACTCACTTCTTACTCTTATTCCAAAAAAAAACATTTTCGAAAATATCCATAGTCACTGCAT
Organism: Allium cepa; assembly: GCA_030765085.1. NCBI lineage: Eukaryota > Viridiplantae > Streptophyta > Magnoliopsida > Asparagales > Amaryllidaceae > Allium > Allium cepa. The sequence continues at coordinate 69,340,433 of CM060940.1, read as the reverse complement.
CTCATCACGCAGCTACAACTTCCTGAGATATCAAAATATCGTCACTCACTTGCTTCTGCCCTATCGACGGATCAAAACTCAGCACTTCGAAGATGAACTCCGAACCTTAAGAAGGTTTCCTTCAGAGATCGAAGAAGTTCTTCACCACTACAGAACTCACTCGAGACGGTATTAGGTCTACAGTCTGGACAAATACACTTCCAACCTCATCCATTCAAACTCCAACCAATGGTAGTCGTGTTACACACACTTCTACCTCATCTACCTTTATAACTTATATTGGAAAACCTGAACAGGTAATCCAACAAATAGGTAGAACCAATTATATATATATATATAATAAAAATACAAATACGCTCTCTCAAGATAGACACCTCTATAGAGACTAGGTATTCACTCAACCTAATGCTCTGATACCAAATGAGACGACCCGACTTTTTCTCCACAAAAAGTCATATCATCCTTAAGAAAGAAAGGGATAGAAAAGAGAAAAGAAAGAAGAGAAAGAAGAAACAACACAAGAATCTCGACAGCGGAACGAATAAATTATATTAATAACATAAGTATTACATAGTATAAATCAAATATCAGAGTTACACAGACAATACATCACATACTAGACAGTTATAAACACCTGTCTAGTTATTACAACTCAATACATATCAGACAAACACTCAGAGATACCAACACAGCGGAAAACTATATAACTATACGCAGAAGCCTCCTGCTCCATATACTCCACCACAATTCGTCAAAGCTAACCTGAATCCTAACCTGAATTCTCTTGACTACTCGTAAAAATTTGAGTACCCAAGAGTTAAAGAAAAACAGAAATAACTCCGGGTCAGACATGGGTCTAGTGTGAGTAACAGGATAAAGTTGCTTAACTTTGAAAACCTTTGAAAAGAAAAGGTATCACGTAAGACTTCCCACACATAAACATGGAAAAGTTTTTACCTTACACTAACCAAAACATTTGATAGGAAATCTGATGATATTATAATAGTGTCTAGGGTTTTCAAGTAAATAAGAAATAGCCGAAATTGTTACATGATTAAATTCCAACTACTAGCCACAAAAGTGGGTAGTACAATCAAAACCGTTGGCACTTATTGGATTTTGGATTCCATCAATGGCTGGGCTACTGGGGTACCGCCCATCACAGTACGTGGCCTAGATCACTGTACCGAGGAGCCACCCTAACTTCCCTGCAACACAAAGCCGGACCCGTTCCTTACTGAACAGTTCCAAACAAGACAACCCCGCAGTTGTGATCAGCAACCGCACCACTAAGCCGAAAATAAAGGGACCTCTAGACAGGGATAAATCTTGCTCTCAAGTGGGGGCTACCCACGAAGCTTTGCTGCACCTCCCCTGTTTTAGCCATTCCCGGTTGATGAGGCTTGATGCTACAATTACCTTTATAGGACATATCACTTAGAATGCTCATCGTCCACCTGACGATGTTCTGAAAGCATTCAATCCATACAAGTTCGTTCCGCGTTCGAACGAAACCGAAGGCATTATCTCGTTACACTCATTTTGGAATCACCCTCAGAGTTAACGACAATAACCCTTGCATTCTGAATCACCATCTCGAATCTATAAGTACTATTCCGTCAAACTCATTACGGAATCACCCACAGAGTTATACTGACGTATAACCCTTACACCTCGAGTCTTCACTCGCTCCACTTGGATTAACGACCTAACGTTAATTTGGATCGATGTGGTTTCCGGATATCCAAATATGGAAACCCGATCCCGGTCTCATCGAAATCCAAACGTGTCTTTTAGGGCCAAGCTGTTTTAAGTTTAAAACAATTCAATTCATTATCTAAACATACACAGATAGATAATTCACAACACAATAGATAATCAACATTATCATTATCAACAGATAATTCATATCATAATAAGATAATTCATATTATCATCCAAAAGCAACCAATGCATCCATATCACATACACTACTCATCTCATAACTGAGATTTCAAACCATACCAGGCAACCAATACCATTCATCAAACATATGCAATGATCTAATGATCACACCTTCTATAATTAATTTAAAATGAATTAAATTAATTACCTAAACTCTAATTAATTTAAAATGAATTAAATTAATTACTTCATCATTAAAATTCTGCTTATCTTAACCATCAATTGATTACAAATCAATTAAATAACCACCATCTCAATATTCATTTCAATTAATCATTATTGATTAACCATCTCTAATTACAATAAGTAATTAGCATTTAATTTTAATTACACAAGTTAATTACTTAAACCCCTTTGCAAATAATTAACTTGTAATTGCTTAATTAATTAATTAAAATTACATTAATCACTTATTCATTATTAATTATACCTTAATTAATCAATTCTAAATTACATAATTAATTAATTAATTAATGATTTCTAATTACATTTAATCTATCTCTAAATATAAATTAATTACATAAGTAATTAATCTGAAATTAATCCACATATAAATATTAATCACCCATGATTAATAACCATTCAGTAATTAACTACTTTAATTACCCATCCCATAAATTAATTACTCTTAATTAATTATCTAAATTAATCCTTGATTAATTTCAAAGTAATTTAAATTTAAATTACTTCTATAATAAATATCTTTAATTTCATTCAGTAATTATTAATAAATTACTTCCTTAAGTAATTACAAATTCATAAATTACATAAAGTAATTATCAAACAATCCATAAATGTTTAAATTAATTTAACTTAATTAATCTAAACTATTCACATAAATCAAATTAATTACACTAAGTAATTAATTCATTAATTACTTTCATTAAGTAATTAAACAATTGATTATTTTTAATTAATTAATTAAGTTAATTATCAAAAATTAATCACATTAATTAATTGTAAAATAATCTTCATTAACATTTCTTAACTACTAAATTAAGAATTAAATTATACAAATCATCATTAATTATCAATTAATTAATATTTAATTATTATTTAATTAATCTCTAATTATTAATTAATTAAGTGTTAATTAAAATCGTTAAATAAACTTTAATCATTAATTAAAATTTAATTAACAATCTTTAACTATAGATTAATTAACCTTAATTAATCTCAAATCTTAACTAATCAATTTTAAAAAAAATTAATTACTTAATTAATCATCCATATTATTAATTAATTAAATAATTAATATTCCATTTAAATTAATTTAATAATTTAAATGAAACCAATTTTCTTAAGTTCAAAATTAAGAAACATTCTTCTTTATACAAAGTATTTTATACAATTTGTTTCAAACAAAATTCAAATTTAAAAATTTCTTTTTAAATTTCAAACTAAAATACATTTAAATCTTATTTCAAATTTCCATCTCATTTTTAAATTCAAACCACATAACCTTTCTAAAATAGTTAAAACAAATTTAAATTTAAAAACTTATTTAATTTTAAAAACTGACATTAAAGTCAAATCTCAAGTTTTAAAACTAAATTTAAACTTATTTTAAACTATATTTCATAAATTAAAACTTATAGCTTTAAAATTCAAACAATGTTCTTTATACTGTAAAAGTTTAAAAACTAAATTTACATTCCCAGATTTAAATTAATTTCCAATTCAGATTCATTTGCTAAGTTCCATATTTCATTTTTCCCCAGATTTAAAACTTATTTTAAATTCCCAGTTACATTTTAAAATTTAGTTTTAAAAACAGAAAACAGTTTTCTGTCTAGTTTAATCATCTTACATTTGAATTCAAAAGTGTTTCAAAATCTCAGATTTAAATTATTGAATTCAAATTTAAATTTCAGGTTAAAAATTCCAGTTTTGAACTTCGTTTTACAATTTGAAATTTAACTTTTAATTTTTTTTTTAAATCAGAAAGACAGTTTCTGTTTTGGTTTAAACCAAACTTGAGTTTGAAAGAAATTTCAAATTTAATCCAAAGATCCAAAATTAAATTAATTGAATTTAAATTCAATTTCAGGTTCAATTTAGTTTTCAGATTTTTGTTTGCAATTGACTTTTACTTCAATTTTAATAAACCTGGAAAATAGATTTTCTGCATTTAGATTTAGAAACCCAAACTAAGATTTTAAAAACTGAATAATTTATAAATACCCAGATTTAAATTATTTGAACTTATAATCCAAATTCAGGTTCCAAACTAATTTCAAATTTCAAGTTTGCATTCGATTATCACTTCAATTCTATTTTTAAAAACCTGGAAACAAGTTCTGTTTCATGTGAAAAACCTGAAACAATAAATACTCGAGCAACCCCATTTTACTTCGAGTCAAATGATCCTCTGCTTTGAGTCTCCCTTCCCATTTACTCGAGACCATCCCGAGTACAAAAACCCTGCAACCCAAAAACAACACCACCTGCACACACACCCCCTGTGCACTTACCCCCCAACTCCGGCCATCACTGGCCATCATCTCTGGCCATCCTCCATCGACCAGTAACCTCTCATCACTCTTCAACCCTCAAATACTCATAATTCAACTTGAATTTAAATTCAAGTTTTAAAACCAAACCTGGAAAACATTTCCCCCTTTCAGTGACCAACCTGTCAACGACAATAACCCACAACTCGGGCCACTATCACTACAAGAAATCTAGCTTTTTACTGCATCTATTCACAGCGTTCATAGCATAAACGCAGTAGAAGTTATTTAGGGAGTAAAAATATTCATGAGCAAACGCTGAGACTAAAGTAGGGTTCTAATTTCCACCATCGAAATATTTGCCGCCACTCTCATCGTACTCACCCAAAAAATTCATTTTCCCTCTTTCCCCAGAAACCCTCCCTCTACCCTTTTTATTTCGTTTTCCCTCAATTTGATTTCCTTTAGATTTTGCTTGTTCTTCTATTTCCTTGGCTGTCACTGCCTCGATTCACCATTAATATCTCAGGTGCTCCTTTGTAAACTAATCACCATAATTCATTGTGTTTGGATTTAATGGATTAGTCGGGTATTAGGTTTATTTCGATTGTCGATACCAATTTTCATACTTCAGGTACTTAATTTTGTGTATTATCGCGAGATTTTGATGCATAGGTTATCAAGAGAGCTTTTTTCACATGGTCCATCTCAAATGTGCATTGTCACGAGTTTACAGTTCTCTAGGAACAACTATTACATGAGATCAATACTCATCTAAGTTAATTTATGGTTGAATAAATAAATACTTGAACAAGTGCAGTGTAAATTATTTGCTAATTTCAGATCAGTCTTTTGATATGTAGAAAAATAAGGAATTGAATCAATAGTGTTAATATTTTTAATATTTTTTTTAACTCTTCTTTTCCATTATTTTTTTTGGAAATTGATGAATTTATTGATGAGAGTGTCATTATGTAGACTAAACTTCTTTGTACTTTATGAAAGTATACAATGAACCCCAACATTTCACCTATAAACAAGATCTTTTATAACTTTTAGGTGATTAAGATTATATGATATTGGTGTTTTAAAAATAAATATAATGCACAATTTAACCGACCTTAGTTTCTTTGCTTTGGGAACCTTTAATCTGCAAAGACTTCTTAAGTTTATCCTATTATAGTCTTATTTTTCTATCAAATATGGAATATTTTTAGTTTTTAAATGTTTTTTAACCTTTACATTATGAAGGGTGTTAATATATGTACTGAAGGTTTAATATTTTTCATCTGTAGTGTACACATATAATTTGTTTATTATATTATTCGTTAGTGTCTTATGTTAATCAATTCTCATGGTTTATATCCGTGAATCTGAAATATTTGATAGAAAGATACGTGGTATGGGAGTTGCGCGCAAGCTAAAGACTCACAGAAGAAATCAGAGATGGGCACACAAGTCTTACAAGAAGAGCCATCTTGGTAATGAGTGGAAGAACCATTTGCTGGCTAATCTCTTGCCAAGGGCATTGTCCTCGAAAAAACGTAAGCCAAAATTTAATATATCCTTTATTATTGTAGGTTTAGGCTACATTGTAATGTACCATCATGCCTTTTAATAATAAGTAACAGGATCCTAACAATGTTTCCTTGCGCCCTGGCAATTTTAAGAAGACATGTAAAATTATTTACAGCGACATCATTTTTAAGGTATATAGATTCATGGCATAAGTTTATTGGTCATGAGGTTTTGTGACAACGATATTGTAATAGAGACGACCTACTTATTCCAGCGACTTGAAATTATTTTAGTTTTCATGTAAAACCATCATGAGCCATGACCTGCCTAAGGCCAATTGTAATACATTTCACCCATGACAAGCCTAAGGATAATCGTAATGTTTGTAGTCAATGATTCATGACTAATAATAAATAAGGTTTGATATGGTTACTCAAATAATTTTAAAAAACAACCCAAAATGTAATAGTTTCAACATGTTTGCAAAAAAAAATGTACATGAAACACTGCTGACTTATAACGCTGTAACTTTTTGACCACTACAGTCAAAAAAATATGGCATGATTTGAAAAATGCTCTATCTATGTTTGTTATATAGATTATTTTCCTATCAAAATTATGGATTTTATTAGCACAAATACCATGCCAATACATCATGTATTCAGTTGTTTCCGCCCTTTTGTTTTGATAATCATGCCAAAATTGAGCTAGATTTATAAAATTAACTAAGTTAACTAAGTTTTGTAAAATTTAAACAAGTTTATAAAAATTTATTAAGTTAAAAATAATTAAGTAAGTTTATAAAAACAACTAAGTTTATGAAAATTAATTAATTTAAAAAAAAGGTTATAAAAATAACCAAGTTTATCAAAATTAGTCGAAGTTAAAAAAAATTAACTCGATTTGTAAAAAAATAACTAATTTAACCAAGTTGTACAAAAAATAAATAGAATAACTACTTTTCTGAAATAAAATACATCTTTTAAAATTACCTAAGTTAATTATGTTTTATAAAACTTAAATAAAGTAACTAATTTTTATAGAAATTTAACTTAGCTTGTTAAGTTTTATAAAATTAACTTAATTTGTAAAATTTAACTAAGGTAACTAAGTTTTATAAAAATTAAATAAGTTTACAAAAGTAACCAAGTTTATAAAAATTAATTAAGTTTTTAATAAATTTGCTTAATTTATAAAAGTTAAATAAGTTTTAAAATAATTAAACAAATTAATTAAGTTTTGTAAAAAATATTAACTAGTTGATAAATTTTTATAAAAATAACTAAATTAAATATATTTTATAAAAACTAAATAAATTTATAAAAATTAACTAAGTTTAAAAAAATTAATTAAGTTTATAAACATAACCAAGTATATTAAAGTTCACAACGTTTATATAAATAACAAAAGTTTATAAAGTTAAACTAAGTTTTAAAAAAGATGAAATTTCTATTCGGTAAAAAATATTGTGAACTTGATTTGAAATTCTATCCAATGTGACTTTCTAAACAAATTTTTTGCTCAATGTTACTTTGTTAACAATGTAAAATTTTGTACTGTAAGATGAAATTGTTTATAGAGTTAGAGAGACCGGTCAATCAAAATGAAAGAAAATTGTAAAAAGTAAATATTGTGACTGAGAAGAAGGAAGCATTTAGAATAACAATTAATGGAAAGTGGCTGAACACTTACTGCTGATATTGATACAATTAGCTTACAAGTGTTTCAAACACTGCTGCTTTACCACAGAATATCAACTTAAGTCCTTGAAGTAGCAACTCCAACGCTGATATGTACGTGTGTGTGTGTGTATGTATATATTTTTGTGTGTATGTATATATATATATATATCTGTGTGTGTATGTGTGTTCAAGTCCATCGACTTATATAACAAACTAACTATATCTATTAAAGAGATTTCATGAGACTCAAATTTTGTATCATTGGTGATCATACAAGGGGGACTGAATGTTAAGTAATGGCAAGGGCAATATGTAGCCCACACACTTTTTCATGACAAACACAAGTGAGCTATAGACATTCAAAAGTTGAGTAAAAAGTGCATAAAAAAGCACTTAAAAGCGCTGCCTTTTTTTGGATATATTCATACATATATGTGAATGTCAATTTCCTCTATCAAGATACCAAATGGAACATAATCACTTCTTTACACGTATGCATGCCTTTTCTTTATTTATCAGTATCTACCTATCTTTTTTGTTTTCTAGTTGTCAGTTTCTACATTCTATTGGATCTCTTGTTTATATAGAATATGCATACCTACATCTTTTTACAATATTTTTAATTTTGTGGAGACGTGAATAATTCAGTGAAATGGGGAATATGCTTAGAGTGGTGGAGTTGGCCTCGTACAAAGGCGAAAATGAAGTCTTAATTACGACTAGTCTTATGTTCAAGGTCTTACCTGCACACTAATGATTTTTCTGAAGAAAAAAAAAAGAGTTTTTGTTACTACTGGAATGAGTACAACAATAAGTTTCAAAATACATGTCTGATTGATATTTGCATAAAACAATGTGAAGACTGCCACAACGTGTGCAGTCACACTCATACCCAAAAGTATAAAATCATGAATAGCAAATGTATACATATATTACCATGTGAATTGGAACATTGACTGTGCTAGGTTTACATGCATAGTCGAGTAAGAACAAATAATGGAGAGATCAGAGGATTAGAAAAACTTCAACATCCTGTCACATGGATGCTTTTGTTTGTAATGTAAACTCGTATAAAGGTAACAGAAAAGTTTGTAGTTAACCTCTGTTTAGGCCTTCTTCATTCAATTATTTGTAGCAAGTTAATTAATGATTGAGTGCATTATTTCCTTTACCCTTTCTATTTTTATTCTGCCATTCTTTCTGCCCTTTCCTTTTCAGATTAAATGTGCGCTATATTGCAACCATGTTGACATAAAGTGTAGTTTGCTAAAAATGGAAATTACTTTGTGTTAAGATATAGGAAGAGGTATCACAGATCGTAGTTATAAATTCTTCTTTAATTAATCACAATATTGATCAGCAAGTCTCAAAAGATCACCTTCTATTTTTAACTGCCCTTTAGATGATATTAATTTGCGTCTTTACCGTATCAAACCATCTGAACCAACTCAGGTTGTCCATAGTATATGCCACTACAACAAATCTTACTTTTAATTACATTTATTAACAGTGTTTTGATGTAAGTATAGCCTAAATTTTTTGTACTCTGCTTTGTGTACTACCATTGGAACACCAACGCCATTTTCATATCTATATACATATTTGCTGAAGTATGTAAAAAATATCACCTGCACTCTAATCTATTCTATCATGTTAAAAAATAATATGTGACTGTTTGTATCCCTTGCTCTCATTCAATCTAAGATCATATATTATTTCTTCTTTATTTGAATGAACATTTGCATTTATCCCCTCCATCTATTCTTTTTCCACTTTCTACCTCTATTGAATTTGTATTCCATCCATTACTTGTGAAAAAGATTAGAGGATCATCACTAATATAGATGATGTTAAGCATTAACTATAAAAAAAATTCTTCTATTGACTATGCTAACCATGTTTTCACTCATGAGGATTTTCTTAATGTTAAGCATTTTTCTTAATGTTAATATTTCTGAGCTTTTATTAATGCTATGTCAGATAATATTTGAACTGGAAATGAGTTGGCTAGTCAAATACATAAGTGACATGGTTCTTCATCAGTAAAAGCTTGAACTGGAATTGAATCGATGAAGGTACGCCATCTTTGAACTGCTTATGATTTTTGGAATTGATTTCTCTTGTTTTGGTTGTCCAGTCCATATGAAGTCCGCTGGCTAAAATGAATTGGAACCGATGTAATTAGCGTCCTTTAGACAGAGCCGATGAGATTGAGGTATGCCATATTGAAACAGATACATTAGTATTGCATTTTCTGTTGTTGTATGTTGTGCAGAGCGAAGAGTTAATGTGCAGCATGAAGACTTGAAGTAGCTGGACTGGAATATGGACGTCTGCTTAAACCGGACTGGGATGGAGAAACCGTAACTGAGTAGGCGAGAAGTTGCTAAATTGTTAGTTGAATCAAGAAGTATATCAAAACCAGCTGAAAGCATCAGAAGTTGCTGTCCGGAGTGCTAATGGAGTGGTCGGGTAGAACTTGGGCATAGACGCAGGACTGGGGCAAAGTGCAAGAACAGCGTAAGCTAAAGGTTTCAAACTAGTTTGATACTAAGTGTTGTTAACAAGAAGTAGTCTACTATGATTGATTCCATTCCAAAAAAAGGGAAAGAACACTCTGGTGAGCAAGAATAAGGATTTACAGATGTAAGTGATTCAAATATTTGCAATTTAATACGCATGAAGGAATTTAAAGGGAGATGTATCTAAATTTTGATACATTTTTTTGTATCATGGTTTTCTTGTTACTGAGATGTGTCTGTGTGTCAAGCCAACCAACTTACAGCCTTTTAAATGTGCATTCTCTAAATGTAATGGATTTTTTTTTGCAAAATACATGATCATGTGTCAAATACTATTCAATAGGGTACGTCGATACAGAAAATATTGGATTCAGTTGATCTCTCCCCTTCGGCCTTAGGCTATCTTCAAAGTGGTAGAATATTCTATCTTATTGTTCAATGCGAAACAATATCCAACCGTGTATGGGATGTCAGTTAAGTCTTCTGTTTGGAAACATGTGAAGACAGTGTTTTGTAACCGTTCCAAGATAGACAACTAAGGAATAATCACCTAAGCTACATACAATATCCAACCGTGTCTACTATCCTTCACAGCCTCTCATCTAGGAAACAATGTGGTAAATAATAAGATTTGCTTAGCATCTGCACATTAAAAATCTGTATTATGTATTATTGTTGAACTGGGGAGTGAGTACTATCTGAATTGAATTGTACTATATGTATTATTGTTGAACTGGGGAGTGAGTACTATCTGAATTGAATTGTACTATATGTATTATTGTTGAACCTGGGAGTGAGTACTATCTGAACTGAATTGCACAAAGTATTGTAATTGTAATGTACTGAGTATAGAGCATTTTCTGAATTCTTTGGGAAAAAAATGCATATCCCTACGACAGCGTTTATACATTGCTGTCAATTTTTTGGAAAAAAATGCATATCCCTGCGACATCGTTTATACATTGCTGTCAATTCATTGGAAAAAAATGCATATCCCAATGACAACGTTTATACATTGCTGTCAATTCATTGGGAAAAAAATGCATATACCTACGACAGCGTTTATACCTTGCAGTAGAAAACTATTAACAGCGTTTATACCTTGCAGTAGAAAAATTATTAACAGCGTTTAAAAAACGCTGTAGAAAGTTGGTTTTTGACAGCGTTTATATTTTGCAGTTAAAACTTTAGGGTCAACGACCGCATGTCGTTATACAGCGTTTTTAAAAACGCTGTGAAAACTTTTAACAGCGTTTTTCAAACGCTGTGAAAAGTCTTTTTTGTTGTAGTGTATAAATCTTGAAACTCCGGTGAAGACTTCATCAACCCTTCATCTACCAATACCCTAAAGATTTTTGAACTCGAACCATTGTAGAAGCCGCAACACTCAAATCTCTTATACCCAGTAAAACTAGGGTTCTTAACTAAAAATCCCAAATTCAACATCAATATTTAATTGTAATCAAATTTAGTATTTTTCCTATAATATTTGATAATTACACCATATTCAGAAGCAGTTTCAACCAAATCAAATGCATGTATCAACTGTGCTTAACCAATATGGAAAATACAGAAAATCCAAAACTGCACCTTGTTTTAAATTCTATAAATTGTAATATTTGATCTAAAATTCATGAATTTGTTTGATGTTTCTATTAATTAACCTGAAACATTAAATTATATAGTTTGAATTTTCATCTTATATTCTTGATTCCTCTGTTATCTTTACTCCTAGGTATACACAAAATTGTTTATCTTATATGAAGTTTTTAAAAACTTTCTTTATATTGAAATAAACAGATTTCATTCCAATATAAATCATAATATCAACTGATCAAAGAATATTTTACCAAATCAACTTAAACTTGCACTGTAAATGGTCAGTAGCATAAGTAAACAACATGCATTTCATTCAAATATATACCCAGAAATGTTTTTAACAGTAATTATAGGCCTTCTTATCTTCATGAATATCAAGCAACCATCCTTTATAAAAAATTAAAAAAAAATATTTAGGTTACTCACCTGAAATTGTGCAGAGCACAAACTCAATTGCAAGTTCCAGATTTTAAAAATTCATGAATGCAGGCCCTTGCTTTCAGATGCAAAGAAATGCAGACCTTCAGATTTTATGCTTTTAATCTTTGTTTTTTTTTAAAAAATTTGCTTCCTGATCTTTGAAAAATCCTTGCATGCAGTTTTTGTTTTGCAGTTTCAACCCAGGTTGTTGATTGAAGAAAACAAAATGTAGGTTGCTTTATTTCCAGAGTTTTGAAAAATGAATGCATGCCTTAGTTTTGTTGCTTGCAGGTTTTGAATGTTTGAAAAAGAGGAGTTGAATGCAATGCATTTGAATAGGTTTTTGAGGAGATGAAATTTCAGATTTTCATTGAAGTTGATATGCAATTGAATTTTTTTTTCTTTTATAAAATGGAAATGAAGAAAGGAAAAGAGAATGGGAGGAGTGCAAGTTATATAACAATGTTTTGATTTAAATTAAAATTAAAGGAAAATTAAAAATTGAAACATGACACTTGTATGAAATGTTAACACTTGTAAGTATCTTTCTTAAACATTTTACACATGTCCTTTAAATGTTTTTGTTATTTAATTAAGTGTTAAGAAAAATTAAACCTAATTAATTAGTTTCTTTAATATGTAGTTATGTATAAAATTAATTTCTAAAGAAAGAAGCAAAGTATTATTATAAATGAAAATAATATACAAATTAATCATTTGGAAAAAAGATACTTTTAAATAATTAAAATAAATTTATAAAAGAGGTTATAACCTATTGAATATATGTTTCATATTTTTAAATTGTATTTTAAATTTCAAATTAAATTTACAAATCAAAATTATCAATTAATATTTTAAAAAGAATAACACAAATATTTTTGTAACTTATTTTAATATACAAACTTAAGTTAAAATGAATTTTAAACCAATAAAACATTTATCTCATATATTTAAAATCATTTAGTTATTTTATTAAATATTTTTGAAAAGCTTAAATTAAAATAAATCACAATTCCTAATTTCAAAATATTAAGATTATGTTATACTAATTTAATTAAAAACAACTTATCTATTTAAAATATATATAAATGCATATACATTATTAAATAGAAAAATAGATTCATTAGTTTATTAAAAATAAATTTCACAAATTAAATATTTAAATAAAGAAGATTATTAAATCAAATCAAATTTATTAACAAAAATCATCAGTTCAATATAAATTTAAAACACAGATTATTAAATTTATATTGTCCAAAATTCCGGGATATTACATATCATTTATAAATTTCCTTGTAAAACTTCATTTATAGATCTCTTTATAGAACATTATTTATAAATTTCTTTTCTATTTATAAAACATCTTCTGTAAATCTCATTTCTATTTACCAAACTTCATTATAAGTCTCGTATACTTTCCATAAAATGATCATTTCATATATCACTATAAATATCCAAATGTGATTTGTTATTCCAGTTTATCAAAATGATGTCATTCTTCCTTTTTATAAAAATGCCATTTAAACATCTATTCTTTTATTTATAAAATACCATTAATAAATCTATCTTTCTATACAACATTTATATAAAGCGTTTCATAAATATTTATTTCAAAAAATTCTATCTTCTTTAAAACAGAATCCCTTATTAATAAAAATAAATTCCATTTTTCCTATAAAATAAAAATTCATTATTATATTAACTTTTCTATAAAATAAATACTTTTCAATAGTACTTTTAAAACATTTCCAAAAAATTAGAGTAAATAGAAAAGTTTAAAAATTATTTCTTGATAAAATATCATAGAAAATCCAGAAGTCGGATTTAAAATCATTCTCCGAATCAAAACCATTTTCAAATCAAAATAGCAAACCCTAGTATTTCAAACTACTTTGATGAGTCCCAGATCTACTATAGCACTTAAATAAAACTATAAAGGTTCAGCTTTTAATACATATTAGTGTCATATCTAATATGACCAAACTATCATCTTTTGACATTCAGTAATTTATACAATAGGTATATAACTCAAAATTAAAATCAATAGTAACAAGGAATCCGGATTCCTTTATAAAATTCCTTGTATTTAATTTTATCTTCATTCACTATTCCAATGTAAATTCAACCCAACCAAAACAATAAATCATTCAAGTAGAAAATCATTAATTTATGTCTACCATATATCATTATAGTATTCATTCAAAGGTGAGATAACTCACCAAAATTCCAGCGGACACATAAGCGTTACAGATCAATCTAAAATCGAACAACATTCGATTTTAGTTCGAAATTCCACTTGCTCTAAACTTGACGAAACCAATTGCAGTATGTAGATAATATACCTATGAATGTAATGCAAAAGACTGCGTCTTAATTGGTCCTCGTATGCAAAAGTTATTCATTTTATAAGTTTTGAATCAAAATTTGTAATTAATTTAATAATTACTTTACTTAAAATTAATTACCCACTCTAATATTCTTCCCTTCCTATTCAAAACCATGCATATGTACACGAGAACACCCCCAACCCACAATTAATGTGCACGCACACATGGTGATATAGAGCTATGCTCCACTATTTGATGAATGGTCGATTCCATTGAACTCCACTGCGTGAATGCTTCACATTCCCCCTCTTGTCAAACTCGATCCATTTTTTACCATCGCCACCTATAGCAGCCTTTTCTCGACCTCCCAATGTCGCACCACTACATACACGACCGCAATCCGCCATTTTTTCATCGTCTATGCTCCTTGATGTGAGAAAAAAATTTCCATCCTTGCAGAAGCCTATCGTCACCTAGATCAACCATACATCCAAACCATAATTCCTCCTGTTTCACGTCAAACATCCCAAATCATTGCCGCAACACCCAATATATATATGGATTCGAAGCTCTCGTCAAAATAAACTCAACGGATACAATTTTTTATTTTTTTCATTTAGTAAATGACTTGATTTTGATTTTTTTTAAGGAGGAGGCCATTGTTAGTACCTTTGGCATTGTTTTGACGACAAATACAACAGGACATTACATAAAATATAGATACTAATATTTTATCAAGATATATTTATATATATATAGTGTATAATGCAGGATATTAGATGGTATTAATTAAGAAGACTGTATAGTATCAAGATGCTGATATCAAGAGTGGATTCAGGATAATGATATAAAGTTTTAAGAGTTCAAGAATGATGACTCATGAGTATTGAAGAGTTAAAGATTTCAAGATATTTCAGATAAGCTATAGAGTCATAATGTGACGACCCACAAATATGTACCCTTTAAATCGACAATAATCCACACATGTCCGACCCAAACAGCATAGACTGATGGAAAGTCAAGAGAAAGAAAAGAAGAGAGAAGAAGAGAAGAGAAGAAAGAGAGATAGAACCAAACAAAACAATATAGAATCTCGCATCGCAGTGGAAAACATATAATATCATATGAATGGTCTTTATAAATAACAAACTGTATATATACATACATCAATCAAAGTTCAACAATTAATCATAAATTATCAACCTGGATAGTTATAATACCCTGTCCTCACAATTGCCGATAATAAACGACAATCAATAATCAAAACAGATATGTGTATTCAAAATAAAGATCTCCAGCTCTCCCGTTGAAGCTCCAAAAGCACCAAGACTGAACCTGTAAATATACTCGGTCTGACATGAGCATTGAAAGGTAAGAATGCTCGGATCAGTCTGGTAAAGTAGCGCGAGAAACACACTCAACTGAATTTATTAAATTACCAAACTTTTCCTTTATCAAAACAAAAGTATCTTGTAAGACAAGTCTACACATAAACACTGACATGTTTTTACCTTACGATAACTAAAACATTTCATATCAAATCATCTGATATTATACTAGTGTCTAGTCTACGAATGATAATAATCATAGCTGAAATTGTTATACTGATTAAATTCCAGCATATAGCCTAAAATGGGCAATACAATCAAAATGGCAGGTACATGGTGGAGTTTGGATTTCCATACAAATGACTAGGTGAAGAGACTATCTTCTGGCAGTACATCTCTAGAAGAATGTACCAAGGACCATCACAAAGGATCCTCTACCAACACAAGACCGACCCACCTCTATAACTAGATGGAACCGAATATATCATCCTTCGGTCGTTACCAACCTTTACGAGGGCCCCCAAAGCATACAAACCAAAATAATAGATACACGACGTCATAGCGTGTAAAGATATACCTAGAAGAGGATGATCATACCCTACATGGGAGCAACCCACTTAGCCTTGCTGCATCTAACCCTGTTTTGGTCATTCCGGTTGATGAGGCCTGAGGTAACGATTCACCTTTCACAAATCACATGTCACATAACTTAGAATGCCACATGGCCATTTCCATTGAATAAAATTACCTTCCACAAAAATATAACCCTTAAGCTCATACATCTCAAGGAGTGTATTAAGCTAACAGAAGTTTCCTTCTCTACCACCACTGATGTACATTTGTAAAAACCAATGTACGTAATCTATAGAAATGCAAATGCAAACATCCATACAAGTTATCTAGGAACAGGATAAACCGAAGGTACTTTCCTACCACATCCTGTCGGGAAATCCCTAGGATTAGTAGTGAATAGTCCTTACATTGGATATTTCATAATGAAGAGACCACTACTTACTATATGTATATGGGGATTATAACACCAAACGATCAACAAGCAGTCCCCCACTATGAAAATCAAGAATATCAATATCATCACAAGCAACCTGCACAACCGTCGCATATACATTGGTCCGAAGTGGTTTTCGGATAAACCGATCTCGGTCTCTTTGCACCAACAACGCAAAAGCTTTTCTCAATCTCACACAGAAACTAAGTCTTGTAGACTTATCACATCTTCAACTTTCAACTTGCTATCCTTCAGGCTAAGAAGGAAGCTCGATAGATTAGAGTAATACTCCGCACTACACGAATCAACATCCTTGACACAAACGATAATCAAGCCTATATAGAAGGCTACGTAGTAAGTGTATGGCTAAATAGTTCCCATATCAAGTCGAGGAACTAAAATTTGGCTCAAACATATATAGAAGGCTACATAGTAAGTGTACGGCTAAATAGTTCCCATATCAAGTCGAGGAACTAAAATTTGGCCAAATTTGATAGTTGGTTATTTAACTATCAGAACAAACAAACAAATATTTAGCACTATAACAATCACTAGGCCCTTTTAATCAATCTTTTATTAATTAAATCATTTCCCAAATATTCACTTTAAATTAACTTTGAAAAGATATAATCTCAAACCCATTTCAACACCTCAATATTGGAAAATGTCTCCATATGCTTGTTTAATAACAAGTAATTCAAAATCAATTTATTTCCAACACTTAGAAAATATTACATATACTTAAATCAGGATTAGTTATATATTTTATTCTTTAAGGAAAACATTCTCTTTAAATAAATTTATTTAGGTCAAAATGTATGTTGCGTAAAACATCATTACGACAACCTAAAATCACTAGTATAGGGATTCGAAAATTAGATAGATATATGAATCCCATATACAAAACATTTTCTTCGAAAATCATTTACTATAACAACAATGTTATAGTCCATCATTTCCTTATTTCTCGAAACGTCTATTTCAACAATAAATGTTGAAATCTATGTATTCGATACTTAACACATTTTCTTTAAACCATTTAACTCCGTTTAAAATATCACTTCCCAGAACATACATTTTATTTAATATATTATTCACTGTCCAAAATCATGAATATAGTTCATTTACCAAATCTAATATTTTTACACATTTATTAAAGGATTATCCACTGTCCAAAATCGTGAATATATCTCCTTTGCCAAATTCATCACTTCTACATATTTACTAAAGGATTATCCACTGTCCAAAATCGTACATACAGTACCTTTAATAAATTTCTATATTTAACTTGTCAAATTCAATTGATTTCGAATTTATAAAACAATGTTTATAAATTCCATTTTTATATCATGAAAACTTCCATTTATAAAATCAAATTCCATTTATTATTTTATAAGAACTTCAAGTTATAAAATCCTTAATTAACAAATTCTATTTATATCACATTTACATTCAAAAATCCAATTTATAAGTTAATTGCTCATAAATCATTTATTTCCAAAATTCTTTCTTTTTATAACTTCACAAATTCACAAATCTTAATCACTTATAAGATTCATTTATAACTTTATTTTAGCACTTATAAAACTCATTTATAATTCCATTATTTCAATTTATAGAAATACAATTTTATAAATCTTATATATAAACCATTTATAATAAGCTCAAAATCTCAATTTAAATAAATTTATTCTTTTAATAATTTAAAATCTTATTAAAACTCTTATAACTCCAAAAAATCATGCTTAAGATATTTCACACAAATCACAATTTTTTTATAACATAAAAATTATAACATTTTTCTATTCAAAATAAATTCATTTCCTTAACCCTTCAAAATTAATAAAACATCTATTTTCAAAATCACTTGAAAATTCTTTTTAATTTGAAAACCATCACTTTAACATTTCTAAAATTCCAAAAATAGGTCCAATGTTGCAACAGCACTAAATACATCAATCACTACATCCAAACATCATATAACATATGATACGACATATATCACAATATCTATAAATAAA
Organism: Allium cepa; assembly: GCA_030765085.1. Classification (NCBI taxonomy): domain Eukaryota; kingdom Viridiplantae; phylum Streptophyta; class Magnoliopsida; order Asparagales; family Amaryllidaceae; genus Allium; species Allium cepa. The sequence goes on along the minus strand of CM060940.1, from coordinate 69,321,613 downwards.
ACCAATACTGGTGAGGAATCGAGTTGGATCCCTCCAACCTGTCACCTGCAACAAATATACATATTAGAAAATATGTGTACAATGTCCGCTTCGAGGTAAACGCGCGTACAAAGGATCATCCGCTCATACACGGAAATGTACAGGGTCTCATCTGCTCTAATAGGAAGGAATATATCCAAGTATCAATCAATATATCATATATCATCCAAACAATCATCAATCAACATTAATAAAATTATTTCTCACTTATATAAAAATATCAGTAAGTCAGAAAGAGTGAGTTATACTCACATTGATTGCAATAGTAGTTGCAATGTTTTATTCCGAATAAAATTAAACAAGCGTTTAATTTTATCCAAAATTTACACTAGCTCCAATCAATTCCAAACCAGCTTTTAAATATAGTGGTCGTCAATACAGACCCAACGCAATTTGTTTTGTCAGAAACGAACCTTGTATGAAGAAGTTATGCATTTTTAAAGATTATACGAATTATTATATATATATATATAAATTACAATTTTATTTTACTTTTAAACCCTAATTTATTTGGGCCGCATGATTTTGTCACAGCAGATCATGGCCGTTGAAATCATCTTCTCCAACTCTAGGTTATACGCGTTCGCATATACCTATCGATCGCTGATTTCGCTTGAATTTTCGTGGCTCCATACGATGATGAGACGTCGATCCAACGTCGCCACACGAGAGTCCTTGCTCCATTCCACCACCGCCCTTGAGCACGGTAAGCTCGGTCGAGCTGATGCCTTGAAAATCGCATAAGAATGGCGTGCGTTTGAATGAAGTTTGTCGTCGATCGGCTCCACCGTTCCCGATCACCACAGCTGGATCGATAGACCTCGCTGTGCTATACACGTTTGTAGTTGAGGACTTCATCTAATTCTGCGTGGATGAGGAGATTGGAGGGGGAGAAGATTGGTTGTTTTCGGCCACTGGAAATTTAGGTGGCGGCTAACCCTAGCTGAATTAGGGTTTTGCAAAATAGAAAAATTGATGTCCTTTTATAGAAAATTTCGCGACACTATTCACCCAAATTTTTTCCAAACTCAAAACAAAGCGTCCCACCTGGCATTTATAATGTTATACCCCTATTCCAAACATAATGGAATACGTATATTGTAATCCAATTCGATCATATTTAGAAGATAGGTTTTCAAATCGAATTATTTAAATTTAAGATTCACTTAAACGAATTTCTACGTGTTCCAGCTTGCCAAGGACAAATCGTAAATCCGATTGACATGAAATTTAAAATCTTATAATAATAAAACATTACGGATCCAATGAAACTAGTTTCGTCGAAATCTAAGATTGTGTGAAAAATGGCTATTTTTACACGTTAATTAAATATTAAAATATTCAATTTTTAGAAATTAACTTTTAATTCAGTTTTAAAAGTTCTCTAACATTATTATAATTCAACTAAAATTTATATCAACTTTATAAATCATTTTTATTCACATTAAATCCAATTTCCAATTATTTCAGCAATTTCAAATATTAAATTATCGATTTAATTATCCAGTTAAATCCTTATATTCGAAATATAAGTTATTCAACTTATAAAATTTACTTTTGAATATTTAAAATCAATTAAATATATGAATTTCAGATGACTGAAATTCTAGGTCGTTACACATAGAACTTATATTAAAACCTTGATAGCACTTTCCTGATATCTCTTACCTTCTGTAATTTTGTTTTAAATTATTTTTCAAATATTCTATTTTAAAATTAATCTTTTGAAAATATTTCCAAAATGATTTTCAAATATGTTATAATTATAATGATATTAGTTAGTATTTTAAGTTTATTTATATTATGGTTTATACTTTAAAAATTTATAACTATATTGATTTTATGTATATTATTTACATTTAAATTAAATATTCTTATAATTCTTTAAAATTATTTTATTAAGTTTTATAAAGTTTTAATATGATTAGAATATGTATAAACTATGTTTAAATGTTTGTACAAAGTTTCAACATATTTTACAAAACTTAATATTTTCAAAACTATTTTTATTAAGTAATTTTTCAAAACACAAAGAGATATGTCGACATATCCTCTATAAATATGTCAACGTACTAGCCGTATTTTTTATATTTCAAATTTGGATGGAAGTGTCTTTTTCATCGTATCTTTTCGTGAATGGACATGACCATTATTTCCCTTTATATTCCAGTTTTCCAAACAAATTTTATTAACCAATTTCTTATTTTTCCTCCTCTTTTCACTCTACTGATTTTAAAGCAATTTCTATCGAAACTCTACCGAAATTCAACAAGAATAATTCAATCATTAGTAGTTTAAATCTCATTCATATACTCTCTCATTTCTCTCATCTCTCTCAAGATCAAGTGCAATTCAAGAGTTATAGGATCAATTGTAATCAAGATCGAAAATTCAAGTCTGTTATTATCATATCACTCTTATACTCTGTGGTGTGCTTGCTATCCCTAAAATCTAAGTAGGTGTGATTCTAGCCAGATTAAATTAATTGGGTGTGCTTAATAGCCCGTAAATCTAGAGAATGAGCTTGTGACCTGAAAATCAAGTGACTCTACCCAAAGGCCGGGACTCTGGAGGGTGTGCCTCGTACCCATAAAATCGAGATTGCATTTGCATCTCCTCGTTAAAAAGTGTAACGACCCCAAAGTTTTAGTGATTCTATTTATTAAATTAATTGAAATTCTGTGAAATTTTAAACAATAAAATTTGAAAATAAAAATTTAATATTTGGAATACGTCTATTTAAACATAGCAACTGGTAATTTTCATCAGATAATATGAGAGTTTATTTTATTGTGTAATTTAATTTAAATTTAAATCAGTTAAAAATTGATGGTAATCCAAACCTGAATAGTTTTATACAGAAAAATTGTAAATCATCTTCTGAGTGAGACGTCAAATTTCATTTCATCAAATTCGGACTTCTTTAGCTCCGTCGATCTTATTTTCTGCGTTTTAGCTGCATTTTCCGCTAGCGGAAATTCGAATTTTATAATTCAATCATACCACTAATATTTATATACCATTTTGATAGTCTCGTCGTACTGATCTCTACGGTATATTCAATTCCGTGTTTTGAGGTTCAATATGCGACGGAAACGATGTAACGGGTCGTCGTATCGGTACCGTATTTAAGTCATTTTGTTTTTGTGCCTTTTCCATTTCTGATCTGGTCTTGCTTTTGGTTGTGTCCTTTCATTCTTTTCAACTGTGTAAATCGAACAGTAATTATCATTTGTTATTCTCTGAAAATTTATTTCAGGCCTTTTACACTTCTAACTTTTCAAATACCACTACTACGTCCATTCCCATTCCTGAATTTATGTCCATTCACAACCCCTTATCTTTCGGTCCGTTGATTCCTTTTGAAATTTTACAACAGCTATGAAAATCTTGTATACATAATATAATACTATAAGCTAGTTTTGATTCTTTAAAAAAAAGGAAAAAAGAAACCGCACTTCGTTATTCCCATTTCCTTTATCTTCTCCCTGGATTTGCCGAACATGTAGCCCTCTCCATCACCCAGCCCTTCGCCTCCACCTATGGAACACCCACGTCCGGCCTTTCCACACCCTGTAGTCGACGCTCCACCTTACCACTTTTCCCTCTCCTCCAAGCTTCATTCCGGCGAGCATCTCTGGCCTTCCTCCACGAGAAGCATGCCTCGCCCAAACCACCGAGCACGAAACACCATCAACACCTCCCCTTCGCTCTGCGTCGACGTTGCTGGCTGTCCCGTTGACCTCTCATGCGCCTACGCATGCCATCTGTACAGGCCAAAGCCTACATCATCTCGGCCGACCAAATTTCCTCCTCCTCTTCCCACGCTCTACCGAGCCTTCCTGATGCCTCTGACCGATGCTTGTTTCATTTAGGTATATACTATATTAAAATGTTATCATATTATACGATATTACTTTATATTTTATCAAGAGTTTCGGCTTTGTGTTTTTTATATATAAATCTGAGTGTATATAACACGTTGTTTGTTTACATATAGGTTATACTTTATATATTGCACAATTTGCATGTTGCACACAACCTGTTCGATCTTATGTTGAATTATATAGGTATATAGAGTTTTAAATATATATATTTTGTATATAAGTTTGGTTTTACGTGTCTAATAAGTATGATTTGAAAAATGCATATCTCGCTTTAATGAATTGTTGGCTAGTATATATATATGTACTGCATATTAACTAGAAAAGTATATTTTGTGGTTGTATATATATGAGTATAAAATAAATAAATAAAAAAGTGTATATATATACATATTTATATAAGGTATGCCGTACGAAAATTTTATATAGGAAGTATTGTATATGTTTTCACCAGTTACAAGTTATATGAAGTGGTTTGTTGTATTAAAAGTCTTTTTAAGGGTAGACAACCTGACTTGCTTTTATGAATATATTTATTTATAGCGATGACTTTCGAAAGTATGGGTTAATATATATATATATATATATATATATATATATATATATGACAAATAAGTTTTATATTTTAGTATGAATGTATATAGTTTGTAGGGATCTTATTTTAAATTTAATATGTGATTTTGAAACATTGGGTGTACAGTAAAACATAAATGATAGCTTGGTATTTGTATAACCAGGCTATATTTATTTTAGTGTGTGTAGGTATTTATGTATTAAGTATTGATTTAGAGAAATGATATAGATTTTTAATTTTTGTTTATGTTCGATTTTTCCAAATATATATAAAGGTTTATTTTGATTTATATGTGTGTGTAAATTTAATTTTTGATTTTGAAATAGATTATAAAGATTTATTTTATCTTATATTAATATAAGTTAATATTAGAGTTTAAAACTTTACATGCATATATATATATATATATATATTCTCATCGATTTCCATTTATCAGCTTTGATCATCGAATTCGGGACAATTTTCGCTTTGCTTCGATTCGTCATTCAAATTTCAGTGTCCGTATAAGTGGGCGTATCCACGTCATCTTCTGTATTCTCCAGCCTCGAAAGGTGAGCAATCACTCATGATTAACGTTCTTATATTTATTAAATTTGATTTCAATTGAAACGACAATTGAAATATGCGGCTAATTTGAACTGTTAATTATTTAATTATTGTTAGATATGCTATTATCTATATTTGTTCACCTTTGGGATATGACACCATATCCTATTATTTATATTTTATTTACTTGCAGATGATATATGCCTGTAATATTATTATCTGTTATATTATTATCATATCTGTTATCACTCTGCAAATTTCCTGTTAGCTTAGAATTCACTATGGGTTGAAATGATATGTACCCGAACGGACTTTAGAATAAGAGAAAATCGTTATGGGTCGAAATGATAAACCCAAGCGGTCGAAATGGTATCTACCCGTATATATTTAAGTTACGAATTGATAAATATCCGTATCACTTAACCATATGATAGAATTATACACACATACCGTTGGTCCATATATAAATTTTGGAAATAATATCTATGGTTTTGTTCAAGAAATATATAGTTTTAGTTAATATTGGAAATATTATATATATATATATATATATATATATGTTCAATATGAATAATAAACTTAAATCTAATAAAGTTTGATTTAATTAAATGTAATATGTTAAGTATTATATTTTAAGTGGATTTTCAATGATTTGTATAAATCAAGGAGGATAAAGTCGAATTGATCGAAATTGCATTTAATTGCGAATTTTATCCAATTAAACCGATTTGAACTATTGAATTCAGGATTTAAAAGTATGATCTTATAATTTGATGTTGATTTAAGTAATCTAATGGATATTCCACGTATAAAGAAATCGAAAGTAATATATAGAAAATATAATTTATAGTCATATAAATAATATTGAATTTATTAAGCGAACATTTCAAAACTAAATAATATTGAAGTCAAATTGGAAGATAGATGCAATTATCAAATTTAGCCTTTGAAATGTTGAATATTTAAAGCTTTGAAATATATTGACTTTGAATTATATTAAAGTTAATGGTTTATTTGGGATTTAGATCTGTATTCGAAATCTATAAAACTTGAATTTGTATTTAGAAACTAGATTGAATTAAAATGGATAAATCTAGATTGAGTAAAATTTAAATTTGGAATTCGAGTTGATTTGAATCGTACTTCGAAAGTGATGAAATTTGGATATATATGTATATATATATATATATATATATATATATATATTGAAATGGAAATGATACTTTGGTTTTGAAGTATAAATTAATTAGAAATGACCACGGTGTTATAGTGTATATTTCTACATTGCAGATAGTCTCATGGATCCTTAGAGGATGGGTGTCCCAAACATCCTTTAAGTTACTTGTATTTCAGTTGATATTTCACTTGAGTTGGATTTATTGATATAATAATGTAAATCCCGACTCGAGTGTTTTGTGTTTTGCTTTACGCTTGGGTCAGACTGAGTGATACAGCAATTTGAGACTCGCCTTTGGAGTTTGGAGCTTCGTTTGGAGATCCAACTATCGATTCAACTTTCAGCTTCTAGTTCATTTGTTCAGAGAAGTCATTAGTCTGCATTGGAGACTTCATTGTATTTGAGATATTTTGTTGTACTTTATTTCAAACTCTGTTGTTTTTTATATTGTAGCTTCATGAACTACCATTTACCTATTCCGCTGCGTATTATTGTATTACTCTGTGTCTATGATTATGTGATTGATTTATTTACTGTTTATGCTGAGTATTGCCAAATTTAAATTTATAATCTAATATTTTGAGCAATTCAAGTCCGACTTGTGCGGATGCGAATGGTTGAAAATATCATGTCGTTACAGTTGGTATCAGAGCTTTGGCTCTAGGCAAATTTAGCATGTATGGTAAATTTAATTATGGAATCACTTTCATTCAAGCTTGAACTCCTTTATCTTGATTGGAAGTTCCTATGAATTTTGGAATATCCCTTGGTTCCGAAATTCATTCTTTTCTCTCCCTATTTATATTCGTTTGATTCTGGAGTATCCCATAACTCCACCGAATGATTTGTAAAGGGGGTGAAACTCCTTTTCAATTGGCATTGATTCACCAAAGATTTCTGTATCCTCGGTTTACGATGCTGCTATCTCTTGATATGCCGAATTCTATCTCTGGCAATCGAATGCCGATTTTCTTTGGAATTCCGCATCGGTTATATTCTTGAAGTCACGGTTGACCCGGTTAAGGTCGGCCGCGATTTATAGAAGTATATCCATCTTCTATTTTGAAATTTAATTATCTCATCTTCGATTGAGCCTATCTTCGAATCAGAGTTCTATTTGATTAGAGTTCCTCTAATTCGAATCTCTATCTTTATTTTGATACCCATCCTTGAATCATCATTTGAAAATCGGGCTTTGTTTGTATTTTAGAAATTGTTTTATATACCGAAATTATTATTTTGATAACTATGATTTTATTCTATATATGATAGTGAAAATGTTTTCGAAAGGATTATATACCTTTTAAAAAACTAGAATTTGAAATTTCGAAAGGATTTGAAATTTTGAAAATTTTATAAGAAATTTAATTTATATAAAAACGATTTATAACTGAAAGGGTTTTGAATTTGAAATTTGAGATATTGGACTCCGGTGTTTTTAAATTTGTTTTAAGATTTTGGAAAACATATTATAATAGGATTTAAAAGTATTATTCGAATAAGAAATGTTTCAAATGGATTCAAATGAATTCCAATGAATTTCGAAGAAATTTCAAAGAAGTTTTCAAGAAAATAAAAGTCCAGACTCACTTATGTCGCTGGAAAATAATTTCGGTGATGAGTGCGTGCATCATCGACGTGGATTTTCAAGTTTCAGAGTGGGGGAGAGGCCACTTTACTAGCTTTGCTATGCGAGTGATTTTATGAAACCAATTTTTTGATTTCAAATTCCGAAGTATGACTTGATATTCAAAGGATATATGTATATATATTTGAAACGTGAACCGGTGTTCAGTCCTCGAGTTTTGGATTTGTATAATCATATCTATTGAAATTGATTTATTGATTTGTCGCCGATTTCCAACTCTTGGATTTGAAATTTGATTTTGCCGACTATTTTGAATGTTCGAACACTTCGAAATCGAGGTTAAATTTTCAAAGCTAAGTAATTTCGAAAAGTATAAATCATTTGATATAGTATATAAGTTTAGTTTGTATGTTTAAGTATGTAGTAATATGATTTAAATAAGTTTGAAACTGCTTAGTTAAGTAAATGAATAAGACTATTTTGAATTATACTAATATGAAATGTAGATTTGAAATGTCTGAATAAAATTTAGTTCTAAATGTTTTGACTTTGAACATCTTTTATAAAACTATATATATAATAATATTATTAAAAAGGTAAATTGGATATTTCAGAGAGAAATAATAGTTTAAAGATTTTAAAAGCGATGGTTATAAACTTGGTAATCATTTTTGGGTATAATTGATTTTGAGAAAATATTTGGTTTCGAAAATAGATTTGAAATTTAAAATTCAGTATTTATATGATGATTTTGGAAATGAATTTGATTGACCTAAATTATGTTGATTTGAAAACTAGGATTATTTTCTAAAACTATTATTTTGGAAATTTTGAAACTAAAGATATTAAATTTGAAAGAAAATTTGGTGAAATCGTATATGATTTTGAAATTGAACTGATATTAAAACGAATTGAAATTGAGAACCTTGTTTTACTAAATACTTGATTTGAGATTTATCGAACTTGTATAAAATTGATTTGTATAAGTATGAAGTTAATTTGAAAATTATTGATTTGAAAGATACTCAATTTGGAAAGAGAAATCTTATATAATCGAAGTCTCTATAAGTATGATTTGATATACTATTGATTTTGAAAAGTATTGATTTGAAAATAAAATCTTATATATAGTGTACTTTGTATAAGTATGATGTTTGAAAGTTATTTGAAAAGGCACTATATGATATATATTTTCGAAGTAAAGATATGGAAAGTGCCTTCTTCTTGATATCCTCTTTGTGGCCATATTGTGGATTCATTCTATTGATATTATTCTCTCTGATTTTGGTTTTCTGGATGTGATACTCGAGTGTCCTACCATGGCGTAACCCGTGGTCATTTTTTTTCGGGTAGCGTAATCTGCAAGGCAGAGATTGCTTAAAGGGTATGGATGTTTCCTGGGGGATCCAGGTGTAACCATTATTATGTATCCTACGGTCTACCTGTTTGTTGTCGTGGCGTAATCCACAAGACAGAGATTGCTTAAAAGGTATGGATGTTTCCTAAGGGATCCAGGCGTAACCATTGTTATGTATCATGCGGTCCACAGTTTTGGTTATCATGGAAAAATTCGCAAGGTAGTGAATGCTTAAAGGTACGGATGTTTCCTGGGGGATCCAGGCGTAACCATTGTGTATCTGCAATCCAGGTGATTTGTTTGGATTGTACTTTCCATATCAGTTTTGAAGGTTTTTCAGTATTTTCACTAGGTGTTGAAACAGGTCTGCTAAGCACTTGGAGAATTCTAGCTTTGTGCCTGATCAACGCATGGCCAGAGTCTGTAAGAACGAGGATAAAATTGTTGAAACATCGAGTTATAAAATTATTTTCGAAAGGAAAATTTGTTTCGATATAAAGGTATTTTATCATAAAAGTATTTCCAACAAAGCAATTTTGCATTAATTTTTGAAATTGAAATTCTTATGGTTTAAATTAACTATTCGTGTCTGATACTGTACTTTTGAATCTACCTTATCTGCTCAGCTTTATTTGTCCACCTATCATCTGTTTTTTCGAATCTACTTTGTTTCCTTTGGGAGTATGTCCTTTTAAAATATTGTTTATATATATACTACATGGTTTAACAATAAATTATAAGTGTTTATGTAAATAATTGATCTTATAAATAAGTGAATGGATTTTATAAAATGGGTTTAACCAAATTTATTGAATATTAATTAACTCAAATTGAAATTTATATAGTTTTAAAATTTATTGTCTATCCTTGTCTTTCAATCTATTTTTCTTTCTGGTTGTTCTATTCTCCTACCTCCTTCCTATTCGGGGACAAAAAGTTTTGAGTGGGGGAGAGTGTAACGACCCCAAATTTTTAGTGATTCTATTTCTTAAATTAATTAAAATTCTATGAAATTTTAAACAATAAAATTTGAAAATAAAAATATATTTGGAATACATCTGTTTAAATATAGCAACGGGTAAATTTTCATCAGATAATATGAGAGTTTATTTTATTGTGTAATTTTATTTAAATTTAAATCAGTTAAAAATTGATGGTAATAAAATAATTTCCAAACCTGAATATTTTTATACAGAAAAATTGTAAATCATCTTCTGAGTGAGACGTCAAATTTCATTTCATCAAATTCGGACTTCTTTAGCTCCGTCGATCTTATTTTCTACGTTTTAGCTGCATTTTCCGCTAGCAGAAATTCGAAATTTATAATTCAATCATACCGCTAATATCTATATACCGTTTTGATCGTCTCTTCATACTGATCTATACGGTATATTCAATTCTGTGTTTTGAGGTCCGATACACGACGAAAACGTTGTAACGGATCTTTCCTTTCATTCTTTTCAGCTGTGTAAATCGAACAACTATTATCATTTATTATTCTCTGAAAATTTATTTCAAGCCTTTTACACTTCTGACTTTTCAAATACCACTACTACGTCCATTCTCATTCCTGAATTTATGTCCATTCACAACCCCTATCTTTCGGATCGTTGATTCCTTTTGAAATTTTACAGCAGCTATGACAATCTTGTATACATAATATAATACTATGAGCTAGTTTTGATTCTTTAAAAAAAAAGGAAAAAAGAAACTGCACTTCATTTTTCCCATTTCCTTTATCTTCTCCTTGGATTTGCCGATCACGTACACATCTCCATCACCCAGCCCTTCGCCTCCACCTCTGCAACACCCACGTCCGACCTTTCCACACCCTGTAACCGACGCTCCAACCTACCACTTTTCCTTCTCCTCCAAGCTTCATTCCGGCGAGCATCTCTGGACTTCCTCCACGAGAAGTCATGCTTCTCCCAAACCGTCGAGAACGAAACACCATCAACACCTCCCCTTCGCTCCGCGTCGACGTTGCTGGCTGTTCCGTTGACCTCTCATGCGCCTACGCACGCCATCTGTACAGGCTGAAGCATGCATCACCTCGGTCGACCAAATTACCTCCTCTTCTTCCCACGCTCTACCGAGCCTTCCTGATGCCTCTGATCGATGCTTGTTTTATTTAGGTATATACTATATTAAAATGTTATCATATTATACTATATTACACTATATTTAATCAAGAGTTTCGGCTGTGTGTTTTATATATATAAATCTGAGTATATATAACATGTTGTTTGTTTATATATAGGTTATACTTTATATGTTGCACAATTTTGCATGTTGCACACAACCTGTTCGATCTTATGTTGAATTATATAAGCATATAGAGTTTTAAATTTATATATTTTGCATATAAGTTTGGTTTTACGTGTCTAATAGGTATGATTTGAAAAATGCATATCTCGCTTTAATGAATTGTTGGCGAGTATATATATATGTACTGCATATTAACCAGAAAAGTATATTTTGTGGTTGTATATATACGAGTATAAAATAAATAAATAAAAAAGTATATATATATATACATATATACATATTTATATAAGGTATGCCGTATGAAAATTTTATATAGGAAGTATTGTATATGTTTTCACCAGTTACAAGTTATATGAAGTGGTTTGTTGTTATAGATATTTTTTTAAGGGTAGACAACCTGGCTTGCTTTTATGAATATATTTATTCATAACGATGACTTTTGAAAGTATGGATTAATATAAATATATATATATATATATATAACAAATAAGTTATATTTTAGTATGAATGTATATAGTCTGTAGGGATCTTATTTTAAATTTAATATGTGATTTTGAAATGTTGAGTGTACAGTAAAATATAAATGATAGCTTGGTATTTGTATAACCAGGCTATATTTATTTTAGTGTGTGCAAGTATTTATGTATTAAATATTGATTTAGAGAAATGATATAGATTTTTAATTTTTGTTTATGTTTGATTTTTCCAAATATATATAAAGGTTTATTTTGATTTATATGTGTGTGTAAATTTAATTATTGATTTTGAAATAGATTATAAAGATTTATTTTATCTTATTTTAATATAAGTTAATATTAGAGTTTAAAACTTTACATATATATATATATATATATATATATATATATATTCTCATCGATTTCCATTTATCAGCTTTGATCGTCGAATTCGGGCCGATTTTTGCTTTGCTTCGATTCGTCATTCAAATTTCAGTGTCCGTATAAATGTGCGTATCCATGTCATTTTCTGTATTCTCTAGCCTCGATAGGTGAGCAATCACTCACGATTAACGTTCTTATATTTATTAAATTTGATTTCAATTGAAACGACAATTAAAATATGCTGCTAATTTGAACTGTTAACTATTTAATTGTTGTTAGATATGCTATTATCTGTATTTGTTTACCTATGGGATATGACACCATATCCTATTATTTATATTTTATTTAATTACCGTTGATATATGCCTGTAATATTATTATCTGTTATATTATTATCATATCTTTTATCACTCTGCAAGTTCCATCTTAGCATAGAATTCACTATGGGTTGAAATGATACATACCCGAACGAACTTTAGAATAAGAGAAAATCGTTATGGGTTGAAATGATAAACCCAAGCGATTTTCATTTGGATTGAATTGGGATTATGGGTGGAAATGGTATCTACCCGTATATATTTAAATTACGGATTGAAATGATAAATATCTATATCACTTAACCATATGATAGAATTATATACACACACCGTTGGTCCATATATAAATTTTGGAAATAATATCTATGGTTTTGGGAAAGAAATATATAGTTTTAGTTAATATTGGAAATATTATATATATATATATATATATATGTTTAATATGAATAATGAACTTAAATCTAATAAAGTTTGATTTAATTAAATGTAATATGTCAAGTATTATATTTTAAATAGATTTTCAATGATTTGTATAAATCAAGGAGGATAAAGTCGAATTGATCGAAATTGCATTTAATTGAGAATTTTATCCAATTAAACCGATTTGAACTATTGAATTCAGGATTTAAAAGTATGATCTTATAATTTGATGTTGATTTAAGTAATCTAATGCATATTCCACGTATAAAGAAATCGAAAGTAATATATAGAAAATATAATTTAAAGTCATATAAATAATAATGAATTTATTAAGTGAATATTTCAAAACTAAATAATAGTGAAGTCAAATTGGAAGATAGATGTAATTATCAAATTTAGTCTTTGAAATATTGAATATTTAAAGCTTTGAAATATATTGACATTGAATTATATTAAAATTAATGGTTTATTTTGGGATTTAGATCTGTATTTGAAATCAATATAAATTGAATTTGTATTTAGAAACTAGATTGAATTAAAATGGATAAATCTAGATTGAATAAAATTTAAATTTGGAATTTGAGTTAATTTGAATCGTACTTCCAAAGTGATGAAATTTGGATTTATATATTATATATATATTTATATTGAAATGGAAATGATACTTTGGATTTGAAGTACAAATTAATTTGAAATGACCACGGTGTTATAGTGTATATTTCTACATTGCAGATAGTCCCATGGATCCTTAGAGGATGGGTATCCCAAACATCCTTTAAGTTACTTGTATTTCAGTTGATATTTCACTTGAGTTGGATTTATTGATATAAGAATGTGAATCCTGACTCAAGTGTTTTGTGTTTTGCTTTACACTCGGGTCAGACTTAGTGATACAGCAATTTGAGACTCGCCTTTGGAGTTTGGAGCTCCATTTGGAGATCCAACTATCGATTCAACATTCAGCTCTTCCAGTTGATTTGTTCAGAGAAGTCATTAGTCTGCATTGGAGACTTCACTGTATTTGAGATATTCTGTTGTATTTTATTTCAAACTCTGTTGTTTTATATATAGTAGTTCATGAACTACTATTTATCTATTCCGCTGCGTATTATTGTATTACTCTATGTCTTTGATTCTGTGATTGATTTACTTACTGTTTATGCTGAGTATTGCCAAATTTAAATTAACAATCTGATATTTTGAGCAATTCAAGTCCGACTTGTGCGGATGCGAATGGTTGAAAATATCAGGTCGTTACAAAAAGAAATCTGTATAAGGAATTGTGCAGGACTGGATGCAGGGTTACTGCGAACTAGTATAAAATCCTAGTATGTTCTTTCCTTTTTTCTTTTACTGCATTTACTTTTATATGTACTTTAATTTTGTGATTGTATTTGTGAGTGTTAATTCCATCATTCCAAGTAAAATCTTAAAGAATTTGAATAATATTCATATAATCTATTAAACACTATTCACCTCCGCCCTAGTGTTAATTTAGCCTTAAGATCGCTACTCCGCTGACTCACCGCCATGATTTTCTTTTATAGAAATATGAAATGAAAAGAAAGAGGAAAAAACATTAGTGAAGAATAGCCTTGTGTAGGGTATTATTTATTTAATAATTTCTAGCACTTCGCAACAACGAATTTCGTTTGTGTACAAACCGAGAACGAGAAAAACAAAAGCGATAACCGCATATAAAAATGCGATATGATCACAAAACAACAATAAAATACACTAGTTATCTCATTTTGTGAAATTTCGAAAACACCAACGTCTGTTGTAAAATACGTCAAACAATAATTTAAATATTTTTCAAATTAAAAATTATGAAAAAAATCCAATAAATTCATTTAAAAATACGTCATTAAAAATCGAGTCATTTTATTACAATTTGATTTTATTATTATTCATTAAATTTGAATGAAATTGGAATATTTTAAAAATTAAATATTCTCATTCAAAACGTTAAAAATTCTAGTTTGTTACACCATTGCTCCAGACGATGCTCAAGCTTCCCTTTAGGTTGAAAATTTTCTCTTGAGGCAGATGCTTCCCAATGCCTTCAAGCTCTATAGAACCAAATCATTGACCATGCATAAATAAGATTCATCGAAATCGAGATGGAATATAGAAATAACATAATATAGTGAATAGAAATTTGGTTATCCTACCACTTCAGTGTACATTGAAGTTGCTGATTTAGGAATTATTATGATAATAAAATAAGAGCAAGCATTAAAAAGATAGTAACATATTAGACATAGTTGATTGCAAAACAATAATAATTGATAATACCTTACGAAAAGCTATTGATACTGGAGCATCTTTTCCGAATAGACAATTCAAGCTCAACCTTTTCTAGTCCTTTAACACTGGCTTGTTGTTCATCAGTTAAAGCCTTCAAGCGTACCTGTGTATATGCTAAATATATCATGAAAAAGATAATGTACTATTTATCAAAATTAGAAGTAATATATATTTATAACCTTTGAAGTTGCTTCCAGATTTATGATGTCTTAATGAAAGTCAAGGAGGTAAGGTGACTTTAAGGGAAGAACCTGCTTGAACATACTCTAAATATTAGATTCGGTAACAAAAAAAACTGTATCAAAGGACATTTGATTAATAGAAAAATGCCACATTCATGGTGGGATACAAATAAATTTACAATACATACCCTGTTTGATTAATTCATGAACTACTAGAACGATTTGATTTTCGACGGACCATGTCGATGGTTAGAGCGGTCGTCGCCTTCTTGGATATAACCCGCCAACCATAGACTTCAGTAAAACATTACCCCCTTTCCCACCTTTTCTCTCTTCTTCCCAATTTTTCCCCCAACCAACTTCGGCCGCCGCCAACCTCTTCCAGCCGACACCGACGACCCCTTCCCACTGCGCACTCCTTCCTCCTTCTATTTGGCTTCTTTTTTGGATATAAGGTAACGACCCGTGAATTTCGTTAATTAAATTTATTATATTAATAAGATTTTGGAATTAAATTTATAAAGAAATATAATTGTTATAATTTGTAATGAAGTAAATGTTAAGAATTAACCTATGAAATATTATATTAATTAAAATAGACTTAATTAAAAAGGTTGAATTGAATAAATCCTATATATTGGAAACTAATTTATTGGTATGCAAATTTATAATAAATGAGTTTATTTCAAGAAATTGAAATTTGATATTATAGTGAATTGGAATTAAGATAAATTTGGAAATATTGAAATAGGTAAAGTCAAATTGATTGCATCTAATAAATTGGGGAATAATGTTGAAGGCAATTTATTTATTTTGTTAATGTAAATTAGGATAATATTTGAAATTAATGTTAATTCCATTCATACTTGTGAACAATTATTATAATTTGCATGTTGAAATTGTTGATTTAATTGGAATTGGAATTGAAATTAACAATTTAAAATTTATATTACAATTAATTGGAAATAATATAATTTGAGTAGAAACGTAAATTAATGTAATAAGATGATGCAGGTTGATAAGTATTCATAATGGTTGTATTGATGTTAAACGTTACTTTAATGATTGTAATATAAAATAACGGAAGTGTGAATGAAAATTAATAGAAACGTAAACTTATTTTAAGATAGTAATTGAATGGAATTCCAATTTGTTGGAATAGAGTAAATGTATACTTGGTAATAAATTTAGTATAGGAAAACAAACTTAAATATTGAATTAATTAATGTATATATATAACAAATGACGATTATTGGAGTGGAAATAATAAACTTATAAAAGGTGATTGAAGTTGTGACCACAAATTGTTATGAGTTATACATATATATTTAATTCCTTCAATTGAATTGGAAATCATTGCAATAAATCTAAAGGAAATGTTACATTAATATAAATTTGGGAATCGGGGAATCAAATCAAAAATTATTAACTAAGGAAGTAATACGTAATAATTTGAATAAAATCAATACCATAAAAGAATTGTAACATTTGTTTGTGAATAATGAATTCCTATGTGTAGTTAAAGGTTTTGACAAAAATTATTTGAATATTACCTAATTAATTGGTCAATGAATTTATTATAAGTTACCCGTTTATTTGGGTTAATAATTAAATAGGTAATCAATTGAAATTAATGTAATAAAGGGTTATATTAGTAAATTAGGGTAGTAATGGGTAATAATGTTTTGCTAATGGTGTATGAATGAATAGATGATTTAGATTAAAGGAAATGATGTTAAGGTCATTCATATTGGACAATTTGTTGAATTATAAGGAATGGAAATAAAGTTTTATCAATATACTGGATTTTAATTTCTGATAAGAAGATAAATTGAAATTAAATGAAATTGAAATGGCTAAATAATACGTTATTTGAAATCTAGATGGATTATGAGAATAATTTATGTAATAATTCTGAATCCAACGGTAAGCTCATCTATTTGAAAATAATGAATGGAATAATTACGGGTTAATTTAATTAAATGGAAATTTTGGAAATTAAATTTATAATTTAATGAAATTGAGGTTTATACTGAAATTTATAAATTATTCACCTCTAATTTGACATTTAAATTTGGTTAATCATTGTAAATGATTGAGAAATCATAAGTGATGAAATTTGGCAAATTTTCGAATCGAAATTGAAAAGTTGATTTAATTAATTAATTTTAATTTATTTAATTAATGGAAAAATAGCCATTTTGGCCACTGACTCGGATTTCGATGAAACCAGTTTCATCGAATCCGTATCGGTGAATTATTGTAGGATTTCAAGTTTCGTATCGATCGGACTTGTCGTTTGATCGTATGGGCTTGAAACGCCTTGAAATCAATTTGAAAATATTGATCTTAGCATAACTTCTTCATACGATGGAATTTGGACGTGAAACCATTTCCATTGCGTTTAAAATATTTTAAAACATCTATTTTGATATATGGGTTTACCCAATTTCGTTCCGGAGTCAGAACGGACTTTTGGGCCACTTTGTCGTTAGTGCGTATCCAACCCGATCGATTTATTCTATTTCAACTTTCTCTATAAATATCCTGCTATAAACCCTAGCCACCCTAATTATCATTTGTCTATACATAAATTCATTCTATTCGTCCTCTTCCTAAATGGCAGACAAAATTCTATATTTCCACATCCAATTGCAAATCAAATCCAAAGCATAAAATTCAAACTCTTTAGAAAAATTTGGAAAAAAATATATGTTGAAGCTCTCGACTAGCGCAATTCACTGGTGTTGTTCGTTTTTCGATTCAGATTATCGTTTGATCGGAGATTGTTTTTTAATTCTCGATCGTTCAATGGGGTTGTAATCAATGTCGATGGATCGAGAAACCCTTTCTGGGTTTTGAAGAGAGGACGAAGGGGAACGCATCTATATAGTTTGTTCGTCGTTTTGATGGTCGGATTGCTCGCTAAAATTCGGCTAGGGTTTCATGATTTATGGCGGCTGCGTGTTGTTTCCAGTAAATGAGAGACCATCGCGTGAGACCACGTGGCCGTGATGGGGTGAGGCGTTCTGGAAGTAGGGGATGGCGGCTGTGAGGTTGTAGTGGATCGCGTGTCTGTTGAGCGCGATTTTGGCTTCGGTGTTGAGTTCGAGCATGTGCTGTTGCGTGATAATAGGGTTTGCTGTTCACATGAAGGTGACGTGGATGGGAGAGGTAGTTTTGTGTGTTTATTTTAATTTAATTAGAATTTTAAATTACAATGTTCAAATCTCAATAACTTTTACATACGTGATCAAATTCACATGCGGTTTTCTCCGCTAGGTTCGTATTGGGATTCCAGAGATTATGACGCTGGTTTGGACAAATTTGGTGACTGTCAAATTTTTGGGTTTAAATTAAATTTAAATTCAATTTAAATTCAAAAGGTAAGTGTTTTGACCCACTCACAACTTCTAAAGTTTATTATGTTTGTTAAATTGATATATGATGTGATTTAAAATTTATCTATGGTTGGTTGGTATATTTTTAATCATCATCTCGGTTAATTTCATTTATTTAAATTAAATTGCTATTTAATTTATTCATTGCATTTAAACAACCAGTTAAATTTGTTAATTAATTATTCATTGCATATAAACTTCCAGTTAAACAGTTATTTAATTTATTATTGAATTTAACTGCTATTTAATACCAGTTGTTTATTTTCCGTTCTATGTTGATGCTATTGTTGAATTTGATAATGATTGCGATAAATAGTTGATGGTTGATATTGGATGAATAGATGTTGTATTTTATATTGTTATAAACTGCAAGTTATTATGCATTTTCATCATCTCACTCGGGATTACGGTTTGAAATGATATATAACCGTAATTTTTATTTTTAAATTGTGGATTGAAATGATAAATATCTGTATCACTTGACCATATGATAGAAAATTATATACAAGCACCGCGGTCTATATATAGAAATATTTTGAAGTGATTTTCTATGGTTTTAGAAAGGAATATATGGTTTATTAAATACAAATTTTGATGTTATATAAATATTACTTTATATATATATAGTTAAATTCTTGAATTTAAGCTGATATATATATATATATATATAGTTAAATTCTTGAATTTAAGCTATGTATAAATTTGTTTAATAAAAATGAGTTTAATAATGGAGTTTGATGGTTTATATTATATGGGCAAGTACCTATTTAAGGTATTATATATATATAGAATTTATAATGACCCAAATAAAATTAAAGTTGGAAGATAAATATGAAATTGGGTTGAATTGAATTATTTAAGATTTGTTCTTGAATAAATTGGGTTTGGAATGTAAATAAATTTAGATTTAAGAGGTATGATTTTATAACTTGATTTTTATTTAGAGGATTTAAACGATTATCAAATTTATTAAACTGAATATTATCAAGTTAATTTAATTGGAAAGTATCCGGTTATTTGAAGTCTAAAAGTTTTACTAAAACGATATTTGATTTATTTAGTAACGTTTCAAATCTAAATAATAGTAGTTGGAATTGATGTATATGAAATTATCAAAGAATAAGTTTTGAAATGGTGGGAAAATTTAAGCTTTGAAATATATGGAAATTGAAATGGTTTATTTGTGAAATTAAACCTATATTTGGAATTTATTTGTGAAATTTAAAAGCTATTTTATTATCTAAAGCAATTAAATATTTAAACCATTTAAGTATTAGAAAATTTGTTTCAAAGCTATGGGGTTTAAGGTATATATATTTGGAAGTATTATGTTTTGAAAAAAAGTTATATTTAAATAAGGAAGAAAATGATATCATAATGATTTGGGGTTTTTTAAAATAGAAATGATATCGTATTTATGTGGTTTTGAAGTGGATATTATATTCTGGTTTTAAGTATAATTATTTTAAAATGACCATGGTGTTATAATAATGATTGGTTGTTGAAGAGACCGGGATTAAAAGTTGTCATACTCTCTGCCAACTCCGAAAACCACTTTAACAACCGTGTACGCGGTGGAGATTCCAGAATGAAGTAGGATGGTGGTGGCGTTTCCTTTGAGGTAAATACGTGGATCCAACTCCCATGAGTTGGCATAAGGTGGCTAAAACATGAGCGATTGACGGGTTAATTGAGGTAGCACCTTTGATCGGACACATCCCTTCGATATTATACTTTGACTTTTGGATTGATTCGGTGGCCACTTTTGATTTTTTTTTATTTGGGGGTGTGGCTCGAGGTGGGCGGTAGCTACGGCTATGCGTTACCACCGACCCGGAAGCGTAATTGGTATATCTACCCTGGCATTGCCTAGTTGTGCCGTGTCACCTACCCTATCGCGCCTTGTACGAGTTTCTATTTGTTTCGCACCTGTGGAGTATCCTCTGGTAGCCTCCCGATCAGGAGGTATTACGGTACTATATAGACTATTGGCATTATTTGTGTTAAGCGCTATATGGGTAACCCCTTAACGCTATTTAAAAGTAAGTTTATTTTACAATCAGACACTATTATAATAGTGAAATATACTACATAGTAAATAGTTTAACCGATCCTTAAGAGATCTAAATCCCGAGCATCTCTTGAGTTACTGCACTCATATTTATTTCTGTTGATTTAACTCACATAAGATCTGTTTGTTCTGACTCGAGTGTTTTGTCTTTCAATTCGCTCGGGTCAGTCCGAGCATTTCAGGTTTTGAAGATTTTATTCTGGAGGACGAAGACGAAGATTTGTAATACTATTATCTACTATATTATTCCAACACACCATTTAATTCCGCTGCATTAACTATTATTATCGGTATGTGTACTCTGATATTGTATTGTATAAGTAAAGAAAATCGAATATTTTTGGAAAGCAACTTCATGAACTGTATATTTGATTATTATATTTTATCCTTCCGTTGTGAGATTCTGTTTTGTTTTATTTCTTTCTCGTTATCTTATTTACCCCATAACAATCCGCCCTTCCGTATGGTTTGAATTGGCACGTGTGTCGATTTAAAGCGTGCGAAAAGGCGGGACGTTACATTTGGTATCAGAGCTTTGGTTTAGCGCAAAACCTTATCTTTGTGGGGTTGACTCTTCACTAATAGGGTAGTAATACCCTATGTTGAATTGCTGAGTGTATATATATGAGAGAGCGTATTTGTTAGTGTTATAAAAAGGTTTTAATATTGTGTTAATCTGTTCCGTTTTGTATTTATAAATTCTGGTTGATGCATGAGACACTATGACATCAATAGGGATTTCTAAACACTTAATAGGGCAGACCGACATAATATTTGTTTTTAATATAGGTGAATGAAATAATTTGGCCTATTATATTTTCTATATATATATATATATATATATATATAAAGTAAATATTTATAAGGTTTATATTTGGTTGTATTATATTGGTTGTTAGGTAATGAAATTTATAAATAATAGTCGAAATAATATTGAAATTAAAATTGAAAATTTAGAACTTAAGTTTCGGGGTTTTGAAATTTCCTTTGAATGGTTTTGAAATATAATAATAATATTATTAAAAGAAGTATTTTCGGCTGTAAGTATTTCCATATAATTTGAAAGAAATGTTTTAAAGAAATTTTGAAAAGATAAAGTTGTACTCCCCTCTCTGTCGTTGGAAAATAATATCGGTGATGAATGCACGCATCATCGACATTCATTTTCGAGTTTCGAAGTGGGAAGGCCACTGTAGTTGCTTTACTGCAGATTTGTTTTGATAAACAAATATAAATTTTAAACTGTTTTAAATATAATTGGATATATAAAGCGTAAGTATGTACATTTATTGGTTATTTTAAAATGATTTTAAATAAAACCCGGATATAAATTCTTAAGTTTCCATTAATTAATAGTTTCAATTACTGTAATGAATTGGGACGTAGGTAATTAATAAATTGAAACCGCTAAAAGAAATAAGAGATTTAATGCTAGGTTATAAATGGTATTAAATGAAATTTGAAATTGTAACCTATGAAATAAAGGATATAATTATTGAACATTAAATTAATTAAAAGAAATGAGAAAACTTGTATAACTTTCAATTTCATTCTTTAAAAGCACATATATAACTTACCAAATATTAAAAGTTGAAATGTTTAATAAGAAATGTTATGGAAATTGTACAAGTAAAAAGTATGAAATGAAAATGTTCAATCAATTGCTTTTATTTATAGGAATTGATGTCATAGAGTTATAAACTTAAGTTATAATTGAATTCTTACTATAATAAGAATTTGGGGTTAGAGTTATTATGAACTTAAGTATAACTGTAAAACTATTAATTAAAATAGGAAGGTAAGCATTATAAATGGAATTTAGTACTAAATGAAAGTAAATAAATGAAATTAAGTAGTATATATGAAAGATAAATCAGTATATGGATAAAAAGGAAATCAAACAACGATAGTATGAAATGTAATTAACAAGAATAAACTTAGTTTATTGTTTGGATTTGTTGTTTGTTTGGTCTATGGTTATTCGGGCAAGGATACTTTAAGATTGTTTGGACGAATAAATAATATATTTAGTTTCACCTAAGACTGTTGAGTAAAGGGTACACTTAGTAGTTTATTTTTTCTTCCGTACAATTCAAAGTTGAACCCGAACAACTATTTGCTTTGTTTGATATGAATGAGTGATTGATTTGTATTGATTCTATATGATGGTAGTATGCCTTGTTGCAATTGATTGTTGTTGTACTGATTGTTGTTTGTGGTTGAAACAACCTTAAATATTTCATTTTATATAATTGTTAACTCTTTTGGATTATATAAGTGAAATACAGGTTATGGAAGCAATTGCTACTGCTTTTGGTTTCATAATTTAAGCATAAATTGCACGACAAATAGGTACGTTTTCGGATTACGGTTTATAGCGCTATTATATTGTTTCCCGTGTTGGGATACATATTATTCTGAAAAATATTTGTTATATTGATATTATATTTTCTTCCGAGCCTCTCCGTACAAAGGAGCCTCTGCCAAAAATTTTCCGTAAATTTTGGACTTAGAAATATTTTGAAAAAGTTTTCCCAACTTTATTTACTTAAGTATAAAAAGATTTATTGGTTATAAGTTGGTATATTTTATCTAAAATAATTAATTTTGTAAATTCATTTTTTTAATATAAAATTAAAATTTTGAATAAGATATATTGATTTCTTAATTCTTCCTTTCCCTTCTTTTTCCTTTTCGGGGACGAAAAGTTTTGAGTGGGGGAGAGTGTAACGACCCGTGAATTTCGTTAATTAAATTTGTTATATTAATAAGATTTTGGAATTAAATTTATAAAGAAATATAATTGTTATAATTTGTAATGAAGTAAATGTTAAGAATTAACCTATGAAATATTATATTATATTAATTAAAATAGACTTAATTAAAAAGGTTGAATTGAATAAATCCTATTTATTGGAAACTAATTTATTGGTATGCAAATTTATAATAAATGAGTTTATTTCAAGAAATTGAAATTTGATATTATAGTGAATTGGAATTAAGATAAAAATGGAAATATTGAAATGGGTAAGGTCAAATTGATTGCATCTAATAAATTGGGGAATAAAATCCATTAAAGGCAATTTATTTATTTTGTTAATGTAAATTAGGATAATATTTGAAATTAATGTTAATTCCATTCATACTTGTGAACAATTATTATAAGTTGCGTGTTGAAATTGTTGATTTAATTGGAATTGAAATTAAAATTAACAAT
The DNA here is from genome assembly GCA_030765085.1 of Allium cepa. Lineage (NCBI taxonomy): Eukaryota > Viridiplantae > Streptophyta > Magnoliopsida > Asparagales > Amaryllidaceae > Allium > Allium cepa. The sequence goes on along the minus strand of CM060940.1, from coordinate 69,297,423 downwards.
TTAAAATTTATATTACAATTAATTGGAAATAATATAATTTGAATAAAAATATAAATTAATGTAATAAGATGATGCAGGTTGATAAGTATTCATAATGGTTGTGTTGATGTTAAATGTTACTTTAATGATTGTAATATAAAATAATGGAAGTGTGAATGGAAATTAATAGAAACGTAAACTTATTTTAAGGTAGTAATTGAATGGAATTCCAATTTGTTGGAATAGATTAAATGTATACTTGGTAATAAATTTAGTATAGGAAAACCAACTTAAATATTGAATTAATTAATGTATATATAACAAATGACGATTATTGGAGTGGAAATAATAAATTTATAAAAGGTGATTGAAGTTGTGACCACAAATTGTTATGAGTTATACATATATATTTAATTCCTTCAATTGAATTGGAAATCATTGCAATAAATCTAAAGGAAATGTTACATTAATATAAATTTGGGAATCGGGGAATCAACTCAAAAGTTATTAACTAAGGAAGTAATACGTAATAATTTGAATAACATCAATACCATAAAAGAATTGTAACATTTGTTTGCGAATAATGAATTCCTATGTGTAGTTAAAGGTTTTGACAACAATTATTTGAATATTACCTAATTAATTGGTCAATGAATTTATTATAAGTTACCCGTTTATTTGGGTTAATAATTAAATGGGTAATCAACTGAAATTAATCTAATTAAGGGTTATATTAGTAAATTAGGGTAGTAATGGGTAATAATGTTTTGCTAATGGTGTATGAATGAATAGATGATTTAAATTAAAGGAAATGATGTTAAATTTATTCATATTGGACAATTTGTTGAATTATAAGGAATGGAAATAAAGTTTTATCAATATATTGGAATTTAATTTCTGATAATCAGATAAATTAAAATTAAATGAAATTGAAATAGCTAAATAATACGTTATTTGAAATCTAGATGGAATATGAGAATAATTTATGTAATAATTTTGAATCCAATGGTAAACCCATCTATTTGAAAATAATGAATGGAATAATTAAGGGTTAATTTAATTAAATGGAAATTTTGGAAATTAAATATATAATTTAATGAAATTGAGGTTAATATTGAAAGTTATAAATTATTCACCTCTAAGTTGACATTTAAATTTGGTTAATCATTGTAAATGATTGAGAAATCATAAGTGATGAAATTTGGCAAATTTTCGAATTGAAATTGAAAAGTTGATTTAATTAATTTATTTTAATTTATTTAATTAATGGAAAAATAGCCATTTTGGCCACTGACTCAGATTTCGACGAAACCAGTTTTACCGGATCCGTATTGGTGAATTATTATAGGATTTCAAGTTTCGTATCGATCGGACTTGTCCTTTGATCGTATGGGCTTGAAACGCCATGAAATCAATTTAATTGAAATTAATTGAAATCAATTTGAAAATAATGTTTTTAGCATAACTTCTTCATACGATGGAACTTGGACGTGAAACCTTTTCCATTGCGTTTAAAATATTTTAAAACACCTATTTTGATATATGGGTTTACCCAATTTCGTTCCAGGGTCAAAACGGGCTTTTTGGGCCACTTTGTCGTTAGCGCGTATCCAACCCGATCCATTTATTCTATTCCAACTTTCTCTATAAATATCCTGCTATAAACCCTAGCCTCCCTAATTCTCATTTGTTTGTACGTAAATTCATTCTATTCCTCCTCTTCCTCAATGGCAGACAAAATTCCATATTTCCAGATCCAATTGCAAATCAAATCCAAAGCATAAAATTCGAACTCCTAAGAAAAAATTGAAAAAAATATATGTTGAAGCTCTCGACTAGCGTAATTCACTGGTGGTGTTCGTTTTTCGATTTAGATTACCGTTTGATCAGAAATTATGTTTTAATTCTTAGCCGTTCAATGGGGTCGTAATCAATGTCGATGGATCGAGAAACCCTTTCTGGGTTTTGAAGAGAGGACGAAGGGGAACGCATCTATATAGTTTGTTCGTCGTTTTGATGGTCGGATTGCTTGCTAAAATTCGGCTAGGGTTTCATGATTTGTGGCGGCTGCGTGTTGTTTCCAGTAAACGAGAGACCATCGCGTTAGGCCACATGGCCGTGATGGGGTGGGGCGTTCCGGAAGTAGGCGATGGAGGCTGTAAGGTTGTAGTGGATCGCGTGTCAGAAGGTTGAGCGCGATTTTGGCTTCGGTGTTGAGTTCGAGCGTGTGCTATTGCGTGACAATAGGGTTCGCTGTTCACATGAAAGTGACATGGATAGGAGAGGTTGTTTTGTGTGTTTATTTTAATTTAATTAAAATTTTAAATTGCAATGTTCAAATCTCAATAACTTTTACATACGTGATCAAATTCACGCGTGCTTTTCTCCGCTAGGTTCGTATTGGGATTCTGGAGATTTTGACGTTGGTTTGGACGTATTTAGAGACTGTTAAATTTTTGGGTTTAAATTGAATTTAAATTCAAAAGGTAAGTGTTTGACCCACTCACAACTTCTAAAATTTCTTATGTTTGTTAAATTGATATATGATGTAATTTAAAATTTATGTATGGTTGTTTGATATATTTTTAATCATCATATCGGTTAATTTAATTTATTTAAATTAAATTTCTATTTAATTTATTCATTGCATTTAAACTGCCTGTTAAATTTGTTAATAAATTATTCATTGCATGTAAACTGCCAGTTAAACAGTTGTTTAATTTATTATTGAATTTAAATGCTATTTAATAGCTGTTGTTTAATTTCCGTTCTATGTTAATGCTATTGCTGAATTTGATGATGATTGCGATAAATAGTTGATGGTTGATATTGGATGAATGGTTGCTGTATTTTATATTGGTATAAACTGCAAGTTATTATGCATTTTCATCATCTCATTCGGGATTGCGGTTTGAAATGATATGTAACCGTAATTTTTATTTTTAAATTGCGGATTGAAATGATAAATATCAGTATCACTTGACCATATGATAGAAAACTATATACAGGCACCGCGGTCTATATATAGAAATATTTTGAAGTGATTTTCTATGTTTTTGGAAAGGAATATACAGTTTATTAAATACAAATTTTGATGTTATATAAATATTACTTTATATATATGTAGTTAAATTCTTGAATTTAAGCTATGTATAAATTTGTTTAATAAAAATGAGTTTAATAATGGAGTTTGATGGTTTATATTATATGGGCAAGTACCTATTTAAGGTATTATATATATAGAATTTATAATGACCCAAATAAAATTAAAGTTGGAAGATAAATATGAAATTGGGTTGAATTGAATTATTTAAGATTTGTTCTTGAATAAATTGGGTTTGGAATGTAAATAAATTTAGATTTAAGAGGTATGATTTTATAACTTGATTTTTATTTAGAGGATTTAAACGATTATCAAATTTATTAAATTGAATATTATCAAGTTAATTTAATTGGAAGAGTATCCAGTTATTTGGAGTCTAAAATTTTACTAAAACGATATTTGATTTATTTAGAAACGTTTCAAATCTAAATAATAGTAGTTGGAATTGATGTATATGAAATTATCAAAGAATAAGTTTTGAAATGGTGGGAAAATTTAAGCTTTGAAATATATGGAAATTGAAATGGTTTATTTGGGAAATTAAACCTATATTTGGAATTTATTTGTGAAATTTAAAAGCTATTTTATTATATAAAGTAGTTAAATATTTAAACCATTTAAGTATTAGAAAATTTGTTTCAAAGCTATGGGGTTTAAGGTATATATATTTGGAAGTACTATGTTTTGAAAAAAAGATATATTTAAAATAAGAAAAAAAATGATATCATAATGATTTGGGGTTTCCAAAAATAGAAATGATATCGTATTTATATGGATTTGAAATGGATATTATATTCTGGTTTTAAAGTATAATTATTTTAAAATGACCACGGTGTTATAATAACGATTGGTTGTTGAAGAGACCGGAATCGGAAGTTGTCATACTCTCTGCCAACTCCAAAAGCCACTTTCACAACCGTGCACGCGGTGGAGATTCCAGAATGAAAAAGGATGGTGGCGACGTTTCCTTTGAGGTAAATACGTGGACCCAACTCCCATGAGTTGGCATAAGGTGGCTAAAACAGGAGCGATTGACGGGTTAATTGAGGTAGCACCTTTGATCGGACACATCCCTTCGATATTGTACTTTGACTTTTGGATTGATTCGGTGGCCACTTTTGATTTTTTTTATTTGGGGGTGTGGCTCGAGGTGGGCGGTAGCTACCGCTACGCGTTACCACCGCCCCGGAAGCGTAATTGGTATATCTATCCTGGCATTACCTAGTTGTGCCGTGTCACCTATCTTATCACGCCTTGTACGAGTTTCTACTTGTGTCGTACCTATGAAGTATCCTCTGGTAGCCTCCCGATCAGGAGGTATTACGGTACTGTATAAACTATTGGCATTATTTGTGTTAAGGGCTATATGGGTAGCCCCTTAACGCTATTTAAAAGTAAGTTTATTTTACAATTAGCCAATATTATAATAGCGAAATATACTACATAGTAAATAGTTTAACCGATCCTTAAGAGATGTAAATCCCGAGCATCTCTTGAGTTACTGCACTCATATTTATTTCTGTTGATTTAACTCACATAAGATCTTTTAGTTCTGACTCGAGTGTTTTGTCTTTCAATTCGCTCGGGTCAGTCCGAGTATTTCAGGAGTTGAAGATTTTATTCTAGAGGACGAAGAAGAAGATTTGTAATACTATTATCTACTATATTATTCCACCACACCGTTTAATTCCGCTGCATTAACTATTATTATCTGGTATGTGTACTCTGATATTGTATTGTATAAGTAAAGAAAATCGAATATTTTTGTAAAGCAATTTCATGAACTGTATATTTGATTACAATATTTTATCCTTCCGTTGTGAGATTCTGTTTTTTTTATTTCTTTCTCGTTTTCTTATTTACCCCATAACAATCCGCCCTTCCGTATGGTTTGAATTGGCATGTGTGTCGATTTAAAGCATGCGAAAAGGTGGGACGTTACATATATTGTCTTAAACCCTATTTACGCAAAATTTAGTAATTTTGGTATGAATATGTTAGATTAGTTATTATTAGATGATGGTATAGTATATTAATTGATTTAGAGATAAAATTAAAACCCAAATTTAGAAAAGTAGTTAATTATTAATTTGATATTGATGATTACTGTGTATTAGTTGATGATAATAGTGTGTTAGTTGATTTGGAGATGTTAATAAGTGGTTTGATTGTTTAATTTGTAATTAAGATTTATGTTTAATTTAAAATTCGAAAATTGGTATTATTGATTAATATGCTTATTGATAAGTTTACGTGAATGTTTTTATAGTGGAAAACGATGTTTGTTACAGTTTACATGAAAATTAGTGTACAATTAATTAGTGTATAGAATTAATTTACTTTACTTAGTTATTATTAGTGCTAACTTCTAATTTTAGCTTATAAAATCTGTAAATTAACTTTTATTAGGTAAAAAAGATTGAAAATACGTTATAATTTAACAAAACATTAAGAAAAATTATACTCAAATCGATTTTCTAAAAAATTTAAGAAACGAAGATATCAATAGCGAATATTATACTAAAATCAATTTTTTTAAAAGTTAAGTAACAAATATAACAACAACAAATATTCTATTGAAATTGATCTTGTAAAAAAAATCAAGAAATATGAAAACAACAAATATTGTTCTCAAATTGATTTTCTTAAAAGTTAATAAATGAATATGACAAGAACAATTACTTTACTCGCATCGATTTTCTTTAAACTTAAGAAACGAACATAACAAGAAGAAATATGCTGCCGAAATCGATTTTCAAGTAAGTTAAAATATGAATATAACAACGACAAATAATGTACTCAAAATGATTTTCTAAAAAGGTATGAAATTTATGTACAAGAACAAATATTGTACTAAAATCGATTATCTAAAAAAATTTAAAACGAATATAATATTGATTTGAAAATAATCATTAAGTATTATTATAACAAATACAATAACCACAAATTTAAGCCTTTATCCCAAAAGGTTTTAATTTATTTTAGAAAACACAACAACAAAAATACCCCCCTTGGATGCAAAGTTATGTGTAGAAGAGAAGTGAATTGAAATGTTGTCAAAAGTAGAAAGAAGTGTGGTGTGTGAAGCTTTTAGTCCTAGAAGGTTTTATTTTATTTTAGAAGATAAAACAAAAAAATATATCACTTGGGTGAGAAGTTGTGCATAGAATAGAAGTGAAGTAAAGTGCTGTCAAAATTACTAACCTAATTTTTTAAAATTAGAACAATGTCCGATTAATTTGTCGACCGTACGTGGATGTATGAATTCAGAACTGGAATGAGAGGTTCGGTGAAAGAACATTTCTACAATGGTGTACACGAATTTATTAGATTTGCAATATCTAATAATCGAAATAATGAAGAACTTCGTTGCCCTTGTAGTAAGTGTCATCATTTGAAACATTAGAAACCAAATATGGTTAAATTACATTGTATAAATCTGGATTTATGCCGAACTATTAGTTATGGGATCGTCATGGAGAACTTGTTGCACCTACAGCTGATCCTGTTGCGTTAGAGGTCGATGTTGTTATAACAAATCCAATAGAAGGTATGATGGAAGATGCAGCACGATCAATGTTCCCTACTGTTCAAGTTGACGGTAAAGACGTTAACGTCGAAGAAGAACCGAATGTGGGAGCAAATTTTTTTTATCATTTATTGGATGCCGCTAAGAGATTGTTGTGCGATGGTTGTAAAAGTGGAATTGAATTATCAGTAGTTGATGAATACATCACTATGAAACCAAAATTCAACTTTACAAAAATCGGGTTTGCAACAGTTGTACAAGCTACAAAACACGGCACATGCCACCTAATAATTTGATGTGCGACGATCGTTATAAAGTGAAATACTTATGTCAGATTTCGGTCTGCCTTACCAAAAGATAGATGGATGTATAAAAGGTTGCATGTTGTATCGGAAATATGACATTAATCTTAGGAACTGCAAAATATGTAACGAGGAAAGAGATAAACCAAGAAAAAAGAATGGAAATGAAGTTCCATACAAAAGAATGCATTATTTACCAATTACCCCTAGACTTCAAAGGTTGTATGCGTCTTTGTCCACGACATGTCATATGCAATGGCACAGCGTGGGAAGACATGTAGAGGGAACTTTGACACATCCATCTAATGGAGAAGAATGGAAACATTTTGATAAGACGTATCATACATTTGCTATAGAGAGCAGTACCGTCAGACTTAGTTTATGTACGGATGGGTTTTCGCCATTCTCTCAGTTTGGTTGCAAATATTCATCTTGGCCTGTTATCGCTACTCCTTATAGTTTACCTTCGCGGATATGTATGAAAACTACATACATGTTTATCACTATTGTCGTCCCTGGCCCTGATGATTCGACACAAGGAATCGTATCTATAACCATTAATCGAAGAGCTGAAAACTTTATGGCTTGAAGGTGTTGAAACATAAGACATTTCATAAAAAAAGGATTTTCGTTTGTTCGCTTCTTTGTTATGGACTATTAGTGATTTTCTTGCATATGAGATGCTTTTAGGTTGGAATATGCCCGATCGTCTAGCCTGTCCTTATTGCTTGGAAGAAACAAGATCATTTTCTTTACGGTATGAGAGGATAATTTCTTGGTTTGATTATCATTGGTGTTTTCTCCATCCCAATCATACTTTTAAAAGAGATAATTTTTTTTAAAGCTAACAGAGAAGAGAATATGCAACCACTAAAGATTTGGTCAATCGAAGAAATATATGAAATTATAAAGGATTACCCGAAGATACATGAAACTGGTATACAGACTGAAATTCCAGGCAAATCGGACATTCATAATTGGTGCAAACAAAGTATCTTTTGGGAGTTACCTTATTGGAAAGATCTTTTACTACGACATAATATTGGCGTGATGCACAACGAAAAAACGTGTTTGATAACGTGTTTATTACAATTATGAATGTCAAAGGGAAAATTAAGGACGATCTGAATTCAAGACTCGATATAGCACAATTTTATAAACATTCTGAACTTCATATGACGCCAAATGACAATAAAAAACCTAAAGAATGCTATGAGCTAGATAGCAAACAAATAAAACTCATGCTAAGGTGGGTGGAAGACTAAAATGCCCCGATGGGATGTCTTCTAATCTCCGTAGATGTGTTGACTTTAAAAATAGTAAATTGAGTGGGATGAAAAGTCACGATTGTCATATCATGATGGAATATTTATTATCAGTGGTTTTCAAAGAACTATTGCCCATAAAAGTGTGGAGTTTTATAACAGAATTAAGTCTGTTTTACAAACAACTTTGTTCGACAATGTTAAAAATCGACCATAAACGTAAACTTGAAGTAGAAATCCCTATACTGCTATGCAAACTGAAGAAAATATTTCCGCTAGGTTTTTGTTAATGTAATGGAGCATTTACCTGTTCATCCTCCATCCGAAGCTCTTCTTCATTGTCCTATACAATATGGATCGATGTATCCGTTTGAGAGGTAATAGTAAATATTCGTAAAATTGTTGTTAGTTTAATATTCAAATTAATGTAAGTGCATTTAAATTGAATTAATTTTGTAATAGGTACTTGAATCGTCTGAAGAAGAAAATTAGACAGAAAGCACGTGTTGTAGGTTCAATCTGCAAATCATATCTTGAAGAAGAAGCTTCATTCTTTTTCTCTCATTACTTCAGTGACCATGTGAATTTATCATTTGTAAGCGGTCCTCACAATGATGTAGCCATTGAAGAAGATTATTCGCAGACAATGTTGTCTACTTTTAGACAACATGGCCGACCTACTGGAAAATATATGGAAATATGGTTAGACGATATAGATCAGCATGCAGCACACACATATGTTCTTCTTAATTATGCTGAAGTTGCACCATTTGTTAGGTGATAATAAATTCATATTTATTTCAATGATACATACATTTTAATCGTTTTGTAACATATAGTACATATATATTCACGGTATTTACAAATCACAGCATCCCTCAGTAAGAAACTTTCTAAATGGTTTTCGAACTACGTTTATGATCCAAGAAATAGCGTCGTTGATGAAGGATTACTACATCTTGTGCTCGGACCAAAAAGAAATGTCAGGACTTATCTAATATTCTTTGTCAATGGATTAAAATTCAACACCAAGGATTATGGTGTCAAAAAATTAAATATAACAGTGGTGTATTTGTCATAGGCAGTGATGATCCAGATGCGCATATGAAAGATTTTTATGGCATCTTAACACAAGTTATAGAATTGACATATTATGTACAACCTGCTGAAAAAGTTTTTTTTATTCAAGTGCAACTGGTTCAACAATATTCCTGATTCTGGAATTAATGTTCACAAAGATTATGATCTTATAGAAATAAAGTACACCTCACCTTACTACAAGTATGATCCTTTTGTATTGTCTAAGCAAGCGTTACAAGTTTATTTTGCACTGTATCTATCCTTAAAAAGTGATAAAGTAGATTGTTCTGCTGTTTTTTAAACAAAGGAAACATTTACGTTTGATGGAATTAATATTCTAGAAGAAGCAGCATATCAAACAGATCTTGAGCCAAATGATGAAATAATAATAGCAGATGATATTAATTTGGGTATGTTAAATGACGAATCGAATGTTTTAATAGAAGTACTTGAGAGTACAGAAGAGAACGATATAGCGTATGACACTGAATCAGAAGACGACGAAGACTAAAAATTTCGAATTTTTGTATCAGCTGTTGTATAATGTATATTCTGAGTTTCAGCTGTTATCAATAATGATGACTATGTTGTGAGTTATGTCTTATTGTTTTTTTAATTATGTATATATACTCAGGAGATCTTGTCTCGTTTATAACGTTTTAGTGCAATTTTTATGTGATGATGATTAATTGGTGCATGTTTTGTAATAATGAACCGATATTTTTTCATTATATGAAATGATATGTTTGTAACAAATATGCATAAGAGTCATTCTAGCAGATCTCAGCCTTCTCCTTCTACTGGTGTGGGTGTCTGTGGCACAACGCCGGATTTATGCCCAGTGGCAGAGGTAGTTCCAAAAAGTGCGGGGTAAGTATCAATTTTTTTTCATTTTCACTATTTAAAATTTACTAAATTCGTACATCTTCTTTTATGTGGGGGTTTGAGGTCCAGCCGAGCACCTTTATTCTGCTAGTATCAAGGAAGGTATTCATGAGCCGGATGTCGGGATGTTGGGCTCACTGGGATGACATTCCAGATCACATCAAGAATGCCTTATTCATGGACTTGATAGTAATTTTAAATTTATAATTTATTTGTAAATTAATAGAATGTATATAATTCAAAACAATATCAAATTCAATACGCAAGCAGCTGTTCATGTGGACCCACAAGATATGGATGTTTTTGTCAATCATTAGAACCAAAAAATGTGTAAAAAATTACAGAGACATGATGTCCAAAGCCAAGAGAGCAGGAAAGAATTCATCTTGGATGGGTGTTGATGTATGGGCTCGATTTCTGTTGCTGTAGGAAACTCCGGATTTGAAGGTAAGTAATAAATATCATTTCATTTTATTATTACATTTTGTTTAAAATTCGTATATTAGGTGCATTAATTTAGTCAATTGTGCGTTAAATTTATAGAAATTATCAGCGCAGAATCGTGCAAATAGGGATAAGAATCCTACTTGGCACCGTGCTAGTTCGAAGCCCTTCCAACAGCATCGGAGGGAATTGGTAAGTTATAAATTGCATTTCTAAATAGTTGTAAAATAATTTAGTCCTATTGGTAATATTATTCGTTGCATATACAACTTTAGTTTTAGCAATATAATCGTGAGCCTACACTGGGTGAGGTTTTTACTCACACACATGCCATCGAGTGCACGGATGAGGAAGGGAATATTATGTATGAATTTACGGACAATAAATCTGTAATGACCCAATTTTTTGACACCCGAAAATCGACATCAATACATCCACTGTATTAAATGCCGAACAATCGAATGCCGAAAAACTGAATCATTAGGGTTTGAGAAGAAGGGGGTAGACGATGAATAGAAAACAATATTAGAATCTTATAATCGCAGCGGAACAATATATAATAGATAAATGATTGAATCTTATATACAAAGAACTGTATCTGTTATATACATTACATCATCAGAGTTCATCCAAATTCATAGCACACAACTGGACAGTTATCATAACATGTCCCCACAAAAATTGACTATGCAGTAAGGGGTAGCTTTGGTCTTGTGTAATAGGGGATCAGGGTGGATACTCGGTACGGTGATCACGACCATGTACGATGACGGGCGGTATCCCAGTAGCCCTACCATTGATGGAAACCCAATCTCCAATAAGTGCCTTTGGACTTGTTTGTATACCTATTATGCTGGAATTTAATGAATATAACAATTTTGGCTATTTGAATAAGTATTTGTATATAGACACTACTATAATATCAAAGGATTTGTTAAGAAATGTTTTGGTTATCGTAAGGTAAAAACCCGACAAGTTTATTTGTGCATTGGTCTTATGAGATACGTTTGATTTCGAAGCATTTTGAAAAGTTTAGTAATCCAGTTGAGTATGTATTCTCACACTGGTTTTCCAGACTGACTCGGGTACTATTTCACTATAATGCTCGGGTCAGACCGAGTATTATAGAGTACAGATTTTTGATGGCCTGCTATGGAGCTCAGAAGTCGAACTAGATGACGAGGTGTATTTCTGCAGATTTATATTCCGCTGTGCAGTGTAAGCTATATATTCATCTTTGGTACGACAAGTTATTATAACTGTCCTGAATTGTGTTGTTGATTTTGTGGTACTCTGATGATGTAATGTATATAACAGATATAGTTCTTTTGTATAAAGATTCGGTCATTTATCTAATATATATTGTTCCGCTACGTTTGTGAGATTCTGATGTTGTTTTTTATTTCTTCTTATACCTCCTTCTTTTTTAACCCTAATGGTTCGGTTTTTCGACATTCGATTGTTTGGCATTTGTTATAGTGGACTGTAATTGTAAATACCCATTTTTCCGTACCCTTTGAATCGACAATAAACCACACATGTCTAACATAAATTGCACGAAAAGACGGATCTTAAGGGTGATAAAGAAAAGTAGACATAACAGAATCTCACACGAATGGAATAACATATAATATTGAACAAATATTTTTACAGCGGAAAACTTTTAAATACATATATCAGAGTCCAACTTAAATTCAGCTTGGACAGTTATAAAATCTGCCCTTACAATTGCTGACAAATATCAAACAAAATACACTAAGTACAGCGGATAATAGAATATGCTCATACGTCAATGAATATCTCCAGCTCTCCTCTGGAAACTCCAACCGTCTTCGACTATCCTGAAACTACTCGGATCTGACCCGAGTATTGAAAATACCCGGATCAAGCTTGATAAACCAACGTGGAAAAAACTCAACAATAAATGACAGTGTCATAAATCAGCTTTCAGATAAAATCTTTTGAAATAAAGAGTATCTAATAATACCACGCCCACATATAAACACGGACGGATTTTTACCTTATGATAACTAAAACACTTTTATATCAAAACATTTGATATTATTTCTAATGACATCTCTTTGAAAACATTTGCAAATAAACTTATTAATATTAGCCGAAATTGTTACATTGATTAATTCCAACATAATAGGTTTACAATCAAGTCCGTAGGTTCTTATTGGAGAATGGATTTCCATACAAATGACCAGACGCATGATCTACTTTCTGAAATGGGTACACCTCTAGATGGATGTCTCGAGACACAGAACATCTGCCCTCTACCAACACAAGATCGGTCTACCTCTGTAAGTTGATAGTACCGAATATGTCATCCCTTGGTCGTTACCGACCTTTATTCGAGAGCTCTCTTTCCATACACCACATAAATTAACATCCCGAATGTCATAGCGGAAAGAAATGTATCTAGAAAGGGATGATCATACCCTAACTGGGAATGACCCACTTAGCCTTGCCGCATCTAATCCTGTTTCGGTCATTTCCGGTTTGATGAGGCTTGAGGCAACGATTACCTTTTCACATAGCACATATCACATCTTTGAATGCCACATTGATATTTCCATTTAACTACTATTTGCCTTCCACAAAAATACAACCCTTGAGCTCGTACGTCTCAAGGAGGGTGTTAAGCTAAGAGAAGTTGTCTTCTCCGCCATCACTGATGTACGTTTGTAGAAACCATTGTATGTAATCGTTAGAAATGCAATGTCAGACAAAATTCCATACAAGTTGTCTAGGAACAGGAAAACCGAAGGCACTCTCCTACTACCAGTAGTAGCGAGTAGTCCTTGTAATCCGAAAAATCCCCATCACGAGGAGACCACTGCTATAAATAACTCTATAATTGGATGCTACCCAGAGCATGTACAACAAGCAGTCTTCACGCTATAAAGATCCACGGTCTTCAATCATCTTCAACATGTCTTCACGTTCGAACGTATACATTAGTACGAAGTGGTTTTCGGATAGGAATTACACAAATCCGACCCCGGTTCCTTCGAAATCCAATTATCGATAAAAAGTGAATATGAGTATATAGGATTTATTAAGTCTCTTTTCACTTCAGGATGATTTCGAAATCTCTTTCTTTTAACTTAGGATAATTTTAAGTAATTCATTTTTTACTTTGGAAAATATCTCAGATTTCCTTACTTAATTCTTGATCCACATTTCTTTGCTTTTAGGCGGGTCAAAAACAATGTTATTTAAGACATCTTTTACGATAAAACCTAAATCAATCTTAACAAAAACATTTTGAGTAAATATGATCATAGAAATCATTCACTTAGGAGATTGCTTAACATTTGGATAATAACAATCTTCTTTTAATTCAAAAACTTAATACAGTCTTTTTATTTAAGAGCATCCGGGCTTTCCTTTCGATCTGTTCCACCCCTCGCCTAAGAAAAGAAAACACAGGCCAGGTAAGTTCAGGACATTAGTTGCTCCATTCCCAACCTTAGTTAAACACCTTGTTTTATCTTTCCAGATCTCACAGGCGGGACAAATGTACTAATCGTTTCCGCATACTCAGATTTCAACTTTATTTTGGAATTTCTTATAAATATCCCAAATTATCTTTCAAAACGCTTAATTATCCTTTTTAAAACATTCACAATTTATTCTAGGAAACGTCGTTACATTTAGCTCATATTTCAAAAGTTATAGAATTCGCAGTAGAAAACTGCTATGGAAAGTGCCTATAAGCTTATTTGAATTTAGACAACTTTTAAATATTTGAAAATTCTTATTTTTCGATCCAAATCTCTTTTACATTATTTAAATATATTTATCAAATTTATTCTATATTTTTCCGTAATTAAAATCGTTCATTTAAACAAATTTTTTGTTATGGTCACTAAACTGCACTAGCGCGATTTTTCTAGAAAATTGATTTGGTCTTAATTCAAAATCTACTTATCGAAACTTTGATTTTCTTTCTTCGTTTAGAAGATATGGATATAATAGTCCGGAATTTTCTTATCTCGAAGAATTCCGAGTCAGATTCCACTCTACACATTCATTTGCACGTTCGGCGTGAAATCGCAAACTACCGTTGCGCGACGCGTCTAGTTTTAACTTATTTTTCAATACTTGAAATAATTTATTCAAATTGGATTTCAACACTTATAAAATCATTACAAATCATTTTAAATCAATATTTTCACCTTTTAAAGTATTTAAAATATATTTTCACTATTACCATATTATTATATTATTATATTTCCATTATTTTAATACTAAATTTTAAATTCCAATTTCAATTCAATTTCAATTCTAATCTTGAATTAAACACATTTAAACTTAGATTTCAAATCTAATTTCATTTTAAACTTCAATTCAATCTCAAACTAAACTTTATTTTTTCAGAATCCATTTCAATTTCAATTTCACTATTCATCTCAATTTCAATTCCTAATTAACTACCCTTTTCAAATCTGTTTTACTTCAAATAGCAAATTCTCTTTCATTTTAACTTTAATTTCACTTCTAAATGAAAAGAGACTTATTTTTCCACAATATCTCATATTACTAAAATAAGGTCTTATTAAACAAAGGGATTACTTAATTAATAGAAATTTGATGTCCAAATTATCATCACAACCATATAACAATCATATAACACTAACATATTCAATACGGTAAATGTCATAACATTACTACGGATTATCCAACATATTCAAACAATCAATCAAACATCCATATCATCAAATAGTGATTATCTAACATAACAATTAAGCATGATAATCAATATAATTCAAAAAGCGGTGAGAATTTCTCACCTTCATTTTCACTCCGTCAAACTTTAACGTAAGATTTCCGTCTCTCGCTAACTTGCTATTTCCAACGTCTCACCTTTTGCCATTTCCTTTCCGAATGCTTTTGTTTTCCTTTTCTTTTCCTTTTCTTATCTTTCCTTTTTCTTTTCTTTTGTTTTTTTATATGGAAGAGAGGGAGTATAGATTTGGTGTGGAGGAGGGTGTGACCTTGGGTATGGCGTGTAGGAGGTGTAGGAGTGTATGGGTCGGATTTTTGGCGTGTGGTGCTCGGGTTTGGAGTGTAGGGGCTCGGCTTGGCTAGGATGGCTCGGGTTTGTGGTGTGTGGGCTCGGCCTTGGGGTGTAGGGGGTGGGTAGGTGGAAGATAGGCTCGAATTTGGTGTGTAGGGTGATTTTTGCCGAGGGTGGAGTGGGATTTGGTATTTTTGAGGAGGAATATAAGTGGTAGAAGGTGAATGACTTAGAGGTAGAAGGAAAATGGAGGTGGGAAGCCTTGAAAATGGAGGTGAAAAGGAAGGAGAAAATGAAGAAGAAGGTAGAGAATGATGTATGAAAAATGAAAGGTATGAATGCAAATTTATACTTGAGCTTTGGATGACAAATGACTTAAATATCCTTCTCTACTTTTTGACTTTTTAATTTACCTTTCTACCCTTGATTTGACCTTTGCTTAATGGAGAAGAAATGGATTGATTTGAATTTGTACTTAAGAAATGATGTTTTTCTCTTTTTCTTACACTTTAAAATGTTAAAATATCATTTGCTTCTTTTCCATAAGTGGTGTGACTTAAGCATTAAGGTGATGTTAAAGATAGAAATGATTACTTTCTTAAATTTTGCATTTTAAAGAGAAGACTTTGTATTGATTTGATTTGCATTAAATGCATGGATGTATGTGTCATTAATTTCTTAAGTTAGCTTTCTTTTCACTTTTCCATTTGCTAATTTTCTATGCATAAGCATAACATCCCATTAATGAGATGAGAAGTAAGGTAATGATGTTGTTTTATAAAAGCTTTAATTATTTTTAAATATGTCAAACCATACTTTTCACTTTTTATACATTTATTTAAAATTTTCAAAAGTAAAATCCTTTTGTCTTTTAGTGCTAAATGTAAAGTGTTTAAATAGTTTATAAATTTGTATTTATAAGTTAGAAAATATATCAAGTTGCAACAACTGGTTTTGGTTAAAAACGACGTTTTTGACGACAAACTTTACAGTCATAATTTGACGTTTTTATTAAGCTATATATTGAAATAAACCAAACTTTTAAATGAACTTTTTACTTATTTAAATAAATTAAAACAAGTTTATTTATATTTTAAAATTATCTTTAATTAATATCAAAATCTCTAATTTTACAGTGTATGTAAAACTGACAAAATGCGACAAATTTTAGTTATTTTTGTAAAACGATTATTAACATACTTTTAAATATATAAATTTACTTTTATTATTTTTATTAGATGTTTTAAATAAGATTTACCTTTTTAACTAAATATTTGAATTCATTTATTTAATCCTTTATTTATTATTAACAAAACTTAACTTTTGTCGATTTGTTCAAAAATACAAATTTATACTTTTTAATTTATTATCTATAAGAATAAATAATTTCTTTATTATATATAACATTTGTATTTAAGATTTAAGCTCCTTTTTAAATTTAAAACGTACGAAATCTCTCATTTCGAAGTAGCAAAATTTAGGGTTGTTACATTCTCCCCTACTTAAAAGCATTTTGTCCTCGAAATAAAAGTTAGATAAAGAAATCTATCTCATACTCATATCCTCAAATAATTTGACTTATTTCTAATGATATAGAAAAGAAGAAGGTCGATATCATAATAACACTAAAACAAATGATGCCAAATATGCATACAAAGATTCCCCACATTAACCTGAGATCTATCACGTACTTACGGTTATAAATACATCAAGTCAAACTTTTATCATACTCATCCTAGTGCATAATGCGCACTTAAGATAGAATATAAAACAACCAAACAAGACTATACATCCAAAAACAACCCCACCGATACTATATCAACATAAATAAACACATCCACATAACTCATCCTCTGTCCTGAGCATGTACTATATCTGAGGTCTATATAAATTTATACATATCAAAACATAAGTCCAACCACTATATCTCAGTGCCTACTTTTAAAGATAACTATCCAACTACTAAGTAGACAGACCCAAAACATCATACTATATGTGATCTTTGATTCGATCTATTATTCAAATCGACAACTTTACCTTCGAACTAGTATCGATCCTCCGATTTTCTAGTGCGGACTTGATCAGACTTTTTGATTCCAAACCCTTGCTTTCCTTGCATAGCTCTCAACTATGATAGAAAACTCGTGTACATAATCATAAATCCTCATCAATGTTCGTCGTCAAGAATCGAGTGATAAATCTTTTTTCGGATTGGTGTAAACACCACAAAGTTCTGTACTCAAAACTTAGATCAAAATTTATGTGCCAAAATGATCTACGTTTAACTTATGTACTTATTCACATTCATCTTTACCTAACGCATTTTTTCAAAACTTCTATTAATCCAAGTTTTTTTTCACAACCATTGCTTTCTCCTAAATATATTATTACTTAAGCATACAAATGTGACTTAAACTTGTATAATATACCTTTACTTCCTAAGAGTATATATACATATCCTTAATCTTCAAACCATCATTACTTCAATTAAGGTGTTTAAAAAATGTGGAACTCTACTATTATCTCAAATTAATAAGTTATAAAACTCAATCCTTAGTTTTCTTTACCTAAGGTTTCCATTTAGCTAATATTATATATCCAATCCATATATTAATAAGACAACTTTACTAAGTGTACACCTTTTTCTCACTGATTCTATGATTCACTACTTAACTTATTTACCTATCCATTTTCTAAATCAAATTTCTTAACCTTAAATCCATCACATGCTTTATTGTCAAATTGTGAAACTTAATTCACATGGTATTTATTACTTAAACATTTTCATCCAATAATCAAACTACTAACCATATTATTCAAAAATATCCAATTCTAATATTACTTCATTTTGAATTACAAATGTTACCCTGAATGTATCACTAATTCAAAGTTTTTATATTAGGATGATTTTTCTTTTATCTCTTATTCCTAAATTTTACTTTGACTTTTAACCTAATCAAAGTGTCTAAATTTCAAATTAACTTAACTCCTTTATAAGTTATACAACTTATCTTTTTATATTATATTTAGTAAAAAGTCTCAATTTAGGTTTATCTTTTTCTGTCTCACTGATAAGAATTTTTTTTCTAAGTATGCATTTTTTCTTTACTTTCTCCAATTACACTTCTAGCTTCAGTATTATCATCAAATATCCTATAATCAAATTGTGAATTTTACTTCACAAGATATTTGTACTTAGCTTTTTAAACTCATCCATTATGATAATCACTTGATCATTATTATTTCTTAATATCAAATACCTAAGGATATATGATTAAATTTCTAAATTCTAGCTTTCAACATGTTGATTCTATATGGAATATCTTATAGTAAAATTGTGCAATTCTAATCACAAGATATTCATATTTAAGTTTTACTAAGCTAAATTACAAACAATCATTAATTTCTAATCCAAAAATAATAATATCCCCGTTGATATTTATAATATAAACCCAAGGTAAAATTATTTCATCTATCAATTTCTTTAAAACAAAATAATTTTTATAAAATTAACAAATACACGCTCGTATATATAATACTCTCATAACTCATTCTAGGGTGTTGCTAACCCCATCTCTAATGAGTCACTCATCATAGGATATTACTAATCGTATCTCTAATGAGACTTTATCCACAACAGAGTCAAGGTTCTCGCTTAACCTTCAGCTCTGATACCAAATGTAAAAACCCGTTTTCCCATACCCTTTGAATCGACAATAAACCACACATGTCTAACTCAAATTGCATGAAAAGACGGATCTTTAAGGGTGATAAAGAAAAGTAGACAAAACAGAATCTCACAAGAATGGAATAACATATAATATTGAACAAATATTTTTACAGCGGAAAACTTTAAAATACATATATCAGAGTCTAACCTAAATTCAGCTTGGACAGTTATAAAATCTGCCCTTACAATTGCTGACAAACATCAAACAAAATACACTAAGTACAACAGATAATAGAATATGCTCATACGTCGATGAATATCTCCAGTTCTCCTCTGGAAACTCCAACCGTCTTCGACTATCCTGAAACTACTCGGATCTGACCCGAGTATTGAAAATACCCAGACCAGGCTTGATAAACCAGCATGAGAAAAACTCAACAATAAATGACAGTGTCATATATCAGCTTTTGGATAAAATCCATTGAAATAAAGAGTATCTCATGAGACCACGCCCACACATAAACACGAACGGGTTTTTACCTTATGATAACTAAAACATTTTTATATCAAAACATTTGATATTATTTCTAATGACATCTCTTTGAAAACATTTGCAAATAAACTTATTAATATTAGCCGAAATTGTTACATCGATTAAATTCTAGCATAATAGGTTAATCAAGTCCGTAGGTTCTTATTGGAGAATGGATTTCCATACAAATAACCAGGCGCAGGATCTACCTTCCGAAATGGGTACACCTCTAGATGGATGTCCCGAGGCATAGAACATCTGTCTGCTACCAGCACAAGGCCGGCCTACCTCTGTAACTAGATAGTACCAAATATGTCATCCCTCGGTCGTTACCGACCTTTATTCGAGAGCGCTCTTTCCATACACCACATAAATTAACATGCCGAACGTCATAGCGGGAAGAAATGTATCTAGAAGGGGACGATCGTACCCTAATTGGGAATGACCCACTTAGCCTTGTCGCATCTAATCCTATTTCGGTCATTTCCGGTTTGATGAGGCTTGAGGCAACGACTACCTTTTCACATAACACATATCACATCTTTGAATGCCATATTGCCATTTCTGTTTAACTACTAATTTTCCACAAAGATACAACCCTTGAGCTTGTACGTCTCAAGGAGGGTGTTAAGCTAAGAGAAGTTGCCTTCTCCGCCACCATTGATGTACGTTTGTAGAAACCAATGTACGTAATCGTTAGATATGCAATGTCAGACAAACGTCCATACAAGTTGTTCAGAAACTGGACAAACCGAAGGCACTCTCCTACTACCACTAGTAGCGAGTAGTCCTTGTAATCTGAAAAATCTCCATCGCGAGGAGACCACTGCTATAAATAACTCTATAATTGGGAGCTACCCAGAGCATGTTCAACAAGAAGTCTTCACGCTATAAATCCACGGTCTTCAATTATCTTCAACATGTCTTCACGTTCGAACGTATACATTGGTTCGAAGTGGTTTTCGAATAGGAATTACCCAAATTCGACCCCGGTTCCTTCGAAATCCAATTATCGATAAAAAGTGAATATGAGTATATAGGATTATTAAGCTCTTTTCACTTTATTTCTTTTTGGATGATTTCGAGATCTCTTTCTTTTAACTTAGGATAATTCTAAGTAATTCATTCTTTTAGTTTGGAAAATATCTCAGATTTCCTTACTTAATTCTTGATCCAAATTTCTTTACTTTTAGACGGGTCAAAAACAATGTTATTTAAAACATCGTTTGCGATAAACCCTAAATCAATCTTAACAAAAACATTGTTGAGTAAATATGATCATAGAAATCATTCATCTAGAAGATTGCTTAACATTTTGATAATACCAATCTTCTTTTAATTCAAAAACTTAATACAGTCTTTTTATTTAAGAGTATCCGGGCTTTCCTTTCGATCTGTTCCACCCCCGCCTAAGAAAAGAAAACATAGGCCAGGTAAGTTCAGGGCACTGGTTGCTCCATCCCTAATCTTAATTAAACACCTTGTTTTATCTTTCCAGATCTCATAGGCGGGACAAATGTACTAGTCGTTTCCGCATACTCAGATTTTCAACTTT
The DNA here is from genome assembly GCA_030765085.1 of Allium cepa. Classification (NCBI taxonomy): domain Eukaryota; kingdom Viridiplantae; phylum Streptophyta; class Magnoliopsida; order Asparagales; family Amaryllidaceae; genus Allium; species Allium cepa. The sequence goes on along the minus strand of CM060940.1, from coordinate 69,276,050 downwards.
ATTTTGGAATTGCTTATAAATATCTCAAATTATCTTTCAAAACGCTTAATTATCCTTTTAAAACATTCACAATTGATTCTGGAAAACTTCATTACATTTAACTCATATTCCAAAAGTTATAGAATTCGCAGTAGAAAAGTGCTACGGAAAGTGCCATATAAGCTTATTTGAATTTAAACAACTTTCAAATATTTGAAAATTCATATTTTTCGATCCAATCTCTTTTAAATTATTTAAATAGATTTATCAAATTTATTCGATATTTTTCCGTAATTAAAATCGTTCATTTAAACAAATTTCTTGTTATGGTCACTAAACTGCACTAGCGCAATTTTTCTAGAAAATTGATTTGGTCTTAGTTCAAAACCTACTTATTGAAACTTTGATTTTCTTTCTTCGTTTAGAAGATATGGATATAATAGTCCGGAATTTTCTAATCCCAAAGAATTCCGAGCCATATTCCACACTACACATTCATTTGAACTTTTCGACGCGAAATCGCGAACTACCATTGCGCGACGCGTCTATTTTAACTTATTTTTCTATACTTGAAATAATTTATTCAAATTGGATTTCAACACTTATTAAATCATTACAAATCATTTTAAATCAATTTTTTCACTTTTTAAGATATTTAAAATATATTTTCACTATTACCATATTATAATATTATTATATTTTCATTATTTTAATATTAAATTTTAAATTTCAATTTCAATTCAATTTCAATTCAATATCAATTCTAATCTTGATTTAAACACATTTAAAACTTAGATTTCAAATCTAATTTCAATTTAAACTTCAATTCAATCTCAAACTAAACTTTACTTTTTCAAAATCCATTTCAATTTCAATTTCACTATTCATCTCAATTTCAACTTCTAATTAACTACCCTTTTCAAATCCGTTTTACTTCAAATTTCAAATTCTCTTTCATTTTAACTTTAGTTTCACTTCTAAATGAAAAGAGACTTATTTTTCCACAATATCTCATATTACTAAAATAGGGTCTTATTAAACAAAGGGATTACCTAATTACTAGAAATTTGATGTCCAAATTATCATCACAACCATACAACAATCATATAACACTAACATATTCAATACGGTAAATTTCATAACATTACTACGGATTATCCAACATTTTCAAACAATCAATCAAACATCTATATCATCAAATAGTGATTATCTAACATAACAATTAAGAATGATAATCAATATAATTCAAAAAACGTTGAGAATTTCTCACCTTCATATCCACTCCGTCAAACTTTAACGTAAGATTTCCGTCTTTCGCTAACGTGTTATTTCCAACATCTCGCCTTTTGCCGTTTCCTTTCCGAACGCTTTTTTTTACTTTTCTTTTCCTTTTCTTCTCTTTTCTTTTTCTTTTCTTTTGTTTTTTATATGAAAGAGAGAGATTACGGCCTTGATGTGGAGGAGGGCGTGGCCTTGGGTATGGCGTGTAGGAGGTGTAGGAGGGTCGGGTTTTTGGTGTATGGTGCTCGGGTTTGGAGTGTAAGGGCTCGGCTTAGTTAGGGTGGCTCGGGTTTGTGGTGCGTGGGCTCGGCCTTAGGGTGTAAGGGGTGGGTAGGTGGAAGGTAGGCTCGATTTTAGTGTGTAGGGTGATTTTGGCCGAGGGGGGGAGAGGGTTTTGGTATTTTGGAGGAGGAGTATAAGTGGTAGAAGTGAATGGCTTAGAGCTAGAAGGAAAACGGAGGTGGAAAGCCATGGAAATGGAGGTGAAGAGGAATGAGAAAATAAAGAAGAAGGTAGAGAATGATGTGTGAAAAATGAAAGGTATGGTTGCATATTTATACTTGAGCTTTGGATGAAAAATGACTAAAATACCATTCTCTACTTTTTGACCATTTAATTTACCTTTCTACTCTTGATTTAACCTTTGCTTAATGGAGAAGAAATGGTTTGATTTGAATTTGTACTTAAAAAATGATGTTTCCCACTTTTTATTACACTTTAAAATGTTAAAATAACATTTGCTCATTTTCCATAAGTGATGTGACTTAAGCATTAATGGTGATGTTAAAGATAGAAATGATTCCTTTCTTAAATTTTGCATTTTAAAGAGAAGACTTTATATTGATTTGATTTGCATTAAATGCATGGATGTATGTGCCATTAATTTCTTAAGTTAGCTTTCTTTTCACTTTTCCATTTGCTCCTTTCCTATGCATAAGCATAACATCTCATTAATGAGATGAGAAGTAAGGTAATGATGTTTTATAAAAGCTTTAATTAGTTTTAAATATGTCAAATCATACTTTTTACTTTTTATACATTTATCTAAACTTTTCAAAAGTAAACTCCTTTTGTCTTTTAGTGCTAAATGTAAAGTGTTTAAATAGTTTGTAAACTTGTATTTACAAGTTAGAAAATGTATCAAGTTGCAACAACTTGTCAACAACTTGTTTTGGTTAAAAACGGCAGTTTTGACGATAAATTTTATAGTCAAAATTTGACATTTTTATTAAGCTATATATTGAAGTAAACCAAACTTTAAAACGAACTTTTTATTTCTTTAAATAAATTAAAACAAGTTTCTTTATATTTTAAAATTATCTTTAATTAATATCAAAATCTCTAATTTTACAGTTGTAAAACTGACAAAAAGCAACAAATTTTGGTTATTTTTGTAAAACGATTATTAACATACTTTTAAATATATAAATTTACTTTTATTATCTTTATTAGATGTTTTAACTAAGATTTACCTTTTTAAATAAATATTTAAATTCATTTATTTAAGCCTTTATTTATTATTAACAAAACTTAACTTTTGTCGATTTGTTCAAAAATCCAAATTTATACTTTTTAATTTATTATCTATAAGAATAAATAATTTCTTTATTATATATAACATTTTTATTTAAGATTTAAACTCCTTTTTAAATTTAAAACGAACGAAATCTCTCATTTTCGAAGTAGCGAAATTACGGGTCGTTACAGTAATGATGTCGATTTTCGGGCGTCAAAAAATCAGGTCATTACATTGTGGTATCAGAGCTGAAGGTTAAGCAAGAATCTTGGCTCAGGTATGGATTACTCGTTAGAAATAGGGTGCGTAGTACTCTAGGATGAGTTTGAGAATATTAATAGATATGAGCGCCTATTTGTTAGTGAATATAATTTTTTTTTATTGTGTTGATTTATCGGTTGAGTATTTATGGATTCTGGTCGATATGTGGGGCACCATGTTATCGATAGGAGTTTCTAAACTGTTAAACAAGATAAACTGACACAGTATTGTTTTAATATACGCAAATGAAATAATTTTACCCAAATTATTTTTGTATATAAAAAGAAATAATTTTTCATAAATTATAATAGTTATATATGGTTGCTTGGTTGTTAGGAAATGATAATATTAAATTATTATCATTGTTGTATGGAAGTTGAATAAGAAATTAAGGATAAGGAAATAAATTCATTAATAGAATGAAACTTAAAATATGAATTATAAATGGGATTTATAACTTGAACATGCAGAGAAATGTTTGAGTAAAAATTGAAAGGTTTTGAAGTTTGAAATTTAGGAAATTTATTTTCCTTTGAGTTGAAAATGATTTTCAAAGGTTTTGGAGAAATAATGGTGATATTATTTGGGAAATATTTTTGAATTGGATTTGAAATCTGGTGAGATTTGAAATTTAAAAATACTTGAAAAGAGTTTTTAAGCATTGAACTCACTTTGGTCGTTGGAAAATATCTTCGGTGAAGACTGCAGCATCATCGATGTTCATTGTCAAGTTTCCAAGAGAGGAATTGCTACCCGAATGTTTTAAATTGGAGTTGTTTGCAAAACTATTTTGGATTTTGGATATAGTTGATGTTAGTATATATGATTTCTAAATAATTTTGAATGTTAAAGAAAATTGTTTAAACTCCGGAATCTTATTTAAAATGTTTATGGAATATAATTGAGTTTGATAGCATATAAAATTTGAAATTGTTAGAATAAAATCTAACTTGAAGAAAATTTAAACTAAAATAAGTGTGAAAATGAAATAAGTAAGAAAAAGTAAGCTAAATTGGATGGTTAACGAAATAGAAGTTTATTGAATTGGAGATAAATTGTGAATGAGAAAATTGATTTAGTTGTAACTAAATCGAAATTGGAACTGAACATTTGAATAATGTTTAAATTTGAATTATGTCAAATAAATGAGTAAAATAAACAAATTAAATGAAATGGAAGTTAAACAAGTTAGACAAAATAAATCAAAATATTGAAAATAAAATTTGTAAGTAAATGAAATTGAAACTGGATATTGGAGTTAAATTCGAATTATGTGAAATGGAAAGTCAGTCAAGTTAGACTAAATTTAAAATAAATTAGTAAGTGAGGCTAGTTTAAAATAATGATATATGGAAGATAATTGATAAAATTCAATGTTTAAAAGTGGAAGGTAAATTGAATTCAAATGGAATTATAGAGGCAAAGTGAATAGAGATGGATATAAACTTCAGTAGAAAAGTAAAAATAAATATAAGAAGTGTATAAAATATTTATATTGAACTTAAGAGAAATGGTGAAATTCTTAAGTAAAATTTGGTATTTGGAAAATATTCTAAGTTAATATTTGAGTGGAGATTAAGTAAAGTTGTGAAATGGAATAAGTGTGGATAAGTGAATAGAAATCGAAATGAATGTGAATAAAAAGAGAATTGATATAGCTAATAATCAATTGGAATAAATACGTAGGATGTACATATACTATTTTATTCGCATAACGATTTAATCCAGATTCGAGCATAAAATTTCGAAATAGTTATATCGATCCGAGTTGGGATTTTTCACTCAATTTTCGGGGGCGAACCCTGGATATAGATTTTTAATTGATTCTGAAAATTCTCTATCATAGTATATGGCTATGTAAAGAGAATGACGGTTTCTGATCAAGAAACCAAATCTGAATCCGCATTAGAGAGTCGGGTGAACGTTACTAGTTCGGAAGTGAAATTGTGTAATCGAGTGAGCGATAAGATTTGGTATTGCATACGGATGATATGTGTATATCATACGGCTTAAGTAGAGCAAAGTATTGAAATAAACAGGAAATGGTATAAGATATTTTGAAAAAAATAGGAACTTTGAATGTTGAAAGAATTCACATAAATTAGATTTTATGAAATCTATGTAGATTACTTTAATAAGTGTATATATATATATATATATAGTAGTTTCAATTTAATAAAATATATATACATATTTTAAAAAAAAAATTCTAAGTTTACTTTTAATAATGGATTTGGTGATAGATATATTCCATTAACTTCTAATCTATTTTAGTTACTAAAAGACTTTTTCAAAAAGGAAAATTATTAGTTTAAAATTAAATTATTAGATTAAATAGAATTATTAAATGGAAATTGGCTTGTCCGATTGTTTCAAATATTAATAAAATCATATAATTGTTATACAAGGTCAAAAGTCATGAAGAAATAACCGAGATGGATCGGATTGCAAAACAAAAATCAAAGGTGAGTTAATGTCACTCAAATTGGATTACCTGTTTAATTTAAATAGTTAAATTTAAATTTATTGGTTGATTCCTTGAATTGATGATTTATTATTAGTCTGGATATGATATTATATATATAGTAGTGCATATATTGGAGTGATGGATATTCCTGCATTATATAGCGGATGAGACCCTATGCACCCCGCATAAGAGCGGATGACCCCTTATATCGCGATATCCTCCTCGAAGCGAGATTGGTATTTTATATTGTGCTAACATCTGTGGATGCAAGGAAACAAGTTAGAGGGATCCAACTGGATTCCTCAAAATGTTGAATTTATTTTATATTCAGCGATGTGATTTATGTGATAATCTGTGACGATTATATTGATTATATAGGGAATTGAAATTATTAAATATTATGGCTTAGTTGGATATGTCCGTATTTGAGAGAATTAAAAATATATAAGTTTGGATATTTAAAGGGAATAAAAAAGGAAATTTTTTAAGTAAAATAATTATAGTAAATTTGGGTAAATTAAAGATTGAATTTGAAAACGTATAAAAAATTTATTTTTAAATTTTATTAAATAAATTCTAAGTATGGAAATGAATATAGAGATTTTAAATAAAATAGTTTTGGGGACTTAAGTGATATTGTCTAAAAATTTAAAGGATTTTATTTTCAAAATTTATGATTTAAATTTTTTGGAAGAAATAAAGGGGTAGAATTTTGAATGAAGTATGAAATGGATATTTCAGTTTAAAATAAGATTTTAAATCATAAATATGCAAGTAAATATGGAATTAATAGGTTTGAAAATAAATTTGGGCAAGTAAAGTAATTTATTTTAAAATGGGTTAGCTTTGAAAATCGATTTGAAAACTGATTAAGCGTTGAAACTGGGATTAAAGGAGAATGAGATTATGGAATTTATAAACGGGTTTTATAAATAAAGTGGAATATTTATCAATGGATAAATTTGAAAGTATAAATTCACGGTAGGAATTTATAAGGAGATGATAATTTGTTTTAAAAATAAAAAGGTGGTTTTATTTTTAAAAGTGTGGAAAATAAATTTACAGAATGGGAACATAAATTAAATTGTAATAAATCAAACAGGATTTATAAATGATTAGATGGCTATATTTTAAATGGAAAGTTTGTTTCCCTGAAAAGCCATGTATATTTTTCAAAGAAAGATTTTCTAGTATAAGTTAAAAGTTTTAAAGTTGTTTTAAAAGAATGTTTTTGAGAAATTTGTTATTTAAATTGTTCTAAAAATTTTAAAGTAAATATTATTAAGTTAATTATAGAAGTGATTATTTTAAAAGGTTTAACTAGTGTTATGATTTAAAAGATAATTATTAAATATTTATATTTTATAGAGTAACGTTATTTTTAAGAGTAGTATGGCTAAAGTTTTTATTTAAAAATTAGTATAGAATTTCATAACAATTATTTTGAATAAAGTGTTTTAAGTAGTTTTTAATTTAAATGTTTTAAAGTATATATTTTTAGATAAAGTGATATAAATTATTTTAAAATCTAAAGTATTAAGGCTTGGTGATTTTCAGTGGGAAGAAAACAATTGGGTAGCAATTTATTCCGCGAGAGAAAGTTGATTTGGAAACTATTTTCAAAAAATGTTTAAGTGCAGAAAAAAATATCTTGCAAAGATATTTTGAAATAAATAATTTGAGAAAATTATTAAGGCCTGATGGTTGCTTGTGGATGTTACATGATAGTTAAATAACCGACTATCAATATTGGCCAATGCGCTAATCGTTTCGAAGAGACCGAGATTGGGATTAGTTTCCTAAAAACCACTTCGATTCGGTTTAAACGTTTTTGTGAGGAAGACAAGAGCTTGGAGTCGAAGATGGAGCAGTGAAGTGCAAGGGCTAATCACTACTAATCGTGAGGGTGATTCCAAAATGGATGTTGTAGGAGTAACGCCTTCGGTTCCGTTCGTACCCGGAATAGACTTGTATGGACGAATGCTATCAGAAAATTGTCAGGAGGACGATGAGCATTCTAAGTGAACGTCTGCTAAAAAGGTAACGCGTAGTCTTGAGCCTAATCAACCGGGAATGACTAAAACAGGGGAGGTGCACAAGTCGAAGTGGCTAGTAACCAATCAGGGCAAGGTCATCCCTGTTTAGATGTCCCATTTTATTCGGCTGTGTGGGCGGTTGCTGATCCCAACCGTGGGGTGATCTTATTCGGACTATCCAGTAATGGGTAGCTCCAGTCTTGTGTAGTAGGGGATCAGGATGGATCCTTGGTACGGTGATCTAGACCACGTACAGTGACGGGCAGTACCCCGGTAGCTCTGCCATTGATGGAAACCCAATCTCCAATAAGTGCCTTCAGACTTGTTTGTATGCCTATTATGCTGAAATTTAATGAATGTAACAATTTCGGCTATTTGAATAAGTATTTGTATATAGACGCTACTATAAAATCAGAGGATTTGATAAGAAATGTTTTGGTTATCGTAACGTAAAAACCCGACATGTTTATTTGTGGCGTGGTCTTACGAGATACCTTTGATTTAAAAGGATTTTGAAAACTTTAATAATCCAATTAAGTGTGTTTTCTCACGCTGGTTTTCAAAACTGACTCGGGTGTTATTTCACTATAATACTGGGGTCATATCGAGTATTATAGAGTACAGATTTTGGATGGAGTGCTGTGGTGCTCAGGAGAAGAACTGGATGATGAGGCATATTTCTGCAGATTTACATTCCGCTATGCAGTGTAAGCTGTATATTCAGCTTTGGGAGGACAAGTTATTATAACTATCCTGAATTGTGTTGTTGATTTTATTGTACTCTGATGATGTAATGTATATAACAGATACATATCTTTTGTATAAAGATTCAGTCATTTATCTAATATATATTGTTCCACTGCGTTTGTAAGATTTTGATGTTATTTTCTATTTCTTCATGTACCTTCTTCTTTATGGTTCTATTTTCCGGCATTCAATTGTTCGGTATTTTTTACAGTGGACTGTAATGATGTCGATTTTCGGTTGTAGAAAAATTGGGTCGTTACAAAATCCGAACCTGTGATGGTAAATTTGTTTAATTTTTTTACTGCACATTTGATAAATTCTTTATTACTTATCTTTACAAACTATTGTTCGTCATCGCAGGAGAGATAAAAGCTCAAGTGGCGTAGTCCACTGGCCGTGAGTTGACCTTACAAGAGGAGGACCATCTTTCGAATGCTTTCATTGACCCACCTGCTCGGAATAAGCGTTATGGTTATGGAAATCAGGAGGTAAACGATTTCATTAACTAATATATAATTTATATTTAATCTTGAAGCAAATTATATTCCAATCAAATAATTAGCAGGCAGTGATGACCCAGAGGGCTAATAGGAGATTTCTGGCCGAGGCGGAGATATCTCAGCTTAAGCAGCAGATGGAACAATTCAATGACTGGCGGAAGGGTGGAGGACTGGCCCAGCTGCTAGATGAGCGGATTGCAGCCTTTTTAGCAGAGCACGGGAGGACGCTCGATGATGATGGGTCAGGAGATGATGCGGAGGAGATGAGAAGGTATGGATTTTTTTGACTTGTAATTATTGATTTGTGTTGATGGAGTTGGTCCTTTATTGATAGATTTTTATAGTAATGTTTGTGAATTTGATAAACATTAGTATTTATGTAGATATGGTTGTGTTGGTTGATGGAATGTTGGTTTTTGTTGATGAAAGTTTATGTAAATACTGATATTTGCGTTATGTTTTAATTATTTGTGATATTAAGTTTATATGTGTTTGGAATGAAGAGAGATTGGGATATGATGTTTATTGTGGGTTTTTTTAAGGATTAAAGCAGAGTTGGGCAAAATTGAAGATTTCAGATTAGCGACGGGTAGCGACGACTAGCGACGACCAAGTGGTTACAGTTTTGTGGCGTATGATGACGGCTAGCGACGACCAAGTGGTTACAGTTTTGTGGCGTATGATGACGGCTAGCGACAATCATTTGTTTCCATCATTGCGACGGCTAGAGACGGCTAAATTTCTCAAGATTCCGTCTCTAAAACGACGACGATGCCATTGCTATGGCCCTCGCTATTTTGTTTAAGTCATCCAGTTTTGTTACAGCATTTAGCGACGGCGGCCGACGGCCACCGACGGCTAATTTCCGTTGCTAAATGTAGTCGTTCCTGTAATGTGAAAAATAACAAAGTTAGGTTGGCCCACTACTCCAAAAATCACGTCTAGTAAAAGTTTTACCAATATGATTTGCACACTCACTAACATGGGCTAGGTAATTAAACACTCACTAACAAGGTTTTTTGTTTATGTTTGCTACTATAATAAAATGCTTGATTTATTTGGCTTCTTGATTTAGTTTGAAAATTATTGAGGATCTTAATGATGAGTAGGCATCATATGTAGGACGTGGTGGATGAAATGGTAATAATATACTTGTATAGCTACATAAACTATTGCCTAAATAATAAAGCAGGAATCCCATTTTTCTTAAATTCACAAGTTTTACCAAACTCAATGTCATTTTTGTTTATCTGCAAGTTCAAAATAATGTGTCATACTCATGTACAATCCTATATATTGCTCTTCACGTAGATTTAGGATAATAAAGTAAAACAGCTTCTACTACTCGACAAAACATACAATACTTATAATGCACATTCCAAATTTCATCCTTAACAAGAGTAGAGATGTACCACCTCATCAATCTTGAAAAGAAGATGTTCTGTAGTCATAACCTCAACCACAAGTGCTTTTTTTTGAAGAATCACTCCTTTAGGATCCCTTGTTGTTCCATGGTGTACATTGTAGTACAAATGTCTTCTTTCTACTTTGTTGGAAGCATCTGGTTCTCACTTGCCTACTTTATGATTAGTGAAACTACCATATGAAATTGTCCACAGAAACAAGATTTATTTGAGTTTTATTAATCATTAGAGTAACATTTGGCTCACATTAGAAGAACAAAATTCTTCCTAAGAATAGCAAGACACTCTATCCTTTCCTGCTTCATTCTTCTCGTACATCCATGACACTGCCAAAGGCTACAATTACTGAAATGATAAGACTGAAAAATTAAAGGTGGATATATGCATGCATTATAAAACTTAATTGTATTTGTGTGTGGATAGTCAAAAACAAGAAAAGATGTCTGACATACTCTTCAAATAGGTAGAACTTTTGGCAAGGCAAGTTAAGATCTGTACAAATTGAGCAGCATATAAGAAACGTTGTTTTAAACCTTTGATTTGAATGTCTAATCCTATTTTTAATGGTAAGCCATCTACAACCCTATACATGCATGAACTAAATCCAAGGAATGAAGCAAGTTTAGGTTTCTACGTTTATTTTATTTTCTAGCACAAAAGTTATAGAAATTTTGGCATGGTTGACAATATTGGCTATATCTGTTGGAAATAAACTTGATTTTGTTGATCTAGATTTTTACATATAGGAAATATCTAAAATCTAGAATATATAGAATAATATAACTGAAATTGTATGAGAGAATATTTAGGAGATATATACGAAGAACTGTTAGATTAAGATAATTTCCACCCTTTATATGAGATGTGAACTCCTATAAATAGAGATGAATTCACTCATCTCGGTCTTGGTTGTAAGTAAGAAGAGAAAAGAAATGTAATAAGAAAAAATATGAACTTTTGTAATAAAGTTTAGTAATAAAGTTTTTCTCCTTCTTGCAAGAAAAAAAATGTTTTTTCCTTCTCCAACCTTTTACCTATCTTGTTCTTAAATCAAATCCATTTGCTATTGAAGAAAAATTCCAACAAAGTGGTCTCGGAGCTTGAATATCCTCCTGAAAAGATGGCGAATAGAGGCGTTCCCTTACAAGTCCTAATGCTCATCAAGATCAAATTTGACAACTGGAGTTTAAGGATGATGGCTCTCCTTGGAGCACACAATGTACGGAAGATAATCGAGAAAGGCTACACCGAACAAGAGAATGAAGATAGTCTATCTCAAACTCAAAGGAATAGTTTGAGAGACTCAAGGATGAGAGACAAGAAGGCTCTCTGTCTAAGCTACCAAGAATTGGATGATGATACTTTGAGAAATTTTTGTGATCAAAGTCAGCCAAAGAAGCATGGAAAAAGCTTCGAACATTTTACAAACGAGCCGATCAAGTCAAAAGGTATGTCTTCAAACTCTAAGAGTGGAGTTTGAAACTTTACATATGAAAGAAGGTGAACTTGTCTCTGATTACTTCTCAAGAGTTTTAACGATTGCTAATAGTCTAAAAAGAAACGACGAGAAGTTAAATAATGTAAGAATTATGGAGAATATTCTTAGATCATTAGATCCAAAATTCAAACATATTGTCACCATCATCGAAGAGATAAAAAACTTGGAGGTCATGGCAACAGAGGAACTTCTCGGTTCATTGCAAGCTTATGAAGAAAAGAAAACAAAAAAGAAAGAGATTGTGGAGCAAGTACTCGAGACACGAACTGATTTAAAGAAGGATGAAAGCAATCAAAGCCAACAAAGACGAGATTGTGGTCAAGAACGAGGAAGAGGCAGTGGATATGGACAAAGACGTGGTTGGAGACCCAATAATGACAATAATAATGACAACAACAACCAAAGAGGAAAAGGATCAACAAGAGGTCGTGGGAGAAAAAATTCAAAGTCAAGGCATAACAAGTCATGCGTCAAATGCTACAATAGTGAAAATTTTGGACATTATACTTCTAAATGTAGAGCTTTAAACAAGAATAAAATTGAAGAGCAGGCCAATTACATTGAAGAAAGAAGTCAAGAACATGGCTTTTTACTAATGGCTTATAAGGAAAAGAAAGAGAAGTTAATCTCCAAAAGATTGTGGAAGATTTTCAAAAATGCTTATGAATGGCCGAATGATTTGGAGATTGTGTCGCAAATAGACAAGAAAGCTTTTGTGAAATTATGATGGAATAATCATCTCGTGTTGTGATGAGTAGAACGTCGATGAAAACGCATATGATTATATTATTAAAGAAGGTTCCGCAAAAGATTCGTGGAATTCTTTGAAAGAAGTATATGAAAAGAATAACACAACAATAATAGAAGAAGACAATCCAATTGATAATAAAAAGAAAAAGAAAGATAGCAAGGAGGAAAAATTGAAAGAAGAAGGAGAATGCATAGAGGATGGAAATAAAGAAGATAAAGAAAATAAAGTAAGCGAAGATGACATTGATGATGAAAAGTATGAAAGTAAAAAAGATGACAACGAAGAAGACATAAATCAAGGAGATGAAATTCAAGAGCTTAGAGGAAATTTGATGTAAGAGCAAAAAATTAAAGAAATTTAGGAAACAAATAATGCAATTGGATTGGTCAGAAACTGCAAAAGCGAAGTTATGAAAGAATAGAAAGATAAAACATATGACTCATTCAAAATTTATGGTACTGAAATAAGACAGATGTTAGAACAGTTACTTTATGGAAAATTTTATTGTGAAGAAGGACGAAACTGAAGAAGTAAAACAAGAATCTATGAACTTGCATTGAAGATCTCAATGTTTGGTAAGAAGGTTAACACAATGAAGAAAGTTGGGATAATATCTCTATTCCTACCAAAGCAGGTGAAATACGAAGATTTCAAGCATTACTTGGTATTGCAAAATCAAGTTTACAGGGGGTATTTGAAATAAACTTGATTTTTTTAATCTAGGTTTTTCCACATTGGAAATATTTAGGATCTATAATATGTAGAATAAAATATTTGGAACCGTATAGGAGAATATTTAGGAGATATTTATGGAGAACCGTTAGATTAAGATAATCTCCACTGTTAATGTGACATGTGAACTCCTATAAATAGAGATGGATTCGCTCATCTTAATTGTAAGTAAGAAGAGAAAAAGAAACGTAGTAAGGAAAAAATATGAATTTTAGTAATAAAATTTTTCTCCTTCTTGTAAGAAAAAAATCGTTTTTTTCTTCTCCAACCTTTTATCTATCTTGTTCTAAGATCAAATCTATTTTTTTATTAAAGAATACTTCCAACAGTGTCTCTAATGATCCATTTTCCTGCCTAAACACATTCTTATTTACTATGTTAATTTACTTTGCTAATTAAGTTAACAACTAGCACCAGTCAAATATGCATATAGCTAGCTCCATGCTTGATTCCTCGCTCAAGTTTATTTGAACATACTTTCATTTTCATAACTACCTATACCTTACTTAGTGTTATTTGAACAGCAATGCAACACCATGAGTTTCTATCTTCCACCCGCGTTCTTTTCTTAATTCTTTCTTTATCATGTTTGTGCATTTTCCCCTTTTTTAGTCTCCTTTCTAAGTTATGCATAAACAAGATTAAATATGTACAATTAATTTTTTGGAATTTCTAAGGTCCCTCAACTACTTATAAGTTATACTAATTAGTAATGTGTAACTATATTTATATGTTCATAGGCATATCATAACTATATTTGTATCTTTCTCCAACCAAGCATTATTAGAAAAAGTGTTATAGGAATTCTAACTCTAGACCACTCAAATCAAAATGCCAAAGCACAGTGGAAAACGAGATCATGGTAAGATATCCAAAAATAACCAATTAATATCTCAATCCAATCCAAAACCAATCACAATCACTAAATAAGCAATAGGAAAAAAAAAAGCAATAATGATAATATAAGTCACACACCTATTTATAATAGTTCCATTAACGTCTTGTAAGTGTACATTCACTTTGAGAGAGAGCCTTTATTAATACCAAGAGAAGAGTATAAGAGCTTGATCATAATGTCAATATTCAAATAGAATAGATTTATGGAGAATAAGATTGAAGGAAACTAGATTTAGATAAACCCTATGTTAATGAAAGATAAATCTTGATCAAACACTTGGAGTTCCATATGCTTTGAATCTTGAAAATAGCTTATGTAGTGAACCATCATTCCTTGACGAATACTCGATTTTCCTCTTGAAGCCCAACAAGCAAATACACAAATTTTAAGACCGAAAAACAAAAATGCAGCGCGTCAAACGTCTGAAAAAACCCCTCAGATGTCTGTCGCAACTTTCAGGCTATAGAATTCCTACTGGTAGACATTTGATAGGTTCTATCAGATGTTTGACAAAGCTTATGGGTTGCAGTAAATCTGCAGTCAGACGTTTGGGAATTCCTGCCAGACGTATGACACAACTTTCAGCCTGTGCATCACCCAACTTCAAATTACGATAACTTGAGCGTCTAAGCTCTGATTTGCATGCCATTTTCACCGTTATCAAGCTACTCTCTACCTCTTCCATTCTCCATATAGTTTCACCAAATTCAATATTTCACCTTGACACTAAATCCATCTCCAACATCAAGAACCGATAGTACCAAACTATCACTAACTCTACCTTCTACCAAATAAGCTTGAATAATTTCATAACGAGCTTCAACAAAGCCACAACCCATTACACTCCATCAAAAAGAACCCACAAAGCCATTGCCCGCTAACGAAATGTTGAAATCACCCAAATCCAAAATCGTCTCACCAAAAGACAAGAGTACTAAGAAGTTTACACTAGTACTCATCGATATTCTTCCTCATCCATAACCAAGCTACTCCCTCAGCCATGTCACCTCATGGAACTTAGCACTTCAACAAAGGAATCAAGTTCAAGCAATGCTCGAACTTCCTAACCGGCAATACTTTAGTAAATACATCCACCGTGTTATCCTTTATGTTATTCTTTCTGAAGATATACTTACGTATCATCATTCATGGCTACAAGGAATGAATCTCTCACTTCAATATGCTTAGTCCATGAGTTAAATGGCAAATTGTCCGCCAAGTGAATAGCACTCTGGCTGTCATATTGAACATCGATACTATCGTGTTTAAATCCTAAGTCGCACAACAGTCGCCTCAAATAAAGTGCCTTCTTTACCGCCTCCACCATGGCTATCAACTCCGCCTCTGTAGTGGATAAAGCAACTACGGTTTGCAATCTTGATCTCCAACTTATGGTCATACCACCGAGTGTGAAGACATATCCAAAAGTTGATTTTCTCTGATCCTTATCACCAACGTAGTCCAAATTACAGTAACTAACCAAATTGCAATTCATCCCCTCATTATCACAAAAAACAAGCCATGAGATGATGAACCTTTAAGGTATCTCAATATAAGTTTTGCAACTTCCCAATGCAATTTTCCTGGGTTAGCCATGTACCGATTAACCATCCCGACGTCATTTGCAATTCAGGCCTTGTACAATCATAGCTACATCAAACTTCCAACCGCATTAGCATATGACACATTTTCCATATAAGCCTTGTCTTTCTCAAAGATAGGTGATCCCTTACTCAAAGCTTCACATGCGAAGGTAAAGGTGTATTTGATGCCTTTGCATTCTCCATGCTAAACTTGCAAAGAAATCTCTTTATACATTCATTTTGAGTCAGTTTTAACTCAAAATGCTTTCGATCCCTCTCTCTTTCCACACCTAATGTCCTTTTAGCTCCTTCATTTTGAATTCTAATTTTAGACTCAATTTTAATTTGCTGATTTCATTCTCATCTTTTGAAATAATGAGAATGTCATCCATATACAAGAGTAAATAAACCCAACAATCATTTTCCAAACTCCTGAAATACACACAAGCGTCTTTGATGCTCCTATCAAAATTCTTTTCAAGCATAAAATGATCAAATCTCTTGTACCATTGTTTAGATGATTGAATTAAACTATATGGTGATTTCTTTAACTAGCAAACGTAGTTTGGCTTACCATCTACAAAAACCTTTCATTTACTCCATGTGGATGTTTTCATCCAAATCCCTATACAAGATGGTGGTTTTCGCATCAAGTTGCTCTAACTCCAAGTCATGAATAACAACCATAGCAAGTTATATTCGGATTGAAGTATGGAGCACAACCGGTGCAAAAATCTCATCATACTCCTTTCCCTTCCTTTGTGCAGACTCCTTAGGCACTAATCTAGCTTTGTATTTCCCATCATCCTTCGTCTTGTATATCCATTGGCATGAAAAAGCATGGTTTCCTTTAGGAAGCAGAACCAAATCCCAAGTTTGATTCTTCATCAACGATTGCATCTCTTCCTCTATGGCACAAATCCACTTCGAGCTATCACTCGAATCCATGATGTCATTAAGGTTCATCGACTCATCTTGGACTACATGAAGAACATAGTCCAAATTATCACAAAATTTAAGACAGTTTCAATCGCCATAACTATTGGGTAGCCTTATAGCACGTTGGCTAACTCGAATAACAATACCATCACCCGAACTCTTTTCGGCTCCACCTTGAACTAAATACTTTATAGAATTATGTACATCACCAACACTACTAAAGGAACCCAGTGGACTATGTGATGTAACATCAACCTCTTCCTTCTCACAAGCATCTTCAACTACTCTACTCTTTAGACAATAGGTAGGAATAACTTCCTTCTCCTTTGATTTACCATGAACCAAATCAAGAACATCTGATGAGCACTCATTCTCCTTGAACAAAGTTGACTCTTCAAAAGTAACATGAAGAGAATTCACAACCTTCTTCGTTTTCGGATTTCATATCCGATAGCCTTTTACTCCGTCCGTATAGCCAAGTAAGACCCATTTGAAAGCTCTAGGCCTAAGCTTATCATTTCTCGGATCATGCACATAAACTGGACTACCAAACATAAAAAGATAACTCAAGTCAATGCTCTTTCCCTTCCATACTTCCTCTATAATTTTATTATATATAGTTGCGCAAGAAATTCGATTCACAATATGCATTACAGTTGAAAACTCTTCTGCCCAAAATACCTCAGACAAACTCGATGACAATCTCAAGCATCGAGCTTTCTTAAGTAGAGTATGGTTCATCCTCTCCGCAACGCCATTTCTTTGTGGATCTCTCGGTGTAGTAAAATGCCTTCGAATGTCATGATGCTTGCAAAACCTCAAGAACTTTTCATAAACATATTCTTCGCCATTGTCTGACCTTGGAACCTTCAGAGACTTACCACTCTCATTCTTAGCAAGAGTCTTCAATGCTTTAAACTTTGCAAATGCCACTGACTTGACCATCATTACATACACCTATACCTTTCGAGAAAAATTATCGATGAATGAAATATAATAGTGAGCTCCCCAAAAGAAGCTACTGATGTTGGTCCCCAAACATTTGTGTGCACAAATTTAAGAACCCTTCTTGAATCAGGCTTTCCTTCACCAAATGATACTTTTGTTTGCTTGCCCATGACACATTCCTCACAAAACTCAAGCTTATTGAAACTCTCTCTATCGATCATCTACCTCTTCCTACGAATATACAAACTCCTCTCTGACACATGATCTAATCTCAAATGCCATAACTAGTTGCATCCAAGCCATGAGAACTATCAACACCTACACAAGTTTCACCTTCAATAGTCACTCCTTAAAGCAAAGAAACTCCATGAGTCCTAGCTCATTTCATCACCGTAAGCACACCCTTTGAAACCTGCAATCTATCACTCTCAATAGTGATCTTACATTCTAAAAAATCCATTGTCCCGAAGAGATAAAAGACTTCCAAATTCCTAGAATAAATCACACATTAGTGAGATTATGAACCACTCAGTCAAGCAACCGAATTTGCATAGAACTAGTGCCCTTCGACATACAAATAGTACCATTACCCGTAACAATTGAATTTCCCTCTTTGTCAACATAAGAAGAAAAATAATTCTTATTCTATGTCATATGATAAGACGCCCCCGAATCGAGCACCCATTTGCTACCCGAAACATTCGATGCTACAGCCGCCAAACATCTACGTCTCCCTCACCAACTCCACTCTCCACCACAACGGATGAAGATGTTACTTTCTTCTCTGCCTTTTTCTTTTCTGGACACTCATTCTTCCAATGACTACGTTTTTTACAAATAAAGCACTTACCACTTCTTTCCTTTGACTTTCCTCCACAATTGGGCTTTCGTGATTTACAACACCCCATGTTCCCGTTCTTCTCATATCTCTCATTTTCCACCAATAAACTGTGATCACTACTAGCACCACTGCTTTCATCACCCAACTCCTTCATTTTATCTTACAACTCCTCATTAATAAAACCCGTTTTGACATCATCTTGCATCAAAGTATCCAAATACAGATTATACTATTTGAGAAACTGCGTAACAGTTTAGCAATGAACACAACAATATCATTGCCTTTTTCTCTTCCTCAATCTTCGAATCTACTATTTTCACCTTCATTAGCAAATCATCAAAGACATTAAAGTGCTCGTTAAGCAAAGTACCCTTCTTCATCCTATAGGTGAAGAACGTTTGCAACAAGATCAAACGAGTAATTAGTGACTTCTTTACATACGACTCCTCCAACTTGTCCCAAATACCCTTAGCGGTAGTCTCACCACTTATTTCAGAGATCCATTCTCTCCCATAGCAAGTTGAAGTGTAGTGAATGCCCACTCTTTCATTTTCTCTCTCTCTCAACATTTGAGATGTCTAGCGACAACAAATGTTTATCAAACATTACTCGATGCACTCGATTCTGCCTTAGAACCACTTTCATCTTCCATTGCCACTGTTCGAAATCAATATCACCATTCCATATATATATAACCAATTGTGATCACGAAGCCGCGTATGCCCTATGTACATACGACACTACACCACTTGGACTACCCATTGAGGGACTACTCGAGGGATTAACCGAATTTGGCATTTCTATAACCACCTACCAACACCAATGCTCCGATACCAAATGTTATGGGAATTCTAACCTAAGACCACTTAAATAAAGACCCTAAAGTACAACGGAAAATGAAATCATGGTAAGAAGTGGAAAAACAACCAATTAAAATCTCAATACAATTCAAAACCAATCATAATCACCAAACATGCAATAGAAAAACAAAGCAATAATGATAACATAAATCACACGCCAATTTATAGTGGTTCCATAAACGTCTTGTTAGTGTACATCCACTTTGAGAGAGAGTCTTTATTAATACCAATGAGAAGAGTACAAGGGTAATCATATGATCAATATTCAAATAGAATATATTTATGAAGAATAGAATGAAGAAAACTATGTTTAGATAAACCCTATTTCAATGGAGGATAAACCTTGATCAAAACCCTTGGAGTTCTATTTGTTTTGAATCCTAAAAATTTCTTTTATAGTGAACCATCATTCCATGACAAATATGCAATTTTCACCTTGAAGCCATACAAGAAAATATGCAAATTCTGGACCGTAAAATAAAACTGCAGTGTGCCAGATGTCTGACAAAATCCCTTAGACATTCTGTCGCAACTTTCAGGCTGAAGATTTCATGTTGACAGATGTTTGACAGGTTCTCTCAAACGTCTGACATAACTTTAGGGTTACAGTAAACTTGCTATTAGACCATTGGGGATTCCTGCCAGATGTCTAAAACAACTTTCAACACGTGCATCACCCATCTTTAAATCGTGATAACTTGAGCATCTGAGCTCTGATTTGCGCATTGTTTTTACCATTATCAAGCTATTATCGACCACTTCCATTCTCCATATAGTATTTACAAAATTCAACACAAACATCATTTCCAAAATGCATCTCTAGTTCCAAGCATAAATAATTACAAAACTCTTCATGTCAAAGCATCAGACTACAAAACAAAAGTTTTTTAATCTCAACTATCATATTCAAGACAGGAAAAGCATTAGTCATCTCAGAACAACCACTTATCCATTACATTAATCGTATTCCAATATCATCATGTAAGAACCAATTGAACTTCAAAAAGGATCAACATCATACCTACGTAGTTCACTCCAATGACTATATAGTTCACTCCAGGCAGTGCTTAGATTGAAATAGTTGACTCCATCATTGGTTAATCATCTCTACATTGGGAAGATAATATAGAGTATACTTAAGATATCAATACAAAGACACCTCTCTAATGTCACTCCATCTTGACATGACCATACTAAAGATATACAAGCATCTCAAGTCTTCAGCATCACCAAGTAACTTGGATTTAAAATCAAACTTCGTAGCTTAACTCATTTTAGAAGTCACAAAGGCTTGTCTTAGCATTTAATCCATCAACAAAAGCGGTAAAGATACAATTATTGGAAGAGGGAACGGCTCTCAGGCCAACCTCCATTTAGGATCTCAAGCCCAAGTAGGCTCCGTACAGACAAAGCGATGGCTATTGATAAGACAGCCAGATCGGTGTTTTTCTAAAATTCTAGTTCACTCATCAAGGGGGTAGATTCATGCAAAACAACATCATCGTTCTCGAATGTCTAATTTTAATCAATGGCAAAATAGGGCAAAAAATAATCTTTGGGGTAGCATGATTTTAGAGTTAGAGGAGGCGTAAATTTGTTGAGGCAATATTATATGATCAGTGGAAATTTTTTGAAGAGGAAGATGGTTTTTTGGATCTGAATGAGATAGAGAATATAAAAAATTGGCAAAATAGTCAAAATGGAATCCCAAATTTCTAAGGTTTAATTTTTTGGAAGGGAATCGGCGAAAATAGTGAAAATGGAAGTAGGTTGCTGGGCTGAAAATAATGGACAAAATAGAATCATTTTGTGGTGCACATTTTCTCTAATTATAATTATTTTCAATTGCATCCGTTCCTAAGTAATCGATGCAAACAACACTATTTTCTTTAGTTGTACGGACAACAGAAGCAAATAATACTATTTGTTTCAGTGCATTTGCTACGTTGCTAACGACAACCAAAACAAATTGCATTTTTTTTATTTTCTATTAATTTTCTTGTATTAATTACTTCTTTTATTATAGGAGAATCGAAGCAAATGATACTATTTGCTTCGATTGTGAACACAATTGAAGCAAATGAGGCAAAACAATAGACATATTTTATACTTATGTCTAGTTGGAGATTCTAAAAGCATAAATAGTAGTTCTGTATATTGTTCATTGTATCAATTTTATTTACCAACAACCAACTTTGGAATAGGTTATGGTTCATGAGCTTTTATTAGGTTGAAAATTAGGCCTTAGGCCTAATTCGAAGAGGGTTGTTACATTTGACATTAGAGCTTAGGTTATTCGATCAACGGGAGTAGATACATATTAGAGTACATATTTGTTATTTTTGAAAGCAATTTTTAAAACCTTACTATATATACATTTATGAACATGCATTAAAACACTAGGCGAATCTTTATTTCAACAAATAATAGTATCTTAGAGAGTTATAACTAAAAGCTCAAAACCTATAAATAGTTGATTATGGCTGAAAAAATAACTTTGAGGCTGTAAACCCCTCCATCTAAGAAATAACCACTGTATGAGGGATGCCAGAATGGTTCAAGCAACACCTAAGGCATATGGGCAAGTAACCCATTCCTCAACAAGCTACACCAACGACACTAACTTCTCCCCCCGTTGAAGAAGCACCCCATCCATTAGACTTCCCCAAAATGTGTAAAGGCTTTTAAAATATCGGAGGTGGGGCATATATGAGGGCCGAAGATTTTTGTTGAAACAAAGGCTTGGATTAACGACTGTGAACATATATTATGGAAGCTGGGATGGGAAGACCGGATCAAGAGGAGGACTGCTGTGTGGCATTTAAAAAGGGAAGCATGGGATTGGTGGACTATTGTAGTTGAAGAGAATGTAGAGAAGGATTTCTTAGGCTGAATTCAGGGCTCGCTTCGAATCGTGATTCATGTCCAAAGCTGAAGTAAGTTTGCAGTTGGAGAAGTTTATACAATAGAGGTAAGGAAACTCCACGTTGAAGGAATATATCAATAAGTTCATAAAATTTTCTAAGTTTGGATTGAGTTTGATTGACACCCCTGCAAAGAAGGCCATGAAGTTTATTAAAGACTTAAATTCTTCACTTAGGGAGCTTCTTTTGATCCAAATTCCCACAGGCACCACTTATGAGATGATAGTTAAAATGGGCTTGCTTCAGATAGTTGGCATTGAGGAAAAGGAGAAGGAAGGAAATGCATAAACTCAAGGTTGAGCTAAAAAAGGAGGATTTGAGGCCGACAAGAATGCCAAGGGAAAGATCAAGAAAATAGATGCGACATGCCATAGATGTTAGAAGAATGGACTCGTTGCTAAGGACAGCAATATGAGTTTAATAAAGGAGGAGTTCAAGGGGAGATGCTATGACTGCCATGAGGAGGGACAGTAAAAAAATCGGTGTCCAAATCTAGCAAAGGAGGGCCTAAGTAGGCAAGATTATGCCATTGAGGCTGCACCTATCTCAAGTAGGTCTCCTCTTAAGGACCAAGGAAAACTACAATGGAATGCAAAAATATTATGTTCAGAAATACTGTTTGTGCCTTTTTTGACTTGGGAGCATCACATTCATTCATAATCAGAAATCTAGTCAACTCCTTGACTCTAAAAACACAAGTTGTCACTAACCCAATTGTCATGTCAAATCTTATTAGAGGGTCAATTTTCTTTGATTTGTAAAGACCTATATGTGGATATGTGTAACATTGATTTTACTTTAGTGCGTATGTTCTTTGTTTTGAGAGGTATGGATTTATACTAAGGATAGATTGGTTATCTTACAATGGGGTTGTCTTAGATTAAGATAGAAGGACCGTTTGGTTAAGGAGTTATAGGGGGCGAGAGATAGATTTTTGGTGTACACCTCAAAACTCGGTTGAGTTAATCTATTTATATTCTCTTATCCTATTACAAAATGATCACTCATCTGTGCCCATAGTTTAAGACTTTTCAGATGTTTTTGAAGAAGTCACAAATCTTACCTAGAAGGGAGATCAAATTTAGGATTGATATAGAGAAGAACGTTAGACTTGTCGTGCTACCATTAAGGCATATGGCCCCCAAAGAAAGATGAGAGTTGGATAAGAAGATTTCAAAGCTATTGTAGAAAGGATTTATATGTTGTAGTACTTTGAAATGGGGAGCACCTATTGTCTTCTCCATTAAGGTAGAGGGCTCTTAAGGCTATTTGTTGACTATAGAGAGCTTGATAAGATGATCAAGAAAAATAGGTATACCTTTACATAGAATAGATGCATATTTGACTAGTTTTTTGGTGCCAAAACCTTTTCTCAACTAAATTTAGCCACTGAATTCTACCAGTTGAGAATAACCGAAGATTGCAAGAAGAAGACCACTTTTCACACTCCAGATGGACTTTATGAAGGGAAGTAATGCCTTTCTAGTTGGAAAATGCTCTTACGTACTTTGTAGATTTAATGAGTAGAGTTTTTAGGGGGGTAACTAAATAAGTTCATCGTAGTGTTTTTAGATGATATTCTAGTGTTCTCTAGAAGTGAAGGTGAGCATGAAAATCACTTAAGGGAGGTACTGGGGTCCTTAAGAAGGCACCAACTAAAGGGTAAATTCTCAATATACCACTTTTGAAAGAAGAAGTGGAGAATTCTCGATCATATTGTCTCCAAGATAGGATTGTCAGTTGATCCTACAGTGGTGTAAGCTATTCAAGGCTGAAAGATTCTAAAGAATGCCATGGAAATTAGGAGTTTTCTTGAATTGGCAGGTTACTATAGGAAGTTCATCAAGAACTTTGCAAAGATAGTGGTCCTAAATGCATGGAAGCATCTGAGAAGTTTAACAAGCTGTTGACAAGTGTGCCAGTACTTACCATCCCCGACGGGACGAAGCCTTTCATGGTTTACACTGATGCATGCATTACGAGGCTATGAGGTGTTCTTATGCAAGAAGGAAAATTGATAGCTTATGGAAGCAGGTAGTTGAAGGACCATGAAAAAAGGTAACCCACTCAAGTTTAGAGTTGGTGGCTATCATTTTTGCTTTGAAGAAGTTGAAGCATTATCTTTTGGGAGTAAGGTTTGAGTTATTCACTGACCACAAACCTATTAAATACCTGTTTCCCAAGAAGATTTGAATCTTTAGCAGTAGAGGTGGATGGAGTTTATTGTATTATATGACTTTGACATGCAGTACACCTCTAAGAAAGGGAATGATGTTCTAACGCCCTTATTCGAAGGCAAGCTACTCTTGGTGCTATACATGAGTGGAGGTAGTTGGAGTTCCTATCAAATTTCAGTTTCCAACTGCC
The DNA here is from genome assembly GCA_030765085.1 of Allium cepa. Taxonomy (NCBI): domain Eukaryota; kingdom Viridiplantae; phylum Streptophyta; class Magnoliopsida; order Asparagales; family Amaryllidaceae; genus Allium; species Allium cepa. The sequence continues at coordinate 69,251,498 of CM060940.1, read as the reverse complement.
ACCAAATCCCACTTTAGGCCATTTGGAAGCAATGGAAATAAGACAAGTATTGATGGGCCACATCACGCTAGAGTAGAAGAATGATGTGGCGATAATAGATATTCTAGATAAGCTAAGAAAAGGAGAACATTTACCCCATGTCAGTAGATATACAATAGACAAAAGGGGATGGCTGATGAGAAATGAATGCCTATGTTTTCTAATGGTGGAGGATGTTTTGGAGGAAGTGCTAGCTATGCTTCACCATTCTAGGATGACAATTCATCCTGATGGGTAATAAAATGTATGGGAATATAAAGTGAATTTTCTTTTGGTCAGGAATGAAGAAATGGGTAGCAGGGTATGTCTTTAGATGTTTGATGTGCCAACAGAAAAGGGAGGAACAAGGGAAGCCAAATGACTGTTGTTGCCGCTAGAGGTATAGACTTCAAAGTAGGAGCATATATTGATGGGCTTTATAAATGGATTGCCTATGAGTCAAAGAGGCAATGAGGCTATTTAGGCTATAGTGGATAGACTCACTAATAATGCCTGCTTTATCCCTGTAAGGATTGAAAGGACCATAGCATCTAAAGCATAAATTTATATTTAGGAAGTGGTACGATTGTATGGAGTTTTGGTCAGCATTGTTTGTGATAGAGACCCCTAATTCACTTGTGAATTTTGGAGGAGTTTCCAATCAGCTTTAGGGATGACATTAAATATGTGCATTGCTTACCACCCACAGACCAATGTCAGATAGAAAGGGTGGACAAGGTTTTGGAAGATTTGTTGATAGCTCGCATCAAGAATTTTAGAGGATAATGGGAGCAGCATTTACTGTTGGTAGAGTTAATGTACAATAATAGTTACCAAGCAACGACCGGCATGGCACCATTTGAAGCCTTATATGGGAGACCATGCAAGTCACCTAATTGTTAGTGAAAAATTACCAAAAATATTCTACTTGGACCAGATTTGATCCGCAAGACCTTGAAAAAGAGAGATGATTAGACGATGAACGAAGGCCACATAGGACTGTCAGAAGTCCTATGTTGAAAGGCAAAGGAAAGGGTTGGAGTTTTTTATTGGGGACATGGTATTTGTTAATGTTTCCCCTCTTAGGAAGTTTATGAGGTTTGGTACATCAAGGAAGTTGGCATTAATATTTGTTGGGCCTTTCTTGATTTTGAAAAGGGCAGGGGACTTGCGTATCAAGTAGAAATTCTAAACAAACAAGCAGGAGTCCATGATGACTTCCATATATCGCACTTGAGGAAATTTCTACATAACAGAACTAGCACAGTATAGCATAATCAGTTAGTAGATATTGAGACGGAGCCGATAACACCTTACGCCACCACACGCATAGTGTTGTTAGTCATTGAGATTATGGTTTTGATGACAACAACCTTAGAATAAGTTTATAAAATATGAATACTAACATTATAGTTTATATATATATATATATATATATGTAGGATTTAACCATGCAAGTACCAAGAATGAAGACTGTACAGTATAGAGATTCAAGATATCAAGATTGAAGACTCATGAGTATCAAGATTATCAAGAGTTCAGGATTTCAACAATAAGTAATTTAATTAGGAATTTTGTTAAAACTCCTAGAAAAGCACTTGCATCTTAAAATCCAATTTATTCATGGAATGGAATCCACTTCGAGCCCGTTAAAGGGATGAAACCCAAAGTAGGATGGAACCTACGAAAAATCTAGTGGAACATTGTTTTGTACCACTAACTTTTATTCAAAATGTTTTACAAAATTATATCTCGTTTTCAAAATGTTTTCAAAATCTTCCTTTTAAAAGAATCAAAAACATCTATCCTGGTTTTAATACTTTTAGCCTCAAAATAATCTTTATTTTCAAAATCAAAATTATCCTTGGTTTTAAACTATCTTTTAATAATAAATATATTTAATATTTATACTTAGATTTAAATATAAAATTATAATAAAATTTTATATATATACCAAAATATTATTCTCTATATTTACTTATGTATTTTAACTATAGTTAAGTATATTTATAAAATTTAAAATAGTTTTAATATAAGATAGAAGTTATTTTCAGAGAAAAAAATCATCAAAATTTCCATGTCATCCTCAAGTACCCCATGTCAACATGGTAGCAGTTTATTTCAAAAATTTGAATTTCAAAGGAAGTGTCTATTCGTCATATCCTTTCACGAATGGACATGGCTGTTGTTCTACTATAAATAGGGGTGGTTTGAACGAATTTGTATTCATATTTTTCTGGTTTTCACTCCTTCTTATTCCACATTTCTTTATACACATTCTTACCATTACTATGCCGAAATCAACAATGAATCTAATTAGATCATTTCTGGTTTGATTCTCTATCACTATCTCAACAAGATCTCAGTGCTATTCAGAGTTACAGACTTCTTTGTAATCAATTAAGCAAGAAAAGGTGTGATTGTAGCCTTTGAAATCAATCAAGCGAGAAAAGATGTGATTGTAGCCTTGGAAATCAATTAAGTGAGAAAAGGTGTGATTGTAGCCTTGGAAATCAATCAAGTGAGAAAAGTGGTGATTGTAGCCTTGGAAATCAATTGGGTGAAATTGTTGCCCCTGAAATCAATTATCTCTATACAGAGGATTGTGAATATGGAGAGGTATACCTCGTGGCCATGAAATCGAGGGTGTAATTGTACAATTACTTTTGAAAGGAAATCCGTACTTATATGCAGGACTAGGTGTAGGGTAACTCCGAACCAGTATAAAATCCGATGTGTTCTTTCCTTTATTGCTTTTACTTTATTTCTTCATCTATGTTTGATTCTTTGATCATAACTGTGTCTGAATATTGCATACATTTGTGTTCAAATTAACAAAAACTCAAAAAGATTTAGTGATTCCTTAAAACACTATTCACCCCCCTTAGTGTTAATCCTAGCCTTAAGATCCGTATTCCGCATTTCTCACATTTGGTATCAGAACTAGGTTTTCAAAGTTTTCATAATCTTAATTTTGAAAATTTTTAAAATGACAATTTTTTTATAAAATTATTAACATTATTTTAATATGAATATGTCACAGAATCATCATGATATTGTTGTTTGAAACTATATTTAGTTATTTTGAAAAGTCACTAGAATCTTTAAAAAGTTATGTTGTTTTGCAGGAGAAGAGTTATATCTAATGACCATTGGTTAAAAGATACTAGATAATCATTCATCGATCAAGAAGAACAAATAGATATATAATGGCAATCGACAATGAAATGGGTACCAGATCAATACAAAACTTTTGGTTCTCATCTACAACTTGACTTGATACTGTACTTCTCTCCATCTACTTCGCAATGTCACTAGTTTCGCGCGAATCCGTCAAGGAACGACCAAGTTATGGTCAAATGAAGTTTTGGTGAACAATGAGAAAAAGAAAGCAAAACTGTCAATGGAATTCTTAAAATTGCATTCAAAGATTTGAGTACCCCAACTCCTTTTCCAGATTTTATTCCTTGTTCCCACGGTCATTTTGACGGGTGAGTCATCAAATTCCAATCAAAATTGAGTGAGATATGACAATTTGAAGTTGGCTATCCAAAACTGAAAACTATGTGCGGGATTCTCTACATTTCCCTTACTGTTCGGCCTGTTGCACCACAATACTGTCCAAATTCATCACCAAACTATTACTAGATCGTAGCCCTTGTCTTCCTCTTCGATTTGCCGCTGGTTTCATCCAATTCCGTTAAGAAACGAAGGAGATATGCCTACTAGAAGTTTGATAGTAAATAGAAAAAAGGAAGAAGAAGAAGAGAAACTTTTATGAAAAGTGATGACTGTTGGGCCTATTTATAGTGGTTGAAGTGTCTATTCATTCAAAATTCGGATTCCAAGTTTTGGCGCCAAGTTGGTCCATTTACTAAATCATCTATATCTTTCTCATACAGTCTTCAAATTCAACAAATGAATATACTACGCTGATCAGAAAAACGAGCCCATCGCAATAGAACAGATCTCGTCGTCAAATTCTAAAAGATATAAATATGTGGTTCACCACAATGGAAGAACAACAAAGTTAGAAAGATGGAGTGCAAAAAAATTTATGCTTTACTATTATTTCATTTTATTGTTGCATTTACGAATATAGATTTATGCATTTAGTTTGGTATAGAAATTTATCTCTTTTATAAGTTTTGATATTTTGGTCCATATATTGACACATCATAGTATATATCAGTCTAAATTTTTTTAAAGTCTTTTAAAATGTGTTTTCTTTCAAATAAAATCTTACTACTAATTTATTACAACTATACTAAGAAGAAAAGCATACCTTCATTCGTGATTTCAACTTTTTTATCGTTGTTTTTACTTCTCGTACTCTATTTCTTTTAAGATACTAATTTTATGTCTTTAAGAATTTAATAAAATGAATTAAGAATGTTATAACAAGGCTATATTTGTAGATTTCTTCAATTAATAAGATTGCTCCACATCACATGACACTTGTCATATAAGTAGAAAGTGACATACATGCAAAATGACACGTGTCATTACACTTGTTCTTTAATAGAAGCATTTTTACATGCATAATGCCAAGTGTCTTTACACATGTCTTTTCATCATTATTATTTTTATATTTTTAAACTACTTTAATTATATTAACTACTATAAAAAATTGGGTTAAAAATCAATTATTTACAGCAAAATCATGTTAAAAACAGGCCTAGAACTTTAGATAGCGTTTCTGAAATGCTGTCTTTGCTTCTGTTACGCTGCAAGTACGATAGCATTTCTATGCTTTGGAATGCTGTAGTGTTTCAGAAACTTTTCATAGCATTTTGTAGGTGCTGCAGATTCTGTTTTTATATTGTTTTGAACACTTTTTATTGCAAAACTTTTTATAGCATTCTGTAAATGTTGTCTTTTCTATTTGAAACTTTAAACTATGTAAAAATAATATTTAAATTAAGTATTTTTCTCTATTCTTTTTAGAGTTATTTTCTAACTTGTATTAGAATATTTTAAAATTAATTTCATGCTTAAATATTTTTAATAATTAATTAGATTTTTTAATGTAAGAAACCTCAATATGATACATGTTTATTTTAGTTTTTCAATCTTTATTATATCATATTTCATTATGATATTTTTTAAACTAAACGGTGTTTAAACATGTTTCTAAATATTTTAATCAATACTAATTTAATATATAGGTTTTAATTAATAAGTTAAGTATTTTATAAACATGAAATTCTGGATTCTTAAAAAAACAATTAAGTTAAAAAAAAATTTAGAAGAATTAAGTAAGGAGGGCATTAATTTTTATAAAAACCATATTTGGTCATATATAGTTTAAGTCCATATTTCTTAGCATTTGATTTTGATATTAAGTTTGATTACTACCTCTCATGAATATGTTATAGTTTTAATACCATTTATTACCTTTAAACTCTTGTCTTTACTACTCTTTCAGTCTCATTCATTAGCTTCCTTAACCTAAGTCTAGTAATTGGTGTGCATTACCTTTGTTTGGTTGAATTGATTTATAATAAATAGTTTGATATATGCATACACACACATATGCTTGTCAATTAGATATTTCTTATCACTCATGCTTATCTTATAATCTGAATATCTCTTACCATAGTTATATCATCATATCATTCTGCATATTATTATTTTTACTTTGTTATCATTTTATTTCATATTACATATCATTGTGCATCCTATTTCATATCACATTTCATTACATATAACATCATAAATTACAATGCATGAAATATCATAATCACTTGCATCACAAGTTGCACTTCATTTTGCATATCACCTCATGTTACATTGCATATGCCATACATTTCATACTGCATTACAAACTACATATTGCATACACGTATACATAACGAGTGTATTTTATTTAGGGGGAGTTTGTAGTATTGTCTTATAGTTTAGTGTTGGGAGTATTTCGACCGGCTCAACATCGCCGAACCAACCCCTTCCTATGCATAACCGAACCAACCCACACTCCATCTCCCTGCCAAACCAACTTCATCCCCATGCACTACCGGACCATCTACTACCGAACCAACTACCTCTCCAACATACTACCGAACCAAACACCTACTACCGAACCAACTACCTCTCCAACATACTACCGAACCAAACACCTACCGGTCCAACACCAGCCGAACCAACCAACTTCCCCTACATAGCCGAATCAACCTCCTTCCCATGTCCAACCGAATCAACCTACCTCCACACGTTGCCGAGCCAAAAGCAAGGAAAGACACGACCGGACCAACTCTGTCAGGCCAGATTGCTTCAGCCCAGGCCCACCAGCAGCTATATACATCCACGACCCCTGCCCCCAACCCCACTCTATAAATAGAGGGGCAGGGGTACAACAATGGCAGACAAGTTTGAGGGCTCAAGCACGGAAGGAACTTTCAAACAACTTTCATATACTTGTATACAAAGCTTTGTACTTGTACTTGTAATCTGAAAGGAAAAGGAGAATAACATATAAAGTGGACGTAGGCACGTTCTGTCCGAACCACTATAAATCTGTGTGTCTTTTATAGTTTAGTCCATCTATTTTATATATTTGTGTAAATCACCCAAATCACTAGAAACAACATAAAATCAACCAATTCATACGACTTGGAGGTGTTTGTCCATTTTTTGTGCAAACATTTTTGGTGCTTTCACTGAGAAGAGAAGGAGCTCGAAGCTTTAACTTCTCCCACTCAACCCTTTTCTTATCAACACTGTTCATTGCTTGGAAAATATGGCTCCCGGACGAAAGAAAGATACTAACAAAGGAAAGAACGTTGCAACTGGCAGTATCCCAGATCCAGTGATCAGGGACCAAGACAATCGTCAGGTTCCAACGGCAAATTTAAATCAGGCAAATCCAACAGCCCCCACTACGGAACAACCAATTACAAGGGCGGATCTGGACAGGATCGTGGCTGAAGTAACTAACCGCTTCGCTCTCAACAAGAAGCCTTGGTGGACCAACACTCATGTCACGCTTAAGGGATGTTGAAGACTCCAACCGTAACACTGAATCATGGGGTGAGTCACAGTCTGGAGGATCTAAGAGACGACAAGGGTCTTTCTTCTTCGAAGAGGCCAACAACAGAAACGGCCATGGTAGGAGCCGAGCCCAGACTCAGCCCAAATTCTGACCCGAGGAAATACTTGGAACCGAACCCAACGGGGAAGGTGCCAGGCAGGGGTCGGATGTAGCTGAGCCTGTCATGCTACCTAACCATGAAAACACCAGTAGACGGGGCCGAGCTAGAGTCCGGCCCGAAGTTGGACCCGAGGAAGTGCTGAGAACAGAACCTAGCAGGGGAAGATCAAGGCAAAGGCCAACTGTGGCTGACCCCAGCATGCCCCCAGAAGACCAGAGGCAGCCATTGGAGAATGTTAGGGGTGACAGACGATACCATCCCTACAAGTCGTCCGGACGGAATCAATCCCACAGGGAGGAACCAAACTCATTTCTATCCGCTCCAAGTTTTGACGAGAGGATGGCACGATTGTTCAGAGAGTGTGTCCGACGGGAGCAAAGGGATCGGGGGATAGGTGCTAGGGTAACCAGCCCCTTCACCGGCAATATCGAAACTGCCATCACCCCACGGGAATGGAAAATGCCAACGATGGAACCTTACAAGGGAACCTCTGACCCCATCGTCCACTTACAAAGATACACCCAGCATATGCTCATGAGCGGAGCGACAGAGGGAGTGTTGTGTAAATGCTTCCCACTATTCTTGGCAGATCTAGCTACCTCCTGGTTCTGCCACCTACCCCAAGGGTCCATCAGCTCATGGGAAATGTTGAAAGAAAAGTTCATCAGTCAGTTCCGCATTCATGTGGAACAACCCAAGGACGCTTATTCCTTATCTAATATCAAACAGAAACCCGGAGAGACAGTGCAACAATATCTGACCCGATTCAACGCCGCGGCGGCCGCAGTCCAAGATGCCGACGAGAAACTTATCCTAATAGCCCTCTGCAGTGGTGTACATCCGGATACTAAATTTGCTAGAAGACTAACCAAGGAAAAACCGGCTACTTTACCTGATTTCTTCCATGAAGCAGGAAAGTATATGAGACTTAAATACGCTGCAACTGAGAGGCAGCCAGGGCAACAGGCTAAGACAGCTCCAGACAGGGTTCCCGCTGCAGCAAAGGATGTTCGGAGAAGTGACTCTAGAGACAATGCTGGGGGCAAGAAGGGAGAAAAGCAATTATATCGACCAGGACCAAGATTTGACTCCTACACTCCTCTGAATGAAACAATCGAAAACATCTTCCTAGCCACCCAAGACAAAGTTAGATACAAGCGCCCTCCACACAAGAAGGAGTCAGATAACGCACTCAAATCTGGAAAGTTCTGCCGCTTCCACGAATCCCATGGACATGACATCAATGAATGCCACCATCTCCGGGACTTGATTGAAGAACACATTAGAAGGAGGAGACAGGAACGCTATGTAAAAAGCCAAAACAGGACTACAGCTCCCGCCAATGAAAACCCAGGGCTACCCCTCCTAGAGGTAGGCGGAGGAAATCGCAACACCAGCGGCTCTTGTCAAGAGAAGATAGTGGTCCATACCATATCGAGAGGACCACACATCGCCGACAGAAGCTGGGCAGAGATCGAAAGATAGGGTAAGTCACTTAGAAACGATGAAGGCTACGTTAATTCTGTTATGGAAGAACGCCACCCGAAACGGAAAGAGAGTGACGACATCACATTCAGTAGGCGTGATCTAGAGGGAAGACAGTACCCACACATGGATCCTATGGTCATCTCTGCCTGGTTCGGTCCGGCCAAAGTTTTCCGAATTTTAGTAGACACTGGAAGCTCGGTAAATATCCTATTCAAGCATGCTTTCGACAAAATGAAGCTATCAATGAAGGATGTATCTCCCTGCAACAAACCACTACATGGTTTCACTGGAGATGCGAAGATGCCCCTCGGGCAACTGGACCTTTTTGTTGAAATAGGAAGTCATCCCCGCCCCGTTGTGCGAAAACAAACGTTTGTACTAATAGAGAATTACTCGGCCTACAATGCCTTTTTGGGAAGACCAGCCTTGTCTGACTTTCAAATTGTCCTAGCCCCGTGGTGCCTGAAGATGAAATTTCCAACCGATAACGGAATAGGAGAAATAGAGGGAGATCAAGACGCTGCTTGAGACTGCTATGTAACTGAACTTCACAATAACCGCAGAAAAGATAAAGGGAAAAACGCAGAGACTACTCTCTTCATGAAAAGCGTGGAAGCATAGCAACTAAAGAAAGCCCCTCCTCTTCGATATACCAGTGATCCTTTCAATGAATTAGACCCCAGGGACAAAGAGGAGGAGGCCACCGCCGAGCCTGCAGAGGCTATGGAATTCGTAGCTGTAGACAAACATGACTCGAGTAGACTATTGAAAATCGAATCTCAACTAAAAGAAGAATTAAAGGATCAACTCATTGATTTTCTTCGCCACAACATGGATGTATTTGCATGGACGCACGCTGATATGACAGGAATCTCCCCAGATGTAGCATGCCACGTACTGAACATCGATCCCGCCAAGGTGCCAGTAAAGCAGAAAAAGAGAAGCATGGGGGCAGAACGATCAGCAGCTTTAGAGGAAGAAGTAAAGAACCTACTTGCCAATAACTTCATACGAGAAGCCATCTACCCAGAATGGATCGCCAACCCGGTGCTGTAAAGAAAGCTAATGGGAAGTGGCGAACATGCATCGATTTCTCCAACTTGAATGACGCTTGCCTGAAGGACTGCTTCCCACTCCCCCGAATCGACCAACTCGTGGACAGCACAGCCGGACACGAACTCTTATCCTTTATGGACGCATACTCAGGATATAACCAGATCCCTATGCACGCCCCTAATCAAGACCACACCAGTTTCATCACTGACCGGGGATTGTACTGCTACAAAGTAATGCCTTTTGGACTTAAAAACGCCGGAGCTACTTATCAGCGCCTTGTCAACAAGATGTTTGCGGAACTAATAGGATGAACTATGGAAGTTTATGTGGATGACATGCTGGTAAAATCGAGGAAAGCCAACGATCATATAAACCACCTGGATGAGATGTTTCAAGTACTTCGCCAATATGAAATGAAGCTGAACCCTCTAAAGTGCTCCTTCGGAGTATCGTCGGGAAAGTTCTTGGGATTCATCGTCCATGCCAGGGGGATTGAAGCAAACCCCGAACAAGTTCGAGCTTTGCAAGATATCAAGATACCATCCACTCGAAGAGAGATGCAAAGCCTAAATGGAAAAGTGGCCACCCTAAGAAGGTTCATCTCTAAAGCAACCGACAAATGCATCCCTTCCTTTGAAGTTCTGAAGAAAGACAAAGGAAAGTTCAAATGGACTGACGAATGCTCAAAAGCCTTCCTTAATTTAATCGAACACCTCCAGAGACCACCAGTACTCTCAACTCCGAATGAAGGCGAAGAACTATTCCTATATCTTGCAGTATCGTCCCATGCTTTAAGCGCCACTTTGGTGAGGGAAGACAACCACGCACAGCGACCCGTATACTTTGTAAGCAAGAGATTTACAGGTGCAGAAGCCAGATACCCTAAACTTGAAAAGCTAGCATACTGTTTGCTAATCACGTCACGGAAACTGTGACACTATTTCCAATCTCATTCCATCAGAGTTTTAACCGATCAACCGCTAAGGCAAGTACTCCATCGCCCCGACACTTCTGGGCGACTACTTGAATGGTGCATTGAACTGAGTCAATATGATATCACCTACCATCCTCGCACCGCTATCAAGGGGCAAGCCATAGCTGATTTCATTGCCGAATTCACTACTAACGAAGGTAAGGAGCAATCTGAAATAGCAGAAGATATCAAGTGGAATCTCTTCGTAGATGGAGCATCAAATGAACAAGGCTCGGGGGCAGGTGTTGTGATAATCACCCCCAGGGGAAGGAAGCTGCACTACGCCCTAAGGTTGGAATTTGCTGCCACCAACAATGACACAGAATACGAAGCAGTGATAGCCGGATTAGAACTTGCCCTGGAGATTGGAGTTAGTTCTTTATGTCTCCATAGTGATTCTCAACTTATTGTAAATCAAATACTGGGGGAATTCCAGGCTCGAGGAGAACGACTCACAGCATATCTAAGGAAGATCAAGCTGCTGCTCAATCAATTGGATCGCTATCTAATCAAACACATTCCTCGGGAAGAAAATCAGGAGGCCGACGAACTGGCAAAGCAAGCTAGCATGAAGGACGGCACTGCTTCCCGAACGATAACCATCTCAAAGCAGCTGGCCCCAAGTTACGAGCCAATGAATATGATAGCTTCAATTGAAGAGGAAACTTGGATGACTCCCATCCGGAAGTACTTACAAAGTGGCACACTGCCCGACGAGCGTAACGAAGTCAAGAATATCTTGAGGAAAGCTTCCCGCTACACGATACAAGAAGGCATCCTCTATCGACGCGGCTTCTCTAATCCCTTATTAAGGTGTGTCGCTGGAAGGGAAGCCAAGTAAATCTTATCCAACATACATCGAGGAAGTTGCGGAGATCACACTGGTGGGCAGACTCCGGCAAAGAAGATACTCCGATATGGATATTACTGGCCCACCTTGAACAAAGACGCCCTAGACTTCGTCAAAAGATGTGACAGATGTCAGAAATTTGCTAAAATTCCTCGACTACCAACAAACGAGATTACTCAAATGACCAGCCCTTGGCCCTTTGCAATATGGGGAATTGACTTGATTGGCGAACTGCCGGTGGGCCGAGGAGGAGCCAAATATGCCATAGTAGAAGTTGACTATTTCACCAAATGGGTGGAAGTGGAGCCTCTAAATAAAATATCTTCGGCAAAAGTTATTAACTTCTTGATCAAAAATGTTTTATGCAGGTACGGGGTTCCACTCAAAATCATATCGGACAATGGACTTCAATTTGACAGCGAGGAATTTGCCGATTGATGCCAAGAGCACGGAATTCACAAAAGCTTCTCATCTGTGGCTTACCCCCAGGCAAACGGACAAGTCAAACCTGTCAACAAAATCCTCAAAACCCTAATCAAGAAGAAACTTGAAAAGTCAAAAGGCGCTTGGGTGTATGAACTTCCTACGGCACTTTGGGCCTACCGCACATCTTACAGAACATCAAGAGGGCATACTCCTTTCTCTTTGGCATACGGATCAGAGGCCATGCTCCCAGTTGAAACTGTAGTGCCTTCCCACTGTAGGATCCACTACTGTTGAATATGCGCTTTGCGCTATATGATTTTTGTTTGATGATAATAAACATATATACATTCATATAAATGTATTTGGTAATGTACTATTTTATTTTTCATAGTTTAAATAAATATTTGTTGAATAAAATTAAATTTCACAGAATTTGAATTTGAATTCAAACAAAACAAGTTAAACAGATTTTGAATTCAAACAGAAATTTTATTCAAACAAATATTTTGTATAGTATGTATTTGGTTAGATAAATATCTGTTGAATAAAATAAATTACACAGAATTTGAATTTGAATTCAAACAGAACAAGTTACACAGTTTTTGAATTCAAACGAATATTTTATTCAAACGAATATTTATTACAAACTTGAATAGTACAAATTCATGCTCTAACTATACATATACATTTCTGATTACATCACGATTACATCACAAATATTTTTACAGTGATAACCTCACTACATATCACTCACACTCGTATTTTGTCTTCAACTGCATTCCGGTTTGAATCCAGCATCTGAGCAATCTGCAAAAATATAAACTAACGCAGTAAAATTGAAAAAGAAATATTTTTGCAATTCAAAAATAAAATATGGTTTTTTGAAAATAATATTTGCCTCAGTTATTTGGGTTGTTCGTCATCATTTAAATTTGAATTCATCATACACGAACAACTTGTGACATACACAGTGTATTACTGTATATGCCACAAGGCCGTGCACACCGATATATACACTTGATAGATATTACAGGGACAGGTAACCATAAGTGGCTGCAATACACACGTGTACATTCATACACGTGTGCACTGCCTCGCCAACTCGTATGCGCAGCCAACAAGAGCAAGTGTACAACAGTGTCAAGTTGCAAACAGTCAAAGGCAAGACTCATGGAACAGACCCAAAAACTAGTGCCAACATGAACATAACATGTGAATGCATCAAAGCAAGAAAACAACACTGTCGAGCTCGAGATAATACTGCTACAACATGGACTGCAACAAATACATGATGCACAACTCAAATGAATATCAGTGCAAGTGTCAACCAGGTAGCAAGGAAGATCAACACAGCAAGCTACAGCATCAAGTTGATCAAGATGCTACAGATTTCAACCAATGAACCATCAAAGAATGCAAGAAGAAAATTATATGTCAAATTATGATATGAACAAAGTGCAATGACCAATGCACAACAAACTCAGTGACATGCTACAATTTCAAACAGGCAGTGCACATGTGAATCAAGTGACCAACCTGAAGTACAAAGCATGCACATAAACAACATGACATGAACAGTACAACTGATCAAAGCTCGGCCAACATAATGCAACTATGTTCAAACATGACAGAAACATGATCAAAGCTATAAGTGATGCAGCATCAAGTAAACAGTGCCAAATGAAGCACAGCTGCAAACAACATGACAGTGAAAACTCGAGTCACAGTGCCATGCTACAGATTATAAAATGAAATTCATAAATGCAACAACCAAATGAAGTCAGCAGTCAACAGTGATAATGGTCAAGAACTATACAAATGAATGAAGCATGCAAGCTCAAGACATCAAGTGATACAAGGTCAGGGGAGCAACATGAATGCAACAAAGACCAAGCTGCAGCATCAAGATAAGAAGATCAAAGTGAACCAGATCAATAGCAGCTCAGTTATACAAGCTAACCAAGTTTATATGCAATGCAAAGACCACGGCTACAACAAATGTACATATATGGACAGTGAAAACAGAAGTGCACAGCAACAGTAAGGAAATGGACAAATGCAACTGAACCAACTACACAAATATACTATGCAGTGAAGCAATACACAGCAGTTCATACAAAGAAGCCATGGTCAATGCAAAGCAAAAGTGAAGATACAGTGAAATTCTACAAGTCAAGGCCAAGCATGATGCAGTGGTGATGCAATACATACAACAAAAGAAGCAGTGCCAAGAATACATGTACTCAAGGCAAAATGCACAAGTAAAAACCAAAGTGACATACTGCAACAACCAAAGCCTTGACTACAAGAACATCACAAGTAAATCGATACAGCACTGACTCAAATGCTCAGCTACAAGACATAGCAACTGCACAGCCGAATGAACAAGACACAACAAAGTTCATAAGTGCAGATCAAATGCAGTGACAAGTTGAAGCAGTAGTTTCTGCAGTGGCAACGAGGAAATTCATGTGTAAACCATCGAAAATATACGAAATTGACAAAGTCAAATATCACAAATCACGAAATCAATTTAAAGCCGTGGTCAACACATAAATTCGAAACCGTGTTGTTCAAGTGATTTGAAGAAGTCAGAATCAATCTCAAACATTCAAGCATCATCAAGTGGCCGAGGTAATTCATTGACAAATTCAAACATGAATATACGAACGAAAACTCAGGGGATCGAACCCTATAAAAACCAAATTATCATCATCGGCATAAGGGGGGAGTTCGCAATACAGAAATCAAGCAATTGCAAGCAATAAAAAGAACATACCAATTCGAACACGAATTCCATCGAAGCAGCCACATAAGCAACAAGGAATAAATCGATCAAGGCGACACGCAAAATATCAATGGATCGATGGAATTAAAGCCAGCGACTTCAAGCCCTAATTTCCAGAGCAGAGAGATCGAAAGCCCCAATTTTACAAGCCCTAATCTCAGAAAGAAGAAAACAGCGGCCGGCATTATTCTCAAGAAAAAAAAGGGGGAAACCAGGCCGATAAAATAAAAAGGAGAAAGGGGACGCTGTTTCTAATTAGTGGGCCGGTCCTTTTAAAAAAAAAAAGGGGTTTTTGTTTATAAGGCTTTATTAATATTGTTTTAGGGTTATTGTTTTTAAATTATTGTTTTTATTTTACGAATCAAAAAGTTAGTAAATCACCACCTAGGTTTAGGTAGTGTCAGATTGTCTATTTTGAATTAGTTCAGTGAGCAGGGCGTGCGAGTTTGCAAAGCTCTATAGGCGGGAGCAGTGTTTGCGAGTGAGCGAAACTCTATAGGCGGGAGCAGGGTGTGCGAGTCTAGTAGAGTGTTTGTGAGCGGGAGCAAAAGGGTCTGCGAGTCTAGTAGAGTGTTTGTAAGCGTGATACTGTTTAATTCTAATAGAAATCTGTGAATGCAGCAGTAGGCAGGGGTTGCCGAAGCTGGGTAAATTTTGTGTGTGATTTACTTTTCAGCATATTTATTTCTGCAATTATATTTCTGTGTTTAATTTGAGAAAATTTGCTATAACCCTATTCACCCCCCCCCCCTCTAGGGTTAATCTAGATCCTACAACTACAACCCAGAAGAGAACGAAGAACTCCTCCACTTGTCTTTGGATCTAATTGAGGAGAGAAGAAATGATGCAACACTCAAAGCAGCAGCTCACAAGCGAAAAGTGGCAGCACAATACAACTCCAAAGTCAAGCACCGCAGCTTACAAGAAGGAGATCTTGTCCTCAAGCGGATCTTCCCGCGCCCCGGAGCGCTAGATCCAATCTGGGATGGACCCTATGTAATTCATAAAGATCTCCGCAACGGAGCCTATATTTTGTCAACAGTGGACGGAGAGGTGTTCCAGAGGGCATGGAACATCCAACACCTCCGTCGATACTTTTTTTAACTTGTACTGCCCATATAAAGTGAATTAACAAAGAGAATCAGTGGACGTAGGCATTTTCTTGTCGAACCACTTTAAAAATCTTGTCTCTTTTTAACTTGTTCCTTTATATCTTGGCTGCTTGTTAAGCTTTATCCTTTGCTGTTGAACAATATCATGTATAATGACATTTCCACTCTGGACACTTCACGGCGCAACCTCACCTGGACAAGACCCAACAGGTACTATGCGAATCTATGCACTCGCCAATGAGACACTTTTGCTTCAGCATCCCTCTGCTGCGGGTTAACTCATTGCTCGCGACTGCCCTCAAAGCCAACTGTAATGAGCCGATTATAAGCCATCAAGAAGGTCTACTATAGTCAATGGCAGCTCATTACGGCGTTCGGCTCGCCGGCAACTGTGAACCTACTTTAAGCCCCAACATAAGGTGTGGCCAGCCAGGGGTAGTTCACGGTTGACGATCGGCACCCACGCTAGCCGGCCACAGTAAATCGAATAATACCCACGATTACAGGCCATAATGGCTCGGGTAGTTACTGTGCGCGATCTCGGCTCCGATATGTCTTAAGTGCGGCTGTGGTAAAAAAGATAAACTCCCCGCGGAGGCGTAAGATGGGTGACAAATATCTCCAAGACCCACAGCCAGGGAAAGTGACTACAAAACCCGTTTGCCACGAGCTTAAGCATATCAACGGCCTTCGTGATTGGAAGTTTTTCTGTTTCTCATATTTTCATTACATTTAAAAACTTTTCTCCTATCCTATATAACAGTCCCTAAAGTACAGGTCACAAAATAGGGGAACTCTCGCTTGTGGAAATATGAACTCACATCCGAATGACGAAACACTCAGCCACATTCCATACTCAGTCACGCAAGACATTCAAAGCAACCCTCTACAGCTAAAACACGAAGGGCGGTACTTTCTTCTCTTGTATACAAATACATGGCTTTAATTTATTCACACATCATGTTGACATTGTAAGACATGAAATAATATTGTGAGCGGAAACTTAGCATCAAATACGATTGAATCACATGCATAAACACGCAGCTGTATTTCTTATGCAACATATCAATATGACAACAGCATTCAAACATGACAGAATCAGCTTATGTTATAAAATTACATAAAGTCATTCTTTGCAGATAATATAATTACAAGTTACATTAATGCTTCGGACTAACATAGACAGCAACCAAAATATGTACAAGTCAAGTCAAAGAATCAGGGCATCGCCTCCATCCCGCTAGCCCTCCGGATCTACTTAACTGCAGGATCGGAACTCCCAGCATGTGCTCCAGAGGTCCCGCCTATCCAATTCAGAAGAGAATCCATCAATTATCATGAAAGATAAGCAATCAAATCATGAAAAGGTTAAAAGGGAAGACTTACCAGCGTCTGCTCCCTGGTCGTCATCCTCCAGTTGCACACCCACTTCCTCGACGGCAAGCAGCCTCATGCCTTCCTTCACCGCCGCCTTCTCATCCTTGGTGAACTGTGCGGTAACCACATCCATTCTGAAGGCCGTGCCACCCTCTTTATCCGCTTCAACCTTGGCTTCCTCCAAAGCCCGGAGATATATCCTAGCCATAACCCGGGGATAATCGTCCATCCAGGACAGGTTTCCCTGCCTCCAAGTACGAAAATACATGTCCTGGAGCATCTCGTCCATCATCCCCTCGTTCTCCTCAAACTCTTTCATCCGGGCCTCAGAAGCCGACAGCCGTGCGACAGCAGAATCTCTCTCCAATCGGTATCTTGAGCAGTCAGCCTGAAGGGACTTCCGCATCACTTCCATCTCCTCCTTCAACTTGGCCTGAGCAAGCTCTGCGGCCTCAAGCCTCCCAGATAACCCCTCTACCTGCTCAA
The DNA here is from genome assembly GCA_030765085.1 of Allium cepa. Taxonomy (NCBI): domain Eukaryota; kingdom Viridiplantae; phylum Streptophyta; class Magnoliopsida; order Asparagales; family Amaryllidaceae; genus Allium; species Allium cepa. The sequence goes on along the minus strand of CM060940.1, from coordinate 69,233,773 downwards.
GATCCACGCTCCGAACCTCATCCACCGTTGCGATGGCCATGTCAATTCGTCCTTCGCAAGCAGCCTCCATCTTTCGCAACTCAGCCTTACTAGCCTCTTCCATGGTTTTCTTTAGTCGTTTGGAGGCCGCCTCATGCTGGGATATCTGGATAGCCTGATCAGCAAGCTGTTTGGCCTGATCAACAACCTTTAGCCGTAACTGAATGTTAGCACTTCCGATTTCCTCCCCAGCCTTGGCCAGTCGAGCGTGATGCTCCATTAGCCTCTTGGTCTCTTCAGCCACCCGATCGATGTTTGCCTTGGCCTCATTCCCTATGGTCACAATCCGAGTAGTAAGAAAATCAAGGTCTAAGGACTTAGCCTCATCAAGCACCCGTACCGTGGGATTGCGGGGAAGAAGATGCTCACCCGTGGCCTCGTCAAAAGAGATGTCCTGAAAACTCGGGTCCAGATCCGGGTGGCCGGCAAATGGGTTGCGAACCAAACCAGGATGGTCTATCGGGGTGACGGTTGGATTTTCGGACAGATGTGGGGAAGGCATAAACTCAGTATCCTCCTCAGTAATATCATGGATAGGCTGGACTGGAGGCTGAGGGCCAGGTGAAGGTTCAAACAAAGATCGGCCTCTCTTCCTCTTTTGCATATCTTCTTCAATAACTCTGAGGAGAGGGCGATAACCAACCACATCTCCGTGACGGCTTGCTGACGGCTTTGGTTTGACGGAAGCTTTGAGTAACTTATACTGTTCAAGGCGATGCCGAATATCTGATGTCTTGGCCACCTTACCCATTCCTGGAATAAAAACCAAGTGTTACGAGCATGCATGAAACTATAATTCAAGAAATATGTCAAGTTAAAAGGAGTAGGAAGACGCGTTTATTTTACAAACCCTGCGGGGGAGTGGGATACTGCAATAAGTCCTTAATCTTATTTCAGGACGGGAGCTGGCCATAAAATATTACTAAGTCCTTATCATAAAGGGAGTCTGCAGAAGTTGAAAATTCACCTTGAGTTACCCTAACTGAAGGATCCTTAGAAGATGGATCGGCACCAGTCCCAGCCTTATCAGCCTTCTTCGCCTTCTCCACCGAGGCTGATCCTTCCTCTAACCCCTCAAAAGCCTGGCGGAAGGCATCATCCGTCCACTCCTGGATCTCCCCTGCCTGCTCGAAAAACAAAGCCCCGGCACCACTACCACCCTGTCCTTCACCTTCTCCATCTCCTCCGCTCTCCTCCTCGCCTCTTTCCTCCTCTCCACCTTCCTCCTCCGGAATATCTGGACATGTGCTAGGGGAAGGTCCATCAGACTTCTTAAGCTTTTTCCCCCCGACAACTGGAGGTATCGAGAAAGGTCTCCTCTTGCTACTCTTCCAGTGGCTCCGTCTTTAGCTTTGGCAGCCCTCTCCTCGGCTGTATCTCTCTGCTTAACTACGGATTGACGTGGCAGAATCAGGTTGTGCTCCAGGAGAGTGGCACTCCTGATCAGGTAAGAAGCCGACCTATCCCTTCTAGAGATAGCCTCTATCTCCGCAGCCATCTGTACCAGGCGATCATTCTCCACGACCGCAAAGCCACCTGTCGCTAACAAGAAATAAAAGCATATAAGAAGAAGCATTGCAGTCGGGACAAAGAAGTTACAATAGGAATTCAACTTGCAGCCAGAAGTGAAAAGGCGAAAAGAAACGGAGTCATCCTTAACGAAGAACCATTCCTTCTTAAACATGGTGAATTTCGAGTATAAGTCCAAGACCGGCTTGAAGGACACGGCCGACTCTAAACTAATGTACGGAGACCCCTTCTTGTAGCCCCTCAGATTATACAGATATCGGATTTCCCGATTAGAAGGGGGCGCCCATACCTCCTCTGGAAGATAACGAATAGACACACTAAGATGGCATAGGAGTTGGGCTGAAGCTGGAATGGAGCCACTTTCAGGTAAGTAATGAAGCTGACTATCCACGCATTGATCGGAGGAATGGCCCCGCACATGCAATGGTATCGGCTATATGCGAAGTATCCTTCAGGGGGATTATATGGCATGACCCCCTCCCCTGGCAACAACATGCATGCTATATCAATCCCAAAGGAGCGGGAGATAACGTCAAGTTGCTCCTCTCTGAGAGAGCTCGGAAAGCAATCAGGAGGAGAGTTCAGAAGCTCTTGGGGACCATACCCGTCTACTAGCGACCTCGGGGTGGGTCCACGACGTTCCGGTCTTGGCTGGGCTGGGGGCACAACGGGGGACTCTCGTCTATCCGTAGATTTTCTTTTTTCTAATCGAGTTTCCACTTTGCGAGACATTTTCCTACAAACACAAAAGAAAAACATATTGTTAGAACAGAGGATATAAACAAGCAAGTGTATATAGTCTGAAATTTCACTCATAAATCAGAACGCTCAAACTCCCAGTGTCATGTGATGAAGCAAATGTAAAATTTCATTCGGTATTCGGAGTCTCAGAGTTCATCCGGTGATTCATTAATGAGTTCATTCGGCATTTCCCGTTCTCATTCGGTGGTTCGAGCACGAGTCTCATTCGGCATTCCCACTACCAGGGTTCATTCGGCATTCTCAGTATAAGGTCCATCCGGTATTGAATCTTTAAGTTCATTCGGTAAAACGAAGTAAAACGAAGAAGCCATTCGACAGTCACCTGATTCGGCAGCTAAGGGTGATTCGACAAAGTGATTGATTCGGCAGGAAATTATGGTCCGGCTATCTCGTTCGGTAGGGAATAACGGAAGCCCTAGGCCTATACTTATAGGGGCAGGTTGAATAACCGGACCAGCCGGTTCGGCTCTCGGGCCGAATATGGTTGTCCAATTAAAACAAAGCACGACATATGTTAAACATATGCCCTACTTTGGGGGGCAAGTGTTGGGAGTATTTCGACCGGCTCAAAATCGCCGAACCAATCCCTTCCTATGCATAACCGAACCAACCCACACTCCATCTCCCTGCCAAACCAACTTCATCCCCATGCACTACCGGACCACCTACTTCCGAACCAACTACCTCTCCAACATACTACCGAACCAAACACCTACTACCGAACCAACACCTCTCCAACATACTGCCGAACCAAACACCTACCGGTCCAACACCAGCCGAACCAACCAACTTCCCCTACATAGCCGAATCAACCTCCTTCCCATGTCCAACCGAATCAACCCACCTCCACACGTTGCCGAGCCAGAAGCAAGGGAAGACACGACCGGACCAACTCTGTTAGGCCAGATTGCTTCAGCCCAGGCCCACCAGCAGCTACATACATCCAAGACCCCTGCTCCCAACCTCACTCTATAAATAGAGGGGCAGTGGTACAACAATGGCAGACAAGTTTGAGGGCTCAAGCACGGAAGGAACTTTCAAACAACTTTCATATACTTGTATACAAAGCTTTGTACTTGTACTTGTAATCTGAAAGAAAAAGGAGAATAACATATAAAGTGGACGTAGGCACGTTCTGGCCGAACCACTATAAATCTGTGTGTCTTTTACAGTTTAGTCCATCTATTTTATATATTTGTGTAAATCACCCAAATCACTAGAAACAACATAAAATCAACTAATTCATACGACTTGGAGGTGTTTGTCCATTTTTTGTGCAAACATTTAGGATTATTAGTTTTTGATTTGTTTGGTATGTTTTGATTGACTTTATTGACTTGTTTGACTTGATTGACTTGTCTGAATTGATTGATTTGTTTGATTTTTGACATGATTAGATTTGATGTGTGTGTTGATTGGATTGTCTGAGATATACTTTTACATATTTATGTATTGAATAATTATAATATAATTATGTTAATGTCTATCACATTCCATTTACTACACTTTGTTTTATTATTATTTTAAGGGGGAGTTGTATAGTTTTATAGTTTTAGAATGGTTTTTGTTAATGACAAAGGGGGAGAAATATCAAATAGGATAGTTAGGCATAGATTAAGGGGGAGTTATTGGTTTTAGGGTGAGTTATTAGGTTAGAAGTAATATTTTATAAACAAAGGTTGTCATCATCAAAAAGAGGGGAGATTGTTAGTCCTTGAGATGATGGTTTTGATGACAACAACCTTATAATAAAGTTATAAAATATAAATTCTAACATTAAAGTTTAGATATATATGTATATGCATGATTTAGCCATGTAGGTACCAAGAATGAAGACTGTACAGTATAGAGATTCAAGATATCAAGATTAAAGGCTCATGAGTATCAAGAGTTCAAGATTCCAATAATAAGTAATTTAATTAGGAATTTTGTTAAAACTCCTAGAAAAACACTGACATCTTAAAATCTAATTTATTCGTCGAATGGAATCCACTTCGAGCCCGTTAAAGGAATGGAACCCTAAGTAGGATGGAACCTATGAAAAATCTAGTGGAATATTGTTTTGTATCCATTAACTTATATTTAAAATGTTTTACAAAATTATATCTTGTTTTCAAAATGTTTTCAAAATCTTCCTTTTAAAAGAATCAAAAACTTCTATCCTAGTTTTAATACTTTTAGCCTTAAAATAATCTTTATTTTCAAAATCAAAATTATCCTTGGTTTTAAACAATCTTTTAATAATAAATATGTTTAATATTTATGCTTAGATTTAAATATAAAATTATAGTAAAATTTTATATATATACCAAAATATTATTCTCTATATTTACTTATGTATTTTAACTATAGTTAAGTATATTTATAAAGTTTAAAATAGTTTTAATATAAGATAGAAGCTATTTTCAAAGAAAAACAAATCACCAAAATTTCCATGTCGACATCCTCAAGTACCCTATGTCGACATGGTAGCAGTTTATTTCAAAATTTTGAATTTCAAAGGAAGTGTCTATTCGTCATATCTTTTCATGAATGGACATGGCTGTTGTTCTACTATAAATAGGGGTGGTTTTGAACGAATTTGTATTCATATTTTTCTGGTTTTCACTCCTCTTCTTCTTCCACATTTCTTTATACACATTCTTACTATTACTCTGCCGAAATCAACATTGAATCTAACTAGATCATTTCTGGTTTGATTCTCTATCACTATCTCAACAAGATCTCGGGGCTATTTAGAGTTATAGACTTCTTTGTAATTAATTAAGCGAGAAAAGGTGTGATTGTAGCCTTGGAAACCAATCAAGCGAGAAAAGGTGTGATTGTAGCGTTGGAAATCAATCAAGTGAGAAAAGGTGTGATTTAGCCTTGGAAATCAATTGGTGAACTTGTTGCCCCTGAAATCAAGTATCTCTACCCAAAGGATTGTGAATCTGGAGAGGTGTACCTTGAGGCCTTGAAATCGAGGGTGTAATTGTACAGTTGATTTTGAAAGGAAATCTGTACTTGTGTGTGGGACTTGATGTAGGGTAACTCCGAACCAGTATAAAATCCGGTGTGTTTTTTCCTTTATTGCTTTTACATTATTTCTGCATCTGTGTTCTATTCTACGACCATATCTGTGTCTGAATAATGCACACATTTGTGTTCAAATTAACAAAAACTCAAAAAGATTTAGTAATTTCTTAAAACACTATTCATCCCCCCTCTAGTGTTAATCCTAGCCTTAAGATCCGTATTTTGCATTTCTCACAAGTGTAGCATGGAACTTGGAAGCTTTGTAATAAAGAAGTTAGGCCAGTCCGAGTATGATAGGGAGATAATCTAATTGAAATCATGCGGAAAATGGAAGAGAAGAAGGTTTCTCATCCTAAACTTTTCTTTGGTAAACTTTCTTTCTTCAAAATTTAGTATTGTATAGGTTTTAGTTGCATTATGGATGCTAGATTGAATGATAACGGATGGTTCCCATGCTTTGTACTATTATTTTTGCACTCGTATAGAATCTGTAGGATCCTTACATACATGCCTATATGTTACGATTTTGCATTAATACTAGGATTAAGCTCAACTATATTTTGTTCCATATATAATCACATTATATCTTTGGTTGAGTGGATGGTTATGTAGATAACTCGATTGTATAACATGGTTATAGAATGCGCATTACACTATCTACCCCTTAAGGATTTTGGAATGAAATCTTTCTTGAGAGGGAGAATATAAGACCCCTTAAAAATTAATTATACGCCAACTAATTAAAATAAAGCTAAAAATATAAATTTTTCGAACGTTGAAATTTGGCCGCGAAAGAATACACCATTGTGTTTGTAGCCATTTTTTGATCAACTTTAATGTATAAAGTTTTGAAATCGGAGCTCCAATGAAAAAATTACTGATGTTTGAAATTTTTGAATTTAATTTTTTTATTAAACGTTAACATTGAAATTCGAACTATAATAAACAAATTTAACATTAGGGAAATATAACGTTAAGAAAACGTTAACGGTGGGTAGCAAAATGGGCAAGAAGTAAAAACAAATGGCAGACAATAAATTCACACCAAAAACAATAGGCTAGTCGACCGCCTACACTGGACACTGCTCTTACTTAGGCCGGTCGACCGCCTTTGTTAGGCGATAAATGACCTAGATTTATTATTTTAAATCCTATGATCAAGACGTATTCTAGCCGCTATAAATGAGAGTCTAGCCCTCTCCTTTTTATTTATAATAAAATTGGAACGTTAGTGGAACTCCGTAAGCCTTCTTCTTCAATCATTCGATTCAAAATCATTTGCAACTAAAGATAGTAGGTTATACACACACACTTTCCTTTTCTACCTCTATTCTTCATGAATCTCATATTCTAAATCTAATCCACATATAATTTAATTGTTGTATAATTGAAAACGAAGAAATCTAAAGGAGCAATTAGGGGAAGGCGTGAATTAAATCCAAAGGAAAGTAGGAAAACTATATGTGAGTGGAAATCTTAGTTTTCTACATTTTAGTTGTTTGTATAGTAAAAGTTTGGATTTGTTGTATGCCTTGGAGAATTTTATTCAAGAAAACCCTATAATTCCTCAAAAAAATGTCAATTTATTGGATTAATTGGAGTCTCAATTGTTTTATATTAATATATAAGATTTAAATTTGTTATTGCAATTTGAATAATTTATGTTCTATTCCACTTCCACTTTTTCTATTGTTGTGAAGAAGGATTCTAAAAGAAAAATAAAATTAGGAAATGGTTTGTAAAGCATGGATTCTCATATTCGTAGTTTGCACTGCCTATTTCAATAATATAGAAAAATATGAATCCTATTTTCACTTCAAGTTTGGATATGTAAAAGTTGAATAGAATATAAAGGTCTTTAATTATAAGTTTTGTTTCCTTGAAATAGAGGCATTGATTCTGCTATATTAATATAAAATAAGTTTGGTATTTTGATTCTATTTATAAAAGCAAGTATATTTTGTTTGAGGTAAGGATATTAGCTATTTTGTAAATTACTCTATGGAACTGAGACTTGTATGAATATAGAAGTTTTGACATTTTAATGATCAGTATAGGATGCAAGAATTTTAGAATAGAGTCACGCTTAAGAATACATAATAGTTAGCTTAAATATTGCATAGATATAACCTATTAACGTAAAATTAATAACATACTAATTATATCATATATATAATAAATAGCATTAAATCCTATAAGAAGGAAGTTAAGAGTAATTATGGAAATTAGTCTATATTAAAGGCGAAATAAGAAATTTTTCTTACACGACCTTAATGCTTAAGTGCAGATGTGGTATATACTATTTATATAGTATATAATTATGGTGGCATATAATTCTGCTAGTATATTAGGAGAGCGGAAATATGGCAAAGTTACAGGGATGCAAGGTCAGTCAAAAGCACAGAGAAATCTGCCCAGCTAATCTGGCTAAAAGCAGTATGACTTTGGGACTAATGTGAGATATCACCTATAATAATTACCTACGATGAGAGGGGGGTTAGTCCCAATTGGTTATGGTAAATCTAATCGGTTAATCTGTTTACCAGTACCTATGAATAGTCGAACTAATATGAGACATTACATTTTGGGTTATGAGTCATAAGATGGATATCTCAATATGGGCTTGCTTCCAAGTTGGAGGTATTAAGTGGCTGTTGTAGGGTCTGCTTTCTTCCCACCCTAGAAGTATTACATGGTTAGGATTATCTTTAGGTGTAGTAGTGGAAAATCTTTGGTAGGGGTTAAGTTATTAATTGGTTATTGTAAGGTCCGTCTCTTCCCATTAAAGAAGTAAATGCCTTAATAGGATTTCTTACAATGTTGGTTAGGAAGTACCATAGAGAGTTCTGCCTTAGGCTTAGGTATTAAATGACAGGGATCCGCTAAGGGTATGAGTATTAAATGGTCGGAGTCAACCTAGTCTCCATTAAAGAGACATTAAGTGGATCAGATGCTTTCTCTTGCATCATTAGGGCATGATTTACTGTAATTGTGAAGATAGATTGGAAAGGGACCTTAGTCTATAGTTAAAAGTACGTTATGAAGTTGGATTGGCAAAGTCTTTTGGCTTACAATTGGAGGTATACTTGGTAGGATATAGTATATGTTTAGACATATTACTTATCTAAATGATACTGCCCAAGTACGATTATGATAAGACTTGAGATTTTCATTCACCGGACATTGTTGCTCTAACTCTCTCCTCATTACAAACACAAATAAGGGGAAGCAATTCTCATGGAGAAGATGGAGGCAGTGGTGAAGACTTGTGGAAGTTTTATTATTTATCCGTTTTATTGATATATTCTGATGTACCCAATTTTAGGCATATTGATGTTTTTTTGCGATATAGTATAATGGATATTTTTGGATATATGTTTTTGAGATTTGGATTTATGAAATGGGTATTTATTTCTATTATTATATTTTATCTCTTCCGCTATGCGATTCTGAAAGCGTAAATATATATATAGCTTGTATTTTTCAACTGTATCAATTTTACCAACCAATGGCCAGCTTTAGAATGGGCCTAAGGTTCAATGGACTTTTATTGTGTCGAAAAATTATGCCCGTTCCAGAGAGGGTTGTTACAAATGCCTGGAATATCTAAAATTTGTCCGCATCAGCGTGTAAAAAGAAGATAAATATTTAACACCAAGATAAATGAACGTGGATATAGATACGAGGCATCCACGTCAAAAAATTGTCTATCCTATTTTTGTTAAGATTATAGTCTATATTATGTATATTTTAGTGCAATGAAATATATGTATTTATCATTTTAATAAGTTATTAGTTTATGCTATATACATTTTGATGCCTACTGTCTACCTAAAACAATTTATTATGTCATATCCTCTTATAATATATGTATTTATTATCAATTAAGCAAGTTTGTAATATATGCATTTTATCATATCAATAGGATTTTGAAAAGTTATCCCAAAATCAATTGTTTCTATTTATGTTTCAAGATGATAATTATTCGATATTCACTCGTATTTGCGGACGTAGATATCCGATATCCGAAAACGACTTTGGATGTGGATATAGATATAGCACTATCCACATTCAAAAATACCTATTGACAGGCCAATTGATAGAGTTAGAGGTATGCCTTAATGGAGTTAGGGGTATGCATTAGGGGCAATTATGTAATTTGTTACACATATCTAACTCGATAACCAATCTTGTTTGAAATTAAGGGTGTTTTCTTTATGTTATATACTTGATATAATGTGTTTGTTAAATAGTTAACTTAATTAATAGTATATTTAATACAAAAAATCCATAAATGGTAAGTTTTGTGATAGTAGTTACGAAGTGTTGTAACTATGAGTAATTTATCCCAATGAAAATAGATAAAAGATTTTAAATATTCCTAGCTAAGTTATATCAAGACTGGATATCGATACATCCATTGAGACTAGAGATAATGCTCTTTAAATATTGGGTAGTGAATTACCCATGGTTGTTGAGGGCATCAAGAGGTTACGTACTGATAGTTATTGGACAACTTTAAATGACTCACTCGATAGTTTTCTGTTGATTAATATAACTAACATTAAATAGAAAATATTAATGTGATAATATTACAAAATTCCTTCGACTTGAGAGTACTTTCAAGTTTCAATATGGAAATTTTGCATTGATTATAGTTAAATCATGGCACGACGTCCAACGAATGAATACCATTGGTTCGAGTGTAAGCATTGGAAGTGAAACAATGTTTAAGAGAGGATTTGTCTTCTTAGTTATATGAGGTTAGTATTATGGTCAGCCGAAGTTAACTCAAAGTCAAAGTCTCTGGCTAGAGCATTTTGGTTAATTATTATTTTTATTTTTATTGAACCAAGGACTTTGTGTTTGGATTATAGAGTTGAATGTTGATGATATTGGAATTTTTACCATAACTAAATTCCATATGTCCAAAGTGTAATTTTGACAAAAAGAATTGGTGTAAATAATAGTCAAAATTGGGTAATGCTTATTAAAATAAAAATAGATTTTACCAAAACCAAATAAGCCATAAGTCAAAACGTCATAACACCGGCTAAGTGACATATGAACGTTAATATCTGAATAGTTCGATATTATTCATTGACCAAATTTACATCTAAAGAGTCGCACAACCGAATCATTGAATACTTATTTAACCGCATGTTTAGTTAATTTATAATAGTTACAAATTAATTAATATTTATAAAATATTAGTTGAAATTTTTTATTTTGATTTTTAAAAAAATATTAATAAATATGTTTATAATAGTTATAAATATATTAGTCGACATACGATATTGATATGCATTTAAATAGGACTTAAATGCGATGAACATTATACAGGCTTTAAATGATTTTGAAGCCCATAAGGGAGCTTGTGAGTTCGGCCATGTATAGACCAGGTAGGGGGTGGCTTGGAGATATAAAACGGGGTAGGGTTTTGATAGGATAAAAAAAGAGAACGATAAGAGAGAAAAGTGTATTTGAATCCTAACTTATCTCTTTAGTCTCTCCTCTATAAATAGATCATAACTATCATTCTTCTACCGACTTTTTGAAGCCTCCATTAGCTTTACCTTCTACAAAAATTCGTCTTCCTATCTCTTCCATTTCCAAGCTCAAATTAAATTAAAATAAACACTATTCGATAGTCGATGATCTACAATTCGAAGATAGCAACTTCAGAATTGGAATCTGATTAAGGAGTATATTTCAACCGTTCAAGGTATGGTCCTTTGGAATGGTGAAAGGTAATTATCTGATCTATAGTTATACACCAATATTTAGATAATTTATATACCATATATTGCTTTATTGGTTAGTGACGATTTTGGTATATCTGTATATGTCACATTTAGAATGGTTGTTTGTTTATATGCTTATATATTTATTAAAAATTCATGCCGATGCCTTGAGACTCACGACTTAAGATTAAAAAAATGATTTTTATTAAATTTAAATTAGTTTAACATTCATTATTTGATTAACATAAAGTTTATTACTTAAATACTAAATATTATACTTAAAAAAATGTTTTCAAATTATATATAGATAGTTTTATACCTAAAATATTTTTTCACCCTAAAAAAAATATTTTTAACATATGTGTGTTTGTGTGTGTATTAAATATTATTTAATTTATATCATCCAAATAAATCTATAAAATAAATATATCATAAAATATAATTTAAATTTATAATATCATTTCACACCAGATGAACGCTCAGAAGTAAAAAAATTAATATATATATATATATATATATGTGTTAATTGAGCATTAATATAATTATTGAAACTAAAATTAAATTCAAAATAGATCTTAAAATACCATATATGTATTTTAAAATATTCAAATACAAAAATATCATGTAGATTTTTTACAAAATATGAAAACATAAATTATAATTTCAAATAAATATATATTATTTATTTATGATCAAAAATTTTAAATTAAATACAAAAAAATGATTTTGCTTAGAGTTTTATTCGGTAAGTAATGTATAGATATATATATGCACACACACATTTAATTATTTATATATTTCATTCATATATTTATACGCATACATATATATATATATATATATATATATATCATTAAAATATTTATAAATATATATGTACAAAAAAGAAATTCAATTTTATTTGGTTTTATAATAAAAAAATAATTAAAATTTTATAATATATTTTAAAAGTTTTTATATACATAATTATATATATACTGTAAATTTTAAATATATATATCATTATTCAAAATAAAACATAAATTTATATGCATGTATATATTTGTAATATTTTGATAAATCAAAGCATATGAGCATACATTTTGACGATATATTTATATATTAGATGAGTTAGTATGTTTGTTGTAGTGTAAATCCTAGCACATATGCACAAACATGTTAAACCTTGTATGGATTGTTATGTGACACATGTACACACTTATATATGTGCATATAATACGCATATACATATAATCTAACATTAACTACATAATATAAAACCATATTATAAATTTCAATATTAACGTTTTTATTTAAAAATAATTTATAAATGTTATAAATAAATTAGACTACATAGGCCCAATAAAGATCCTAAATGGAAATCGTGCTGTTTAATTCATCCATTTCTTTAGCTGCAGGTTGTTGGATAACCAACAATGATATCAAATCCCAATAGCCTATATGATCTAAATTAGTCATGATATGATTAACTAGTTAAGATCATAACCAGGATAATAAAGTGTCTAGAAAGTAGTGTCGAAGGATTGGCTTTGGGTAATCAAGTATCCTACCCTACCTAGCCACCGGCTTAGCCCAAACAGATATGTGAGCTCAAAGGTTACCCTTAATAAAAAAGGCCCAATTTGACTTGGGCCTTAGGTTGATTTTTAAAATTGTTTGAAAATTAAAAATATAAGGTTTTAAGTTTAATAGTTAAATTTAAATAAGATATATACATATTATAATATAATAAAAATTTCAAAATTCATAAATTTTATTTATGAGGATAATAAATATATTAGTTAATTAAGTTAATTAATAAATAAATATATACATGTATTATATATTATGATATATGTTATGTTAATTTAAAATATTAAATTAACATAAGTATAGATATATATATATATATAAATTAATTTTGAAATTAACATAAATTTAATAAATTCTTTAATTAAATAAATTAATTAAAAGGTTAATTAATTAAATAACACACACATAGATACATATATATGTGTGTGTATATCTGTTATATTATAAAGGTTACAGTATATAATAAATATTTAATATAAATGTTATATTAAGATAGTATAATTTAAGTGTTAATTAATTAAAATTAATTAGATGGGATTTAACTAATATAATATTCTACATAAGACTATTATATAAATATTATGAAATATAAAAGTTATATATAATAATATGATTGTGTAAATTAAAGGTGGACATAAATTATGGTTTCCGGTGTATTTGACACTTGAATCAAAAGATATTTCAAAAGAAATACTGTATTCCATAAGTCGATATCACTTAATATAATATATTGAAGATATTATGACTCTTCAATATAATGTTGTCCACTACCATATATATTAATAAATTACTTGCATACTTCTTAGTTGTTCAAAAAACTCAAGCTATGGGTATTATGTGTAGCATTATAAATATATTAAATAAACGAGGTAAGATAACTATATGTATTTGTTGAGCAAACTCAAGGTACATATACTATACTTAGGCCGCGATACTATGCAGGAGTGAATAATTTTGTTACAATTGTTTAACATACTAAAGGTCAAACCGAAATTAGGACAAGGTGCCAAGGGTTAGGAGTTGCATACGATACAACTGGTAAGGAGTTATCCATCTCCATGGAGCTATGACCTGTTGAGCACACTCAAGGTCGAAATTCAAAGATGAACAAATTCTGATGCCCACTCATGAACTCGAAAGACTTTTATGTTTCGACTTAGGGTTTGGAGAAACATAAAAGACTAGTGCGAGCCTTATTAGAAAAATGAAATTATAACATTATACCTTTCGTATATTGTAGGAACATATTCTATAAAAAGTTATAATAATCTACATTGATAAATTTATGCATTTAATATGATTGATGAAACGTTTATCATTTAAAATATACAAAATTAAAATAAATTAAATATTGATAAATAGAAATATAATACACACACACATATAAATAATTGTTTATTACATGTTAAAATTTCAACACCTATGCAAGTGCTTGATTTTAGAACTAAGTATAATTTGGTCGCTTACGTGTTATTTTAGTCCAGACCACGTATTGCATTTTATGAGTTCCAAACTTAAAAGCAATACAAGATTATGGATGTTTGATCCATATACAATCGTATATAAATGTTATCTGGTGAAACGTAAATGTTCATAATTTCGATGAAATCAGTTCATCCCAAATAGCAAATAAACCATAATGTGAGGTCAAGTATTCAATTCGACTGATCATAATAAAGATCATTGTCGACGTCAAAAATGGCATGAACACCTAAATAATATAAAAGCACCACAAATCCAATAAACAATTCCGAACAGAATGAAGTGGAGAACAAATTATGAAGAATGGTAAATTAAAACAGTAATAAATAAACACAAGAAGTTTTGTGGTGTTTCGGCGTACACGGGCATACGTCCACTCCGAAGGTTTTTCCTTTTATTTATACCATATATTACAATTATAGTCCAAATAATAGCATCATAATAATAACAATGTAGAAAGAAGAGAGCCAAAATAAAGATCCAAAAATGAGTGTCATGCCAGTTGCATTTATAAGGGAAGATGGACAAATATCTTGCTGAAAATCCACGTGCAGAAGACCAAGGCCATGCTGACCTCTTCTACAAAAAAAGGGCCCATCCGAGCCTCCCTGAGGGATCAGGCCCAATTCCTATAAGGGATCCAAACCGATCCCCAATGATTGAGCATTAGGTCGAAGATCCCTAGGGTGGATCCCCCTTCATGCCTTCTTTTCATCTCTTGAGTTGTTTGTGTATTTTCCTAAGTGAAATTTAGAGATACCAATCAATTTCTATTGAGTAGAGCTGCGAGTTAAATGTCCATAGCCATAGTGATCCGTTCTGATTCTCACCTAAGGTAAGGGATTGGTACCAATCCCCTACCTAGGGGAAGTACCAACCTATACTTCGCCAATTCTGGATTGCATTCGTTTGAATCCGCCTGACAATCATCTATAGCCTTGCTTATACCTGATTTTCGAACCTCAAAATCATCCCTATGGGATTCCTACGTTGACGATCATGAAAACTGTTTACTTAAATCAGCCTGTATATTGCTGGTCAAAAGGCAGGTTAATAATCATATTGGGTTAAATGTAACACAAGACCAAAACTAAAATCTTGATCTAAGAACTCGATCGCTAAATAGTTAGTTTGATCAGTTTACGGAAGGTGCACATATTCAATATCCTTAAATGCTAAATAAGATTAAGTGCATTTTTGTAAAAAAAAAAAATTTGTTGTTATATGTAGTAAGGGATTTCTTTTCAATGGTTTGACTATTTAGAAATGAAAATAAATGTAAAAGTGTAGCTGTTATTTAAGGTACAATTAAGATGAAGATAGTGAATAGTCACTTCTGCTTCATAAAGAAATATCAAAAATGAGAATTGCAATACAAATAATTGATATTTAAAATTGGAATAAGAAATACAATTCTATTCTGAAATGTATTTTCATATAGAAATTTTTTTGAGCTTTATTTCTTTAAGTTCAAGATATTTGATCAAAGAACTCTCCACGGTCGCTATGAAACACTTCGAAATGCACATACATGTACGAGCTTTACATGGGACCTTTGTAGAGAGACCCTAAGGGATTTCTCATCATTTTGATTCATTTTCATATTTATGTTGTTTGCAAAATGTATGGATGAATATATACAATATATATCTTCTTTTAGTAAAGTGTCATTATAGTGATTATCGCTATATTGATACTTTGAAAATATTTCTAACTTTAAATCCTTTGTTTACAGATATCGTGCTTTGGTTTTTATAAAACAAATATTTGGTCTCATTTTTTTTACTTTTAATGAAAAAGTGCGATGGCTTGGAAAAAGTTAGAACCCCCTAAAACTAAAGTCTTCAAAAGGTTATAAATTGATTTCCTCTATCGATTCCGTAAAAAGTCAACTTTTAAAGAATTTTCAAATATGTTTATTGATTTTAAAACACTCTAAGATTTTGTGAATGCGTACTAGATCCATAGTATGTTGTTCTAAAAATAAAATAGTGTATTCATGCTATAGGAAATTTTGGAGAAATTTACATTTAAAAAGGGACTGATTTAAAGAAATTTTCGATAGTATTTAGCAAAACTTTTTGCGACGTTTGTTCTAATTTTTATAGAAATGGTACTAACTTATTTTTCTTTTCATGAGATTGAATATGGGTATTTTTTAACTTATTTTCAAAGATTTTAAATGTGTTTTACAAATGTTTGTGATGTGAAAACCAAGCATAAATTCAGTTTTAAAAGTTTAAACGTGATTCGGTTATGGAAAGGATTTAGTCTTATCCTTAGTACTAAACATCGAGAAGGTAGATTCGTTACTATATGTGAGATTTAAAAAATGGAGTGTCTAGGCAAGGCCAGGAGCAACTAGTGCCCGTACTAAGCAACATCGCTTATTTGGAAAGGATTTTAACATAGCACTAAATGTCAAGGAATGAAAATACGTCTCTATCTTGAAAGTTAAGGTAATACGTTGAGGCAAGGCCTAGAGGTAACACTACCTTAACTTGTCCAGCTTCACTATTAACCAAGTGATAGTACAAGTTTGAAATCAACGATTATGGCAAGTGTTTGAGATTTAAATTCCATACACGATCATTTTATTTTCCCAGATAGTTGATTTCTTGGATATTGATTTCGATATCCTTCTTTGTGATTTGTCAATCTAAGATGATTTGTTGCTCTTTCGGGCGCTAATATCCTTTATCGAAAGTGACTTAAACCAATGGGCGAGTGGAAGCCAAGTTACGTGAGGTTGCTTACATCATCTACTCTAGATTGATTTTGGTTATATGCCAATGGAGATGTGAAATACTCAGATACTCTATAAGGTCGGTGGGATCTAGCGTAGACGTGTCTGAGAGAGTCACAGATTATATGACCTTCTTAAGTATATTTGCTAAAGGTGTACTTTCGATAAGAATGTTGCACCGTCCTAGTCATTGTTGGAAAAATTCATTCTCATTATTTTTTGATTCAAAACCTTTGAATTGATTCTTTCTTAATTACATCGGGAAAAGTCTTTCACTCTTCATGATATTTAATTATTTCTATCTAATCTTTTATGCTTGGATATTATTCTTGTGAGGGGAATCGTGTTTTGTAGTGTTGTCTCTCATGTTGTTTTGTGTGTTCCACTTTTATTCGGATTTTACTCATACCAGAGTTATTGACATACCCAAATTGTTAGTTTTCCATGAATTCTGAGGTACACATTTATATTTGAGTAGTTTAGGAGTAAAAATAGCTTTGGGCTCTTTTGAAGATGGTAGACAAGTAGGAGGCTCCTTATTTTTCTAGCTATCTACTTTCGTTGTGAGATTTTTTATGTATGTGTATTTTTTATCAGCAAGTGTAAATGCAGGTTGTTATAATTGCCAAGGCCGATGGTAGTACTTTCGTTGTTCCTCTGATAACTCCATGTTAAGGAGTAAATTTATGTACTGTCTTACTGTTATGTTATATTTAACTGTTCCATTGTGAGATTCATGTTCTGTTCTTTTGTTTTACCCTATTACAACTCATCTTTCAAAAGCTTGGGTAAGAAAACATGAATACCATGGATGTATAAAGTGTCGTTCCTAAGGGTTAGAAAGGTAGGTCATTATATTTGGTATTAGAGCTTCAGTTGAGCGAACACCTTAGCCTGGTTGGGGTACAACTCTTTAGAGATAGGGTAAGTGATGCCCTAGAATGAGTTAATCTTAAGAGAGCATATTTTTTATTTTTATAATAATATATATCCTCTAAAGTCTCGTTTTAGATCCTTTGGTGTTGTTTCCTTAAACCATTTTGATCCTATCTTTGCTATCTAAAGATAATTATAATTGTTCAAGTAATAGAAAATGAATACAAGAAGAGGAGGAAGAAGAGGACCTTGAACTAGCACGGCTACCAATGGTAGGGCAGCTAGAAATATGCCAGATGTAAATCTAGTAAAGGAAGTGATAGAGCAAGTTTGACCCCATTTGAGCTTTCTGGCCTTGTGTAAGGATTTTACTACTTTGGATGGAAAACTGTTCTATTGGACTGAAGATATTCTTATAGTGCAGATATGGCTCTAATCATGTGAAAGAATATTTAGAGATCTTCGGTTGGAGGATATGGAGAAACGGGTGTTGGCATCGTGAAAACTCTAAAGGTTGATGATGGATTGGTGGGATTCTATGCAGCTGACACTCCAGTGGAGGAGTATTCTTGGGTTCAATTCAAGGAGGTTTTTGAAACATAGTTTATTCCAAAGGCTGGAAGAACTCAGTTGTTTAGGAGTTTCATCGATTTAAATTAGGGAGATATGACAGTGTTGCAGTATGAACATAAGTTTGATGCTTTGTCCCGTTTCGGACTTGGATTAATAGACACATCACTCAAGAAAAATGAAATGTTTGTGAATGTATTGCGGCCAGAGTTCCATTATGAAATGAACAATCATCTTAGGGGTACATTCACCAATATTATCAGCTTGGCTTTGAGGCTTAAAACTCTAGATATTGAGAAGGGGGTCCAAAAGGTATAGTGCCTGTAGTGAGTACAAAGCCTTTATCAGTTACACCAGTTAGAGGCAAGCCAAACTTCAAGTATAATTTTAAGGGAAAAACACAATGGGCAAGGAATAAACCTGGTGGTGGGGCTCCAGCATAGAAGAAGCAGCTCAATTTGACCCACATTCACTGTTATAAATGCAACTAAATGGGTTGTTTTGCAAATCTATGCACGGACCCTAATAAACCAATCTACTTTAATTATCGCCAACAAGGACACATGAAGAATGAATGCCCTATTCCTAAAAAGGGGTCTCAAGGACAAGCTTTTACCATTGAAGAGATACCATCCACTTCTTCGTATCAGAAAAAGAAGCAGGTGTTGCAAGGTATATTATCCATCCATGATATTCCAGTAAGGGTGTTACTTTATGCAGGGGCTTCGCATAGTTTTATTTCTTATGATCCGATGAACAACTAGATCTTAAATATGTTATTGAAAGTGATCCTTATTGTGTGTCGAACCCAATTGGGGGTCCAACAAATCTTGACACTATATGTCTAAATGTGCCTATTTCTTATCGAAATCGTCTCTTTCCTTTTGATTTGTTTGTTCTTGGGTTCATGGTTTTAGAGTATGGTTGGGAATGTATTTGTTATCTGAGTTTAAAGCTCTCTTGGATTGGGTTAGAAGAATGTTGATAATAAAGGATGTGGTATGAAGAAGCAACGGTGTATTTTGTGAAGATCCTAATAAGTTAATGAGCAGTTTTTTCTATTCACTCAAAGTGGCTTAAGCAAAGCTAGGAAATATACCAATTTTTTAGGATTTCATCGATAGTTTTGATGAATTGCAAGTTTTACCTCCACATCCTGAAGTGGAGTTCCCTCTTGATTTGGTTCTTGGAACCAGACCTACTTTACAACCCCTATAAAGGATGGTTCCAAAAGAGAAGAGGGAGTTAGATGGGCAGCCAGAAGGGCTTGATCTGATGCAGTACCTAGAGTTAGGGACCGTCAGTTGACTTTGTTACAAACAAAGATGGCTCTCTAAGGTTATGCACGGACTACTAGGAGTTGAAGAAAAGGACTGTTAAGAATAAATATCATTTGCCAAAGATCGACAATATGTTTGACCAACTACACTACGCTCAATTTTTTTCTCAATTGGATCTTGCTGCCGATTTCCACCAATTAAGGGTAGTAGAGGAAAGTGTGCCCTTAATAGCTTTTCGGACTTCATAATATTTTTATGAGTGGTTAGTTATACTGTTTGGACTGACTAATACATCCGATTATTTGGTGGACTTGATGAATCAAGTATTTTGAGATATCCTTAATAAATTTGTTCTCATCCCTATTGATGACATTCTTATCTATTCATAGATAAGGAGGAGCGCAAACATCATCTTTGTGTTGTACTTGATACCTTAAGAGGCCATGTATTGAAAGCTAAGTTTTCGATGTTCCATTTTTGAAAATCCAAAGTTAGGTTTCTAGGGCATGTTGTTTTGGGGGAAGGCACATCAATAAACACAGCTAAATTTGTTGCGGTTCAAGACCGAAAGAAGCCTGAAAGTTCAACGAAAGTTAGAAGCTTTTTTGGAATTGGTGGGTTTTTACTATAGGTTTATCCAAGGCTTCTAGAAGATTGTTTCTCATCTGACAAAACGAAGAAAGATGTTAAGTTCATGTAGACTCCTAAGTGTGATCAAGCATTCAATGAATTGAAGGAGAAGTTGACTAGCGTTCTTGTATTAACTATCCCAGATTGTAGTAAAGATTTAACTTTGAATATTGATGCTTGTGGAACTAAATTGGGAGTAGTTCCAATGCAATATTGGAAAGTTTTTACGTATGCAAGTCGAAAGCTAAAGTCGCATGAGAAAAAATATGCTACATACGATTTGGAACTTTTGGTTGTTGTCTTCGCATTAAAGATGTAGAGGCATTATCTACTGGGTGAAAGGTTCGAGTTATACGTGGACCACAAATCCTTAAAATACCTGTTTACCTAAAAGGATTTCAATTTGAAGTGGAAGAAATGGCTAGAGTTTCTCGCTTCTTATGATATAAAGATTCTTTATACCCTAGGAAAGCAAATGTCATTGCTGATGCACTGAGTAGGAATATAGCTATGGTTGCAAACTTAGAAGTTAAGCCAGTATTGATAGAAAAGATTGTATCCAATCAAGGGGCATATCCTATTTTGGCTTGACTTAAGAAGGACGTGGAAGAAGGTGTTGTTTCTAGCTTTGAGATTGATCCCCAAGGCATACTAAAAATGAATGGACGTATTTGTGTTCCAGATATTGATGGACTTAGGCAAGAAGTGTTAGTCGAATGCCACCGTTCAAACTTATCTTTTCATCTAGGAGTGACCAATATGTTCAAGGATATAAATAGGGTATCTGGTGGAAGGGGATGAAGCGAGATATTTTAATCTTTGTGAGTCGTTGTGCAAACTCCCAACAAATTAAGAGTGACCAGTAGAAGACTGTAGGACCGCTTTAGCCACTGGAGATTCCAAAGTAGGAGTGGGAGCAGATCCTTATAAACTTTATTGATGGGCTTGCTAGGTTGAAAAAAGGTAATAAATGCATTTGGGTTATAGTGTATTTACTAACCAAGAGTGCTTATTTCATTCCGGTTAAGCCAACTAGGACTGCTACGAGTCTGGAAGTTTGTATACGAAGGAGATTGTGAGACTCCAAGGGGATTCTTTGTAGTATTATAAGTGAACTCGACCCGATATTCCTTGTAATATTGTATGAGTGTATGATAGGTGGTTGAAATGATAAGGTTTAGGGTGGTAATTTAGCTAAGGAACATGAGGGTAATCAGCCACTTGTGCCAAAGTCTATATAAGGACCTCCTTACTTCATTTACACCTTCTCATTTCTATTTCACTTCTTTGTTCTCCTTTTCTTCATCTTCTTCATTCTTGTCCATATATCTTTTCTTAAGCAAAAACTAAAGAAAACACATTCTCTCTCCTTCCAATTCTAAATAAACTTGAGATAATATAGTCTTCATCATCACCATTCCAAGGTCGCAAATTTAGAAGACCAAACACATAATTATTATCATTTGTGCGAGCAAAAAGGTAGATTCTCAGGCTTTAAGTTGAAGTCGAGCAAGAAACGTGGTATTTATTGGTGTTGCTGGGTCAAGGAAGGATTGTGTTGCTTTGATTTGGTCTTCCCTTGCTTGAAAGTGAGTTAAACTCACTTTAAATTAGTTTAAAAATTGACAAATTCTATAAAATATAAATTGTTGTTTGTATGTTTATACTTGTATATATTTTCTTGTTTGGAATTGATTCCTACTTGGAAGTGATTGGCATAAATGATAAATATGTTGTAGGGGACAAAAAGAGGAAAAAGAAGTATTTTCGTAGTGAATAGATCGCTATAGAACATATTGAAATGCATATGCATATACGAGCTTTACGGGGGACTTTTGTAAAAAGACCCTAGGAGTTTCTTGCTAATGTTGATTCACTTTAATACTTATGTTTTTTGTGAAATGTATGGTGAATATATACGATATATATATATATCTTGTTTCACAGAAGTGTCATTATAGCGATTATCTCTATACTTAACACTTTGAGAATATCGTCTCTCTTGAAATCCTTTATTTGTGGATCACATGCTTGGATTTTTACAAAACAAATATTTGATTATGTTTTTTGTACTTTTAGTGCAAAAGTGTGATGGCTTGAGAAATCTTAGTATTCCTAAAACAAAGTCTTCAAAAGGTTAGAATTGAATTTCCTTTATCGATTGCGAAAAAGGTCAAGTTTTTAAAAAAAATTCAAATGTGTTTATTTGATTAAAATTCTCTAAGTTTTTTTGAATGCATACTAGATCCATATTATGTTGTTCTAAAAATAAAATAGACTACTCATAGTTTGGAAAATTTTAAAGAAATTTACATTTAAAAGGGACCGATTTGAAGAAATTGTTAGTACTAATTAGCGATACTTTTTGCGATGTTTTTCCTAATTTTTATAGAAATGGTTCTAACTCATTTTTCTCTTTATGAGATTAAAATGGATATTTTTTTTAACTTATTTCAATGATTTTAAATTTGCGTGATGTGAAAACCTTGCACAAATTTGGTTTAGAAGTTTAAAAGTTTGATTCTATTATGGAAGGATTTAGTCTTACCCTCAGTACCAAACATTGAGACGGCAGATTCGTTACTGTCTATGAGATTTAAAAATTAAAGTGTTTAAGCAGGGATAGGAGCAACCAATGCCTGACTTACCTGGCTTTGCTTTTAAGTGAGGGATAGTACGAACTAGAGATCAAAGTTTGGTAATAAGAGTAAGAAATTTAATTTCCGTAAGCAATATCACTTATATGGATAGGATTTAGGCATATACTTAGAACTAAACATCAAGGTTTGGAAATTGTCTCTATCTTGAAAGTTAATGTATGTCGAGGAAAGGCTTAGAAAAAACACCACCTTAACTTGTCCAGCTTCATTGTTAATCGAGGGATGGCACAAGTTTGAAATTGACGAATGGTGGTAAGTGTATGATATTTAAATTCCATATATGACCGTTTTGTTTTCCCCGATATTTGATTTCTTGACTATCGATTTCAATGTCCTTCTTTGTGATTCATTAATCTAAGACAATTTGTTGCTCATTTTGCATTGATATCCTTTGTTGGAAATGACTAGAACTAAAGAGTGAGTGGAAACCAAGCTATGTGGGGTTCTTCCATTAGGGTATTTTTATATCTATTCTAGATTGGATTTTGTTGTATGCACGTGGAGATGTGAAATAATCGAACACTCGGTATGGTTGGTGGGGTCCAGTTTGGACGTGTCCGAGAGAGTGACAACGTATATGACCCTCTCAACTATATTTGCTAGAGCTATACTTTCGATAAAGGGGCGCACCCACCAAGTCATTATTGGAAAAATTCCTTCTCCTTGTCTTTTGATTCAAACCTTTGAATTGATTCCTTCTTAATTGCATTGGGAAGCATCTTGCGCTCTTCACGATGTTTAATTACTTGTGTCCATTCTTTTCGGCTTGGGTGTTATTCTTGTAAAGGGAAACCTATTCCGTGTTTTACAGAGTGGTCTCATATGTTTTTTCGTGTTCCACTTTTATTTAGAGTTCACTCATACCAGGCTTATTGTCCGATCCGAGTTATTTATTTTCCCTAAACTCTCGGGTACTCGTTTATATTTGAGTAGTCTGACGGTGACAGGTTTCTTTAGGCTCGTTTGAAAATAGTGGATAAGCAAGAGGCTCATATCTATCTTACTATCTATTTCTGCTATTATAAGATGTTTGTTTTATGTATGTGTCATTTGCTCAACAAGTGTAAAGATGGGTTGTTATTATTGCCCAGGCTGATGATAGTACTTTTGTTGCACTTTGATAACTCCATGTTAAGGATAACCTTATGTGCTATCTTATTGTTATGTTATATTTAACCGGTATGTTGAGAGATTTATGTCATGTTCTTATATTTTACCACATGACAACTAATCTTTTGAATGCTTGGGTAACATCACACGAATACCATGGATGTATTAAGTGTCATTCCCAAAGGTTAGAAATGTACGTCCTTACAGTTATAGTATATGAAATAAATAATCTATATTAAGTGGATGATTGACCTGTGAATTCAGTATGCTATTATAGTATTAGTGGAAATAGTGGGAGAGTTCCATGTAACACTTATTGATTGCATCAAGTTAAAAATTATTTTCGTAAAACGTACCATACATTATTTATGAAATAATATTTTTTTGGTGATGACTAAACAATAGTTACGGTTTTGTTTCAATAAGAATATTTTAAATATTTGTTGTAACATAGAACAGAAGTAGATGTATTTGACGCATTGGAAATACAAAAGTATCTAAAATTATTTACATTTATTTTGAAATTATAGACTAAGGCATAGATTTGAGAAATAATTTTTATATGGTTATAAATCATATAACACTAGCAAATTATATCTCAAATGACTAACGGCAATGCACCCATTTAGTGGGAGCATTATAAGAGTTAATAACTCTTCAGACTGATACATATAGCGTATGCAATCATTAGCTTATTAATACCATAACAGTTCCATGTACTTCATCATATTCACTGATGATTTATCATAGACATTGACATGTGTATTTGATATGCACGTATAAGTCTATGATAAGCTCATGGAATATAAATGGAAATAAATAAAATGACTTGCTACGGAAATGATTTGATTTGATCGACTGGGTGAATATATTGGAAAGAGTTCTATATTTACCTAATATGAATAAAAATTCTATCTCAAAGGTAACTCCTCCATATAATACATAATGATTTATTGACAGGAGTAATCCAACTTAGTTGGACAAAGCACGATTAATGATGAGTGAAGTTGAGATAAATTCCTTCTATAACATGTGTACTCAAGAGTAGTACACAAGGTTAAAATTAATATCATCGAAAGAATAGTTTGCAACACAATATGAGATAAGGGTTTATAAGAAACTCCTACATATCCTAGGCTAAGAAGTTGGCAGGTTGTGCGATTGAAACACTGCACGTAATAATTATACGTAAGGGATCTTATATGAATCGTCCCAAGAGAATTTTGAGAATGATAGTCACTAGATGATTAATTTATGTTGTGAACATAAATATATTATGAACTAATGCAAAAATCATTTTTATATAAGAAAATTAATATAATGCTTATTAATGCCCATTATATTGCAGTGAGAAACAACTATTGCTTAAAGAAATACTAACCACACAAGGAAGGTTCTTTAAGAAATTATTAGTATATAATGGATTCAGGTACGATCCAATGATAAAACTTATTAAAAGGGATGAAATGAAATGATTGAACTAAATGAATACAAATACATTAGAATGTCTAATGAGTAAAGAAAAACCATCAGTTTCTTATCAATGTCAAGAATAAATGATCCTCGCTTGTTTAGTTAAACCATTAAGAGTATTGACTATATGATATGGTACGATGTGCAAATTCGAGAAAGATTCCAAGTATATTATCATAATATGATTTTGATAGTTGTACCTGAAGAACATAATCCATTGGCCCCAAATGTGCCTTTAAGAGAAAGATAAATGCAGTTGGAATATAGTGATCCACACTGATAAGAATAATGCCATGAATTTCAATAGTTGAAATTAACATGATTGATTCACTGTTCGATGTGCTGTTGGTTCAGATTTACTCGTAAAAATATTGTTTAGTACGAATTTGTTTTTTTTATGTATGTGCTAAAATGTAAAGCTCTAAATAATGATTAAGAATAGACAGTTAGTACATAACAACCAAAGTGTCTCGAAGTTAGTGGAAGCGATACTGAGTTTGTGGGTTTTTGGATATGATCCAAAAAATGGTAGAAAGTAACTTTTTACAAGCATCAGAATTAGAAATATAAAATAGTTTGATTATTAATCGAAATGCAGAAGAAGCATGTGTTCATAAGAAAGAAGGTTAAAGGATACGTAGATATTCTAAATCATAAGTAAACAATAAACTGTTGATTGTTAATGATGAACTTGAATTAAAATCAGCTTTTGTTGTTTTAATACTCGAAATTCGATTTGTAAATGATATCTTTTATAGTAAGAACGAAGATATTGGGAAAGCCATAAATAATATGCAAGGGAACCTTATTAAAATGTTTAATACAGAACATGTAAAATGGATTCCTTATGCATTGGCAATAGAAACTATCATACATGTTATGTTGTCTATGATATCATGATTTTCTTATGTACTTAATACATGAAGAAAATAGCAAATCCAAACTAATTAGACTAAATGGTTGCTTGAGGTGTTCTCATGTATTTATGAAATCCTAGAGAATTGCTTACAAAAATAATAAACTCCTTATGAAGAAGTTTTCAGACTTAAACTATCATAAGTGATATTGAGTATAATATGTCGATAATAAACTCAAGTTAAGAATCTTTAAGTTGGAAATGTTCAAAAAGAAAGACTGTGGCTGATTCAATGAAAAAGGCCAAGTATACCACATTGAATAGTGCCACAATCAAAGCAATCATATAAATATAAATGCACAAATTTATAACTAAGCTGAGGGTGATTCCAAATTGAGAATCCCATAAAATTGTTATATGATGATAGTGTCATGATATAGTTCATAATAGAACTTAGACCTCATTGGAAGTCGAGTGATATACTCTGAATTATTCTGCATGGTAAAGGTTAATTTATCAACATCGACGAGAGTTGATTGACAGAGTAGATAATTAAAACGTAATGGCATGCATGTTCACTGAGGGACCAACCCAATTGGTTTTAAGGAATCCAATTGGAGAAGTTAGAGTAAGATCCAATAATTGACCCTAAGTGCAAGTGATAGATTGATAGAGTTAGGGGTATGCCCCTAAGGGCAATTATGTAATTTATTACATATATTTATCTCAATAACTAACCTTGTTTGTAATAAAAGTGTTTTCTTTCTACTATATACTTGACATAATATGTTATATTAGTTAATTAATTAATTTAATATAATTTATATTTAATAAAAAAATCTTATAAATGGTATCTTTTGTGATAGTAGTTACAAAGTGTAACGACCCGACTTTTCGACTGTCGAATGTTGACATTAAATACTTCCACGGTATTCGTGTGTTGAACACCAAGTGCTGGAAAGACATATAGTTAGGGTAAAATAAAAGAAAAAGAATAGAATAAGAAAGAAGAACACAATATCAAAATCTCATGGTGGAACAATAATATATAATATCCAAAAGATGGTATAAAGGGTTACTCTGGATACAGAATAATTCAGAGCTACTAAATCTAAGTACTTCCATCAGCCCAGACAGTTATAATTGCATGTCCTTGCAATGCTGATACATACACATATAATATAATGCAACGAAAAAAAAGATAAATAATAGAAGCTTCCAGCTCTTCTTCTAAACTTTTAAGCATCCAAAGTAAAACATGATTTACTCGGCTTACTCAAAAGAGTGGACGACGAATTTAGGGAAAATAAAAGCTATGTGTCAGACATATATTTGGTATATGAAAATCCAAGATATATGCATCTATATAGTAGTAACTTTTGAGAGCGGTCATTATAAAAGTTTTCAAGAAACCAACTATTCATTAAGTTAATAAGAGTTGTATAATCGATAATGTCTAGGGTTTAGAATATAAATTATACACTATGGAAAAATGCATTAGACGATGGGTATGCTCCATTGTTTGATCGCATACCTATCTGTTGTTAAATCTTGTGCCATCTTATTGCATATCAAACCACAGATATGCCTCGTCGTCTGATATTTACTAACACAACAAATAAAACATATATCGTCTGATGTTATGGTATCATTTCTAGAATTTTCTATTATACAACATACAAATATTAATTGATACGAATAAGTATTCATAGAAAGATATAAATGAATTGCAATTTTATTTAAGAAAATGTTGTATTTTAAATCAAATTTAAATACAATACAGCTTTCACTGTCACTCTACTTGCATTTTCAAACACAATACAACTTAAATTTACTCACATTCGCTCGAGTTTGTTTTTGATGTTGATTTTGATTTGCTTGCTCTAGTTTGTGTCCATCTATCTCCTATAGTTGTTAAATAAACAACAATGCAATAAACTTAAAAATGAAACAAACCTATATTACAAAAATAAAATTGAATTTGAATATTAAATATTGGCTTAGTTTATGGGTTTGTTTTCTGTTTTTATTTTAGACATGCATAAATATATATGTGCACGGACAACTTATGATATGCATAGTATATCATTGTGAATATCACAAGCCCTATCCTTGATTCAATCACATAGACAGTTGCAAAGGTCAAGCCCAAAGGCCCAACTCAGTTCAAACACATAAGTTCAAGCCCAAGCAATCTCGGTCTCAACACAAGTAGTTTAATTCAGCTCAAAACGGATCATGCAACTCAACAAAGCCAAAGTACACAAATAAGTTCAGTGCACATGGAGATACACAAAGTCGAGCACCAGCAAAGAGCTTCATGGAAGTATCAAGCATGGTACATAACGATACAAAATTAAGTGCACAAATAGCACAAACAAAGAACAGTAGGTACGAATTTACAAAAATATTGCCATTTGCATCTCCTATAGTGAGCAACACATATATACACATATGTATATACATGTATACATGTACATATGCAACATATGTCAATTGAATCTAGGAATTGTTACAAAAAAAATGGACAACAGGTAGTGCCACAAACAAATGCAGCAAGGAAGTACAAACAATGAATAGGAATTAAAAGAACATTCACACAGGAATCAAATGAGCTAGGAAGTACATGGAGTTCAAGGCAGTGCATACTGCCTTGTTCAGAATAAGGAATTCTAGGATCTAAAAGGTAAACGAGCTATGGACAGGAAACCAAGCACATGAAAGGGGTTCAACCAATGAAAGGTAGTGCACTGCCCTGTTCAAAAGCAGTGCACTGCCTTGTTAAGGCAGTGCCAGCGCACTTCCTTGAACAAGCACTACCTTGACAAGGCAGTGTGCAGGTACATGGACAAGGCCACAATGCAACAATACAACATGTGAAAAAGGCCAACAACATGGACCAAGGAAAAGCAAATAAAAAGATTGCAACACACATGAGACACGCACATGGAAGTTCAAAGCAAAAACAAGGTAATATTTCACACATACATACATACATATGTATGTATGTATATACATGGAAGATACTTCACAAACTAAAATCAAAGGCCAACAATATGTCAATAATGGTACACATGCATGATATAAGTGAAATTATTACAGTGATTTCATAAACCATTTCATGAAGTGGTACAACATGTGCACATAATAAACGAAGACAAGCATATTCAAAAGGTAGTCGAAAAGAACAAGGAAGAGTTCAAGCCATTCAAGGTTTAGGCGAGGCAAGGCACACTTATAAGTCCATCAGAAAATTAAAACCATTTAGAGTTCAAGCACACTAACACACACACACACACACACACACATATATATATATATGTATGTATGTATATACATGTAGATATGTATACATGTAGATATGTATATACATATGCGTGCAAATACATGGACAAAGCCAACAATGCAACAAGGTAGTGCCACAAATTAAAACAAGGCAGTGCTACAAATAGCGAGTGCCACAAATTAAAACAAGGAAGTGCCACAAACATTCATACATACATACATACATATGTATGTATGTATGTATATACATGGAGGTTTCCAAAATCAAACAATGAAGTGAAAAAATCACGTGCAAGGAGCAACCAGCGAAACAATGAACTTAAGAAAGTCGAACAATGAAGTGAACAAGGAAAGCAACTCAAAATCAAACAATGAAGTGAATAATGGTCAAGTTCAAGTTCATAAGCCATAAATAAGTGCAAAAATAAGTCCAGTGTGCACTGCCTTGAACAACCAATTCAACAACCAAGTACGTGCTAGTGCCCTGCATAACTCTCATATCACCAGCTAATTCAACAAATTCAAGTCGGACTTACAAACTCAGGTGAACAAGGTAGAAAACTCGAAATCAATATATTCAACCAAGTAAAAATATATTCGATTATATCAGAGAACCTAACAATTAAATGAGTCATGGCCATAAAGCAGAAAATCAAAAAACAAAGCGGTCAAAAATATATGCAGCAATACAAAATCAGCCTCCTATGTTTAAAATCTAAAGTCAAGTCTAAATCGAAAATACAGGAAATAAATTCCTATATAAACCCACCTCATCATTGGATCTTAAAATCGAAGTCGAGATCAATACAAAATAGAAAGGGGCGGAAATCATACCATATATCAATCAAAGAATACTCGACAAATTGAAGCAAGATTGAATAAACGTGGCCATAAATGGAAACCAATTTGTTTATCAATCATTGTTTGAGAGTGAGAGAGCACTTGTGGAGTGGTTTCATTAGCAAGTCGATCTGAAACCCTAATTCTAGAAGATGGGTCGAAGACGAGTTTAAGTTTAGGGTTCTGCCGATTTGATTTTGAGAACAGAAATAAATTTTGAGAAGGGGAAAATTTTGAGAAGAGGAAAATATATTTTGAGAAGATAGAATGGAAAGAAACCGAAGAGGGAATAATTAAGGAATGCGCAACGAAAATATTAAGGGAAAATATGAAGCTAAAACTAAATTTTTTGATAACTTCAATCAGACAACGGATAAAATGTTGTCTTAAGGACAAGCATGAACATAGAGATTTCACAGGCTGTTCAAACAGCAAATTATTTTATCCATATGTTGTGTGAAACAGTGGTAAATAGGGGAATAATAGAAATCTACCTTATGTTGTGTGATCATTATTGTCTGATTCACTTTGTGGCATAGTGAGAAAATAGCTGTGCTGCTTGTATCACGCAATTCAACAATATTTGAAGCACATCTAAAACTGCTAAGGTACATTCGCATATAGATTTTCCATTGGAGACATCCCCAAATATACAAAGGTCAGCCTATTGACAAGGGTCAGTAACTACTTTTCGAGCATCGTATAACTCTAGATAAAATATACCATTAAGGTAAGCATAGCCGGTCCACGCCAAAAGACGTGATACTAAATATCATCAACTCACACTAGCTCAATCGATAAACATACTCTAGATATGAAGTTTATATAACCTATAGGTTATTTAAAATGTCAGCTATGCTCCTACTCTGTTTTGGGTCATTTCCGATGTCTAAATCATGTTTGGCATCTCTCACATAAGTCTTCATCACTCAAACAGAACACAAATCACTCCATGGATTCCCACATAAGCTTGTTTGACAAATGTTAACGTTGACCTCTCCCTTGGACTTAACCTTAGGATAGAGAGTTCAACTCCATAACATTCCACTTCACAACTACTTCCAAAACATAGACTCGTATACTAGTTTTGAAGTGGTATTTCGGTAAGTTAAACAATTACCGATCCCGGACTCTCTAAAAAAAATCTATGAATTTACGGTTAACTCAATTCCGATTCTTCTAGAAGAAAGTGAACTACATAAGGAGGAGTCCTCCTCGGGGATCTTATATATATAATTTGTTAAAGCTAAAGACATTTCATGCTAATGCTCTCCCCTAGGGCATCTCAAAAACGTATGAAACCATGAAGCTTTTTGATACTTCCTAAGTTATATTTAGTCAAGTTTGATGTTGAATAATCGACTATCTAGTTCTCAAAATGATCACTTATAGAAATCAAGGTTCGTATGCTTAACATGTTTTCAATCTTTCCAACTTAACTATTCCCCGGTCAAGAGTGAAGCTGGTAGGTTGGAGCACATTGATTTTATCCCCACTCGAACGTCAATTTTAACTCTCATAAATAGATAAGTCTACCACGTTAGCTTTTAGTGTTAAATATAGTATTAATGACTTTTCATAAACAAGTAAGCAAACAACACGATTAACACGTTTTCGACCATTTCATCTTAACTATTCCTCGATCTAGAGTGAAGATGGTAGGTTAGAGCACCAATGCTTCAAAACCTAACTCGAACACATTCCTAACCGTCACAAATAGATAAGCTTACTTCGTCAGCTTTGAGTGTTAAGCATAGTTAGTTGCTTTTCATAACATTAAAAAAACACAATTAAGACACTAAGAATTCTTAAACTAGTTTGTCAAATTGTTTATAGTTTAAAATCCTTTCCAAAATTGTATGTATGTATGCTAATTTATTTATTAGATAAGATATTTAATAATATAAAAAATTAAAACGGAATTATATAACATAAGATTTTCTACTTTAATAAAATAATTAATCAATTTTCTCCAAAATTATATATACTTTAAATATACTTTAAAATACTTATATTATGATTTAAAACATTTATTTAAAATGTTACTTCAAAAAATAACTATTTTATAATTTATTTAAAACTTGAAAACAATATGTTTTCCTTCATATAAAATAAAACACTTACTTTAATAATTCATAGTAAATTATTAAAAATTCATAAAAATTTCTAACAACTTTTGAAATACTCTAATATATTTTGGAACAAAGTTGTAAAAAGTTTGAAGTAAAATATATAAGTTTAAAACCACTTCAAAGCAATTCAAACTCTTAAACAGAAAGGAGAACATTTCCATAATGTTGTAGAAAGTGGTACAAAGGCGAAGAAGCTTTTTAAAGTGTTACAATTAACTATTATAGAAGGCTACAGGGCCAATTTCAATATCTTAAATGTTTGATCGATTTTCGATATACAAACAAAATTTTCGACACCCAATCCTTTTACATTAACTAGTACATACATAATAGTTCACAACTATGGTGAGAAACTCGTAAGGATTTATAAAAAATGCAGAACACAAGGTAATTTCAAAGTGTTTTTATAGCGACTATCGCTATAAAACCACTTCCAAATTCAAATCTGAGTCAACCCATGTTGAACCAAACCATATGTGCTTATTTTCAAGGCTATAAAATAAGCCGTACAAATTCATACAAGTCCATACATATGGATTACATATGCCATTTGCTTTTCAAAACAAGAATCAAATCCAAAATACAACAGTATAAACTCAAGCACATAAACAACCAAACACAAGCATATATATACACATTATATTTTTTTTTTTTTTTTTTTTTTTTTTTTTTTGGCAAAGCCAGCCGGTTTTATAGTGGACCGTCCACTTTTTATTACGAACGTAATAAAAAACTTGAAGTACAGGAGTAAGGTAGAGACACCCTAACTACTAAAAAGAGGGGAATAAATACAGCACAGGAGTGTGACAGACATGTCACAGCTACTAGAAAAAACAGACTAAACTAAGACTCCTCCAAAGAGGAAGTGCCACTAGCATCAACTTCAACCTAGGAAGATACCAAAGAGACATCCCTAAGAAGACCATAGTAGGGGCGAAATAGGAGAGCAAGCGAAGGATCGTAGATGTCAACATCAGATGAGTATAGAAATGATCGATCCCAAGAAGAATCAGCAAGCATGGTGGAATTTAAATCAGCATACCTACCATCCGAATCAAGAACCAAGGAGTCACCAACCAAGCAAACACTCAAATCCAAGCAAACACTCTCAACCAAGCAAACACTCAAATCCAAGCTTCCACTTCCTACCTCAACCTTGCAAACACCAACTTCCTACTTTCAACCTTACTTTGCACTTGCCTAGGATTAAAAAGCCAATATATTGCTCACGGCCTATTAAGATTTAGGGGTCTTGTGCTCCAAATATTCTACCCCAAGTTGCTAAGAGTTTTCGTAGTGTTGTTCTAAGGCTTGTGCATAAGTTCTAAGAGAGTTGGAGTTGATTTGAATTGATTTGTATTTAGGAAATTTGTAAAGAGAAAGGAGAATGATAAACTAGTTTAACTTTGTAAATTTGTAAGAGACATTTCAAGGCATATGCACACACTTATATAGGCATCAACTGGTGCATCCTAAGATCATTCTCACCTCCATGTTTTGGCCAAGAAGGATCACCCCTCATGTGCCTCCATGATGACAATTTTATAACTTAAAAGAAAATGTAAAATATCTCCTCCTTCCTTAGCCAATTACCATACTACCCCCTTATCTTATAGAAGCTTCTGGAAGATTTTTAAAATGTTCTAGCGTGAAATATTTTTATTTCTTATTAATTATTTCCTAAGTGTTTTATTGTATGTAGAAAAAGTTTGAACAACTTATATCAAATAAAATGCTATTTATCGATAAACCGATTGTTGATCACATTATCGATATTTCTTCAAAGTACTTGTTTTTGTAAACAAATTTCAAAAACAAGTTTCTTATCATTATTCATTAATTAAAAGGTTTTTAATAAGGTTATAAAATCACATTTATGAAACTCTAGTATATTTTAAAAACTTATGATATTCAAAGATGAAGTTTTTGAAATTACAGGCCAAAT
This sequence comes from Allium cepa, assembly GCA_030765085.1. Lineage (NCBI taxonomy): Eukaryota > Viridiplantae > Streptophyta > Magnoliopsida > Asparagales > Amaryllidaceae > Allium > Allium cepa. The sequence goes on along the minus strand of CM060940.1, from coordinate 69,199,223 downwards.
TGTGGTTTATAACTCGAAAGATAGTGGTTTCAGAATTGGAACCTAATTTAGGAGTTTATTTCAACCCTTTAAGGTGTTTTCCTTTAGCATTGATGAAAGTTAATTATCTAATCTATAATTATATACTAATATTTAGATAATTTATATACCACATACTACTTTGTAGTTAGGTGACGTTTCTAGTATATCAGTATATCATCACATTTAGAATGGTTGTTTGTTTATATGCCAATATATATATAATTTTTTTCATATGCATGCTATGAAACTCATGGCTTAAGACTACAAAATTTTGATTTTTTTATTTAAATTAATTTAATATTCAATATTTAATTAGCATAAACTTTACAGTTCCAATACTAAACATTGCATTATACAAAATGTTATAAAATTACATATGGATATTTTTATACCTAAAAAATATTTTGGCATAAAAAATATTTTTAATATATATATATATTATTTAAATATTATTTAAATCAAATCACTTAAATAAATCTATAAAATAAATAAATGTATCATAAAATATAATTTAAATTTTATAAAATCATTTTCACACTTAATGAACTCTCAATAGGAAAAAATTAATTATATATAAATATATAGATTAAATATTAATATAATTGCTGAAATTAAAATTAAATTCAAAATAGATCCTAAATTACCATATATGTATAATGGATATTCAAATACTAAAATATCATGTAGCCTTTTTTAAAACGTCAAAATACAAATTATAATTTCGAATACACACACACGCACATGTAGGTATGTATGTGGCATATGTATATTACTATTTATTTCAGATCAAAAATTTTAAGTTAAATAAATTAAAAAAAAAAGTAATTTTACCGTGAGTATTATTAGGTATGTGTATGTATTAATTATATATATATATTATTAAATCATTTATAAATATATATAGATGCATACAAAAAAATTCAATTTTATTTTCAGTTTTACAACAAAATAAATAATTAAAATTTTATAATATATTTTAAATGTTTTTATATGCATAATTATATACATATTTTTAATATTCTATATACATAAACTAAATCATATGAGCATACATTTGGATGATATATTTGTATACCAGATGAGCTAACATGTCCATTGCAGTATACATCCCAACACTTATACAGGAATACGTCAAACTTGCATAGATTGCTATGTGACACACGCACACACATTTATATGTGCGTATTACACATGTATACACATAATATGACATTAGTTACACAATATAAAACTATATTATAAATTTAAATAAAACAAACATTAGTAACACAATAGAAAACAAGTATGGATCAAAGTCCGAAAAAGGAATTTGAAATTAATTGCCTCTCTGAATGAGGACCAAGCAAGACAGGTGGATTGCCAGGATGTTTTACCTCGCTTGGATAATATTTGTGGTGATCAAGGAAACTGTTTGAATCTTTTGCTTGTTTCTAATCAAGATAACAGTAAGTCTGCTCAAGGAAAAGTAAATAAAAATATGAATTTTCAGATTATTGAAGACAAAATCCTTCCCTGTGTGCAGCATGTAGAGCCGGTAATTAAGGAAAATGTAGCAAAAGACATTGGATTTGTTTCAAAGCCTAATGCATTTGAGAACGCAATAGTTATTAAGAGTAACACGTTGAGTATGAAGATGAGTACCCACTCTTTTAATCAGGCCACTGACTTGAATCTTGCCTCTACCGAGATGGGGGAAGGGGAAATATTCGATGGAAGTGATAAAATGAAGGATGGTGTGTCTGATAACATGTGCACCCCAGACGTTGTGCACGTGTCCGCCTAATCAACTGTCCCATTAAATCAATTCTCAAATATCAACAGCGGAATTGCCTCGTCATGGCTTGATGTCGTCAGTGGTGTCGATATCACCCCACTTTCAGCCTCGACCAGTCATTCTGCTATCAATGAGCATTCTGACATCTCTGACCACAAAGCATAGTGCACTTCATCTCTTTTTCAGCCAATAAAGCTATAACGATCCTGACTCGACCTTCGAAAATCAGCACCGAATACGACACTCGTATTCAAATGCCGCAGACTCAAACGTCGAATCTGGTTCGCCGGGGCTTATAACACATCAAGTACAACACAGCGGAAGAAATTGAATAATACATATACAACATTTTGATACAATATCTGATACAATGATAATAGAATGATAAAATAGATATCAATACTATCAGAGATACAAGAAATAACAGCGGAAAGATAATGACTTCAATGCCAAACTCCATGAACTCCATCTTCAATCCAAAGCTAGCTCGAACCATCATTACGTTTCACAAAGATAAGCAAGTTCAGTCGCGAATGCCGAAGTGTAGCGAATGCGATCCACAAATCCAAAAGGGTTTCGAAGGCTAACGAATCAATTCCTACTATTCGATTATCTAAAAAACCCCACTCTAGTCTACCCGTGTGGAAAATAGTGGGCACCCAGAGTTTAGGAAAGGAACAATAAACTCCAGGCCAGTCATGGGACTGGTATGAGCAAACAAAAACAGTTTTATCTTTAAACAAACAAAAGAATTTAGATTGAAATCCGCAATGCCTTTAGATTGTTCATATTTTTAGTTAAAACCTTGGTACAATATTTGTTTTAAAATTTAAAACCTGATACAGATTGTATTTTCAAAATCTTGAAACCTGTACATATTTTTATTTTAAATTTTTAAAACCTAACGTCTATCAACAGACCCAAGCTAATTTGAGTTAAACCCGAGCTAGTTTAAATTTCTTCCGAGCTACTTCAAATTTTACCTGAGTAAACTCGTCTTCAAGTTACATCACCATTTCCCCGAGCTATTTCCCGAGGCTACCCCTTCATCCTCGATCGACATCATTCCCAGATGCACCAAATCTCACACGTGTATGTGCACAGTCGCACGGCGAAGCTCCGGTCATCACGACCACCACCGACAAGTCACTGACCATCTCCACCCTCGATCTCAACTACCCAAAATCCAAAGCAAGTTCGAAATCAAAATCGAGCTTCTCGATCGAACTAGAACCCAAATCCAAATCAGAAAACCACCTCTTGCCGCCGAGAAACGTCATCGGAGTGTACGCCGTTCCATCCAAAGCTTCACCACATACTCGTGCTTCTTTCTCCCCCACTCCAGTTCAACCCGATGCGGCCACGACATCGAAAATGCCTCGACAATCACCTCGTTCAAATCAATACCCTAAACCCTAAACTAACTACGCCACACCACCATGGCAGCCTATAATTCAAACGAGTATTTTTCCCTCATGCCCCAACCTTTCATCCTCCTTCACCATTAATCTCAACCAAGAACACTCCGTCGATCATCAGGAATTGACACAAATCCATTTTTCGTTCAACTCCCAATATCACTCAATCTATCAACCTAAAAATCTTGAAATTCATATCAAAATTCATCATTTGTTACCAGTAATCTGATCATGGGATCAAAACACACAATTAAATTTATTGATTCGTTGACTTAAAAATTGGTTTATTGTAAATTCATTTTTTTGAAATGATTATTTGATGTACATCTTTAGAACCATTTTTAAAATTTGTGTTACTTTGTTTCAATCATCTTCCGTTCAAAGATTATAGCTTGATTCGATAAATGGAAGAGATATTGAATTTTAAAATTTGATTTTTAGAACCTGTAAACTGAAAACAGAATTACATATATATGTACAGACATACAACCACTTCATATATACATGCACATATATAAACACATTCACATTCATGCAACTATCTTGCTTCAGGAATCAATCACAGGCATTTTAGTTATAGATTAAAGGTTTTTAAAATGAAAGTTTGCTCACCTGAAATGTTTTTGTGAACAGAGAGCACTTTGCTGAAAACTGCAGTTTTTTTTTCTTTCCTTTAGTCTCTTTTCGTTTTTGTTGAATTGAAGTTAAGCTTCAGTTGTGTAGATTAGTTTCTGAAATGCTAAGTTATGCTTGAACGAAATAAAACAATATGGATGTATATACAAAAGAAAGGCTTTGTACAGATAGGTGTTATCTGGTTTAGTCTTTTTCTGTTTTGGTTAGATTTTTTTTATTTGATCAGAGATTTTTTTCTGAATGGAGGCTGAGATGATTTCTTGTTTGCGCTGAGAAGATAGCAATAGGTACATATGTTTCCATTTTTGTTTACATGAATTATCTCATTTTGGCTTTTGTGTATGTAGATATTTTTGGTTTCTATTTTCTTGCATACATTTTGTTTTTATTAACTTGCCTACACTTGTTTCTATCATACTTCATTTATCTTGCATTTGCATAATTAGCATTTTTTATGTTAAAGACCATTATGTGAATAAATTTAAAATTCAAAGTTTAAAACTTGTTTACAAATTAATTTATAACTTTGTTTTTAAACCCTCATTTCGTTTTAGTTTACTTCTTTCTCAAAAATAAAACTAAATGACATCTGTATTTCTCATGAATCAAAAGCTTTTAAATAAATTTTATATTACATTTTTCTTATTTTATAAATACATCTTCGTAATCACTATTATATACATATTATTTAAAAGAAAATTCTTTTAAAACTAACTACCCATAATTAAATTTACATAAATAATATTTTCAAACTCAAATCATTTTTCTAAGTCATTTATTTAAATTCAAATACAAATTCAATATTCAAATTCATATTCTAAAGTCATATTCAAATTTACTCATATATACATATATATTTCATAGTCAAATTAAATCCAAAATCTATTCCAAAATTTAAATTAACTATGAATTTAAATTTAATTCAAAATTGGGACCGTTACAGATTCCCCCCGTAAAAAAAATTCATCCTCGAAATTTGCAGTTAGAGAAACAACGAAGATAGATACACAAAGATAGAGAAACAGTTTTCCCAGGTCAAACTGGATATCTATTCTGTATTTGCCTCACCAAATCAGAACATTGCCAATATAAGAACAAACTCATTCAATACAACACAGGATACTCGGGTCATCAAATCTTACGAAATATGCAAGGCACTGGTTAGTCCGAAGGGATAACTAACCATTCGTAGAATATATCTAGACCCAACAGAAGAATAGACAAATGGATTTAATCTTTCACAATTCTCAAACATTAGATATGGATTCCGAACTCAAGTCGGAATACCCCAAGGTATATATAACTTGCCCCTCTTCGGACTTTGATATTCACAAGAAATTACAATAGAATTTCGAATTTGGTTTTAATCGAAATCGTTTTATCGATACAAATCTTCATATTCAACTTTATATTTAATTTACCAATTTATTTCAAATAGAATTTCAAATTCATTGAAGTTAATAACGAAAAGCTGATAGAAATTTAACAAAGAGAATACGAGATAGAAACTTATCTACACGATTCGTAAGAGTCGCCATCACACCAAAGCTTCTCCCTCGAGCTGCCACAAAGCCAATCAAAGAATTGAAATTGAATCAAAGGAGGGTGAAAGATAAAGATATTTCCACTATTGCAGGGTATTGACCATGTGTAGTGGTACTTCCCTGTCCCTTATCTCGTTCTCCTCTTGCACTCATACTTACTATCAGTGGATAGTAAGAGGATTTACTGAGGCATACAGATGGATAACTTAGGGATACTCATTCTAGGGTATACTTTACCCTATCTCTAATGAGTTACTTAATGTGTTATACTTCTAAACTAAAATTTCAACATTCGGCTCTGATACCACTTATAATGATCCTGACTCAAGCTTCTAAAATCGGCACCGAATACGACACTCATATTCAAATGCCGCATATCCAAACGTCGAATCTAGTTCGCCGGAGCTTATAACACATCAAGTACAACACAGCGGAAGAAATTGAATAATACATACACAACATTTTGATACAATATCTGATACCATGATAATAGAATGATACAATATATATCAATACTATCAGAGATACAAGAAATAACAGCGGAAAGATAATGACTTCAATGCCAAACTCACGAACTCCATCTTCAATCCAAAGCTAGCTCGAACCATCATTACATTTCACAAAGATAAGCAAGTTCAGTCGCGAATGCTGAAGTGTAGCGAATGCGATCCACAAATCCAAAAGGGCTTCGAAGGCTAACGAATCAATTCCTACTATTCGATTATCTGAAAAACCCCACTTTAGTCTACCCGTGTGGAAAATAGTGGGCACCCAGAGTTTAGGAAAGGAACAATAAACTCCAGGCCAGTCATGGGACTGGTATGAGCAAACAAAAACAGTTTTATCTTTAAACAAACAAAAGAATTTAGATTGAAATCCGCAATGCCTTTGGAAAATGAAACTACCATAAGGCCTTTCGGCACACACACAATACAATCGCACACATGGGGGAGATTCACCTTATGATAGTCAAATATGCTTAACACGAGAAAACTCTTTTTTGATATAATACTAGTGCATAGTGGAAAACATTTCGAAAGTATAATATTAATCTTAACCAACATAGGTACCATTATATTATGCCAGCTATAGCTGCCATTTTAAATGGCAGGTTCTACAACTAAAACCGTACAAGGCTCGTATTGTTTTGTTTGGATTTTCCAACAAATGGTCAGGCTAAGGAACTTCCTAGTGCCACATGGGAACGCCTCTGGAGGGACGCCCCGAGAACCTACCCGACTCTCTGCCTACACAAGGCTGGTTACCCCCTTCCCGGGAAGTAGAACCTAAGATATGCCACCCTCGGTCGTTTACGACCTTTATCCGAGAGCTCTCAACACCAAATATATCACACAGTAATATATATATACAGTGTCCACATGAGTAAGTATCTGGGCTCCATACCATGATACCACCCTTTTCCAGAAGGAATGGACATACCCTAGGGGAGCTACCCCAGAAACATTGCCGCATCTTTCCTGTTTCGACCATTATCGGTTTGTGAGGCTCGATGAGATCTCATCCACAAAGCTACACTTTACACGAAAGCCATGCTTTGATCACAAATGATCATCAACACACAGCAGCACTTAGCATACCACACTACCAAATTGGGAGTATATCGCTGATAATCTTCAACTACATAACCTCTGAGCTCGTACGTCTCAGAGAAGGATGTTAAGCTAAGAGAATAAATTCTCTGCCACCAACAGATATGTGTTTGAAAGAAATCTGCTTTATATCTCAAAGTGTAATGTCAGACATACAACCATACAAGTCTGTTCCGGTTTTGAACAGAACCGAAGGCACTTCCGAAGAAGCCCTTGCAATCTGGGTATTCACAATCCCGATCGGACTTCCCATCACTTAGGGAATCTCTATACCGGTGTGACTCAGTGCAGAGACAATCGACAGGTTATCCTTTCATTCTCGAAAATACCCAGTCTTCACCACCGGTTTTCAAATGCTATCCATATCAACGTATCATTATTCGGAATGGGTTATATGACACAAGGTCCTTTCCCGGCTAAACCGAATAATGAGCGCAATATTTAAAAACATATGGATAATGGGATTTTAGTTAAGTCATACTTATTATCCAAAACTTTCTTTCAAATGGTTTAAACAAATTACCATTTCAAATCTTTTTTAAATAAAAAGATTTATTTCACAAAGTTTACCAATCTTTCACAAAGATTTATTTACGGCTTTTCAAAACAATCCCATTTCAAATTGAACTAACTCATCATTCTTTCAATTAAAGATTTAATTCACAACTTTCAAACCCTTTCCAATTCACATCTTTTATATAGAAGATACACCATTTAGAATCGTCTTTGATTTCAAAACAAGATTTAATCATCTTCACAAAGGTTAATTCATAGTTTTTCCAAACTATTTACAATTTCATTTCAAATTTGAAATCTTTCGATACAAATTGGAAATCCTTCCTTTTTATGAAAGCTATATTATTTGAAACAAATAGTTCTTGTTTTGTAAAAACTGATTACATTTACATAAGTTAAAGCTATTCAAGTATAAAACTTGGATTTAAATTTAAATTCCCAAAACAATACTTTTTAAATGGTTAAAAACCCATATAAACACCTTATAACTTGTATAATCTTCTTAGATCAAAATTTCCAAAATCATTGAATTCAATTTCAAATATTGAATTCAAATTTAAATCAAATTATTTAAATTTGAAGTTTTATTAAGTTATTAAAATAACTTTTATTTTTTTGAAAACTCATTTCAAAAGCTTTCAATTCCAATTCCAAAACTATTTTGGATTCAAGAATTCATTTTTAAAATTGTTAAAAATCTGTGACTTAGTCGATTTCCTCGTGCAATCCATATTTGTGTGTGTATAGTGTAGTCCAGGGGTTTTACACAATAGTGCAACATCATAATCATCACATCACATATTTAAGCACATCAATACTGATACGCGGTATAATCTATAATGCTTACCGTTTATTCACAGATAAATAATATAAATTTATCACAGATAGATAAATTACATTCATCACAGATCACCGGAATAATTCATAGCACAAAGCATAACATATCAGAAATATCAAATAGTTCGACAATCAATAGAATTTAAACATCCATATGTAAGCTCAATTAATTATCTGATTAATTTAAATCAGATAAATTATCAGTCATGATAAATTAATATTAATTAATTTCAAATTATTTGATTAATTGTCCTTTAAATAATTAAGTAAATAAACTTTTAATCAATTACATTAAGAAATCTATTAATACCTTTTGATTAAAACTTCATACACTAATCTCAATTTATAAATCAATCAACCTTTAAATAAAATAATATTTAAATCCAAAATCATTTCTTAATTAAGGTTTCTAGTATACTTATTTCAAACACTTGCTTAATTCAAGTATTATCAAATCCCATTAAAAATACTTAGAAATATATTCATTATCATCATATAATTTTTTTTTCTCAAAATCAATTTATTTTCAAAACAATTTAAAAATGTTTAACCTTAACTTTTTTCCTTTGAAAACTTGTTCATATTTTTAGTTAAAACCTTGGTACAATATTTGTTTTAAAATTTAAAACCTGATACAGATTGTATTTTCAAAATCTTGAAACCTGTACATATTTTTATTTTAAATTTTTAAAACCTAATGTCTATCAACAGACCCAAGCTAATTTGAGTTAAACCCGAGCTAGTTTAAATTTCTTCCGAGCTACTTCAAATTTTACCTGAGTAAACTCGTCTTCGAGTTACATCACCATTTCCCCGAGCTATTTCCCGAGGATACCCCTTCATCCTCGATCGACATCATTCCCAGATGCACCAAATCTCACACGTGTATGTGCACAGTCGCACGGCGAAGCTCCGGTCATCACGACCACCACCAACAAGTCACTGACCATCTCCACCCTCGATCTCAACTACCCAAAATCCAAAGCAAGTTCGAAATCAAAATCGAGCTTCTCGATCGAACTAGAACCCAAATCCAAATCAGAAAACCACCTCTTGCCGCCGAGAAACGTCATCGGAGTGTACGTCGTTCCATCCAAAGCTTCACCACATACTCGTGCTTCTTTCTCCCCCACTCCAGTTCAACCCGATGCGACCACGACATCGAAAATGCCTCGACAATCACCTCATTCAAATCAATACCCTAAACTAACTACGCCACACCGCCATGGCAGCGTATAATTCAAACGAGTATTTTTCCCTTATGCCCCAACCTTTCATCCTCCTTCACCATTAATCTCAACCAAGAACACTCCGTCGATCATCAGGAATTGACACAAATCCATTTTTCATTCAACTCCCAATATCACTCAATCTATCAACCTAAAAATCTTGAAATTCAGATCAAAATTCATCATTTGTTAACAGTAGTCTGATCATGGGATCAAAACACACAATTAAATTTATTGATTCCTTGACTTAAAAATGGGTTTATTGTAATTTTTTTTTTTGAAATGATTATTTAATGTACATCTTTAGAACCATTTTTAAAATTTGTGTTACTTTGTTTCAATCATCTTCCGTTCAAAGATTATAGCTTGATTCGATAAATGGAAGAGATATTGAATTTTAAATTTTGATTTTTAGAACCTGTAAACTGAAAACAGAATTACATATATATGTACAGACATACAACCACTTCATATATACATGCACATATATAAACACATTCACATTCATGCAACTATCTTGCTTCAGGAATCAATCACTGGCATTTTAGTTATAGATTAAAGGTTTTTAAAATGAAAGTTTGCTCACCTGAAATGTTTTTGTGAACAGAGAGCACTTTGCTGAAAACTGCAGTTTTTTTTTCTTTCCTTTAATCTCTTTTCTTTTTTGTTGAATTGAAGTTAAGCTTCAGTTTTATAGATTAGTTTCTGAAATGCTAAGTTATGCTTGAATGAAATAAAACAATATGGATGTATATACAAAAGAAAGGCTTTGTACAGATAGGTGTTATCTGGTTTAGTCTTTTTCTGTATTGGTCAGATTTTTTTTTATTTGATCAGAGATTTTTTTTCTGAATGGAGGCTGAGATGATTTCTTGTTTGCACTGAGAAGATAGCAATAGGTACATATGTTTCCATTTTTGTTTACATGAATTATCTCATTTTGGCTTTTGTGTATGTAGATATTTTTGGTTTCTATTTTCTTGCATACATTTTGTTTTTATTAACTTGCCTACACTTGTTTCTATCATACTTCATTTATCTTGCATTTGCATAATTAGCATTTTTTATGTTAAAGACCATTATGTGAATAAATTAAAAATTCAAAGTTTAAAACTTGTTTATAAATTAATTTATAACTTTGTTTTTAAACCCTCATTTCATTTTAATTTACTTCTTTCTCAAAAATAAAACTAAATGACATTTGTATTTCTCATGAATCAAAAGCTTTTAAATAAATTTTATATTACATTTTTCTTACTTTATAAATACATCTTCTTAATCATTATTATGTACATATTATTTAAAAGAAAATGATTTTAAAACTAACTACCCATATCAAATTTACATAAATAATATTTTCAAACTCAAATCATTTTTCTAAGTCATTTACTTAAATTCAAATACAAATTCAATATTCAATATTCAAATTCAAATTCCAAAGTCAAATTCAAATTTACTCATATATACATATATATTTCAAAGTCAAATTAAATCCAAAATCTATTCGAAAATTTACATAAACTATTAATTTAAATTTAATTCAAAATTGGGATCGTTACAAATGCTATCACCAAGTTCATCCAACACAAAACCAACGTCCAAAGCAATCGAGAAATCTCAAATGCATTCCTACGACCATATACTACCACTGGCAGCTTATAGACCATCTCCATCTCTGTCTATGTAGCCCATCTCCTCCTCGTAATCAGCATCATCTCCAGCGTCCACCTCTGGGCGGGACGAGACGCATGAAACTTGAATTGTTAAACTCCTGGTCATTCCCCACGTAACATGTTCTATGTTGTATCTCCTGTGAGGTAAAGGAATTATGTTATATATTTCATTGACTAGACTTTGAATCGGTGTATTGGGCTTCAAGATGTTTTTAGGCTTTCGGTTTCTTCTTTGGTCTTGCTAATGAGCTGTAATGTGCTGCTTCGGTAATGATATGCTTGGTGAATGTGTCCTACTTTATCTATTTGTTTTGTAATGTAACTTTGAAACTATGACGCTATGTTTTATCAAGTTTTGTTTCTCTGGATTTTTTCTAGTTATATAGTCGATTAATAATCTGTCAAAATCCTGTATTACTTTCTCTTATTATTCTTATAATAAAATGGTAGGGGTCCATACAACCCCATCATCTATGTCAAAAAAATTATTTTATTTAAAATAACTTAGAAATGCATTAAATTAATTAGACTACATAGGCCCAATAAAGATCCAAAATGGTAAAAAAAATTGAAACCCCTCATTTATTCCACTACTGCTAGCCCAAAACCAACATGCCCTAGGGACAATTTTGTAGTCAGTTACATATATCTAACTCGGTAACTAATGTTGTTTGAAATAAAAGGTATTTTCTTTCTATTGTATACTTGATATAATATGTTATATTAATTAAATATATGTTTTATGATAATAGTTACAGAGTATTGTAACCATAAGAAATTTATCGTAATTTAATTAAATATACAATTTTAGATATTCCTAGTTAAGATTTATCAACACTAGATATCCATACATCCATTGGGACTAGAGTACATAATGCTCTCTAAATGTTAGACAGTGTATTACTCTTAATAGGTGGGCGCATCAAGGGGTTATGTACTGATAGTTAATGGATAACTATGGAATGACTCATTAGATAGTTTTCTATTAGTTAATATAACTAAGGTCAAATAGAAAGTATCGATGTGATAAAATTACACAGTTCTTTTGACTTGAGAATACTATAGGTCTTCAATGTGGAAGCTTCGTTTTGATTGTAGTTAAATCACGGTACAACGTCCATCGAACGACTACAGTTGGATCGAGTGGAAGCACGGGAAGTGAAATATTATTCAAGAGAGGATTCGCCTCCTCGGTAATATAAGGTTAGTATCACGATCTACTGAACTCAACTCATAGTCAAAGTCTCTGAGTTATTAATAATTGTTATTATTGAACCAAGGAATTTGTGTTTAGAATATTAAGTTGAATATGGACGATATTGGAATTTTGACCATTATCAAAATACATAAGTCCAAAGTGATATGGTTTTGATGATGAAAATTGGTGCAAATAATTATCACTATCAGATAACGCTTAAAAGGGTAAAATTGGATTTTACTAAAACCAATTAAGCGATAAATTTGACAAAAATGTCACACCACCTGCTAAGTTATGTATCAATGTTAATACTTGGATTGTTCGATGTTCATCGCTGATCGAATTTACACCTATGAGTGACGAAACCAAAATGTCGAATACTCTTTTACAACCCGATTTAATTAGATTATAATTATTATAAATTAATTAATATTTACGAAAATTTTATTTGATGTGTATTGAACAATATTCAATAGTGTTCGTATAATATTTATATAAACACTAATCGATATATAATATCAGTACGCGTTTAAATGAAATGCAACAAATATTGTTTTTGCTTGCAAAGGTTTTTAAGGTCCAGAAGCAGATTTAGATAAGCTGTTGTAGATGGCCATAGTGAGATCGGCCATATATTGATGATAGGTGGTTTTTGAATGAAAAATAAAGGAGAGAATGGGTAAGAGAAAAAAGTGGATCTTGATCCACTTTTTCTCTCTTATCTATCCATCATATAAGCTACCTCTCCCTCACTTAGGTTAGGACATTTTACACTTCTAAAATAGCAAATAGGAAGCCGAAAATAGCTTCTCCAAACCTAAAAATTCAAGTACAAAATCACGTCCATTTGTTTCTATCATTGGTGGGAAGACAATTCGAAAGCTAGCAACTTCAGGATTGAGGTTGGATTCAAGGAGTCTATTTCTTCACTTCAATGGCGCATTTTGGGCTTTGGTGAAAGGTACTTTACCAAACTATCATTATATAAAATGTTTAAACATTCTTATTCCATATGTTACTTAGTCAAAAATATCATGAATCGTTATGTTGATGGATTATCACATGTTGATGGATTTATATATAAGCGCATATATATTATTATTATCTTCATATATACTTGTATGCTACTCACGGCCTAATAAATAAATTTATCAAGATAATATTATTAACTAATTTATCTTAACAGAAAGGATTAAATCATATAATAAATATATTTTAAATTTTATAAATTTTTTGCCTATACTTGAAAAGCTTTCAATAATAAAATAAAAGAACTTTTTTTCATATATATATATATATATATATATGGTCTAATTACTTACTTGATTAAAAATTGGTTAAATAAATAAAATAAATGTATACAAATTTGTAATTAATATAAAATTCTATACAAATTTATGTAACATAAAATATGCATTGCATTTGCGAAAATGAAATTTTAAATTTTTTTACTTAATTTCATTTGGATTTTAATTAATTATAAGTTTTTCATTAATAAATTATTTATAACTAAAAAGAAAATAAAAAATCAGTTTTTTTAGCTGAGCGCAGCAGCAGATATATGTATGTATATGTGTGTATGTGTGTGTGTGTATAATTGTAGTTCGGATTTCATATTAAAAAAACTAATTTTGAAATAATTTTATTATATATATATATATATATGCATATTTGATAAATGCTTTGCATATACAATTATAAATAATTATATAATTATATTTTTACATCCATATTTATTTATTTATGCAATATTTTGATGCATGTACATACAGACATACACACATTTAGACAATCCATTTGTATACACGATGGGCTAACAGTCCGTATGTGTAAATCATAACATCTACATATGGGCATGCCAAACCATGTTCACATTATCTTATTGCACGTGCTCACATACACACATGTGTGTGTATGATACACACATATATAATATAATACAAACTATATAACACAAACTTTATTTATAAATTTTAATAAAATAAGTTCTAAATGAATTTAAGCCACATAAGCCCAATAAAGATCCAAAGGTAAATTTTTTGAAATTTACCCAGTTGATCAGCTGCGAACGAATTCAGTTCCAACATAACCTACACAACGTAAATTCTCAAAAAACTATTTTATCCTACTAAAGATAAAGAAAATTGGTCTCGTTTCTTATAAACTCCAATTGTCACGAAAAGCCCGCTTACACCTAATTTTCATACCATTAAGATTTTCCCAAACCACATAATACTTCACTGACACCACTATAACCTAGCTTCATCTTCAATAATCAACTCACCGACCTAGAAGAAAAGATCAAGCTTCTAATGGGGTGTAATGATATAATTCCATCCTTGAGTGCTGCACCATGTAATTTTTAAAGACCAAAGAGACACATGAAAATTCTAGAAAGGTCCCAAAATTAAAGGCAGCAGTATTTTGCAGAGAAATCAATGCATTATCATGTCATATATTTCAACATCGCATGGATAAGACCATTACCAACAACCGAACAATTCACATGCGCTCTCTCTCTCTCTTACTTTTAAACTGAGCGAACAAGCAATGCATCCAGATAACAGCAGAACTAGCCATAGACCACCTTCAAAAAAGCATAAGTTTATAATGGCAAATACTTTTCCGTTACAATTACAATGGAGAAATCTTTGCTGTTATAATTACAACAGCTAAGTCTTTGTCATTATGACCTTCCCAACCTTAAACTCAGCCGCCACATTTTTTCATGGTCTTCATCTTCCTCCTACATTTTACAACCGAGAGTAAAAACAAATCCTCCCATTTCACCATTTTCATACTCCAAAAGCCTAGATTCAAACATCCATACAAAAAATAAAGCTTTTTTTAGATTTACACCTATTAAAATGTCTGGACACTCAAAAATTTTGTGAAAAAGTTTATACATGGAGAAAGTAGTGGTGGTGACGCCGGCAGTGATGGTAGTGTTCGGCATAGGGAAAATAATATTATTGTGTCGTATGGACGTGATCATGGAATAGAAGACCCGACTAGAGCAATCGAAACTATCGAGCACCAAGGCAAAGGCGGTCGACGGGTCGTGGAGGGTACAGGGTTGCCGAGCGGGTAGGATGCACATGGAAGTAGGGATGGTTTCTACTACACTTGTTGAGCTCAGTGGTATTGAGCTTTCGAACTTGAACGCGAAGAAGGTTCTTGCCGATTTTCAAGTGCTTCCGGAAAGGGAAGTGCATGTTAGCACATAGACGAGCTTGGCCATAAGCATTTTTTCATGTCATAGATAAAGTAAATTATCATTTTAAAAAGAATATTTACGAATTCTCTTAACTTAGACAGTCATGGAATATTCATTTTCGGGGTTCATTGGCTAACCACCTTAAAATATTTCCACACGAATCTAGCAAATATTCCTAGAGTCATAGAATTTCTACATGATTCATCATTTCGTAGGTAACTTAATGAATCGTTTAAGTTAAAAAAACCATTAATTTATTACAGTTTAGTTTTACTTATCAAGCAATTTAAAAACGTTATTAAAGAAAATATGGAATTGTATACTGTTATCGCTCAACCATGGTATAAAACTTCCTATAGATTTCATTTTCCTTGCGGTGAGTTAGGAATTACACTGTTCGACTTTTCTATGCTCACTGGCATTAGCATAGGAGTGACCACTTTTCCATCAATCCTATATGACGATTGATGGTGTGATACTGCATTTGTTAAGGATCTTTTTCCCCATTTAGACACTTTGCCTACATTCTATTAGAACGCTACTTCTATTAGAGTCAGCGTGATTACAGCTTCCATGAACAGCATACTGACGGAATATTCTCCGAAACAAGATTTAGAGCTCACTAGACTATATGTTATATACCTTATGGGGACCTATTTTTTAGTACCACTAGCAATAGTTTAGCAGTCTCCTATATTGAGGCGGTAGCTGATTTGGATTTTGACTATACTATTATGTATGATTGGGGCACTTTTATTCCTATATACCTATACGATGCTTAGATGCGTAGTGCATCATGTCTGATTCACAGGTTACTTTTTATGGTTTTTGGGAGTTATTATAGTACTTGTATTTTTACTATTCTAGGATCTTTCATTTCGTCAAATTGACTACTTATACTTCAAGTTTGTTCCCTCGTTTATTATTTTGGTGTGTAGGCAACATGGGAAATAGGGATAATGGATCCGCTATGTATATTCAGTTGCTAATAACTAGATCGACTTGAGGATGTACTGAGGGCAGATTGTATGGCATCCATTTGATGGTTGTGACTAGATCAATCTTGAGTATATCTAGATAGTTAGGATGCTTAGCATGTGGAGATTTCCACTTGTATCATATCCCTCCATGCTTGGTTCATATAAGTACCTTGGTGAGAGGTGTTGGAGAGAGTTATGACTTAGATGTTGTTCCTGATGATCCATACCCTCATACCTATCAGTATATGACTTATGATGAAGGTCAGCTAGCCGAGGCGAGAGCAGCAGGTTAGTGGCTAGCACAGAGATTTATCATTACTAGTCAATTAAACAGTGACTTCTAGCATAGATTTTACACTACTTCTGGTGATACCATTACTCCTGCAGCATCGATAGATTTGTAGAGCCATCTGTTATGCCTCATGGTATAACACATTCGGTCAGCGAGGATCTTACATCGCCTAATCATGGCTATCGTTTACCAGTTCACGTGCATGCTTCTAGCCACTTTGGTTGGACCATGGCAGTGCCCATATCTTCTAGAGTTGACCGTTTTGTTGACTTACATCATCTTTCTACACATGACCACCATCCTAATCTCACATAGATATCATATGATGACCTATTCTACATGTAGATGTGACTGTGCCATACTGGATATGTTGAGTACAGATGTGGCATTGATTTTTACAAGGATGCGATATGTCAACGGGTAGAGGAAGCAGCACGAGTACAGGCGTAGCTACAAGCCGCTCTAGAAGAAGAGAAGAAGAGATTCACTGACCTTAGCATGTACTACGAGCACTTATCTACCAGATGTGATGACGATGAGACACGTCCCCGCTGCAGTCCCCGTCCAAGTACGGATTGATGTTCATAGGTAATGTACTGACTCTAGTTTATGTTATATTCATTATTTATGCATTGTAACTGATATCATGTTCGTTAATATTAGATTTTGTGTACTAAAATGTTTTGTGCACTAGGTTGTTTAAGCTGTTTACTGAAGTGTTTTTTGTACTAGGCTTGTGTAATAAAGTGTTTTGTGTACAAGGTTTTGAAGATTGTATGTTGAGCCTTCTGTAATATTAATGGTGAACTTGTTTACTTCTTAGCAACACAACAAATTCTGTTTACTTAAATTTTTTACTCCTTAGTATTGCAACAAATTTTGTTTACTTGAGTTTTTTTCTTAAGTTGTTAACTTCTTAGTACTGCAACAAATTTTGTTTGCTTACGTTGTTTACTTCTTAGTACTACAACACATTTCTATTTAGTCTTAATAAAAATCATACAATAATATTATAACTAATACAACAAATACAAATACACAACAACAATCACTAAGCAACTAATACAATAACCACTAAACAACCACTAAACAACCAATACAACAAATACACAACTAATACATAACTAATACCCACTTCCGCTCCCACTTCCACTTCCACCGCTTCTCTCTCTCTTATAAGCTTCCGGTTGTTCAGTTACCAGTTCTTGTTATAGAGGAGAAAGCTTACCAAAATTGCAAGTCGTCGGTTTAGTAAAGTTCTTCCCACGCATCATAGCTTTCTTCTCTATGTGGTGTAGTTTCTTGAACTCTCGATCTTGCGTAACAACTTATTGAAACTTCGAATCTAATTTGGTGCCTTTCTACTGAATACTTTACACCATGCTCTCTTATTTTTCCAATAAACTTCTCCTGAGTATCTAAGAATCTTAAAAAACCAACATTTTTCTGCTCTAATTGAATCGACATGTTTCTACCAATAGGAAGACCGTCAGCGTTTCCATACAGTAGCAATCTTTATTGAGAACAAGGATCGCTCTCTGATCTAAAATCAGAGCAATTCATTCTTCTAGCCATATTCTGCTGCTCAAACATTGCTTGGATTCTTCCATTTGGTAGAGAGAAGAGAAGATTAAAGCATTCCTGAAACTTGAACAGATGGCCATATTATGCTTGGTAAGCCTAGCTTACTTCTTCTATCTGTTCAAAAAATCCATAAGCGTATGAATATACAATACAATTTGAAAATTGTGCCAAAAACTAAAACCAAACTTACAACATTATAAGTGGCACAACCTTTTTGTTGTCTATTCTACAGCATGGTTAGTATTGCCAAATAGTTTTGGCAGGCGGGGTTCATAACCTAATATCCTCCTTTTAGAAAAGGCTAAGTTCTCTTGAATAACTCTATAGTATTATAATAATTTGCAACTCTTTGCAAAAATAAAAATTCAAATATTACTGCCCATGGTGCTATCATTTGAAATTTGTGTCCATGATTAAGCAAGCGAAACATATTATTGCAGAGTATACTTTTTTTTTGGGTTTATTTGCTCCAGCATCATCTTCGGCATTTCAACTTCAATGTCTTCTATTTTGGCATCAAATTTAGTTGAAGTTGATCCCCTATGAAGACCACTTAACATACCGCTCAACGATTTCTATTTCTTCTTATTTTTGTTGTACTTCAAACTCGAAGGCAGATTCAGCTCTTCAAAAGCTTCATAGTTGCTTACTTCAGTATTTTCTACATCGGCATCTTGATCTTCTTCTTTTTCCTCCAAATTTGCTACTAATATTAATAATGGTAGGATCGTTGCACGCTTAAGTATATCACCTTAAGAGACTCTACATAGCTTCTTGATCGCGAATATCTAACTGTTGCACACTAAGATGATGATGTTGCCATTGGTTGCCTTACATCATCAGTGGCATGTACAGCGAATGACTTCTTACACGCCAATGGGTCGTTGTTGGTAGTATGGTTATAGAGCGATAGAATGGAAGTACGGTGGTTGTTGACGAGGGAATGTAGTAGAAGTGTGGGGTGGGTAAGTTTGACTATAGTGTACGTTTGAATACAATGTATAGCCATATTCATGTTGTGCAGTAGCATTGGTTGTTGATTTGGTGGACAATGGTCAGAAAAGCCAGTAAAAGGGTACGATGGATCAAATGGATGACTATGTGACGCGGAGATGAATTTCTTGCTTGTGATCTTTTTTCCCAGACGTTTTGATGAGACATTGTGTAATTTGTAAATATGGAAGAAAGAAGTGATGAAGTGTTGTTGTGGAAGGAGGAAGAAGAGAGGATTGGGTATATAAGGGGGTATACTAGCCATTTGCCTTAGCCGTTGGTTGTGCAATGGCTAAATATTATAACGGCAAAGTGTCATTATAATGTTATAACGGCAAAGTCTTTGTCATTATAATACTATCCCTAATTACTATTTTGAAGGCTTTTCTTAACATTCCAACTATGCATAGAGCTTGAACGTTGTTATGACAGCCATGGTGTCTATGTCATTAGAGCCACAAATAGGTAATGGTCCTAATATTATATTATATCATTCTCTGCCTTAATAAATATATGTCATTTGCATATATTTGTTTAAATGAGCCATTTTAATAATGAACATGTAACAGGCCTGAGTAGATAGACTATGCTTTACTAAGGCCCACAAGATTTGGAAAAAGTTTATGTTGGATTACCAAATGAGGATGAAAATAGACTGATTCTTGAAGTGCTTGCTCGAAACAAGGCTATTACTGCTAATGTTGATTTGGATGCTATTGCTCGTAGAGATGATTACTTTAATCTTTCTGGCTTTGATCTTGCTATTCTTGTAACATTCTATAAAAACCGTTTTAAGCTTGTATAACTCTTTTATGTGAAAAAAATCGATTACTCTAATTTATGTTGAATTTATTTTACTTGGATAAGATAACTGAAGCTTCTATGGCTGCATCAATAGAGAGACAAAATGCTAGTGCGAATAGCAGCTCGTGTTGTAGTACTGAATTATTGGTTGTATCCAAAAATCACATTTTGAAGTATCATTGAAGACTACTATTCCATATATCAATGATAAGGTATGAAAAATGCTATTGTACTAAATCTTTTTTTTCTTCTCTTTTTCAACTCTCTTTTCAATTCGACTGATGAATAATGGGTTGTTCGATCTTCTTGCATCTACAAAATGGATATATAGGGAAGGATCCCAGCCTCCACTATTCAGTGCTCAAACGTAATTCCTTGATTTCCGCCATTCGTTATGATTTAAATAATGATACTTTCTCTCTTCTATCACACCATATTATTATTTGCATTGGAACGAGTGGCCTAAACTAGGAGGCTACTTTAGAGGTTGAATAGAGGGGACTCTGTGTGTGAAAGATGAAGATTGTTGATTAATGCTAGTTAGAAAATTAAAAACAGTAATATGATGGCAGTTTAAACTGGCTTTTTACTTGTCTTTTATTCCACTGGGTCGTCGTGCACAATAATTGCTATTAAACAAGTATCTGTATTGTGGACACGGTTGATATATAATTTTTGTTCACGTCATGAATAAAGTTTGTATTTATTTCTTTTTTTACGACAGGAAAGGGATCACTATGAGGATTTGGCAATGGAGTGTCAAACGGTGCTATTTGAATTTGTTTGATCAAGTTGTGACATTTGATGCATTTGTTGTTATTTTTCAAAAAATCTACTTTCTTAAAGGCTATAGGTGTGGTTGGATCCGTCTTCTTTTCATTTTTTTATTTTCAAACTTCCACGGAAGTACATTTCGATTCCGAAGATTTAGCGCATTAGTTATTTTGCTTTTTACTAAGTTATCAAATAAGTTTATCTATTTTATCTACGATTGTTTTCAAAGTAATGTGTGGATAATCTAAATAATAAATGGACTATAGCCGCCAAATTCTGTTTTATTGAGAAACTTTTGTGTACAAAAGGTAAAAGTGTTATAGAGGAATTAGATATGAAAAGCGCTATGGATGCTTCTGTCATCATATCAAGCATGTTGGAAGCTCTGTTTTATTCTCTTTTTTTAGAACAGAACATTAGATTGCTCTCCTCCTTTTCATGTCAAACTAGTACATTATTAACTATTAATCAGACGTGTATATAATAAAATGTCAGCAACTCTTAATTGAGTCTAGGTACGATGTCATGTATCATTAAATTAACTCTTAACTCTTAACCGTATGTGGGATAGAATTTGACTCATGCTCGCTTGTATAAAGGTGGCAAGAATTTCATTACATCTAAATACAATAAATGGGTCTAGCACCATTATTCTAGTGGTTAAGCATTCTGGTTTTTATTTATGATGTCATAGGTATGAATCGTGTTCATGTGTGATTTAAACCACTAGAATATTGGTTTACTTGCAGTATGTTATATATTATCTAGATTTATACCGTCATCCAAGTATCTAGCATCAAATCAAAATTTTACAATAACTGAGATAGAGTTTTGACCAAATCGAAATCTTAAAACTCTAATTTAAATCACTTCCACATTTAAAAAGAGGAAAGCATCAAACATATGATTAAATGCAAGAATTAGAGGAGACATACATATATGTGGAGGACATAAACCATAACATTGAAGCAACCGAGGCATGATACCGTGTTGAGTTAGAATTTGATATAAAATTGAAAATGTAAAAAGAAATATTTTGTTGATCTCAGACTGGATAATTGAGACATGGTATAAGTTGAGTATTTATATGTTAGCACCAGAATTGGTCACTAACACCCTTGAAAAAGATTGTGTAGAGAGCTTAATGAAGAATGTAAATTAAAACAGAGAATTGTATGCTAAATTAATTTCAAAAACAAAAATACCGGATTTCTAGTGGATCGGCGTAACGGCCTACGTCCACTCTAAGTGTTGATCTTTATTGCTTTCACAAATGATTGAATATAGATACAATCCGTACAATAATGGCTTGAATCAAGTGCTGAGTGAAAAAGGATAAGTCTTGAATGCAGCAGAGTCTCCCAGTGTTCTCGAAAAAATGTCCATTTCACTGTGCCCTTGCCCTTCTATTTATAGACGAAGATGGGTTGGACTTCCCTCACAGGCCTAGGAACAAGGTACCTCGGCCTATAGCATGTAGCTTCTATGCACCGAGCCGGGAATTTCGAACGACAATAACCGAGTGAGGTTGGTCGAACCAGAGAACGTCGAACGAGGTCTCCATGCCGAACGACACTCGTATGCCGAGCCACACATCCAGGCCGAACGGCAACCGTATGCCGAGCGAGGGATGTGTGTCGAATTGCACTCATATGCCGAATGAGGTGTTGTACTGAACGAGGTACTTGGGCCGAGCGAGGCTCTTGTGCCGGACAAGGGAAGGTGCGTCGAATGAGGCATGTGCCGACCAACCCTTCTATGTCGAGCGAGGCATTGTGCCGATAGACCCTTTTACGCCGAATGAGACTTCATGCCGAGCGACCCTTCTATGCCGAGCGATATTCGCATGACGAGCGAGGTATTGTGCCGACAGACCCTTCTATGCTGAGCGAGGCTTCATGCCGAGCGACCCTTCTATGCCAAGTGGCATTATGCCGACAGACCCTTCTATGCCGAACGAGGCTTCATGCCGAGCGACCCTTCTATACCGAGCGAGGCTTCATGCCGAGCGACCCTTCTGTGTCGAGCGGCATTCGCATGCCAAGCGAGGGGAGGTGTGCCGAACGAGGCCTATGCCAATCGAGGTATCTATGCCGAGCCTCTTGTTACATGGTCAAACAACCGGGTAACACTTGCGCCCCAAAGTGGATCATGTGGATGAACATGATGCGCTTCAAACCATAAGCACTTCGCTTTTTCTTTAAGCCCTTGCTCTGTCTTCTCGTTAGTAATTCCTTACGATCTCCTGACTGCTGAGCGAGGAACTGATGCCGAACGAGGCATTGATGTCGAACGACCGAGGTGCCTTGACCGGTTCTACTGGTCACTGTCTATCGCCTTCCTTCTTTCCTATATAACCCACCACCTCTCCACTTTCTCCCTTTTACTTTTACCTCCACTCTACAAGGCTTTCGAATTCGTCTTCCACCAGACTCCCGCTAACTCCTTAACATCCCTTTTGCTTCTGAATCCAATACGCTGTCTCACGTCCTCCTCCATCAACAAACCTGAACAATTTTCGATTCCAAGTCCAAAATTCCCTGAGCTTCGAGCCATTCCTTAGTTATGAATCTCTCGACCACCGGACAATCCCAATTGAGGGTTTCGTTCGAGACTTGTATTCGTAATGATCCTCTTTACCTTTTTTTAAACTACAATGGTAGGAGTCGTCTAGACGAGGAAGGTGAATATAAGACTTAAACATGCTTTAGGATTAGATGTAGAAGGAAAAGGGCATCAGAGGATTTTAGGAAGTAGGTTCTTGTCTGGTTGCCGAGTGAGGTAATAGGAAGTGTGGTTGGCTTAGTAGGAATTGGCGAGGTTAAGGAGTGTTGGTTGAGGGTGGTGTGCAAGTTGGAGGAGGAAGTACGGCTCGGTATGACTTTCGTATGATGGATGATGGAGATGGAGTATAGGAGGAAAATAAGAGCTGGTTTCAGCGTGCCGAGCGAAGCGACTCAGCATGACCACGGCTCGGTATGACCATGGCTCGGCATGACCGCGGCTCGGCATGACTTGCCGAATGCCGAATGGTGGAGAGGGAGTGTATAGGTGAAGTAGGCAATAATAGTCGCAACCCTAACATATGATAGTGAACAAGGACAAGAACTTAAGCAATCAAGCATATCGAACAATCCAGACTGATAATTCCCTTGTCCTGACAACCATAAACCTGAATTTAACTTGATTAAAATAGATAACAACCTTCCGCATACAGTGTCGATGCCGAGTTCAGAGTAGAAACTATCATATGACAAGCTCTCGGAGACGGTCAGCGATGACGGTCTTCGAAGATGAAAGTCCAAAGCTTAACTTTATTTCATCAACTTTACGACTTGTAATTCTTTGGCACTTGTACTCCACGGTTATACTAGTTCACACACCACACGGGGGGCGTATTTTTGTTATGTCTAATGTTGATCGTTTTTCAAGCATAGTTTAAACAGATGTTTCATCAGATCCTATACTCATTAGAGATGTCTAGAAAATCCAGTTCTGCCATAGTCTCGGATAGACTCGAGCCACCTTCTCAACAAGAAATGGTCGGAACCTCAAACCCATTGACAGCTCCCGCATAGTATATTCCGAGTCCCATGATCGCATCCGTCGATTTGGCTCCCGATGCCTTGGATGCAGCGATCTTTCTAGACAATCCGGTCGATTCTCAAGCTTAGAGAATTAACGAAAGCACTCTTCATTGCATATGCTCAATACACGGCATTCCATTTGACGATGTGCTGGTTCCACCGGGACAAGATCGTCCTCACTTGCCCCCCGCCGAATATACGGCCTGCAACAAATTTATGTGCTGGGTTGGTATCATGCCACCATTCAACTCCTTCCTCCATGAACTGTTACATTATATAGAAATCGCTCCATCACAGTTGCATCCAAACAGTCACGCGTTCGTATACGGCACGTGCATTTTCTTCATGAGCGTCCTTTTCAGGCACCCAACTCCTGACAATATCCGCTATTTTTATCATTTCAAGAGACGATCAGACAGCCCATCTTTTGTATTTCTTGAGCCACACAACAAGTTCAGAATCTGACTAGGGCGTGGAGAAAATTCGCCCAGTATAAGTAGGAATGGTTACATGTGCGCTGCCCCTCGCTTCGCGAGGAGATGGTTGGAAGGGAGTAAGCCTCTTTTCTGGATCAACACTTATATTTGGCAGAAATTGAACTTTTTCTAACTCTTTTTCTACTTTTAAACGCATCAGCCCACGCCCCGAAGGCTCTGGGTATTCTAAAGCCGTTGAAGCTATTCGAGCTATCCCCGTGGAAGACCGGACATTTGATCTATTATTCCCAACGAATCGCTCTCTTGATTCAGGCTGTTGGTGGATGGTCGCGAAATAAGTCTTCCTCACGGTGTCACCATTACCGGATCTGCCTTGGACAAAGGCAAAAGTCCAACGGGCCCTTCAACACATGATGCCCCCGACACATTTGAGGAGGACGAGATTAGAGAAGCTAAAGAGCCCGAAGTACCGGGTGATAACATTAGTCCCGCTCGGGAGCCGGTAACTGAGGTTCACGATATTGAAGTAACGCCTTCCCCTACGAATGAAAAGAAAAAATTGGCTTACAAATTGAGGAAGAAGATTGTGGGTGGATCCTCTAAGGTCACAATCACTCCGGTGGAGAGAGAGCCTTCTCCTCAACACTTAGAGAGTTCTTTGAAAGGCTTGTCGAACCTCACTTTTCCTGATGATTTGCTTAATTATGGCTTCGATGATCTAGAAGCCCTTAAGCTTCATTCGCCCACAAGAGGCGATGCAGGCGCTCAATCCCAAATTCAGGGAGAAAACACTCCTGTAAGTAGAGATAAAGAAACTAGTCCGTTGGGGGGAAATACTATGACACACACGGATACGTGCACTTCACCTTGCACTTCAATTTTAGTCACCACTCTACTCTTTGTTAACTTGTCGTCATTCGAATTCTATGCAGGTGACATGGGACGTACTCACAGACTCGATCGTCTTCGCGGGTCATCTATTTTTCATCATTCTAGCTGGAATTCGGGCCTTGGCAAACGCTGAGACAGAGATGACTCTGGAGACCGAGACTACTGCCCCCGAGAATCGACTTCTCAAAGAAAAACATACAGCCAGTCCTCATATTCTCGCGTTCCTCCTTCTCAATCAAAGCAAGGCAGAGAAAAGTATGCACAGAAGGGGTCCCAGCCTAAGGCCCACCGAGATCAACATTCTTGTTCATCCAACACTAGGCAATCCTAGGAACCCCACAAAACATCTGTAGTTTCTAGGCATACTCCTCCACTCCTATACCTGATCCATCGGTAGCAGAAAGACTTGCTGAGCTCAAGGCCACGTTCCCGAAATTATGCTTCGATGGTTTGAAATTTCTCCCAGCGATTCATCATATTCCAAGACACATCAAACAAAGTGCTATTGCTTGTACCAATGACGTTTACGTTCAACATGATGCGTCTGTCCACTTGGTTGAACAAGTCTCGAATGTCTCTATTGAGCGTCAACATGAAATCGATCGCCTGAAGCTCAAGGCTATTCACGATAAAGACACTATTAAAGCTCAGGATGAAGAGCTCTCTTCATACAAGTCTCAGCTTGAAGCTGCCCAAAAAAGTGCTAAAGATACGGCGGAGGCCGTTAATCGCCTAGAGACGACACGTAAGAAAGAAATTGATGAAGCAGTCCAATGTTGCGGAGCCTTAGCTTTAGAGAAGGATTCTATTCAAAAGGAGTAGGATGCATTCGCCCAGCGAGTCAAAAGAGTTAGAAGAGCTACTCCTTAAAGAGAAAGAGGAAAAAACTACTGCTCAGGAAGAGTCGCAACGATACTGCGATGAGATTGTTGCTACGCGACTCCTGAAGACAAGGCTCGATGACGAACTTTCTAAAGTTGAGATGCTGAAGGATGAAGCCGGTGAGGAGGGCAAAAGAAGTGCATCCACGGAGTTTGAATCTCACCTTTAGTCGGCTACCGAGGTTGGCAGGGAGGAGATTAAGTGATTGTTCGACCCGTTTATAGCAGAATACAACGCCCATGTCCTCATGCATCGGGACTTAACTTTTCTTGGCGAGGATTATCTTGAATCTATAGCCGAGGCATTGGAAACTTTGATAAAGATCAGGAAGGTTGAGTTGGGTACCGAGGATATTGAAGAGGAGCTTTGGTAAAGGAATTTCTCAGGGGAACGAGCCTTCAGACTTGTCTGCAACAAAGGCTCTCTATAGAAAAGGTTCCTCCTCGTCAAAAGGGAAGAATGATATTGCCGGTCTGTCTGGAACCGGGTCTCCAACTCCTCCCCCGACTCAACCGACTGGTCGACCAACACTTGATTCGTTCGAGCAGCACGTCGGTTACGACCCGGAAGACCCTGGCCTAGACATTCATGTTTTATCTCCCATTCCGAAGGGTGAGGCTCCTCGGACGGTGGAGAGTCAGCAAGAAACCGGTATATAACCTTTCTTCTTAAAGTCCAATGAGCCATCATTTTCGACGAGAGGTTATTGTATTCTAACGTTTGTCTCTTGTGATTTTGCGCAGGACGCTCTGACCCCGAGCCCACTTCAAGGAGCGATAACGCCAAGGAGGAGAAGGAGAAGGCGAGCGAGCTGCTCAAGCGAAAGATATTCCCAGTTCTGATGCTCAAGTGATTGAGGAGCTTGACGAGGACAAATTTGAAACTTCGTCTCCCATCAAAGAAAGTTACGAGGTTAAGATTACGGCAGCCTCTGGACACACTTTGAAAGTGAGCATGAAGGAGCAACTTGTGGAGGAGAAAAAGAAAAAGTTGAGATCAAGGTCGAGCCCCAAGAGGTGGAGCTAGACGATCTGTTGAACATGCCTTTGAAGGTCATCCTCCTTGGTTGGTCCAGGCCAATGGAAGTCCCTCGTCCTTCCTCGGATGTAACTTCCCCATCAAGCAAAGCGTCCAAACTAAAACGCATGAGATGGGGGAGTCATCCGAGAAAACAAAGAAGGAGAAGAAATCGAAGAAGTATTTGTCATTCTCTTTCGACGAGAGTTATCTTAGATTATGTAAATATTTTTATTCATTTTCCTAGTCGATGTAGATAGACTTTTGACTCCGAGTTTTGGAAAAGCTGTAGTAGAACCTCATTTTGGATTGATAAATAAAATTTAGTCCCTTTGTCTTTCAAACAACTTTTATTGTTCAGCTTACAGTATAACTGTGGTCGAGATCCAAAATCTTATGAGTTACATAAATCCCAGTTCACTTCCATATGGTTCGGAGATTTTTTGGAGGTCGTAAGTACTCTGTTTCATGCTATGTGTACCTAGAATATTTTTAGTTCGCACTCCGGGGAATTGAAGATTTCAAGTCGTTTATACTCTAGTCCACACTTTAGGGACTCAGAGTACTCCGGTATTGCACTCTAAGGACTTGGAGATTTTGAGTCATTTATACTCTAGTCCACACTCTGGGGTCTTAGAGTACTCCAGCCCACACTCTGGGGACTTAGAGATTTTGAGTCGTTTATACTCTAGTCCGCACTCTGGGCACTTAGAGTACTTCTACCCGCACTCTGGAGACTTGAGGATTTTAAATCGTTTATACTCTAGTCCGCACTCAACGGACTCAGAGTACTTCAGTCCACACTCTTAGGACTTGTAAATTTTGAGTCGTTTATACTCTAGTTCGCACTCTAGGGACTTAGAGTACTCCAGTCCGTACTCTGGGGACTTGGAGATTTTAAATCGTTTATACTCTAGTCCGCACTCTGTGGACTAAGAGTACTCTAGTCCGCACTCTTGGGACTTGGAGATTTTGAGTCGTTTATACTCTAGTCCGCACTTTGGGGACTTAGAGTACTCCAGTTCGAACTATGGGGACATGGAGATTTTAAGTCGTTTATACTCTAGTCCGCACTCTAGGGACATAGAGTACTCCAGTCCGCACTCTATGGACTTGGAGATTTTAAATCTTTTATACTCTAGTCTGCACTCTAAGACTTAGAGTACTCCAGTCCGCACTCTGGGGACTTGGAGATTTTAAGTCATTTATACTCTAGTCCGCACTCTGGGGACTTAGAGTACTCCAGTTCGCACCCTGGGGACTTAGAAATTTTAAACCGTTTATACTGTAGTCTGCACTCTGGGGACTCAGGGTACTCCTGTCCGCACTCTGGAGACTTGGAGATATTGAATCGTTTATGCGTCAGACAGAATAATGTAACTCTAGTTTTTTATCCTAGAATTATTATACATGGAAACATCAATAATTCATGGAAAAGAGGGCTTCAAGCCTTAATTAACGAAAACAAACTAAATTGTCTTATTACATGCCAAAAACTAAGAAACAACGAAATAAAAACATGCCAAAAGTAGTTGCAACAAAGATACAAAAGGAATAGACTAAGTATAATAATGCCGTAGATGTTCGCTATTCCATGCTCGGGGGAGTGTGGCGCCATCAACGGTCGCTAGCTTGAAAGTACCCTCTCTAAGCCTATATTCAATGACGTATTGACCTTCCCATGTGGGATTCATATGCGATGGGACCGGAAAAACTCGCTTCAAAACGAGATCACCCGCATCAAAGGTTCTCGGTCGGACCTTTTCATTATAATATCGAGCGACTCGGTGCCTACATGCAGCCGCCCTTAAATCAGCTTCTTCATGCTTTTCATCAACGAAGTCTAGTGATTCCAGTAAAAGATCCTAATTCGTCTTAGGATCATAATAAGTTACCCGATGTGACGGAACTTCAAGTTCCATGGGTATAACAGCTTCTGTGCCTTATACCAATGCAAATGGAGTGTGGTCGGTCGCGGACTTGTGTGTGGTTCTGTAAGCCCAAAGTGTTGTTGGAAGCTCATCTACCCACTAGCCTCTAGCCTTTTCCAAACGTTTTTTCAATATGGACTTGATTATTTTGTTCACTGCTTCTACTTATCCATTGGTTTTCAGATGAGCAAGTTCTGCAAGCCTTTTCTCAGTGCCATACTTTTGAAAAACTCTTTGAACTCCCTACTTTCGAATTGAGTTCCATTGTCCGTAATGATAGTCCGCGGGAGGCCAAAATGGCATATAATGTTTCGTACAACGAAATTAATGACCTTCTTGATGGTGATCGTGGCTAAGGCTCTGCTTCTGCCCACTTGGTAAAGTAATCGACGATAACTATTATGTATTTCGCACCACCTTTAGATATGGGTAGAGAACCGATTATATCGATCCCTACATTGCAAATGGCCAGGGACTAACCATTTGTGTGAGTTCCGTCGGCAGAGCCTTCGGGATTTTTGCAAACTTATGGCATTTATCACATCTCCTTACGTAGTCTGCAACATCCCGATTTATAGTTGGCCAATAATATCCATAGCGAAGGATCTTCTTTGCTAACGTCTCCCCCCCAATATGGTCACCACATTCTCCATCATGGACTTCCTTCAGGACTCGTTTTATCTCATTGTGGGGAATGCACAGGAGTGAGGGGCCGAGAATCCCCTTCGATACATTATTCCGTCTTGCATTATATACCATGAAGCCTTATGAATGACTTATCGCCTTTCATTCTTTCATTCGGGCAAGATCTCGTGTAGCAAGTATTGCTTGAATAGGGTCACCTATGATTCCTTCTTGATTTCTGTTTCTAACATGAAATCTATCTCCATCATATTTATACTCGAAACATGTAAGGTTTCGACGGGAACCATTCCCATCTGTTGTGCATCGCCAGTTCTTGCAAATTTTGCCAATGAATCGGCTTCTCTGTTTGTTCATGCGGGACATGCGAAATACCATAATATTCTAGATTTGCTAGTAGTTCTTAAACCCGTGCAAGGTATGGGGCAAGTCTTTGTCCCTTCGCTTGATAGTCCCCCTCACCTGGTATACCACCAATTGTGAGTCACAAAAGATTTCAACCGAATTTATCCACAGTTCCCTGATAAGCTTCAAGCCAGTAATCAATGCTTCATACTTGTCTTCCTTATTTGTTGCTAGGAATTCAAGCTTCAAAGCGTAACAAATTGATCGTTTTCGAGAGTCACAAGAACTATACCAACCCCAGAGCAACGGTCGTTAGAAGACCATCGGTGTACATCTTCCATCGAATAAGATGTATGACATTGTGACTGTCTGATTCGTCTGACACGGTGAATTCAGCGATGAAGTCTGCTAGCGCTTGCTCTTGTATGGCCCTTCATGGCAGGTAAGTAATATCGAATTGACTCAACTCGATATTCCATTTTAACATCCTTCCAGAGGTTTCTGGTCGTTGGAGTGCCTGCCGCAAGAGTTGATCGGTATAAACACTGATTGAGTGCGTCTGAAAGTATGGACGAAGCTTGCATGATGCAATCACCAAGCAGTAGGCTAGCTTCTCGATCTTGGGATAATTTCTTTCTGCCCCCGTTAAACTTTTACTGACATAGTACAGTGGCTTTTGAACTCGATCCTCCTCGCGAACCAAAGCCGTACTGATAACATGCTGGGATACAGCCAAGTACACATACAACATTTCATGGCCTACCAGTTTCGATAACACCGGGGGACTTTCTAAATGCCTTATCAGAGCTTGGAACGCCTCCTCACGGTCGGATGCCCATTCGAAACTTGTCTTTCCTTTCTTTATGACATCAAAGAAGCGAATACATTTATCTGTGGCTCTGGATATGAATCGACTCAGCGCGGGTACTTTTCCGCTCATGCTTTTACTTGCTTTATTGTTTTGGGCACTTGTATGTCCTGAATAGCTTGAATCTTCTTCGGGTTAGTTTCAATTCCCCATGCATTAACAATGAAACCCAAAAATTTTCCTCATGCAACGCCAAAGGAACACTTCAAAGGGTTAATTTTCATTCCATAATATCTAAGTATATCAAACATCTCTGCTATGTCTCGAATGTGGTCGTTTGACTGCCGTGATTTCATGAGCATGTCATCCACATAGACTTCCATTGTTCTACCAATCTGGTCTTTAAAATTTCGATTCACCAGACGCTGATAAGTCGCTCCCGCGTTTTTCAATCCGAAAGGCATCACTACATAGCAATATAACCCGACATCTGTGATAAAATTGGTGTGTTCTTGGTCTGGAATATGCATCGGTATTTGATTGTATCCTGAGTACGGATCCATAAATGATAGTAACTCGTGTCCTGTTGTTGATTCAACCAACTGATTAATCCTGGGTAAAGGAAAACTATCCTTGGGACACATTTTGTTCAGATCAAAGTAATCCACGTAAGTTCTCCATTTCCCGTTTGCTTTCCTCACTAGCATAGGGTTAGACACCCATTCAGAGTATAGGGCGTCGTGGACGAACCAATTGGCTTTGAGTTTGTCCACCTCCTCTCTGAGAGCGGCGGACATCTCTGGGTCCATGCCTCTCCTCTTTTGTTTTACTAGTACATACCTCGGGTCTATGTTCAACATATGACTCGTAATAGCAAGAGAAATCCCGCACATATCAAAATGTGTCCAAGCGAAAACATCCAGATTCGCTCGGAGGAAATCAGTAAGATCCTCGGCCATCGAGGGGTCGAGTTGTGATCCAATCTTAAGTACTCATGATGGGTCATCTCGGCTGACTGGAATGTCAATCGTCAGTTCTGTTGGTGCTGATTTTGCTTCCCCGGATTCTCCATCATCATCTCTCGGATCTATGTCTCTATAGATTCGAGAATGTTGCCCGAGCCAAGGCTCGGGCACTACTTGTCAATTGTCATTATTTCGGATACAGACGGAGTTATTTGCAACGTTTCCTTTCTCTCTCCGCTAGGCCTCTCTCAGCTCAGCCACATAACAAGCACTACCAGTCTCCTGATCGCCATGCACCACACCAAATCCTTTGTCTGTCGGGATTTCAAAGTCAAACATCACGAGGCCAAAACTGCTTTAAACTCCGCCAGGGCCGGTCCACCCAGAAACACGTTATATGGAGAATCAACATCCAAAACTACAAAAGGTAGGATTCAAACCCTCCTACGCTTACCTTGTCCTAGTTCAACTGGCAATTTAACATATCCCACTACATCAATCGCTGCACCATTAAAGACATGGATACGGGCTTTAGATGGTTTCAAATCCTTTGTCTCCATTTTTATTTGGTCATGTGCCTTTTTGAAGATGATGTTAACAGAACTACCACGATCAATTAAAATTATCTTCACATATGTTGGCCCGATTGTTGCAGATAAGACCATCGGGTCAACGGTAGGAGCCTCCTCCTAGTCAGCATCTCGGCTCTTGAACACTATATTTTCCGTCATCATGCGCTGCTATTTAGCGAGGGTCCCATCCTCCACATTTGAACAACACTCATAATCTGCATGCCTTAAGGAGTTAGCATACCGCTCCATTTCCTGCCAGTTCTTGTCCGTAGGATAAGGTCCACCGACTATATGACCAATCCACCTACAGTTCGGGCAGGTTCCTCTGGATGGCGTGGAGCCGGCCCGCGTTCGGGATCTGACGTTCCTTGCCTACCTTCTTGCGGGTTCTTGACTAACTCGTGCAACTTTTTCTGCCTAATCAGTTTTTCTATGGCATCGTGGAGGTGTGTACATTCCTCTGTATTGTGCCCGTAAGTCTCATGGAAGCGGTAGTACTTCCCAATCCGTTTTTGTTCCTCTGTTGACTCCTTTGGGCGCGGCTTTCTGCACTGGAAAGTATTACAAGTTGACATGTAAATATTTTCCAAGGGCGCATTCAGAGGAGTATATTTGTTGTAAGTAGGAATTCTTGACTTCCATTTCCCTGTTTCCCTTTTCTTTCCGGGATTTCCGCCTCTGGACCCTTTAGATTGCCCATTAGGCATGTTTTGGACATTGACTTGAACCTTCTCCGAATTGTCACCAGATTGTTTTATAGCGATGTTGCTTTTCACAGTCTCCTGACCAGGCCCTGGTGCATTATCTCGCCTCATCCATCTGGCTTCCTCTCTTCTTATGAATTGATGAGCCTTTGAATGGAAACGCTCCAGCATAATTGGAGGATTTATACCAACCAATCTCCAAACTCTGAATCCGGATCCACTCCTTGCATTATCGCCATCAGAATTGCATGGTCATTAGGATTGTTAACTTCAGTAGCCGCAACATAAAATCTCTGTAAGTACTCCTTCAGCGACTCCCTTGGAGCTTGAATTACACTAGATAGGGACATCACGTGTTTGGGACGAGTGGCATGTATCCTGAACTGTTCTAAAAATTTCGTCTCCAATTCGTCAAAGCTAGATATAGACGGTAGGGTAAGTCGAGTGAACCACATGGTGGTGATTCCGGATAAAATATTTGGGAAGCATCTACACTTGGTCGCATCATTTGCTTAGCCGAATCCATCATCCATTAATACCTCATCACATGCTGTCTGGGATCAGTATTTCCTTCATAGGCCGGGATTGTGGGCATGCTAAACTTCCCGGGGTACTTGGCCTGTAGAATAGTATCTGTAAATGGAGTATGACTCCTGGATATCCCCCAATCTTCATTGGTCAAGCCTTGATTTTCTCTCATCAACTATCTGACCATAGCCGATAAGTTCGAGGTTTGTATGGAGGGTGGAAGGTTGGACTCTGTTCTATAGGACCGCTCGGGCTGATGTCTCCTCTGTTGGCGATCTGCCAAACGCGTATCTTGGGGACCAGCTTCATTAGGGTCTTGGTGATCCAGGCATCCAGTTTCCATAAGTGCTCCAGATCCTAAGTTTCCAGTTCCAGCTTGGATGTGGTCTCCAAGGTGCAAGTGATCTCCAGTCGATCAATCAGTGGCAACTTCTTGTGTAGTTTCAGTTTTGCGGGATCTACGTCTGGGAGGTTCATTGGACAAAATCGAGCTATCAGATGAGGAATAAGGAGCGGGGTTACCTCCAGCACTTTGATGCTTTTGTTGAGCTAGCTGAGTCATGAGATTAGCGTTAACTTGAATCTTCTCATTAAGTTGTCTTCTGCTTTTCACGAGTTCTCTCATCAACTCGTTGAACCTTGTTCTGGTGACAACTTCCATTTGATTTTGGGTAGTGGTTCCTGCACCTAGATTTGCTTGTTGAGTGTTAGGTCCTATTTGTTGTATGCTAACAGTCTCGCTGACGTCCACGTTATGAGAGGCTGATCTTGCACGTGGTCCTCCTATAGTAGAGTTATTGATAGGAACTCTGAGTAGAATCAACGGACGTCCTGTGAGTGACTTTGATCTCCTTCGAGGGATTTATTCAATCCAGTAGCTACAAAGCACAACCTAACGGCCTGAGAATTCGACTCTCAGTGAAAGCACCAAAATGTTAGCACCAGAATTTGTCACCAACACCCTTGAGAAAGATTGTGTAGAGAGATTAATGAAGAATATATATTAAAACAGAGAACTGTATGCCAAATTAATTGCAAAAACAAGAACACCGGATTTATAGTGGTTCGCCGTAACTGCCTACGTCCACTCTAAGTTTTGATCTTTACTGCTTTCACAAATGATTGGATACAGATACAATCCGTAAAATAATGGCTTGAATACAAGTGCTAAGTGAAAAAGGATGATTCTTGAATGCAGCAGAGTCTCCCCAGTGTTCTCGAAAAAAGGTCCCTTTCACTGTGCCCCTGCCCTTCTATTTATAGACGAAGATGGGTTGGACTTTCCTTATGGGCCTAGGAACAAGGTACCTCGGCCCATGGTATGTAGCTTCTGCGCACCAAGCCAGGAATGCCAAACGGCAATTGCCGAGCGATGTTGGTTGAACCAAAGAACGCCAAACGAGGTCTCCATGCCAAACGGCACTCGTATGCCGAGTCACACATCCAGGCCGAACAGCATTCGTATGCCGAGCAAGGGATGCATGTCGAATTACACTCGTATGCCGAATGAGGTGTTGTGCCGAATGAGGTACTTGGGCCGAGCGAGGCTCTTGTGCCAAACGAGGGGAGGTGCGCTATGCCAAGCGAGACATTGTGTCGACAGACCCTTCTATGCCGAACGAGGCTTCATACCGAGCGACCCTTCTATGCCGAGTGATATTGTGCCGACACACCCTTCTATGTTGAACGAGGCTTCATGCCGAGCGATCTATGCCGAGCGACATTCGCATGCCGAGCGAGGGGAGGTGTGCCGAACGAGGCCTGTGCAGAACGAGCCCTGTGTCGACCGACCCTTCTATGCCGAGCGAGGTATTGTGTCGACGGATCCTTCTACGTCGAACAAGGCTTCATGCTGAGCGACCCTTCTATGCCGAACGGCATCATGCTGACAGGCCCTTCTATGACGAACGAGGCTTCATGCCAAGCGACCCTTCTATGCCGAGTGAACCTTCTAAGCGAGGCTTCATGCCGAGCAACCCTTCTATGCCGAGCGGCATTCGCATGCCGAGAGAAGGGAGGTGTGCCAAACGAGGCCTGTTCCGACCGAGGTATCTATGCCGAGTCTCTTATTACATGGTCAAATAACCGGGTAACATTATACATGTAGTGTAAAAGAAAATTTGTAGTAAATAATGAATTGGGCTTCGGTCCAGTGTGGCCTGCTTTGTTGAGAGAATGGTGCAGTTTTTTATAATGATGTACCCGCTTTGCTTTGTAGAATATAACCTTATTCAACCCGTGTAATCTCATTTCTCTTGTTACTCCCCTTCATTGTCGGCTAGGGTTTTCCTTTCTTCCTTTCCTTAGCTGAAAATTTTCTGATTCTTCTTCTTTTCACATAAAACCCAAGACGAATTGAAGAAACTTCAATCTAGCTAAGATATTCCTGACTAGATTGAGTTACGGTGAGCTTGGATGAAATCATTGAGCTAGGGTTTGTTGTATTTTTCTTTTCCTCTCTCGATTTGGCTTCTGATCTTGAAGTGTAGCTACTTGCAGTGTTTATTAGCTTTTTTGAGATGAATTTTTCAAATAAACTTGAACTGGGGTTTGGAGTACTTTGCTTTGTCGCTCTTGATTTGGTGTCAGATCTTGAGGCATAGCTGTAAATTATAGTGTCCTTTAGCATATTTGAGATGTAATTAATGTCTTTGACTTAGAGATTCTCTTTAAAACTGTTAAAATTCTTGGTAGACAGGGGTTTCGTTAGCACATCTTCCCTTTGTTAAGTAGTAGGTAAATGACTAATATTGATCTTTCCATTTATCACTTGTTCTCGCACAAAGTAGAAGTCTAGTTCCATGTGTTTAGTCCTTGAGTGTAGAATTGGATTCGCTGTTAGTGAAACTATACTCAAGTTATCACACCATATAGTTGATGTTCTTATGGTTTAATCTTTAACTCACTTAATACAGACTCAATCCACATGATTTCGGCAGTTACACTTGCTACACGTCTGAATTCTGCTTCTGTATTAGGTCTAGATATGGTTGACTGCTTTTTAGAACACAATGATGCTAGATTTTCTCCAAGATATATGCAGTAGCCAGTAGTAGATTTTCTATCATCTAAACCAGTTGCCCAATTAGCATCTACGAAGCCTATTATGCTGATACAAGCATAAGATTTCAGAATTAAATCATGATTGATGGTTCCTCTAAGATATCTTAGGATTCTTTTTAATTCTTTCCAATGTTCATCCAGTGGACTATGCATAAACCGACACACCTTATTAACACTGAAATATATTTCTGGTCTTGTTATTATAACATATTGTAGAGCTCCCACTAGGCTTCTACATTGCTTTATATTTTTAATAGGTTCACCATGATGTTTAAATAAGTTGTAGTTATTGATCATAGGAGTGGGTAGAGAATTAGCTTTGTCCATTTTTGCTTTGAGTAGAATCTCTGTAATGTATTTTCTTTGACATAAGTGAAGCTCAGTACTATTGATTCTTTTGACATCTATTCCCAAGAAGTAGTTGAGATCCCCAAGATCTTTGATAGAAAAATGATTATCAAGATGTTGAATTAGTTTGTTGATTTCCACCTCACTGCTTCCTATAACAATGAAATCATCAACATAAATTAGAACATATGTCACATTATCATTGCGGTAATTTGTAAATAATGACATGTAAGATTTAGTTTGATGATAATTTAGCTTGATTAGAGTTGACTTGCAAACCAAACTCTTGAGCCTGTTTTAACCCATATATGGCCTTCTTTTGCCTGCACATCATTGACATGTTGCTTCACTGTTTGAAACCATAAGGCTATTCCATGTAAACTTCTTCTTGAAGTTCTCCATTTAAGAAAGTATTGTTTATATCCAATTGTCTTATTTTCCAATTGTTGGGTAGTGCAATAGTTAGAACAACTCTTATTGTTGTTGGCTTGACAACTTGTGAGTAGGTTTCCGTGAAGTCAAACCCTTATTGTTATGTGTATCCTTTTGCCACTAGTTTTGCCTTTTTTTTCTAAACAATGCCAACGGGATTCTTTTTAAGTCTAAATGTCCATCTATATCCAACTATGTTTTTGTGTTCAGGCATAGGTACAAGTCCCATGTCTCATTCTTTATCAGTGCATTATATTCCTCTTGTACGGCTGCTTTCCACTTTTCATTCTTTACTGCTTGATCATAAGATTCTGGTTCCTTTGTCTCTATGTCTACTGCATATATCTTTGGTTTGAATATACCACTTTTAGCTCTAGTGATCATGTGATGTTGAGTTATTGCAGAAGTAGTACTATGTGTAGGAACAGGTTGAGTTATGAATTGTTGAGGTCTAGATGAGCTTTATTCTTTTGGATCTTGATGACTCTCATGAGAGTCACTGTTATCACTGTTATTTTCAGGCTGACTATATGGTTCATGACTAGTCTGGAATCAGACACAATGTGTTGTGGTATGGAGCTATTCAGAGCATCTTCTGTTCTTTTAACAGTAAGTTGACCTTGACAAATGGGTAATGATGGCATAGACACTTTAGGTTTATAAACTTTGTTGGATGTTTTTACTTCTGCATTTGGAAAAGGAAATTGATGCTCATTAAAAGTAACATGTCTAGACACTATAACTTTTCCATTGCCACTTAAACACTTATATCCTTTCTGATTCAGAGCATAACTAATGAATGTGCAGGGAGATGATCTGAAGCTCAATTTATGTGGGTTATATGGTCTGAGCCAGGGAAAACATAAAAAACAAAGGCTTTAAGCTTGGGATAATCTGGTTTGGTGTTGAATAGTATTTCAACTGGGCTTTTGCTCCTTAGAGTTCTGGTTGGCAGTCCATTGATCACATACACAGTTGTACTGAAGGCATCTGGCCAGAACTTTAAAGGCAGTGAAGCCTGAGCTAAGAGAGTGAGGCCTATCTCAACTATGTGCCTATGCTTTCTTTCTACCAACCCATTCTGCTCTGAGGTATATGAACATGTTATTCTGTGCACTATTCCTCTTTTCTTTAAGTATTCACTTAATGGTTTGTATTCAGACCCTCCATCTAATTGGAAGACTTTGACTTGATGATTTGTCATCTTTTCAACATGAGTTATAAATGCACCATAACTTTTGCAGTTTCTAACTTTAATTTGAGAAAGTATATCCATGTGTACCTAGGTAAGCATCAACAAAAGATACATAATAATTGAATCCATGATCAGAGTTAATAGGAACAGGACCCTATAGATTAGTTGCTATTAGTTATAATGGTTTATTGTATGCAGTTCTTGATTTAGTAAAAGGTAATTTATGACTTTTACACATTTGACAAAATGCACATATATAAAGCAGAGATATATTTTTACAAGAAATTTTATTATCACATAAGATTTTCTTTACAATACTAGCACTTGGGTGCCCTAGTTTATGATGCCAAACATCAAAATCATTACTGTACATTTTATTTTGATTCATCTCGGGAAAGAAACAACTATAGCTCTTGTTTGCAGAAAATTTTGAATCAATGGCATTGACTTGTAGAGTCTCTTATACATTCCCCTCCCCTCCGTGCAAAAGAATATCATTAGTAAATCTATTTTTAACAATATAATGTTTAGGATGAAATTCAAAATAAACATTGTTATCATTGGCAAATTGAGATACACTCATCAGATATTTCTTGATTTTCGGTACCCTCAATAAATTGTTGAGATATAATTGTCTGTTTCCTCTTATGCTACCAAAACCTATATGAGTGATCTAAATTGATTCACCATTGCCCATATGTGTGGTTTTGTTACCTCTGTACTCCCTGTTTCCAAGGTTTAAATTGTCTAGATTATTAGTAACATGATTTGTTGCCCCTGAGTCTGGATACCAAGAATCATCTTCTATGTCTTCAGGCTTATCAGTTTGGTAACTTCTGTTGTTGTCAGACTTTCCTTTAGCTTCAGATTGCGTATTTGCCATGTTTGCACTTTGATTGATGTTTTTTTGAGAGTTTAATTGTCGGATGGGTATATATGATGCATCAAACCTGAAATAACATTTGTTTTCTGCGTGTCCATATTTTTCAAAGATTTGACATCTTAATCTATTTCCGCTATTCCATTTGCCCCCTCTGTTTCTTCCTCTTGAATTTGATCTTCCTTTTTGATAATTTTGCATGTTGTTTCTTCCATAATTGTTGTTTCTTGAAGCAAGATTTATTGATACATCAGTATTAACTAATTTCTTTTGATCTATCCTTCCTTGATGTGCAAGAAGAGTTGCCTTGACATATTGCATGTCAGGTATTTTGTGACAACCCAAATTTTCACGTTCGAAAATCGACATCCATACTTCACCCATATTCGAATGTCGTAGATTCAACGTCCAATCCAATTCGTCGAAGCTTAAAACACATTAAGTACAACAACACAGCGGAAGAAATGAATAATATCATTGATATACAACAGTTGATTTACAACAATGATACAGCTAATTGATCAATATTATCAGAGATACAAGATACAACGGAAAGAAAAAACACTAAAATATAAATCTTCAGAAGTCCTCAAGACAGATACTCCAACTAACTGTAATACCATTGCCAAAGCTTCAAGACTTAAAGAAGAAGCTCGAACCACCAACAAATTGGACTTAAGCAAGGTCAGTCATCCAAAGAGTGAAGAAGATTTCCAAACACTGAAGGCTACCGAATCTACACCTACTATTTGATTATCTAAAAATCCCAACTCTAGAATGCCCGTGCGGAAAATTATAGGCACCCAGGAAACAATAAACTCCGGGTCAGTCATGGGACTGGTGTGAGCAAATGAAAACAGTTTTAAACAAAAACAAACAACAAAAGAATTTAAGATTGAAATCCACAATGCTTTTTGGAAAATGAAACTACCATAAGGCCTCCCCGCACACACAAAATGCAAGCGCACAATTGGAGGAGATTTCCCCTTATGATGGTCAAACATGCTTGATACGCGAAAACTATTTGATATTATTATTAGTGCATAGTGTAGAAAACATTTTCAAGTAAAATATTAATCTTAGCCAGCGTACGTACCATTATAGTATGCCTACATTAGCTACCATATTAGATGGCAGGTTCTACAACTAAAACCGTACAAGGTGTGTATTGGTGATTGGGTTTCTAACAAATGGTCGGGCTAAGGAACTTCCTATGCCACATGGGTACGACTATGGAGGGACGCCCAGAGAACTTAACCAGCTTTCTACCAACACAAGGCCGGGTTACCCCTGCCCGGAAGTAACACCTACAAGTGTGCCATCCCCAGTCGTTACCAAACTTTATCCGAGGATCTTCAACCACAAAGCAATTACCATAAAGTAATAAATTTGCAGCAACCACATAGGTTAAATATCTGGGCTCCATACCATGATACTACCTTTTCCAGAAGAAATGGACATACTCTAGGGGCACAACCCCTAGTATCCTTGCCATATCTTTCCTGTTTCGACCATTTCCGGGGTGTGAGGTCCTGATGCAGTCACGTCCACAAAGTTATGCTTTACACAAAAGCCATGCTTTGATCAACAAATGATCAACATCACTTCATATGCCACATTACCAAATTGGGAATGTATCATTAGTAACCATCAACTACATAACCTCTAAGCTCGTTATTCTCAGAGCAGAGTGTTAAGCTAAGAGAATAAATTCTCCGCCACCAAACAGAAATGTATTTGATAGAAACCAGCTTTACATCTCAAAGTGTAATGTCAGACATACATCAATACAAGTCTGTTCCGGGTTCGAACAGAATCGAAGGCACTTCACAAAGAAGCCCTTGCAAATCCGAATAATCCCTAATCACGTCCCGACTCTTCATCACAAAGGGTGATCAAACCTCTATACCGGGGACCAGTCGGTGCAGAGACATTCGACAGGTAATCCTTTCGCTTTCAAAAATATCCGGTCTTCACCACCGGTCTTCAAATGCTATCCATTTCGTCGTATCACTATTCGGAATGGGTTATATGACATAAAGTCCTCTTCCGG
Source organism: Allium cepa (assembly GCA_030765085.1). Lineage (NCBI taxonomy): Eukaryota > Viridiplantae > Streptophyta > Magnoliopsida > Asparagales > Amaryllidaceae > Allium > Allium cepa. The sequence continues at coordinate 69,156,843 of CM060940.1, read as the reverse complement.
CTAAACCTAATAATGAGTGCTTATTTTAAAAAGCATATGGATATATGAGATCTTAGTTAAGTCACAACTCAAAGCCCAAAACCTTCCTTTCAAATGGTTTAAACAAATCACCATTTCAAATCTTTAAACAAAAAGATTCACTTCACAAAGTTTACCAATCTTTCACAAAGACTCACTTCACAAAGTTTACCAATCTTTCACAAAGATTCATTCATAGCTTTCAAACTATTCTATTTCAAACTTCAAATCTTTTCAAAAAATGGAAGTTCATTCGTTGTATGAAAGACATTGTCATTTGAAAACAAATACCTTTCGTTTAGATACACCTTTAAGATCCTTTCCAAATTCAAAACAAAGTTTAACAATCTTTCACAAAGATTCATTCATAGCTTTCAAACTATTCCATTTCAAACTTCCTTTCAAAAGCTTTTCATATTCAACCCAATTCCATTTCCAAAACCATTTGGATTCAAAATTCAACTTTTAAATTTAAAATATCTATGACTTAACCGATTTCCCATGAAATCCATATTTATGTGTGTATAGTGTAGTCCAGGGATTTTACACAATAGTGCAACATTATCAGTCATTACAGATTCAAACACAACAATATCGATAAGCGGTATAATCTTATAACACTTATCTTCATTCATAGATTCACAGATAACAAATATAAATTCATTGTAGATAAATAAATAAATTACATTCATCACAGCACAAATAAAAATAGAGCATTACAAATCATGGATATCAAACAATCCAACATTCAATAGAATCCAAACATCCATAAGTATGATCAATTAATTATCTGATTAATTTAAATCAGATTAATCACTTATGAGTAAATCACTAATCCTGGTTAATTAACATTAATTAATTACAAATAATCTTAATTAATTAACCTTTAATTACTTATTAATTTATTTTTAATGATAAATTAATTAACTTTAATTATTAGTTAATCATCCTTAATTAATTACAATAAGTGATTATCCCTAACCAATTTCATAATTAATTAACCTTTAATTATACTCAAATTAATTACCTTAATTAATTAACCACAATAATTAACTATCCTTTAATTAATTATTCTTTAAATTACTGGATTAATCAAACTTAAATCATTAATTAATTAACCTTAGTTACTTTCATTTAGTAATTACCTTTTAAGTAATTAATTACCTTCTAATTACTTATAATTAATTAAACTTAATTAATTAATTATCCTTAAAGTAATTACACAAAGTAATTATACCTTAATTACATTAAGTAAAAATCTTTTATTAATAAAATTAATTTCGTTAAGTAATCATCCTTTAATTACTTACATTAATAATTAATCCTTCATTAGTTGCCTTAAGTAATTGTCATTAAGAATCAATAATGATCCTTTGATTAAGACCTTAATTAATCAAGATAAATTCTTATCTTTACTGATCAACTAATTTCAACATTTAAATCTCATTAAATAAAATAAATTATCATCAACAGATAATTTAATTTTAAAACCTTTAAGTTAATTTAGTAATCAAAACATTATTTAAGACAAACCATTTATCTTAACCAATTACTTAATTTCAACTTTTGAATCTATTTAATTTAAATACTAGAAATCATTTCTATACAATGACATTGATAATTTAAAGTTTAATACCACATCATTATATTTCAAAACATTTGTTAGTTAATTAATTAAATACCAAAACAATTTATATTTAAAAACATTTAACTTTAAATATCTAAAGCTGAACTTGTTTGAAATCTTGTTTTACATTTTCTTTATCATTCATTTGTATTTAAAAACTTCCCAAACCTGGTTCATGTTTCTGTTAGACTTTTAAACCTGGAATCAAATTTTCTTTTCAAAATTTAAAACCGATACTCAATCTAAAAACAACTCAAGCCCAAACAAAGTTTATCCGAGCAACTACACGAGCCAATGCCTATCTTCTTTGAAATCATCTTCGAGGCCATCACTTTTTTTCTTTGAACCCAAATCCCTGACACAAACGTCTACATGTGCATGTGCATAGTCGCACGGCGATGCTCCAGCCATCACGGTGACCACCCACTAGTCGCTAATCACCTTTTCTTACGACACGACCATCCATCATCATCGAGTTGTTTAAAATTCGAAAACAAGCGAATCAACCAGAAACTGGAACAAAATCCCCGTAACCCAATCGCCTCGCAATGCCATTCCTGATCACAGAGACTTCACCACCTCGACCAGAGTTGCCTCAATGACCCACGAACCCTTTCCCTTGGGTGCGATCACCTCCGATCCCCCGTGGTTGACGAAAACGTCGCATTTTCCCATCGAACCAAACTGGGTAAAAAAACCCTAAAACTCCCCCGCGTCACCACCATGATCATCAAAAAAACTTCCCACCATTTTTCCCTTGATCTACATCCTCCAAGCTTCCCTCAACCTCAAGCATGATTTTTGAATCATCGTGGTTTGTCGGAATTTGATAAAAACTCAAATTCTGATCAACTTGCAATTTCTCTTCATTTTCGAACTTATAAATTATGATTTTATTATTAAAAATCATTATTTCCTACCATAAATCATATTATGGAATCCAAATTCGAAAACTTGAGCATTGATTTTCAACTTGTATCTGATTTCTACTATTATTCTTCATTTTTGAAAATATACACAACATAAAAACATGGAATTAATTTTAACCATGATATTATATTGTTTCAATCATTTTTTCTTTAGAAATCGTAGCTTGAATTTGTATAAATAAAAAGATATGAATTTGTATATGAATATTAGAACCTGTCATTCGATAGAGATATGTATTTAAACATAGCCAGATATTCACACCCATAAATATATGTAAATTCAATCATGCAGACATTTGAACAATCATACTTCAAGTGTCAACCACAATATCAAAAGCACATAGGTAGATAAGTGAGTTTGCTCACCTTGGAAATGAAGACAGAGGACAACAGAGCCTGGAAATGATTTTGAAAAGAATCTGGGAACTTAGATTGAATCTGAAGCTGATTCACTTGAGTTTGGATCTGGAATTCATGCTGAGTTGAATTTTGAATGTTTGGTTTCCAGATTCAAAAGCTTGATCAGGTTGAATAGCTTCCAGGTTGAAAAACTAGAAATGATCTAGGCTTGATTAATTTAGATGATCTGCTCTGCTTCTTGATGTATTTTGATTTAAATCTTATTTATCTTGCTATTTAAACTAAGTTGAATTGCATGCTACTTTGAACTACTTATCTGAAGCTTGAATTTGATCAGGTTGTTGCTTGAAAACGGGGTTTGAATTGAAGTGGTTGTGGTTGTTTGAATTTGAAAGACTTTGGTTTGCTTCAGGTTGAGTTTGTAGTTGCATTCAGTTTTGATCTTAAAGAAAACTGGAATATGTGTTTGAGTTGTTTTGTTTTTCTTTGGTTACAACCTACAGGTCTTTCAAACTGAGGAGGTTTGATTTTATTTTGATTTCTTTTGATTTTTCTTCTGAATGGTGGAAGAAAAAAATTCATAAATGAAGATAAAAACTGGAAATGGCTTTCCTTCTAACACTATATTTAAATTATTAAATTTTTAAAGAAGCAAAAATTGCCATTTGTCAACAAGGCTTACGTTTGTTAATCTATATAGTTACTTATCTCACATTTGTTAAAGCATATTTTGTCTATCTTCCAAATGTCATAGATTTGTGTTTTTTATGTAAAAATCCTTAACTTCAATTAGTTTATAAATTTTTATCTTAAACTCTTATATTATTATAATTTACATTAGTTCATTCATATTTTTAAAATATTTACACATATCTTTAAGTTTTAAATAAAAAAAATTTATATCATATTTTAAATTTAAATAATCCACTTTCTATTACGTACATATTTTTTTTAAAGAATATGATTTAAAATCAATTAAATATTAATAAATAAGTATATAATATGTATATATTCGAATTTAACTCTTTAAATAGTTTTTGTAAATTTATTTCTATCGATTTCAAAATAAAATTTTCAAATCATCAATTCAAATTTGACTCAAAAACGACGAATGCTACAAATTCCCTCCTTAAGAAAATTTCATCCTCGAAACTTGCTAGGGCGACAAACAAAGAATAGATGGAGAATGTTTTACCAGATCAAAACTGAATATTTATTCTGCATTTGGCTTACCAAATCAGAATATCACCGTTAGATATGAGAACAAACTCATTCAACACTTTACAAGATACTGGGGTCATCCAGTTTACGAAATATACAGGGCATTAATTAGTCCGATGGAATGACTAACCATTCGTAGAATATATCTAGACCCAAAAGAACAGATAAATGGATACAATCTTTCGAAATTATCAAATACTAAGTATGGATTCCAAACTCAAGTTGGAATACTCCAAAGTATACAGTAGCTTGTCCCTCTTCGGACTTGGATCCACACAAGAAATTACAACAAAGATTTCAAATTTCTTTTGGTTTTGACCGAAATCTTTTTATTGATACAAATCAATTTAACTTTACATTTTGTTGACCAATTTATCCAAATAAATTTCAAATTCATTAAATTAAAAACAAAAAGGATGATAGAAACTGATGAAGAGAGTACGAATTAGGAACCTATCTACAATGATTTGCAGGGCCACCACCATACCAGAACTTCTTCTTGTTGCTGCCATGAAGCCATCAGAGAATTGAAATTGGATTAAAGGAAATTAAGAAGAATTGTTTCCTTGTTGTTATAGGGTATTGACCATTTGTAGTGATACTCCCCTATCCCCTACCTCGTCTTCTTCTTGCACTCATACTCACTATCAGTGGATAGTAAGAGAATTTACTGAGGCATGCAGACAGATATCTTAGGGATATACTCATTCCAGGATATTTGTAACCCTATGTCTAATGAGTTACCTATTGTGTTAAACTACAATAGTTAAAATTCAACCTTTAGCTCTGATACCAAATGTGACAACCTGAATTTTTGCATTCGAAAATTGACATCCATACTTCACCCGTATTCGAATGCCGTAGATTAAACGTTCAATCTGAATCGCCGGAGCTTATAACACATTAAGTACAACAACACAGCGGAAGAAATGAATAATATCATTGACAGTTCATTTACAACAATGATACAACTAATTGATCTACATTATCAGAGATACAAGATACAGTGGAAAGAAATAACTCCAAAAGATAATATCTTCAGAAGTCCTCAAGATAGATACTCCAACTAACTGTAACACCATTGCCAATGCTTCAAGACTTAAAGTAGAAGCTCGAACCACCAACAAGTTGGACTTAAGCAAGATCAGTCATCCAAAGACTGAAGAAGATTTCCAAAGTCTGAAGGCTATAGAATCTACACCTACTATTTGATTATCTGAAAATCCCAACTCTAGACTGCCCATCACCACAACAAAACAGGCCATTTGCATCGGTTGTTTACCCCCCTTTTGCATCAGTTCAACAACCGATGCATATGCAACCGATGCAACAGGCTTAACACTTTTGCATCAGTTATGAAATCGATGCAAAAAGGTCCTTTTTGCGTCGGTTGTTACTAACAACTGATGCAAAATATCATGGTTGATTGCTTGGACACAGCCCCATGTTGCATCGGTTGTAATAAAAACCGATGCAACAAAGGAACTTGTTGCATAGGTTGTTGTTGAAAACCGATGCAAACTAATCCCTCTATTACATCGGTTTTTTATAACAACCGATGCAAACTAATCGCTCTATTGCATCAGCTATTTATACCTGATGTAAAAAAGCCATTCTCAGAAACCATTATTACAATACTCAAATAGACTATATATATATATATATATATATATTATTGATTATAACAAATAATTGTTGCATGCAATATTACAATCATTCAAAATTAAATTTGATGGCAAATACATAATCAGATTTAATAAATAGCATAAGTGCACAGGTTAATACATAATCAGATTTAATAAATACAGTACTCTTAAATTTAATAAGTAGCATATTCAAAACTCTTTTCAAAATGTCTGAAGATGAATACGGGTTAAAAGGAAATAGGCCTATTGTAGTTCCATGCGATGCAGTTTTTATGGACTGCATCTTGGCTTTTCTTCGGTGTCGAGTTTCGGAAGACCTTAAGTTAACTTTCTTCAGTTCTTTATCCCCTGATCAGTGTTCCATGGCTTCTTCATCATTTCATGAAGCTGCTAATAATTCTGAATAATCATTGATTTTCACCATTGATATCAGAGACTGGACTCACCATTGATATCAGAGACTGGACTGTGCTAATATCTCCAAATGATCTTTGATATTAGTATAGTTAAGAAGGCCAAAAGTTCAAAATACAGATAATATAAAGAAACTGAATCACAACCTCCACCTAATACTGGGATGTTTACTTGCAAATAATGTGTCTATTTATAAGCACAAGTTTACCAGCAAAACCAATACAGAACCATACAATGATTTTCATAAATCAAAATGGGGGAAACCAAACTAAAATGGAAAGATGGTAACTTGAATTTCAAACATTACTTTGCTTGGACTTTGTGATATTTCAAATGGATTTGTGCTTTATCGGGACATTCATTTACCTTACTTTCTTTTGGACCTGACAGAAATAAAAGGTAAGTAGAAGCCCAAAAAAATGAATTGCCTTTAAGGTACTGAATACCGTAAGCTAAAACAAAATTTCAATATAAAAGTATACACTGCACAACAATTTCGACATATAATATTCAAAAAACATTAATAGGTGAGTATGCATAAAATCATGTCATAGAAAATCCTAGGTACTGAATAACTCATGTGATGCCTATCGTGTTTACCGTGATGATAATAGTTACAAAACAAAAAACAGTTATATCATTATTATTGCCTGTAAGTCTGAGGCTTCTCTAATTAATTGGTAGGTACTCCTAACAAACGATAGAAGTATAAATTATCAACTTTGAAAAAATGTAACCATAAACGTTAATATAGACTCATCTTCAAATTACATTTACTTTGATACCATCAAGTTAGCTGCTATTGAGCAAAATAAAGAATCGTAGGAAGCTACGGTTAGGTGACAGATTCTGAGTGTAAATTAAAACGATGGAAACGTATTTTTGACTTAGCTAGTGAAGTGACTGTAGAAGGTCCAATGTATATAGATGTGTGGTTGCAGACGATCCCATGTGTAAATCTGGCAAAATTTTATTACACGACTTATCCAAGACAAATTATTTAAATCATATAGAAAGGTAAAATTATGAGCGAAAGTTTGTTTCCACTAAAGGTATACTTTGTTGAGTTTCCAAATTCCTCTTTATTACATTACTTATCCGAGACGGATTTCATTACATGACTTATCCAAGACAAACTTTTGTTTCCAAATATACTTAAAGATAAGCAGGGGCGGAGGCATGTGAGAGCTAGTGGGGTCACTTTACCCTCCCAGGATTAGAAATAATACATTTTTATATATGTCAGGTTATGATAATATTGGTACATAAATCATAGTTCTGGACACAATAGACTTGATGCATCTAGGCCAAACTAGCTACATGCTAAATATAAAAATTGTGTTCAACTGAATTAATAATATTCATGGAGAAAAATGAAAGGGATTAAATATCATATAACAGCCAATTTCTAAGAATATCACCTACCATGTACAACAAAAAAAACGTAAACAGCAGTAAAAGAAATGATATTTTACTCACCATATAATCATTTGGTTATCCCAGGAGTGAAGATCAAAGGATCAGATATCAACCTTGCAACAGAAGAAACGATAAAGTATTAATAGCCAGGAAATAAGATAAAAAAGACATATCTACTGTGATCGTTAAATATAGGGAAACCAGTAATCACCGGATATAGAATACAGAAAATAGTCTAAGACTTGTTCATAGAAACAACATAGGAAGAAACAAAATCTGCAATGAATCATTGACTAACACACGGAAATTGCACTGAAAGAATGTCAACAGTTCGAATATATTGCATGAACCGTATGGTTGTGCCGTTTCAGCTTATCATCTATGCTTATGATGTACTGAAAGAAACCACCATAACGTTAGAATATATTTGTAGCTTTGAACAAGAGATTATGTCATGTTAACGCTTTGATTAACCAAATGTTACTGGATATTTTCCTTCATATCATCATCTACCTTGTCAGAACGAGAGGAAGTCAAGTAGGTAAACAAAATTGCTGATGAATATCTTAGAAGGTGTGATATCCTTTAAAATCAAAGTAGGTAATGTCGAGAAATTCAATGCTCAAGATTCTAGAAGAAGGTAGAAATGATCAGACTCTGCAGAAATGAAAGCAACTAACAGCTCCAGCAGTAAACGAGGACTTTTTATTTATTTTAAAGCTAAGTTATTAAATGATTACTTGAGAACAATTTAGATATTGAACATTCTTCAAAAAAATTATATATCTTCCATTTTGACCGTAAATGGTTTTTAAAGAACCGTTTATTGTCTAAATGGTTTCCTATTTCGGAGCAATTATGGAAAGGACGAACAATGAAAAAAAATTAGACGAAAGAACGTTAGGTTTTATTTTTAGATTAAAGGACAAATGTTACTTATAATTCAGGCAGAAGAACAAATTTTAGAAAAAAATTAGACTGAAAAACAAATGCTAATTTATATTTTCGGTATTATATTCAGCTTTACACTATAAAAAACTAGTATTGTCCTTCAATCTAGAAAAACACTTGCTATTCTTCGGCCTTTATTTTTTTGTCCTTCTGTCTATTTTTCTAATTCTAAAAACCGTTCAACGCTTGAATGTTTTTTTTAAAAAATTATTGCTAAAAGGAATACCATTTCTAGAAACCACGTTTGAACTTCTGGAGTGTAGTGAAACTAACTACTTTTGGGTTTTCTTGAAAACTGGTAGAAACCTAAAATTCAGTAAAATGGGAAGAGAAAAACTTACATTTGATTGGATGGAAGATCATATAAGTATAAATTTGAATCCAACGTTAGTTTAAAAAATCGAGAATAGGGACATACCAATTATACAGTTATTATTAAGTAGATCTGGCAAAATAAATGACCGTCGGTGCTCGAGTGCATCAAGAAATCAAACAGTAGACAAAAATGGGTCATAAACATTTGTATATTTATACAGATCTTTGACTGTTTCATTATTTGATATTGAAAGGTAGTTGTTTAAACTTATAGAAAACTGAAGACAAATACCCAAAAAATGTTTCGAAGAACTTACTTGTAAGTCAGTTAAGTTGAAGAGGATCTCTTTTATGTATGAAACTCTATAGTGCAAAACCCATGTTGCAACTTCTCTCAGCGCCATCATTTGTAGTCTGAAATGGATCCCTTGCAAAATAGAAAATTATAGCATAAGCAATATAGAAAAAAAATCCAAAATAAAGAATAATTTTTGTGAAATTCCATGTTCCTATTACATGAGATAGGGTATTACAATTAGACATGGAATATGTTTATTAACATGAATACATGGATATGGTTTCATTCCTCAAAACATTTTTCTTAAATCCCAATGCCAAGTGCATATCATATCAGACACATACTTTGTTGTCAATAAAAATATAGGAATTCATGCAAATTCAGAGTGCAAACTAAAAAACGCTTCATGATGACAATACAGTACAAATAAAACAAAAGTAGTAATACAATAATTTCTTTATTAACGTACATAAGCTGTTACCATCAACATCTTTAGCAATACAGTTATTTCTTTATGTGTCATGCTGATAAGTGCACAATGAAACATAAAAACAATAAGATACCGAGGTAATCGCTTTTTTCATGCAGAAAGGGATATGTATAACATATTGCATTAATTTATGAGTCTTACATAAACATTTCTTAATAGTCTATAAATGTTTGCATGTAATGTGCATTTAACAGACCAAAGAGAGTAAGATGCTCTATCCCTAAGGCATAGCATTCAATAATACCATTTTACCAACAGAAGGGAACCATGTCACACTGTTGAATATCAACAATCAACACTCCATATACCCTGCTATAAAATTCAAAAGGATAATCAATGTAATATAATGCTTGCTTAATTTTTTTGTTACTGCAAATTTAGTATGGATAGTCGGTAATATATGAGACAAAATTTTCATTTAATTTTCTTGTATTTAGTGACTCAGAAAGCATGAATTAGTTTAAAATGACAATTAAGAAGGAAGATCGCTCAATATTTATGACCATACACTAGACATAACCATTGATTTTACATATACATTTTGAGTGAGTAACAACAAATTGTGATTAAATAATACAGTGTAAAACCAACACCCGATAAAAATCTTGAAATTGAAATGGATAATAATTGAATAGATTGTTCACAGTACTATTGAGTACATATGATAGTACACAACTAAGATCCAAAGTAAGAAGGATTGACACTCCAAAAGTATCAAAGAACTTGAAACCTGTCTAAACTGATTTAAAACCTAATTCCATAAAATAAACATTGAAAAACAATGTACAGAAGAATATATGTAATCCCATATATAACAATTACAGCAACAATAAAACAAAACATATAAAAATGATTTTATAGAAGAATGATTCAATTCTGATTTGACCCCATAAGTATAAAAATAGTATAGAGAGAAAAGATGATAAGCATGAGAAGCCACGACCTTACTGTTAGTCTTCATTTACTAATATTATAGTATAGTATAGATAAGAATGCTGAGGCCTGCGCATACTGAAATAGAGATTAATATTGTATTACATCATTTACTAATTGTCCAATTGGTAGTTTATTTATAAATCCTTCAGTAACAGTGACCTGATAAAGACATGCATGAACATTTAGCAAAATGATGTATTTGAAAGGATGGCATTTTATGGGATTTCATCAAACCTGGTGATCTACACGACGAAAAAACTGCACGAGGGCACGGTTGCTTCAGCAAACAATGTGACAAACTGGGTAGGAGCAAATTAAAATTAAAATTAACAGAGAATGTAACAATGTAACAAATCAAGTTGTAAATTGCAATGTAACAACAGAGAATGCATAGTGAAATTGTAGACACGGAATGTAATAAAAATTTAACAGAAATGTACAGTGAAAATGTGATTTGATGAATTTTTTTTTAACAAGAATGCAATGCAACACAAACAAAAATGTAAAACACAAGGCAAAAACACAACACAACAGATGCAACAATCAAATGAACAAAAATAAGTGGACAAAAAACAAAATGTCATAACAAATGCACAACACAATTAATTTATTTTAGTTTAGTTTAGTAACACAGTAAAATAAAATAAAATGTAAAGATAATTCAAAGAGTAAAATTAAAATTAAATTGCTCTTCTCGGAAACAGCGCCAAAAACTTTATTCAAATGAATTTACCGTCGATTAGAAAACCACCGAATTTGATGAAGTAAAATTACCGCAAATACACGCTGTACAATAGTCGTACGTATACGAGTACAGATAGATCCCACAATGAAAGCAAGATTTTCAAAATTACTCAATCTGATTATCCTAAATGTTTTAAAAGGTATAAAAACTAATGAAAAATTGGAACAAAAACTACAAGATTAAAAGGAAATTTAGAGGTAAATCCACTTTCACTTTTATATGATTCAACCCAAAATAAATTTATAATCTCTTTTTTATCACATGTAACATCAGTTGACGTATTTTTATAAGTGTGGTTTATTTATGATATTAATTAACACAACTAAAACCATCAAACTTTGTTACAAATGAGAAGTATTTATTTGTATGTGTGTGTATCCCTAAAGGTTTGTTATGCATCAACAATGAAATATGCATCGTGGATCCTCAATGCTTGTGTATAGCTCCCGAAATTACCCATTGATTTTTTGTAGATATGATAATATAATTACTGATAAATCGTCTTGAATATAATAAAAAATTAAAGTATTTGCAGGAGATATATTATTAGATTAATGCACCAACATATTGATGATATATTAACATACTCTTAAAATTTCACTCTTTCTATGAAGACATTAGCACATGCCAACGCTAAAATATTGCATATTCTCTATTCACTTAATTATATAATAGGTAGTTGTTTAGCTAAATCATTAGACAATGATATAATACACATGCAAAACTTGGTGGTACTTTATAGCAGTGTCTGAAGTCAATACTAGTAAATAGTACTGGTGGATCATAACCCCACATTAAGCTGTTTTAATATGTTACTAAGACCAATATTTAAAAGAAATCACCTAGATAAAAGAAGAAGAAGAAGAAGAAGAAATAAGAGAGGATATTGATTATTTATTCTGAATATTAATAACGTGATTAGGCTGCAACTTCTTCCAATTAAAATTGATTTTTCGGTCGCATTGAAAAATCTGTCTTCTAAATCGATTACCTCACAGCTCCGCTTGAGACACGATTGAAGATGCTGAGAGTGAATGCTTGCTTGTCAAAGACGGTGACATCGTTCTCTTTGTTTTGGCTACCTGAAACCACCGTTGATGTTAATGGAGTCGAAATTTTCAGTGAAGCTGCCAGAGTTCTGAGTCCTTGTGTCTAAGTTTGGAGGTTGTTGATAGGATCTGGAAGCATCTCGTGTTGCCAATGATGGTGCTTTGGAAGCCGATGTTTGCTGCTAACGTATGTAAAGTCGTCGTCAGATCCGATGCTAAAGTTCGTCGATTGTTGTCATAGAGGAATTCACTTGTGTCGTTGATTGCATGGCCAAGATCTGGTAGCTCTCGAGAAGATGAACGTTGATTGCTATTTTAAATTGCTGAAGTTGAGATCTTTGTGTGAAGGAGATGATATCCAAAGGACATCCAAAACGGAATAAAACAACTCCGCTCCTTCGGTATAATGACCTTCCGCTAAGTTATTACCGGCTTTGTTTTGCCAAATATGAAGTTATCGGGTTTAAAGATCTGCCCATAACTATATCTCTCTTATCTTCGTTGGGTTTTTTCTTCTAATTAGAGGAAATTAGGGTTTGAGATGAGAAAGATGAGAAGAACGTGAAGGAGAAAATGGGAGAGGAATTAGGTTGATTAGATCATGGAGTTGGCTAAGGTCGAATTTTTTTTTTGGAAGCAGGCGAAATAATGGGAAAATAATAACGGTAGAAAAAATTAGGACACGGAAATTAACGAAATTGCGTAACTAAAGGATGAAAATAATTTAGTAGCATCCGTTGACTTTAAAACCGATGCAACTACAACTATTTGCATCGACGTATTTGCATCGGTTGTTGGTGACAACTGATGCAAATTTGATTTTTTACTATCTATTGCTTTCTACGTACTAATTGCATCGGTTATTAAGACAGAACTGATGCAAATAATTCTATTTGCATTAGTTTTTACTTCAACCGATTCAAATGAGGAGATGCAAATGGCCTGTTTTGTAGTAGTGCATGTGGAAAATTATGGGCACCCAGAGTTTAGGAAGGGAACAATGAACTCCGGGTTAGTCATGGGACTAGTGTGAGCAAACAAAAATAGTTTTAAACAAAAACAAACAACAAAAGAATTTAAGACTGAAATCCATAATGCTTTTTGAAAAATTAAACTACCATAAGGCCTCCCTGCATACATACAATGCAAGCGCACAATTAGAGGAGATTTACCCTTATGATAGTCAAACATGCTTGATACGTGAAAACCATTTGATATTATTATTAGTGCATAGTGCAGAAAACATTTGCAAGTATAATATTAATCTTAGCCAGCATACGTACCATTAGAGTATGCCTACTATAGCTACCATATTAGATGGCAGGTTTTACAAGTAATACCGTACATAGCGCGCATTGGTGATTGGGTTTCCAACAAATGGTTAGGCTAAGGAACTTCCTATGCTACATAGGTACGCCTCTCGAAGGACGCCCCAAGAACTTAACCAGTTCTCTGCCAACACAAGGCCGGGTTACCCTTGCTCGGAAGTAACACCTACAAGTATGCCATCCCGGGTCGTTACCGAACTTTATCCAAGGATCCTCAACCACAAAGCAACAACCACAAAGTAATAAATTTGCAGCAACCACATAGGTTAAATATCTAGGCTCCATACCATGATACCATCTTTTCCAGAAGAAATGGATATACCCTAGGGGCACGACCCCTAATATCCTTGCCGCATCTTTCCTGCTTCAACCATTTCCGGGGTGTAAGGTCCTGATGCAGTCTCGTCTACAAAGCTACACTTTACACAAAAGCCATGCTTTGATCAACAAATGATCAGCAGCACTTCGTATGCCATATTACCAAATTGGGAATGTATCCATAGTAACCATCAATTACATAACCTCTGAGCTCGTACATCTCAGAGAAGGGTGTTAAGCTAAGAGAATAAATTCTCCGCCACCAAACAGAAATGTATTTGATAGAAACCAGCTTTACACCTCAAAGTGTAATGTCAAACATACATCCATAAAAGTATGTTTCGGGTTCGAACAGAGCCGAAGGCACTTCACAGAGAAGCCCTTGCAAATTCGGATAATCCCTAATCACATCCGGACTCCCCATCACAAAGGGTGATCAAATCTCTATACCGAGGACCAGTCAGTGCAAAGACATTCGACAGGTAATCTTTTTGCCATCGAAAATATCCGGTCTTCATCATCGGTCTTCATCACCGGTCTTCAAATGTTATGCATTTGGTCATATCACTATTCGAAATGGGTTATATGACATAAAGTCCTCTCCCGGCTAAACCAAATAATGAGCGCTTATTTTAAAAAGCATATGGATATATGAGATCTTGGTTAAGTCACAACTCAAAGCCCAAAACCTTCCTTTCAAATGGTTTAAACAAATCACCATTTCAAATCTTCAAACAAAAAGATTCACTTCACAAAGTTTACCAATCTTTCATAAAGATTCATTCATAACTTTCAAACTATTTTATTTCAAACTTGAAATATTTTCAAAAACTAGAAGTTCTTTCATTGTATGAAAGCCATTATCATTTGGAAACAAATACTTTTCATTTAGATACACCTTTAAGAACCTCTTCAATTTCAAAACAAAGTTTAACAATCTTTTACAAAGATTCTATCACAGCTTTCAAACTATTCCATTTCAAACTTCCTTTCAAAAGTTTTCATATTCAACCCAATTCCATTTCCAAAACCATTTGGATTCAAAATTCAACTTTTAAATTTAAAATATCCGTGACTTAACCGATTTCCCGTGAAATCCATATTTGTGTGTGTATACTGTAGTTGTGACGACCCGAAATTTTTGAGCATTTAAAATCAGAATATTTAATTGATTTTAAATATTCAATAGAGTAATTTTAACTTGAATTACGAATATCACTATTTATTTGATAATTAAATTTTTGAATTAAATAAGTGAAGTTGGGTAAAACGTTGAATCTGGAATTTTGAAGCCTATTTAAATGATTTGAAGGCTTATAAAATTTATATTGATAACACTACAGATAATAGAAGTTTTAAAATTGAATTTAACAGTGAATTGTTCAGTTTTGAAAATTTTATTTTTAAATTGAATTTAAAAATAGTCTTCTGAGACACAGTCTCGAAATTCGATGAAATTAGTTCCATTGGGTCCGTAATATTGAATTATTACCGGATTTTAAATTTCATAATGTTTGGAGTTGTTGTGTGAGCGTACGATATTCAAACGCGCTGAAATTCTATCGAAAATTCAATTTTTATAATTTATATAAATTTGTAAATCTTTCACATCACCTCCTTTCTTTCATTCCAAGCCACCCTACGTTGTCAGCCTACTTGCCGTCTGAAACACGCTTTTTTTTTATCGAGCAGAGATAGAACTGTATTAATCAATGAAGCCGAGCTCTCCCTTTTCAAAACAAAAACTCTTCTCTCGTTCAAATCTAAAATCAATGGCCACCTCCTTTCACAGCTTCAAAAATTCACGAAACAAAATAACTCGCTCTGGTTCGTTTAAAAAAAATAAACAAAGCACGGCTGCTTCGAATCATGGCCGCTCTATCCTAATTGGCTCGAGTTCTTAAGAGGTTGGAGCTGAACGAAGTCGAAGTTGATTTCGATTGGGAATCGCAAAATGGCTCTCGATCGAAGGTCAGGAAGTCGAAACGAAATCGTTTTCGTGAAGCTGGGTGGCACGGCAGCTGGTTTGGAATCGAGTCGAGGTCGTTGAACTAGGGTTCGACGCAGGGAGTCGCGAATTGGAGAGCGACGGTGATCGACCCTTCGAACCTTAACTCGAAGTGGTAACTATCGTTAGTCCATTAAATTCTCCAGGAACCCTTCGAGCTCGAGGCGAACTCGACTCCGCAGCATCGTCGATTAGGAGCTAGTGGTCTGGCGTAAGCAGGTGGAGGACGAAGGGTGGCCGGGGAATTGTCTTGGTTGGGGGTTTGCCGATGGCAGTTAGGTATAATGTTAAAGTTTGTTTTAATTCAAATTAATTCATATATAAGTATTCAACTCAGTAATCGATGGATCTAAAAAAAATATTTTAGGTAAGTTTTAGGTAGTAGAGAACTTTTAAAGATGGTAATATCAATTATTATGATTTTTATAAGTATATATATATAGGCTGAAATAGGATTTTTATTTTCTTAAGAATTCAATTAAATATGTTTTCAAAAGGGAAATAACTTGGTAATTTACTCGTTTAGTTAATTATTTATGATAAGTGATTATTCAATTAGCCTAAATAAAAATCATTTGTTAATTTAATTCAATTTAACAAATGGAAATTATTTGTTCGATTTATTCAGATATTAACAAAATAATTAGTGCATTAAATTTATTGAATGGTAATTGAATATTCAAGTGGTCCAAATGTTAATAAAATCATCTAATGTTTATACAAGGTAAAAATTTGAAGGAAGCAAGACGAATTGGGTCGGATTGTAAACGTTAAAGGTGAGTTAATCTCACTCAGTGAACTTAAATTTAAATTTAAATTTAAATGATTAAATTTAAATAATTGTTTGAGTGGTTGAATTGATTAATGTGCTGTAGTATGGTATATTTTGGGATTGATAATTATATTGTGCTAATGTCTGTGGATGCAGGGAAAACAGGTTGGAGGGATCCAACTGGATCCCTCAACATTTATTCAAAATTATTTAATACCCTCTGTTGTGATTATTTGATATTATATGATGTACTTTATTGAAATATTGAATGTTGTGGTTCGATTGAATATAATTGTGTATAATAAACTATCAAAAAAATAATAATAATATATAAATTGGATTTTGGGAGGAAAATAAAAGAAGTAAATTTGTAAGAAAATAATTATAGAAAATTTGAAAAGTTTAAGAATGAATGGGAAAAATAAAGTGACTTGAAAATTTTAGTAAATAAAACTAGAATATAGAAAGGAAATTTTGAATGACAGGAAGTTAATGAATTGTAAACTGTAGTGCTATTATTTAAGAGAACAAAACATACATCTAAAATTTAAGATTTAAATTATTGAAAGGAATAAAGAAGAATTGGGAAAGACCTGAATTTGTATATTTCAGTTAAGAGATCTAAAATCAAATGGGAAATAATAACAATAATAGTAAGTCTACAATTAATGAATTTTTGAAACGAATTGTGTAAGTAATGAAATTTATCCCAGATATAGTAAATTGGAAATCAATTTGGGAAATTGATTCAAGTGATTGAGATTGGATATTTCTCTCTGAATAACCAAGTACGTTTCAAAGTAAATTTTTGAATTAAAAGTTTAAAATGGTTTAAAGAAGTATGTTTTGACAAATTTATTATTTCTAAATATTTAAATTCTAAAGTAAGTATTTCTTTTAGTCTATTATAGCGGTAATTATTTTAAAGAGTAATTTAGTATTTTGTTTTAAAAGTGAAATCTAGTTTTATATTTTATCAAGAAACCTTATTTTCAAATCATTCATATAGAATGTATTTATAACAAATTATTAAAGTAATTCTACCTTAAATGTTTTAAAATATATCTCAAAGTAAAGTATTTTAAATTATTTTAATAATCTAGTTTTGTGTTTGGTAATTTCAGAGGAGATAGAAAATATTTGGGGAAGTTTATTCTGAAAGAAAGATGGTTTTGAAACTGTTTTCAAAGGTTTGAAAATAGAAATATATCTTGTGAAGATATTTTTGAGGTAAATAGATAATTTGGGGAAATTATTTATTGTTTGATGGATGTTGTGAATATTAATTGATAGTTAAATAACCGACTATCAATATTGGACAAATGCGTTGATCGTTTCGAAGAGACCGGGATCGAGATTAATTTCTCGAAAACCACTTTGATCCGGTTTATACGTTTTCGTGAAAAACAATTTTGGATTCGAAGATGGAGCAGTGAAGTGCAAGGGCTAGTCGCTACTAATCCTGAAGATATTTCCAAAGGGATGTAGTAGGAATAGTGCCTTCGGTTCCGTTCGAACCCGGGACGGACTTGTATGGATGAATGCTTGCGAAACATCGTCAGGTGGACGATGGGCATTCTAAGGGATATGTTCTAAAAAGGTAACGCTTAGCCTCAAGCCTCATCAAATGGGAATGACTGAAATCAGGGGTTATGCAGCAAGGCTAGGTGGGTAGCACCCGAGCAGGGTGAGGTCATTCCAGTCTAGATGTCCCTTATTATTTCGGCTTAGTGGGCGGTTGCTGATCCCAACCGTAGGGTGATCTCACTCGGGATTATCCAGTAAGGGGTAGTCCTGACCTTGTGTTGCAGGGGAGCGGGCGTACTCCTCGGTACGGTGATCTAGGCCCCGTACCGTGACAGGTGGTACCCCAGTGTCTAGTCATTAGTTGGAAATCCATTCTCCCTACGAGCCTTGTACGAGTTTTGTTTTTATTACCCACTCTGTGGCTAGTAGCTGGAATTTAATGAATGTAACAATTTCGGCTATTTTATAAGTATTTGTATATAGACCTTATCATAATATCAGAGGATTTCTATAAAAATTATTTTAGCTATCGTAAGGTAAAAACCCGACATGTTTATTTGTGGCGTGGTCTTACGAGATGCTTTTGTTTTCAAAGGATTTTTGAAACTTTAATAATCAATTGGGTGTGATTTTCTCACGCTGGTATTCCAGACTGACTCGGGTATTATTTAACTGTAATGCTCGGGTCAGACCGAGTATTATAGGATACAGGATATGATGCTGTGGAGCTCAGGAGACGAGTAAGATGACGATACGTACTTCCGTACTTGTTTATATACATATATTCCGCTGTGTTGAATTGTTGTGTATCCATTTGTATGATATTGATGTTGAGTTGTGATTGATGTACTCTGATGATGTAATATATAAACATAGATATTTAAGTTTTGAGTAAAGAGCATTTATTATCTATTATATTTTATTCCGCTGCGATGGTTAGATTCTGTTGTCGGTTTCTATTTTTCTTCTTCTACCTCTTCTTCTTTAACCCAAATGGTTCGTATTTCTATACAACTTGAGTTGATTGTTGTAGAATAGTGTTGACTCAAGGGGTACGGATTTGCGGGTCGTTTCAGTAGTCCAGGGGTTTTACACAGTAGTGAAACATCATCAATCATTACAGATTCAAGCACAGCAATATTGATAAGTGGTATAATCCTATAGCGCTTATCTTCATTCACAGATTTACAGATAATTAATATAAATTCATCACAGATAAATAAATAAATTACATTCATCATGGCTCAAATCAAAACAGAGCATTACACATCATGGATATCAAACAATTCAACATTTAATAGAATCCAAACATCCATAAGTAAGATCAATTAATTATCTGATTAATTTAAATCAGATTAATCACTTATGAATAAATCACTAATCCTGGTTAATTAATATTAATTAATTATAAATTATCTTAATTAATTAACCTTAATCACTTATTAATTTATTTTTAATGATAAATTAATTAACCCTAATTATTAGTTAGTCGTCCTTAATTAATTACAATAAATGATTATCCCTAATCAATTTCATTAATTAATTACCTTTAATAATACTCAAATTAATTACCTTAATTAATTAACCACGATAATTAATTATCCTTTAATTAATTATTATTTAAATTACTGGATTAATCAAACTTAAATCATTAATTAATTAAACTTAATTATTTTTGTTTAGTAATTATCTTTAAGTAACTAATTACCTTTTAATTACTTACCATTAATTAAACTTAATTAATTATCCTTAAATGTAATTGCATAAAGTAATTATATGTTAATTACATTAAGTAATAATGTTTATTAATAACATTAGTTTCATTAAGTAATCATGCTTTAATTACTTACATTAATAATCAATCCTTCATTAATTGCCTTATATGATTATCATTCATAATCAATAATGATCCTTTAATTAAGACCTTAATTAATCAAGATAAATTCTTATCTTTACTGATCAATTAATTTCAATATTTAAATCTCATTAAATAAAATAAATTTCATCAACAAATAATTTAATTTAAAACCTTTAAGTTAATTTAGTAATCAAAACATTATTTAAGATAAACCATTTATCTTAACCAATTACTTAATTTCATCTTTTGAATCTATTTAATTTAAATACTTGAAATCATTTCTATACAAAAACATTGATAACTAAAAGTTTAATACCACATCATTATATTTCAAAACATTAGTTAGTTAATTAATTAAATACCAAAATAATTTATATTTAAAAACATTTAATTTTAGATATCTAAAGTTGAACTCGTTTGAAATCTTGTTTTACATTTTCTTTACCATTCATTTGTATTTAAAAACTTCCTCAACCCGGTTCATGTTTTTGTTAGACTTTTAAACCTGGAATCAAATTTTCTTTTCAAACTTTAAAACCGGTACTCAATCTGAAAACAACTCAAGCTCAAACGAAGTTTACCCGAGCAACAACATGAGCCAGTGCCCATCTCCCCTGAAACCATCTTCGAGGCCATCACTTTTTTCTTTGAACCCAAATCTCCTGACACAAACGTCTACGTGTGCATGTGCATGGTCGCACGGCGACGCTCTGGCCATCGCAGTGACCACCCACTAGTCGCCGATCGCCTCTTCTAACGACACAATCATTCATCATCATCGAATTGTTTGAAATTCGAAAACGAGCGAATCAACCAGAAACTGGAACAAAATCCCCTTGACCCAGTCGCCTCGCACCACTATTCTCGATCATCAAAGACTTCACCACCCCGACCAGAGTTGCCTCAATGACCCACGAACCCTTTCCCTTAGGTGCGATCGCTTTCGATCCCCCGTGGTTGACGAAAATGTCGCATTTTCCCATCGAACCAAATTGGGTAAAAAAACCTTAAAACTTCACCGCGCCACCGCTATGATCATCAGAAAAACTTCCCACCATTTTTCCCTTGATCTACATTCACCAAGCTTCCCTCAACCTCAAGCACGATTTTCGAATCATCGTGGTTTGTCGGAATTTGATAAAAACTCAAATTCTGACCAGCTCGCATTTTCTCTTCATTTTCGAACTTATAAATCATGATTTTATTATTAAAAATCATTATTTCCTATCACGAATCATATTATGGAATCCAAATTCGAAAACTTGAGCATTGATTTTCAACTTATATCTGATTTCCACTGTTATTCTTTATTTTTGAAACATATACACAACATAAAAACATGGAATTAATTTTAATTATGATATTATATTGTTTCAATCATTTTTTCGTTAGAAATCGTAGCTTGAGTTTGTATAAATAAAAAGATATGAATTTGTATATGAATATTAAAACCTGTCATTCAACATAGATATGTATTTAAACATACCCAGACATTCACATCCATAAATATATGTAAATTCAAACATGCAGGCATTTAAACAATCATACTTCAAGTGTCAACCACAATATAAAAAGCATATAGGTAGATAAGTGAGTTTGCTCACCTTGGAAATGAAGACAGAGGACAACAGAGCCTAGAGATGATTTATGAAAAGAATCCGGGAACTTAGATTGAATCTGAAGCCGATTCACTTGAGTTGGATCAGGAATTCATGCTGAGTTGAATTTTGAATGTTTGGTTTCCAGATTCAAAAGCTTGATCAGGTTGAACTACTTCTAGGTTGAAAAACTGGAAATGATCTAGGCTTGATTAATTTTGATGATCTGCTCTGCTTCTTGATATATTTTGATTTAAATCTTGTTTTTATTGCTGTTTAAACTAAGTTGAATTGCATGCTACTTTGAACTGCTTATCTAAAGCTTGAATTTGATTGGGTTGTTGCTTGAAAATAGGATTTGAATTGAAGAGGTTGTGGTTGTTTGAATTTGAAAAACTTTGGTTTTCTTCAGGTTGAGGTTGTAGTTGCATTCAGGTTTTGATCTTAAAGAAAACTGGAATATGTGTTTGGGTTGTTTTGTTTTTCTCTGGTTACAGCTTACAGGTTTTCAAACAGAGGTGATTTGATTTTATTTTGATTTCTTTTGATTTTTCTTTTGAATGGTGGAAGAATAAATTTAGAAATGAAGATAAAAACTGGAAATGGCTTTCCTTCTAAGACTATATTTAAATTATTAAATTTTTAAAGAAGCAAAAATTGCCATTTGTCAACAAGGCTTACATTTGTTAACCTATATAGTTACTGATCTCATATTTGTTAAAGCATATTTTGTCTATCTTCCAAATGTCATAGATTTGTGTTTTTATGTAAAAATCCTTAACTTTAATTAATTTATATATTTTTATCTTAAACTCTTATGTTATTATAATTTATATTTGTTCATTCATATTTTTAAAATATTTACACATGTCATTATGTTTTAAATAAAAAAATTTATATCATATTTTAAATTAAAATAATCCACTTTCTATTACGTACATATTTTTTTTAAAGAATATGATTTAAAATCAATTGAACATTAATAAGTAAGTACATAATATGTATATATTTTAATTTCACTCTTTAAATAGTTTTTGTAAAATTATTTATATCAATTTCAAAATAAAATTTTCAAATCATCAATTCAAATTAGACTAAAAAACCGGGAATGTTACATATTTTATTTCTTGATGATGTTATTGCAACAAATGACTCATAATTCCCATCTAAGCCATTGTGAGTATCTGTTCGGTGTCAGAGACTCCATGTCCTGCTGCATCAAGAAGATCACATTGAGTCTTGATCTTTGTCAGATATTCATCCATACCCATGTTGTCTTTCTTTTAGTTTTGCAACTGCCTTTTATAAAACATTATCTTTGCTGCCGATTGAGAACTAAAAATTTGCTCTACTGTTAATATATCATGAGTTGTTTTACAACCAATAATTTGTGGTAAGATTAGAACTGATTGACGATAATAACCAAGATGACAGTAGACTATCTTGCCTTTGATAATTTATAAAATCTTTATTACTGATTAATTTTCCATCGCTGCTCTCTATCATTCTTGCTGGGACAGCAATTATTCCCTGGATATGATCATCAAGACCATACCCTCTTATGGCTGTTTCAATTTGAAACTTCCAAAAAAGGTAGTTATTTTCATCAAGCTAGGTTGTTATTATTTGACTTTTGGGGTTGATAATCACTATTGCATTGCTTTTATTTGGCGGATTTGGAGTAATTCTTAAAGCGGTTGGTGATGTTGAGGATTGGTCTTCATTTCCCTCAGTCATTGATGCGGATTTTGATGATATGTGCAAGTATACACAATATCAAATGAAAGGAAGAAAAAAAACTTTTCTGACCTTCTTTCTTGATGATGTTGAAGAGAATAAGGGTAGTGCAGCCAGATCTAGAGTGATGGCACCAATCTGACCAGTCCTTAGCGAGGCACTAGACTCCTGTAGAGGTAAAAGTGGGTTTCTTGACAAAAAAGTAGGTTTCTTGATAAAAAAAACTCAGTTTCTTAGGTGATGAGATACAATCTGTTGAGAACTAGGGGTGCATCTAGAGCTCAGGTGATGATACCGGCTCTGATGAGTTTTCTAGATAGGCACTTGCCGTAAGGCGAATTAAAGCTTTGATACCAAGTTAGAATTTGATATAAAATTGAAAATGTAAAACAAAATATTTTATTGATCTTATATTGAATAATTGGTACACGGTATAAGCTGGGTATTTATACATGCAGTGTAAAAGCAAAATTGTAATAAATAATGAATTGGGCTTCGATCCAGTGCAACTTGCTTTCTTGAGAGAATGGTGTGGTTTTGTATAATGATGTACCCACTTTGCATTGTAGAATATAACCCTATTCAACCTGTGTAATCTCATTTCTCTTGGCAAATTTTTGATGACTTTGGTCACTCCCTTACACAGGTAAAGACCAAGATTATGGTCTCCATCCACTGCATTTGTTTTGTTATAATTTTGATTGTATTGTATACGTGCTTTTTTAATGTTGTCATTTTCCAAGTTCAATTTATAAATTTGATAACTAAATTTTTTTAATTTAGGTTATACGAAATTATATACCCTAAGTTATACAAAGGTTATATAGTATGTTTACGGTAATTGTAATTTGTTCTATTATATTTTGGAAATACCAAATAATGTTATACTTTTTAAAAAAAAAGGCAAAGTTGTTAATATTGCTTAGGGAATATTGAAGAATTACAAATAAAATTCAGAATTGTTACAAATATTTTTTTGACAAACTTGGTTTACATTGTCAAATATGTATTCTAGGTTAGTTACAAAATGTTTTACGCAACTTTTCATTAACTTTTATATATATCTTTTACAATGTTTCACAAGTATTCAAAGAAGGATTTACTATAAAATTTTCCACAATTTAGGTGAATATTGTAAAATATATTCATCTTTTGCAATAATGTTCGTAGAAAAGTTGTTGAAATAGTTCTAAAACATTTATTAAATATTGTAATATTTCTTCTTAGGGTAGGCTACAATTTCCACTTATAGTTATTTATTGATATCCAATTAACACAAAATAGATATATAAAAAACAAAAAACTTCACATTCTCCTTTATCCTAAAGCTACCTGGCAAAGGTTTTCTTCGCTTCTTTAATTTTTCAATATTAAGTGAATAAGTTTGAAAATTGTTGGGTTTTGAAAGAAGAACCTCGTTTCAAAACAATGTTAGTGTTTTTCGTCCAAACGCAAATAAAAATGGCATGTTTGAGATAAAACGCAATGACTCTGAATTCAGTTCAATTATCGAACACTCTAAGATCAAACTTAAAGTATGATTCATTATTCCTTCCTGTAACATGTCAAACCTGAAAAACGTGTTGAATTTATGGAGCAAGCGATAATCAACAATTTCATAGTGATCGTGTTAAATTTTGCTTAAAGTCATTTTTCAATTTATTTTATCTTCTATCTTTTTGTTGTGTCTATTTCAATAAAAAAAATTGCAAATTGATAGCTTTTTCACCCTTCCTCAATCCTCCCTCTCATGCATCTCTTTATGCCTTTTGAAGTATATATTAGATACCAAAACTACAAAGCTTTAGTTTCTCTCAAAGTAGACTAGATCATAATATTTTTCAGTCGTTACATTTCTTTTTCTATTTCTGAATGTGTGCTATTTTGTAGTGCCCTGCGTTGTTGCAAGAGGTAAATAGGATCTAGAGCATCTCTGATATGGACATCCCTCCTAGAAAAAGTTTTATAATCATCGACTTTTGAGTAGAACTTATAACAGTCAAATTATTGCATAAAACATGTGTGAGAAATTATGGCTATTAGAGCATTCCCAACCGAGGAGTTAATAGGCATCATTTTTATCCATTTAAACCCAGCTCACACCGACTCACCTCCAACTGACAACAAAAAAGGCACCCCAACCCTTCAAAAAAACTCAATTTTAACTGGCTTTTATAAAGCCCGTTAAGTTGAATCACCTGGATTACAATTCAGTTCAAACGATTGCAATCTACGTAGTGAGAATGTTAAATTCTCATCTTAGCCTAACCGGTTTGGTCAACTTAGCAACCCGCAAATGAGCAACTCACCTCCCGTTTGGGGTAAGTTATGACCCAACCATGACATGGTTAGGAGTGCATGTATGATAATGGTTACTGTTACCATTTCACAATTACCATTTTTACTACGAAACAAAAGTTGTTTACCGTTACCGTAATTGATAGACTGGCATACTGAAGAATGATATAGCGATAATCAGGTAATCGTTATATTGATAACTAAAAATTATTTTTTGTCCAAAAAAGTTCGATAACTTTACATGTGTTCACATTATAACGTTGTTTCATTATACAATTTATAGTGTTTCTTAATGAAAGATATAAACTAAAAAGAAGTGAAGTGTATTTAACATTATTTTACTAGATTATTGAACTACTTTCAATCATTGCTTGGTTATTAATGCCTATAATAAAGCATATTACACGAATATACATGTATTGTAAATTGAGTAGTAAAATTACGGTTACCGCTGGTATCACTAGAAGAATAACATCAAATTCCGACGGCAAATGTTGATAGCTGACAGAATAGCCGTCGAAATTGAATATGTGCTTCACGACTCTTTTCGACAGAATCGACCTTGGCTTTCCTATGGCTTCCTATGGAAATTAGCCAACGTTTTTCTCGCTATCCGTTGGAAGCCGTCAGTAACCTAGGTTTTGTTTCTTTCCAGTAGCCATTCGATTCTCATACAATCCGTATGCATCAAAATATATTACAGCTCCATTTCACTCATATATATATATATATAATCTAAAATCACATATTATACCAACAACAATATTAACAATAAATCAAGCTCAAACAATTCAACAAACATAAAATCAAACATCCAGCATCTCAATAAATTGTACCTAGCATATCCAATCAACATCAAACATCCAACATCTCCATAAAATGTGTCAAACGTACCCAAATCAACATAATACATCCAACCTCTCATCAATGTATATCAAATATAACAAAACACATCATACTCGCTATCTCAAAGTGTATATATACAATGTCCAAACATAAACACAAAATAACATACCTATTAAGACTCGTCCTCGCCTCCGGAAGCACCCGACGACAAAGGGAATGTCCCATGCTGCTGCACATACTCCACCAAGCACCTATTCAGCTACGCCATCTCCACAACACGAAGGCGGTCTTGCTTCTTTAGCTATGCAATCATGGCTCTCAGCTCTACAATCTCTGCTTTGTCTTGAGCTTTTTGGTACGCTTACTAGGAGGCCCCAACCTACGAATAGAAATAAGTTGTTATAGAACTTGTGTAACTTTTATAAAAATTATGCAACTTTTATAAGGTAGATTATTTTTATAAATTACCGCTTGGTTCCCAAAGCCAAAACGCCTACATCGCGATGTCGGTTCTATGATAGAGTCAAAAATAGCATCCTTCTCATTACACGTCAACTCCCATCCCATTTCCTCCTGCATCTACGCTTGTGCTTCTCGAATTAGGAGATTTTCTCAATAAGGAAACTCCCAAAATATACTTTGTTTGCATCAATTATGAATCGTCGATTTACTTTGAATTTCATTTTGTTCTCCGGTTTCATGTATCTTTGGATAATCCTTTATAAGAACATATATATCTTCACTTGACCAAAACATTAGTGATCGCAAAATCTTATGTCTATTAAATGCGATTTTTTTTTATCTTTTCTAAAAGGATGATTAATATGGGGAAAACATCAATGGCAATCAGACCACAAAATTTTCTTCTCATGCGGTAAAGAAAATGTTCGTGTTTCTTCCATACAATAAGGAAAAACTAGACACCGAAGGTACTCCAACCTAAAAGCATTGCATACGTAGGAAAAATCGCTAATAGTCCACAACAAAGAAGCGAACGTACAAAAATTCTTTTTTTCATGAAATATTATATGTTTCAACTCCTCTTACCCACTGTACCATATTGGCAATTTTGTAACACCTCATGTGCAAGAATCACAACGATTCTGAGTCGTTGCTAAATAGCAATGGTTTGAAGCCGCTGTAAATGGTTTAGGAATGGTTAAGGGCCGTTTTAATTTTATAACGTCTTAAAGACGTTGTGTTGTTTTTTATAAAAAGAATTGTTGACCAAACTTGCGTACATACCCCTCCCCCCCCCCCCCCCTTCCCAAAACTAAACACCCCTTAATTTCATTTCCCTCCTCCGCGCATTCTCCCTGATTAATGGCCCACATTTCCCTCCATTTTCCCTAACCGCCTACTCATCGACTGAGCGACTACAAATCATCATCAAGATCAAGCGTTAGAACTCTCGGTTGTTCGAAATTGAGCAATAAGGTTCGTTTTCTTTTGATTTTTGTCATTAGAAATAAAATAATCATGTAAGACTGTAAGAGTAATGCATTTTTCTTAGTATATATTGGTTTTGTTTATTGTTTTGATGCACTGAAATTCCTTTTGATTGGATGATTTTTTTGTATTTGTATGCATTGAGTTATGCCATATTTATAGGTTGTAGTTGTGTTTTGGTTTTGGTACTAATTTTAGGTGAGTTTCTTTCAATTAATAGTTGAACTTGCTTTTTTTAAAATCATTTTAAAGAATCTTAGGTGAATTATTGTTTCTATTTTGATTCTTTTGTTTTGGCGCTGCTGCTTGTTTGTTTGGTGCTAATTTAGATAGCAAGAGATGAGTTACAATATCTTTTGATTAAAAACAAATATCTGAATTATTACTTAGTATGATTTATTGAAGTCATTGACAATTTCACAAAAGAGCAAACTAAAATCAAATTAAAAAGAGCAAATGGTTGATTTCAGTGGCTCGATCCAAGAGCAGTTCTCTTCCTTTTTTTCACTCTATCAGTCTCTTCTGTTTATTTTTACCTATTTTTATGATAATTGAATAGTTTACATTGGTGTAGTTGACACGTTAATAAGTAAATGGTATAGGTGAAGGTTATGTAGTGCCAATTTCTTGAATGTGCCACTATTTAACTACCTTGTATGTGATGACCCGGAATTTTTAATTTGATAATCTTCTTTTATAGATTATTTTAAATGTGCAAAATTATTCTTTTAAAACAAATAAAATATGTGTTTATATATACATATATATAGAAGTAGATTACAAATAGAATTTGGATTTGAAATTCAAAAATAAATATATTAAAAATAAATTGGATTTAAAAACACTATATTTTAAACGTGTATATATATATATGGCTATTTATTAGTGTATAATTAAGTTTTAAATCATTTTCTTTGAAGTTATATAAATGTAAATAAAAGGAAAGGTTTAGAATATAAAAACATAAAACATATATAAATATAAACTAAATATAATATAATATAAAATTTTATGAAAACATAAATGCATGCAAACTAGCAAGTGTAAGCTTAATTACAACATGAAAAATACAAGTGTCAATTTATTTATTTTCCTAAAAAAATTTAAAAAAAATATAGAAGTGTGGGTCGGGTTTGAGTGCGGGTTTGCACTGGATTCGACTCAGGTCAGAGATATAGAGTATTAACTAAGTTTTTAAAAGTTTAAATAAATCAAGTTTAAAAAAATTCTTAATTAATTCTATTAAATAATAAATGTTTATCTAAGATTTGGGTTAGTAAATTTCAAAATAAATTATTTTAAATTAATTAATTTTAAAGTATTTTGTTTGTATGTTCTTTATTTATAATTAATCCTTATGTTTATTTAAATAAATTTAGATAGTGTAATTAAGTAGTTAATTAAGAGGGTAAAATGTTTTTAATTATTAATTAACTTAAAAGTCTTAAGTTAATTCATATGTTAATGATAAATTAAATTCAAAGGTTTATTAAATAAAACTAAATAATGTAATTAAGTGATTAATTAAGATCAATGGTTTATGATAAATTAATTAAGTTCTTAGATAATTAAAGAATAATTAATTAATAATTAAATATTAATTAATTAACAATTAAAGAATAATTAATTAATAATTAAAGGATAATTAATTAATAATTAAAGGATAATTAATTAATGTGAATAATTAAAGGGTGATCAATTAATTTCATTAATTAATTAAAATAATAATAAATGGTTTGCAGTTAATTAATGTTAATTAAGTAGGGTTAAGTAATTAATTCTTAAATAATTGATTTAATTTTGTGATTAATTAAATTAATTACAGTTGTGTGATTAATTAATCTTTCTTATGGATGATTAAATATATTGAATGTTTGGGCTGATTAATATTTATAGTATGTTAATCTATGATGTTCTGCGATGTGCAATACTTTGGACATAGCTATTGATAAATGGGAGTTATTTATCTATGATGAATTGCTATGTGAATATGATATTCTGAATTGAATCAACTTGTTTTACTTAAACAACTTAGCCTTAAAAGAAATATTTAGATTTTGATGAGATCAGGATCGGATATCAGATTTGTGATCCGAAAAACACACTGATCCAAATTAAGCAATAAGTCATGAAATCTCAAGTGAAGATCAAGATGAAGATTCAGAGTGCAATGTTAGTCCGTGAGATAATGGTTTTGATGACAACAACCTTAGAATAGGAATATAAAATATAAATACTAACATTATAGTTTAGAAATATATGTATATGCAGGATTTAACCATGCAGATACCAAGAATGAAGACTGTATAGTACAGAGATTGAAGATATCAAGACTGAAGACTCATGAGTATCAAGAATATCAAGATTATCAAGAGTTCAAGATTTCAAGTAATTTATTTTCTAATTAGGAATTTTTTATAAACTCCTAGAAAAGCACTGCATCTTAAAGTCCAATTTATTTGTGGAATGGAATCCACTTTGAGCCCGTTAAAGGGATGGAACCCTAAGTAGGATGAAACCTATAAAAAATCTAGTAGAATATTGTTTTGTATCCGCTAAATTTTTATTCAAATGAATTTACCAAATTATCTTGTTTTCAAAATGATTTCAAAACCTTCCTTTTAAAAGAATCAAAAACATCTATCCTGATTTTAAATACTTTTAGCGTCAAAATAATCTTTATTTTCAAAATCAAATTATCCTTAGTTTTAGAACTATCTTTAATAATAATATATTTAACTTTTAATATTTATACTTAGATATAAATATAAAATTATAGTAAAATTAGATATATATTATTCTCTATATTTATTTATGTATTTTAACTATAGTTAAGTATATTTATAAAAGTTTAAAATAGATTTAATATAAGATAAAAGTTATTTTCAAAGAAAAACAAACCACCAAAATTTCCTTTGGGATGTCGACGTACTCAACATACCCATGTCGACATAGTGTCAGTTAATTTCAAAATTTAAATTTTAAAAGAAGTGTCTATTTGTCATATCTCTTCAAGAATGGACATGGTTGTTGTTCTTCTATAACTATGGGTTGTTTTCAACGAATTTTCATATATATTTTCTGCTTTTCATTTCTCTTCTTCTTTCACACTTCTTTATACACATTCCTACCATTACTCTGTCGAAATCAACATTGGATCTAACTAGATTATCTCTGGTTTGATTCTCTATCACTATCTCAACAAGATCCTCAGCGCTATTCAGAGTTATAGGCTTCTTTGTAATCAATTAAACGATAAAAGGTGTGATCCTGGCCTTGGAAATCAATCAAGCGAGAAAAGGTGTGATTGTAGCCTTGGAAATCAATTGGGTGAACTTGTTGCCCAGGAAATCAAGTATCTCTACCCAGAGGATTATGAATGTGGAGGGTGTACCTCGTGGCCTTGAAATCGAGGGTGTAATTGTAAAGATTGCTTTTGAAAGGAAATCCGTGCTTGTGTGCAGGACTGGATGTAGGGTAGCTCCGAACCAGTATAAAATCCGTTGTGTTCTTTCCTTTACTGCTTTTACTTTATTTCTGCATCTGTGTTTGATTCTGTGATCATATCTGTGTCTGAATATTGCATACATTTGTGTTCAAATTAACAAAAACTCAAAAAGATTTAATAATTCCTTAAAACACTATTACCCCTACTAGTATTTATTCTAGCCTTAAGATCCGTAATCCGCATTTCTCACATTTGGTATCGGAGCAAGGTTTTCAAAGTTTCATAATCTGAATTTTGAAAAGTTTTTTAAACTAGCTACCAACACTGGTACTGTTACTAACACAAGTATCACTGTCACTTGTTCATTTGTAGAAGGTTGGTCTACTGTCAGACCACCATTTTTTAATGGCAGTAACTATGCATATTGGACATGTAGGATGAAAATATATTTACAATCTGCAGGATTAGACACTTGGAATATCACACAAACATAATATTCTGAACCCACAACTGATTTTGCACAGTGGACCGCTAAGCAAAAGACTGTTGCATAAAATAATTCTAAAGCAATTAATATTTTGTTTTGTTCACTTGATAGGAATTAATTAATAGAGTGTCAGTTAGTAAGTCTGCATATGAAATCTTGAAAACTTTGCAAGTTACCCACGAAGGGACAAGCAAAGTTAAACAGACCAAAATTTCCATGCTCATAAATCAGTTTCAATTATTTAAAATGAATTCTAATGAGTCTATTTCAGATATGTATAGTAGATTTCAGGATATTGTGCATTCTCTAATATCCTTGGGAAAGGAATTTTCGAAAGAAGATCAGGTCAGAAAAATTCTGAATTCTCTTACTCCAGAATGGTATCAAAAGACACTTGCGATCGAAGAGGCAAATGACATCAGTACCTTAAAGATAGAAGAATTAATTGTAAATCTAATGTCGCTTGAAGTCCAAATGATCGGGAGAAGAGAAAGCAAAGCGTCTGAAAAGAAATCAATGGCACTTAATGCATTGACTGATGGATCAGACTCAAACAACGATAATAATGAAGAGATAGCCTTTATGACAGGAAATTTTCGGAAATTTTCGACACAGAAAGATGAATAATCTCAAGAGAAACAACTATAAGAACTCTGGAAATCAGAATGTAGTGCCAAACAATGTAAAATGTTTCAACTGTGATGAAACGGGCCATATCAAAAGAGATTGTCCATATCCAGATAGGAAAAATTCTCCTATAAACAATGATTCAGCAAAGAAACGGAAGCGTGCATTTACTGCTACTCTAGATAACTCAGACTCGTCCTCAAGCGATGATGATGAGAAGAAGGATAATACAAAGTTGTGTTTCACGGCAGTTCACGACTCCGACGAATTTAGAGAAACGGATTCAGAAAAAGGTACACATTTACAATACAATTGGTTGAAATTGCATGCTTCGAATTAGATGCTTGATTGCTTGATTGATTGATTTTGAATTGGTGTGTTATGTGAATTTTAAAATTTTTACTATTTTTTATTATTTTTTTATTATTTTTAATAGTATAATAATATATTATGGAATATACTATAATTCTAATAATATTCTAGATATATATATATGACATTAAAAATAATAAGTATATATATATAATAGAGTACTTAAGAAAAATAAATCATAGAAATTCACAGGCACATGTCGACATGGTCCCTACCATGATGTTGACATGGGTACAGAATTTGAAATTCAAAATTTGAATTAAAATGGCTGAATTTCCCTCCACCTTTTCACTTCATTCAATTTTCTGAAAAGGCATCTTTTGACCAGAGAACATGTCCTTTGAGAATTTATTTATTCACTATCTTTTATCACATTTTTCACTCTCATTTTCAAATTCAAACTCTCTCTTTAAAACTTCATGCTCTCTACTCTCTACTCTAATAGCTTCTTCAAGCAACCCCTCCACCATGAGAATTTTCAGAAAGATAAAGAGCAACTCTTCAATGATCCGGAGGCAATAAAAGCATACATCAATTATGCTAACTATGAAAAAGTCCATCCCGGAAAGTTTGCTATATTTCAAGATTTCTCTTCTTATGAAATTGATTCTCTTTTTGCAAACAATCAAATTCTTAGTCTTATTGATGCTTTTCAATATGATTTCGTTTGTTATCCAAATCTTGTTAAAATTTTCTATGCAAATTTAAACCGTGGATTTTATATTTTTAAAATGATGATGAAATTTGGAGTAGTGTCAAAGGCACTAGAATTGTTTTAAATTATGATCTTTTGGGTACCATTCTCAATTGCAAAAGCACGGGAATGGATCTCTCTAATTTTAAAATCGATGAAAATGATCGTGAGACATTTCATCACATTGTCGAAGGAAATGATGATTTTGAATTCAAAAATCGAAATTTTCGACCAAAAGCTAGAATTGTTAATCTTCTTCTACAACATACTTTGACCCCAAGATCGGGATATTTTAACAATCCTACCTCAAAAGTTTGCAAAGTACTTTTTTCTATTTTTGGAAATTATGATATTAATTGGGCGCAAGTTATTTTGGACGAACTTTGTCCTAAAAATCTTGAAATGGGTGAGAATACTTTGTATCATGGAACTTATCTCACTCGGATTTTTAACTATTTTGGAGTGGATTTCAAAGGAGAAAATTTTGTTTCTAGAAAAATTTTCAATCATTCCAATATTTCGCTTATGCAAATTCCATTTGTTTTTCAACCTTATGAGACTCTTGCTGAAAGGAAGAGCGTCTGGCTCATGAGGAGATGGAAGAAGAGGAAGAGAAGAGGAAGAAGAAGGGGATGAAATGGAAATTGAAGAAGAAGAAGGTTAAACTTCTTTGGAAAGCATCGACTATCCTCCTAATCCATCCAACAAAACCCTTCTCAAAAACCAAAAGACCATTGTTGAGAATCAACAGATTCTTAAACAATCCGTTAGTAAGAAGTTGGATAAAATTTCATCCAAGATGAACAAGTTTATTTCCAAAGTCAGCAAGAAGCTTGGATTATCTTCATCTTCATCATCCTCTAACTAGTTTTATCATTTCATTTCATGTTGTATTAGCTTTAGTCGGGAGGGAGAGAGAGAGACTATTAATGGGGCCTAGTATATTAATTGGGCGGGACGGGAAGAGAAAGTAACGGGGACCGATCCAATCAACATATACTGGATCGCTATTCTCTAAACCTTCTCCTTTGTTTTAATTTGGAAGTTCATGTAGTTCTTTACGTTTAATCGTTGTATCGTCTTAGTATGAAATGAAATGGAATTTCTTTTCTGTTATCTAGCTTATCTTATCTCTACAATAAATGTTAGTATATTATATAAATATATATACACACAATTATTCTCAAAATCAAAATAAGTCATCAAAATTCACTAGACCATGTCGACATCCCCCCTATGACCATGTCGACATGTACTGGTCAGAAATGACATTTCATTTTGAATTTGAAATTTGTATAACTACCTTATATCTATTCATTTCAAACGAATTTCTACACCTATAAATACCTATTTCTTCCAGAATTCATCACTGAGTATTATTTCTTATTCACTTTGTCTCTCATTCTTATCACAAACTCGAATATGGCCAATTCAATTCATAATTTATCCGAGAATCTTGAAGAAACTCTTAATTCCTTCAAGAATATTCTTTCGTTCATTCTTCGTAACCAGCGACAATTAGAATTGAGTCAAATGCAGATGATCAAGGAGCAATAAAGGCATTTCGATGTAATACGATGGATGATTTCCTCCATGCACAAGGATGATAACGAAGCACATCCTTCGGTTTCTCTAACTAATGATAATGAAAATTGGGATGCCATTAAAGCAGACCCTATATTTGGAGAAGAAAGATGGGTGGAAGTTCCTCGTAATGTTTGATTTTATTTGATTGCTTTGTTTGAATTGTTTGCTTGGTTTGATTTGATTTCATTTGCTTTAATTTGATTGATATAGATTGATATTTGGTGTGGATTGATGTTTTAATTTAGTTTGATGTTTATTGTACAAAACATGTACAAATACACAATGATGTGTATATTATCTTTAATTAATTATCATGTCTATCGGTATAATTATCTCTCAATCTATCTATTATACACTCCATTGTATAGCTTATTAATGCAGGTACTTTAGTACAAGAATGAGGGGGAGTTATATAGTTTGGAGTTATTTTTTTGTTGATGACAAAGGGGGAGAAGTATAAAATAGGATAGTTAGGCGTAGATTAAGGGGGAGTTATTAGGATAGAAGTACTATTTTATAAACAAAGGTTGTCATCATCAAAAAGGGGGAGATTGTTAGTCCGTGAGATGATGGTTTTGATGACAATAACCTTAGAAAAGGATTCTAAAATATAAATACTAACATTATAGTTTAGAAATATATGTATATGCAGGATTTAACCATGCAAGTACCAAGAATGAAGATTGTATAGTATAGAGATTCAAGATATCAAGATTGAAGACTCATGAGTATCAAGAATATCAAGATTATCAAGAGTTCAAGATTTCAAGTAATTTATTTTTTAATTAGGAATTTTGTTAAAACTCTAAGAAAAGCACTGACATCTTAAAATCTAATTTATTCATGGAATGGAATCCACTTCGAGCCCGTTAAAGGAATGGAACCCTAAGTAGGATGGAACCTATGAAAAATCTAGTGGAACATTGTTTTGTATCCGCTAACTTTTTATTCAAATGATTTTACAAAATTAACTTGTTTTCAAAATGATTTCAAAACCTTCCTTTTAAAAGAATCAAAAACATTTATCCTGGTTTTAAATACTTTTAGCCTCAAAATAATCTTTATTTTCAAAATCAAATCATCCTTAGTTTTAGAACTATCTTTAATAATAATATATTTAACTTTTAATATTTATACTTAGATTTAAAAATAAAATTACGGTAAAATTTTATATATATTATTCTCTATATTTATTTATGTATTTTAACTATAGTTAAGTATATTTATAAAAGTTTAAAATAGTTTTAATATAAGATAAAGGTTATTTTCAAAGAAAAACAAACCACCAAAATTTCCTTTGGGATGTCGACATACTCAATATACCTTGTCGACATAGTGTCAGTTAATTTCAAATTTCAAATTTCAAAAGAAGTGTCTATTCGTCATATCTCTTCACGAATGGACATGGCTGTTGTTCTTCTATAAATAGGGGTTGTTTTCAACGAATTTTCATATATATTTTCTGCTTTTCATTTCTTTTCTTCTTTCACATTTCTTTATACACATTCCTACCATTACTCTGCCGAAATCAACATTGAATCCAACTAGATTATCTCTGGTTTGATTCTCTATCACTATCTCAACAAGATCCTGAGTGCTATTCAGAGTTATAGGCTTCTTTGTAATCAATTAAATGAGAAAAGGTGTGATTCTCGCTTTGGAAATCAATCAAGCGAGAAAAGGTGTGATTGTAGCCTTGAAAATCAATTGGGTGAACTTGTTGCCCGAAAAATCAAGTATCTCTACCCAGAGGATTGTGAATCTGGAGGGTGTACCTCGTGGCCTTGAAATCGAGGGTGTAATTGTAAAGATTGCTTTTGAAAGGAAATCCGTACTTGTGTGCAGAACTGGATGTAAGGTAACTCCAAACCAGTATAAAATCCGGTGTTTTCTTTCCTTTACTACTTTTACTTTTTTTCTGCATCTGTGTTTGATTCTGTGATCATATCTGTGTCTGAATATTACATGCATTTGTGTTCAAATTAACGAAAACTCAAAAAGATTTAATAATTCCTTAAAACACTATTCACCCCCTTTAGTGTTTATCCTTGCCTTAAGATCCGTAATCCGCATTTCTCACATGGAAGGGCTATTTGTCGTTAATTTTGAGGGTGATTCCAAAATGAGTGTAGCGAAGATAGTGCCTTCGGTTTCGTTCGAACCCGAAATGGACTTGTACGGATGAATGCTATCAGACCATTGTCAATGGAGGACGACTAGCATTCCAAGACATGTGTTCTAAAAGGTAATCGTGGCCTCGAGCCTCATCAACCGGGAATGGCTAAAACAGGGGAGGTGTAGAAAGGCTAAGTGGGTAGCACCCAAGTAGGACAAGATTTTCCCCTATCTAGAGGTCCCTTTATTCGGCTGTGTGGGCGGTTGTTGGCCACAACCATGGGGTTGTCTTATTCGAACTATCCAGTAAGGGGTAGCTCCGGTCTTGTGTAGAAGGGGATCAGGGTGGATCATCGGTATAGTGATCTAGAGCACATACTGTGACGGGTGGTACCCCAGTAGCCCTGCCGTTGTATGGGATCCAATCTCCAATAAGTGCATGTACAGTTTTGATTATGCCCAACTATGTTGGAACGTGAGATGTAAGCATTCCAGCTATTTCCTATTTTATATTAAAAACCCTAAACACTATTTTAATATAACTAGATTTCCTATCAAATGTTTTGGTTATCGTAAAGGAAAAACTTGTCTGTGTTTATTTGCGGGGAGTCTTACGAGATACCCTTGATTTCAGAATGATTTCCAAGTTAAACAACTTAACCGTTTACTCACACCAGACCCACGTCTAACCTGGAGTTTATTTTCTGTTTTCTTAAACTCTTGGGTACTCAATTTTTTTACGAGTAGCCAAGTGATTAGGTAGGCTTGACGAGTTTTGGAAGGACTTGGAGCAGGAGATTTGGCGTATCTATGTACATATCTGTTCCGCTGAGTTGGTATCATCTGTATTGCATTTTGGGGTGTAATGGATAGACAGGTCTTCACGGCTGTCTAATGTGATGTTGTAAATGTATGACTCTGATGTATGATGAATACTTTGTAATAATCTATGTGATGTAATATTTTTTTCCGTTCCGCTGTGAGATTCTGATATTTTTTAGTTCTTTCTTTCTATCTATATTCTTTTCTACCTATTTCTTTCAAATCTACGATACATCTTTCTATGGAATGAAAGGCGGGTTGTCACAGTTGGTATCAGAGCGCTAGGTTGAGATAATACCTAGGCTTTTAGGTTAATACCTGTCTTGAGAGAGCGTATTTGTAATATATATATATATATATATATGCACCAATCTGATTGTTGGGTTACCTGTCCAGGTTGCCAACATGAGTTCAAGAGGAAGAAGAGGCAGAGGTGTGAGCAGCACGACGATCACGAATGGAAGAGGTCCGAATGCTGATAGAGGAAGGATAACTGGTGAGGCTATAAACCCCATACCGCCTTGATTAAGCTTTGCTGCATTGTGTAAGGATTTTACCAATCTTGGAGGAAAGCCTTTTAAGGGAACAGAGTCCATCATTGAAGTTTAGGTTTGGTTACGCTCGTGTGAGTGGATTTTGAAGAGTTTGGATCTGTCAGATGAGAAAAAGAGAGTTATGGCATCTGGGAAACTTCAAGAAGGAGCAGCTGCATGGTGGGATGCAGTTACTATGAATATTTCCAAGGATGATATCTCTTGGAGCAAGTTTAAGGAACTATTTGAGGAACAGTTTATGCCTACGGTTGGGAAGACTCGTCTGTATAGAATTATCCCGATATGGACCTGATATTATGGATACACTTCTCAAGAAGAATGAGATGTTTGTGCTTGGAATGAGGGCCGAGTTTCACGAGAAGATGACTGCCATCTCAAGGGATCATTCGTGGTATTGATAGATATGGCATTGAGGTATGAAGAGCTTCTGGAAAAGAAACCCTTGGCAACTGTGGCAGCACCAAGTGAGAATTCTTCCAATTCGAATAAAAGAAAGTTCAACCTGAATTGGAAGAAGCAAGGTAAAGGGAAAATAGGAGGCAACAATGGAGCTCGTAAGTGTAATGTGTGCCAGTAGGAAGGTCATTTGGCTTAGCACTGTCCTCGAGGTGGAGCCCAGAAGCAGCGTCAGAGTGGACCCGGTTCCATAATGGTTCAGGATTCTTTGTGTTTCAACTGTCAACAGCCAAGGCATATGGTGAAAGCTTGCCCACTTTTTCAGAGAGCCCAACCGACTAAAGTGTTTGTTATTCAAGATAGACCGTCAACTTCTTCGTATGGAAAAGGCAAAGGCGTTCTTGAAGGTACTTTGCTTTAAGACGGCATTTATGTAGTTTTGTTTGATTCTGGTGCTTCCCTTAGTTTTATTTCTTTGGAATCAGTAAAGAAGTTTCATCTTACCCCTAGTATTGTCGACCGCTCTATTTTTGTATCTAATCCCATTGGGGGAGTGACCAAGTTAGATATGATCTGTAGAGGTCTAAGAATTTCTTATCCATCCTATAGTTTCTCGTGCAAGCTATTTGTATTGGATTTTAAAGGATTTAAACTTATTTTGGGAATGGATTGGCTAGATAAGCATAAGGTTGTTCTGATTTGTGAACAGAGAATTGTGTCATTGGAAACCGAGTTGGGAAGAATTGCAAAAGTGACTTGCGATAGTCTAGGGATTCATTTGAGTAGTCCTTTGCATGTGATCGAGGCATCTCAAGAGGAAGTAGAATCCATCGAAGTTGTCCGAGATTTTCCAAACGTCTTCCAAGAAGTCAAAGGTTTTCACCCATATCGGGAAATAGAATTTCGTATCGACTTAGTTCCAGGAGCAACATCGGTTGTTCAACCCAGTAGAAGGATGGCTCCGAGAGAGAGAAGAAGAATTGGTGAATCAGACTCAGGATTTCTTGGAGAGAGGATTGATCCGGCCTAGTTATTCTAGCTGGGGTTCTGCTGTAGTTTTTGTGACCAAGTCAGATGGGTCATTAAGATATTGTGTAGATTATCGAGAGTTGAATAAGTTGACTATTAGGAATAAGTACCCATTGCCTCGTATTGATGATCTTTTTGATCAACTTCATGGTGCTTCTATTTTCTCTCAATTGGATCTAGCTTCGTGTTTTCACCAACTAAGGGTAGCTGAAGACAGTATATCCTTGACTATGTTCAAAGGACCCAAATGTTTTTATGAGTGGCTGGTTATGCCTTTCGGGCTAACCAATGCTCCAGCTTATTTTGTGGATCTGATGAACTATGTCTTCCGGGATGTGCTGAACAAGTTTGTGCTCGTGTTCATCGACGACATTCTCATTTACTCCAAATTTAAGGAAGATCATAAGCGTCATTTGGAGATAGTATTAAGACATTAAGGAGGCATGTCCTGAAAACTAAGTTTTCGAAGTGCCATTCCTAGAAATCAAAAGTAAGATTTTTGGGACATATCGTATCTAGAGAAGGTATTTCTATGGATCCAGCCAAGGTAGCAGCTATTCAAGCATGGAAACAACTGTAGAATCCTATGGAAGTTCACAGTTTTCTGGGTTTGGAGGGTTACTACAGAAAATTTATCCGGGACTACTCTAATATTTCTTCCCACTTGACCAAACTGACTAGGAAGGGAGCGAAGTATAAATGGACTCCTAAGTGTAAAGAAGCATTTCTGGATTTAAAGGCGAGGTTGACCAGTGCACCTGTTCTGGCTATTCCAAATGGAAGGAGTAAGTTCGAAGTCTATACTGATGCTTGTGGAGTAGGGCTTGGTGTTGTGCTGATGCAGAATGGAAGAGTGATTGTGTACGCAAGTAGGTCGTTGAAGCCGCATGAGAAGAACTATGCTACGCATGATTTGGAATTGTTGGTTATCGTCTTTGCTCTGAATATTTGGAGGCATTATCTGTTGGGTGAGAAGTTCGAGCTTTTCACCGATCATAAACCTTTAAAGTATCTTTTCTCCAGAAAAAATTGAATTTGAGGCCGCAAAGATGGGTGGAATTTTTGGCATCTTATGATCTGGATATTCTCTATACTCAAGGGAAAGCGAATGCAGTGGCGGACGCTCTGAGTAGAAATGCAGTTTTGGCTGTTTTGGAAGTTATCCCGTCTCTACAAGAAAGGATAGTACAATCAGATGAAGGATAGAACTTTTGAGGAAGTGATTCTTGGAGCTAAGGAAGTTCAATATTCGGATTTCAAGATAGATGATCGAGGAGCTTTGAGGATCAATGGACGATTGTGTGTGCCAGATGTGGATGGATTAAGGCAAGAAGTTTTGTTGGAAGGCCAGAAATCAAGGTTAAGTAACTATCCAGGGATCTCAAAGATGTATAATGATTTGAAAAGAGTATTCTGGTGGCCAGGCATAAAGAAGGGTATCGTTACCTTCGTGAATGGATGTGCGATCTGTCAACAAGTGAAGGGTGATCAGAAGAATTCCGTAGGATTGTTGCAGCATCTGGAAGTCCCAAAATGGAAATGGGAAATGATATCGATGGATTTCGTCGACGGGTTACCAAGGACCAGAAAAGGAAATGAGGGAGTGTGGGTAATCGTGGACAGTCTGACCAAGAGCACCCATTTTATCCCAGTTAAGGCAACCAAAACTGCAGCGTCTTTAGCGGAGATTTTCTTGAAAGAGATCATTAGGTTGCACGGAGTTTCCGTCAGCATAGTGAGTGACCGTGACCCGATCTTTACCAGTAAATTTTGGGAAGCTCTGTAGACAGCTCTGGGAACACGATTGAGTTGATCAAGAAGAGGATAAAGGAAATCCAAGATCGTTGGAAGAGTTATGCGGACAAGAGACGAAGGAAATTGGAATTCGAAGTCGGAGATTTGGTTTTTGTCAAAGTTTACCCAATAAAAGGAGCGATTGGATTTGGTAAGACGGGAAAGCTTACCCCGAGGTATATTGGACCTTTCCGTGTGCTCGAGAGAATTGGTGCTTTGGCCTATAAGATTGAATTGCCAGACTGGATGGCTAGAATTCACAATGTATTTTACATATCTCATCTAAGGAAGTACGTGTACAACCCATCGCTAGTTGTAGAACCGGTAGTGCATGAAGATTTAAAGGTCGAACCGGACTTAACTGCGGTCAGGCATCCAGTCCAGATAGTAGATCGAGAAGAGAAACAGCTCAGGAACAAAGTGGTGAAGCTGGTCAAGATTCAGTGGAGCGAGGATCCCAAAGATTGTACCTGGAAAACTCTAGATAGTATTAGGAAAGCCTATCCGAACTTATGTCAGGATAGTTAAGATTGTTTGTCTGAATGAATTGTTTGTTTTGGTTGTCAGTATATGGCTGATATATATGCTTGGATAGTTTGAAATAAAATCTTTTGGATTATCTTTGCTTTTAAATTTCGGGGACGAAATTCTATTAAGGGGGGAGGAATGTGATGACCCGAAATTTTTGGTAATATTAATTTGATAATCTTATTTTATAAATTATTTTAAATGTGCAAAATTATTCTTTTAAAACAAATAAAATATGTGTTTGTTTATATATATAAGTAGATTGTAAATAGAATTTGGATTTGAAATTCATAAATAAATATCTTAAAAATAAATTGGATTTAAAAACACTATATTTTAAAGTTATTATATATATATATATGATTATTTATTAGTTTACAATTAAGTTTTAAATCATTTCTTTAAAGTTATATAAATATAAATAAAAGGAAAAGTTTAAAATATAAAAACATAAAACATACATAAATATAAAACTAAATATAATACAGTATAAAATTTTATAAAAACATAAGTACATGCAAACTAACAAGTGTAAGCTTAATTACAACATGCAAAATACAAGTGTCAATTTAGTTATTTTCTTTACTTTTAAAAATAATATAAAAAGGTAATATGTACCTCTCTACCCCTTCTCTTCTCGTTTTCTTTCATTCAAAATAAACCTGAAGCCAAAAACCAGAGAAAAATAAAAACAAAACAACAACCTCTTTCAATCTAAAATCTGAATGAAGCAAAGTTCAACTCGACTTCAAGCATAATCAAAGAAGCAAGGATCATATCAAAGCAAGATCATTTTCCAATTTTAAAATCAAAGTATTTCCAGATTTTCAAAAGAAGCTCTCTGTTCAACATCAAAACAGTGAGTAAACAACCTTTATAAAAGCTTAAATCAGTTAAAACTTG
This sequence comes from Allium cepa, assembly GCA_030765085.1. Lineage (NCBI taxonomy): Eukaryota > Viridiplantae > Streptophyta > Magnoliopsida > Asparagales > Amaryllidaceae > Allium > Allium cepa. The sequence goes on along the minus strand of CM060940.1, from coordinate 69,113,330 downwards.
ATGCATGTGATTAATATTTGAAATAATGTTGTGATAGATGTTTACATGAATATATGTTATCCTTGCATGTATATAAATATGCAATTTTTTGAGTGTGCATGTCTGTACATATATATATATCTGTTTTTGAATCAAAAGACTAAAAACAAGATCAAAAATCAAAATTTCTTCCCTCGTTCTCTTTTAAGTTAAGATGTATAAAGGAAACATGTTTGAATTTACTAGATCTTATTTTTAAAAATACTTATAAGTATAATTAGTAGTAGTTTTAACTGGAAAGGAAGAAATACAGTGGAAACTCAAAACATGTTAAAATTCGAATACCATGATTTCTTAATTCACCTACATCATCTAATTTGTTTTCAAAAACTATGAATTTTAAAAGTAAAATCAATATTTTTAGTTTTGATTTGAGGTAGAATTCTCGAGTTGAACGGAATCGAGTGTTTCCTCGATTTCTGGTGATCGGAGCGAGGGGGAATCTCATGGTCGTTGCTGAAGCTTTCTTGTGGGTCAGGGGCCTTGGCAAAAATAGTCGCTGGATTTTCTGATCAGCGAGGTGGTAGAACAACGTTGAAGTAAGGTTTTAGACCCAGGTTTGGTCGACATTGGTTTCCAGGCTAGTTCGTCGACGAGGATGCATCGGTCTCGTTGGGAGGTGGGGGAATCAAAGCATGGGACTGCAGTGGGGCTTTGGTCAGAGTGTCGAGCTTTCTGGTGGTCTGAGGCGGCGGGTCGAGGGGATTCTTGAGTGATCATTTCTGTTTTAGTAGGTGCCCTTATACTCGAATTCGATTTTCGAGTTCGATTCGAACTAGGGTGGTCGGAATCGAAGGGGAGGCCCTGGTCAACTTGCCGGCGATGGCAATGGTGACTGGAGCAGCGACATTCATGCGTGCACATGTACGCATGTCAGTTGTGTCTGGGTTTTTAGGTCTCGTATAAGAGAAGGGAGAAGAAAGAGATGGTCTCGGGAGGGATCTCGGGGAAGTTTTGTTTTGGCTCGAGTTTTGTATCGGGGTGTATGCGTGGGTTTAACATGTTATAATAGTTTTAAAATTTTAAAACATAACAGTTTTTTTTAAAAAAGAGAGAAGGGTGGCTCGTGTTTGAGCGCGGGTTTGCATTGGGTTCGACTCGGGTCAGAGATATAGATTATCAACCAAGTTTTTAAAAGTTTAAATAAATCAAGTTTAAACAAATTCTTAATTAATTCTTTTAAATAATAAATGTTTATCTAAGCTTTGGGATAGTTAAGTTTTAAAATAAAATTATTTTAAATTAATTAAGTTTAAAGTATTTTATTTATATGTTCTTTATTTATAATTAATTCTTAAGTTTATTTGAATAAATTTAAATAGTGTAATTAAGTAGTTAATTAAGAGGGCAAAATGTTTTTAATTATTAATTAACTAAAAAGTCTTAAGTTAATTCATATGTTAATGATAAATTAATTCCAAAGGTTTACTAAATAAAATTAAATAATGTAATTAAGTGATTAATTAAGATAAATGGTTTACCTTAAATTAATTAAGGTCTCAGATAACTAAAGAATAATTAATTAATAACTAAAGATTAATTAATTAATAATTAAAGAATGATTAATTAATAATTAAAGGATAATTAATTAATAATTAAAGGATAATTAATTAATAATTAAAGGATAATTGATTAATGTGAATATTAAAGGATGATTAATTAATTTCATTAATTAATTAAAATAATAATAAATGGTTTGTAATTAATTAATGTTAATTAAGCAGGTTTAAGTAATTATTTCTTAAATAATTAATTTACTTTTGTGATTAATTAAATTAATTATAATTGTGTGGTTAATTAATCTTTCTTATGGATTATTAATTATATTGAATATTTGGACTGATTAATATTTATAGTATGTTAATCTGTGATGTTTTATGATGTGCAATACTTTGGATGTAGTTGTTGATAAATGGGAGTTATTTAACTGTGATGAATTGCTGTGTGAATAAGATATTCAAAATTGAATCAAATTGTTTTACTTAAACAACTTAGCCTTAAAAGAAACATTTGGATTTCGATGAGACCGGGATCGGATATCAGATTTGTTATCCGAAAATCACATCGATCCAAATTAAGCGATAGGTCATGAAATCTCAAGTGAAGATCAAGATAAAGATTCAGAGTGCAAGGGCTATTTGTCGTCAACTCTGAGGGAGGGAGATTCCAAAATGAGTGTAGCGAAGATAGTGCCTTCGGTTTCGTTCGAACCCGGAATGGACTTGTGCGGATGAATGCTATCAGACCATCATCAATGGAGGATGATGAGCATTCCAAGATATGTGTTCTAAAAAGGCAATCGTAAGCTCAGGCTTCATCAACCAGGAATGGATAAAACAGGGGAGGTGCAGCAAGGCTAAGTGGGTAGCACCTAAGTAGGACAAGATTTTCCCTGTCTAGAGCTCCCTTTTAATCGGCTGTGTGGGAAGTTGTTGGCCACAACTGCGGGGTTGCCTTATTCGGGCTATCCAATAAGGGATAGATCCGGTCTTGTGTAGCAAGGGATCAGGGTGGCTCCTCGGTACAGTGATCTAGACCACGTACTATGACGGACGGTACCCCAGTAGCCCTGCCATTGTATGGGATCCAATCTCCAGTAAGTGCCTGTATGGTTATGATTGTGCCCAATTATGTTGGAACGTGAGATGTAAGCTTTCCAGCTATTTCCTATTTTATATTGAAAACGGTAGATACTATTATATAATAACTAGATTTCCTATCAAATGTTTTGGTTATCGTAAGTGGAAAACTTGTCCGTGTTTATTTGCGGAGAGTCTTATGAGATACCCTTGATTTCAAAATGATTTCCAAGATAAACAACTTAACCGTTTACTCACACCAGACCAATATCCGACCTGGAGTTCATTTTCTGTTTTCTTAAACTCATTGGCACTTAAACTTTTATGTGTAGACAAGTGATCAGTTGGCTTGACGAGTTTTGGAAGCATTTGGAGTAGGATAATTGGCATATCTATATATATCTGTTCCGCTGTGTTGGTATCATCTGTATTGCCTTTTGTGATGTAACGGATAGACAGGTCTTCACGACTGTCTAATGTGATGTTGTAAATGTATGACTTTGATGTATGATGAATACTATGTAATAATCTATGTGATGTAGTATTTTTTCCGTTCTGCTATGAGATTCTGATATTGTTTAGTTCTTTCTTTCTATCTATATTCTTTTCTACCTATTTCTTTCTAATCTACGATACGCCTTTCTATGGAATGAAAGACGGGTCGTCACATTGTATGTAATATGATTTCATACACTAGAAGGCAAAGTATAAAAAAAAATATTAGCTTCAAGCAAGATTATTCTTGCCTTTAGTTTAGATGAAATTCTATTTTGATGAGTATTGGTTGCCATAATTGGATTATTTCAATTGAAATTTTATTAACTTATGTGAGACTGAAATTTTATCCAGAAAAAACAGTTTGATAATCAATTGATATAGTGGATTATTATTTATAGGTGCAACCCAACTTGATCATTAACATATCGCAAGAGTTCATGAAAAAATAATTATAATGAGATCAGTGATCAATAATTTATAAATTGCATTAAACATGCATAAAATCCAGGATAAAAGATACTACCTCATGTACTATGCTATAATCAACGACGATGTATCTGATGAGTAATGTTTTCTTGATCTCCAACCACAAATAAATAATATTATCAACACGATGGTGCAGGAATTTATTAAAAGGGTACCTGCATAAAATTGTAGAAAAAGCCAAAACATGATGGTGCAAGCAAATAACTTGATCAAAATACAAATTCGATATGCATTTGATAGCTACATGTTTATTGTTTAATGAATTACTTCACTTCCAACTATCAAAATGGGACATTATATACTATTTAACATGCCGGTTTTGAAATGCATATCGGATTCAAAATTTTGTATTCTTAACTTCAAATGATGTCCTTTTTGTGATAAATATGTTTGTTATAGCAATATGCCTTTACTCATAAGTTACTTCAGTACGTTTGATTTTTTTTATGTTTAAAATTGAAATGTCGGTCAGTGACAACATGTTACATGTATATGCATGCAGGAAGACATAAAGGAGGTAGAACTGCATGAAGGAGTTAATTATATAATATGGGATTAGTTAAATACATTTGATGGATTACATGTACGTAGAAGAAGGTACATATTACATGTTCATCTTTATGGTTCTTTATTTTTTCCCATGTAAATAACTTATACTGTATTGTTTCTTTTATAGGAATATTATTATATGAACATACAAATTATAAACGCCTTCAATTAATAAATTTTTTTAGAAAAATAACTCAAGTATTTTAAAATTTATCCAATATTAATATTTTCATAAAAAAAGTCCTGAGAAGAAGAATAAAAATATGGTCTTTGTTTATATGATTCACATTTTAAATGAATACGAACCCATTTTAAGTGAATTAAGTTGCTGCATCTCATGGTTTATGGTCTGTATTTGGTTACATGTTGTTGGTTGTATCATTTATCAAATGGATGTAGATGAGCGAACAAGTTTATGGGTAGTAGTAGAGCAACTTTTTTATTTTGTTGTTTTATTCGCAATGCTATCTTGGAATTTCTTAACGTATCGCTTTTAGTTTGTGTGAAAAGTCTTCGATGAAGTGTCTTCTTGAACTTTGATCGTTTTTTAATAGAATATTGTTTATCTTTATTTTGAATCAAAAAAAAGCTTACGGTTTTGTTTGAAAGAGTTATTTTGAGAATAGTAAATGCATTTTGTGTAGAAACCTTGGTTGCTTTGGTTCCTTATACTGAAAGTATTAAACAAAATAAACATAGAAAAGTGAAAGTCACACAATTATTATCACGTATAAGACATAATAAGAAAATCTAAGCAACATAGTAAATAATGGTTATATTAGTGCATGTATCAATACTTTATAATAATTTTAAGAAAGTTGATTAAAAAAAGGAAACAAGCAAGTCTCAATCGAAGGACCATGATAGGGAAACAAAGTATAGCATGCCTGATGTTTTAATCAGGAAAATGATATTTTCTAACCAAAAATAATCAAACATTGGTATTGTAGAATAGATCAATGTGTTTCAGTATAGATCAATGTGTTTCTATAGTCCGTAGATTTTCATCATGGTCTTTTGAAATATAGAGTTTCCACTAGCCACATGGTACTAGCATCTAAGCAAAGGCATTTTCCGTTGCTGATTTTGATAGCATATTTACACCAGTATATGTACATATATAAAGTATAAATGTGATGCGTTAAGCTTATAATGTCACTCCATTGAAATCATAGGCTAGATACACTCATGGTTTCAGAAAATATTAAATCAGTAAATATGATGTGTGATATCTGAAAGTGTGTTATGGATCGTATAATATGGATAAATGCTAGTACAAAGTGTAGTAATGATAGTTATAAAATATTGCAGAATATAAAAGCAGTAAAGTAAAATGACATCAGAAATTTTTATACTGGTTCGGAGCACCATCCTACGTCCAGTCCCAGACTCCTTCTGGAATTTCACTAAAACAACCCTCACTTAACCCGGAGGAATAGGTACACAAACACCTAAGCAGCCGAACAGGATTTTCGCCTCAGCAGCCGAAGAGGACTTTCTGCCTGAGCAATCGAACAGGACTTCTACTTGATACAGAATTTTTTTTTGACAAGTATGTTCTTGATGACACAGATATGTCTTGAAGTACGTCCTTCCTATAATCAAATCCTCAAGTATTTGAAATGTATGTGAAAATAAGAAAGGAAGGTATTGCTTAGAATTAAGGAATATGTAAGTAATTCAGTGCTATTAGAATGCAAGAATATGAGAGCACAAGAGTAATAGAGAGTAGTTAAAATGATATCGGTGTTGTAGAATGTTTGGAAACAAGCATATATAGAAAAAAAAGAGTTGCTGCCATTGGTGAAAAGTTCTGATGAAGAGAAGCAACAATTCCCCTTCAGAAATCGATCGCAACCCTTCGCAGAGACAACCTGTTTTTGAAAATATGACAGTTAGACTCAGGTCAGTCGACTGGTCAAAAATGGTCAGTCAACTGAAAAGTAAAATCATTTAGAAAATTCGTGCATAGATGTGCATGTATGTGCAGCATATACGGAACCAATCGACTGGGCAAAAATGTCAGTCGACTGGTTGTATGTTTGCAGCACATACAAGCCATTTTTCAAAGGATTGAAATGTGTTTTGTGTTGTGTTTTCTTGAGGATAGATTTTACCAAATTTCTAAGACTCAAAAACAAATAAACACACATAGAAATGAGGAGTTCAAAATCACCATTGTTCTTTTCTCTCTTTTTGTCGCATGATGCCATGCTTGAGTATTGTCTTGCATATGTGAACGTCACCTTGTCATCAATCAAAACTATGTGATTTAATATTCTTCCCCTTTTTGATTGATGACAACCTGTGTAAGCTATAAGATAAAAATATATAGTGTATGGAGATTTATGATCTCCCCTTGAATATGTGACATATTTAGTTCCTGCAAAAAAATGGTTAGTTCAAACTTTTCTCCCCCTTTTTCATCCAAAAAAAAGGAAATATAGCTAATGAAAATTTCAGAATAATACATAATATTCAGTCACAAATAGCATTGCAAGTCACAAATGGAACAAACGGTCAGAAATAGTACATAACACAGAGTTTTAAGAGACTAATTATTACAAGTCTCTAAAAATACCGAATGTTCATTGCAAAAAGTAGCCAACAATAAGTAACTTACCAATCTTACCATACCAACCAAGTTAAGACTATTCTTCATCTGAGTCGAATTCTTCCTCCTCGACGGGTTGCTTTTCGGGTCTTGTACTGCCAATGCCTTGTCCTCTGCTACCTGTAACACTTGTGTCTGTGCTAGTGTGTTCCTCTGATGTAGACCATGTAAAATGAGGAGCAGGACATTTGCTAGGAGCAGATGTGGTAATAGTTGCCGAAGAGGAGCAGGAGATAGCATTCCATAATGAGCTGAAAAAGCCTTTGATTTTGTCCAATTTTTTTATCAACATTTTTAAGACATGAGTCTAAGATAAGTTGATTTCTAGAAAGAATTTCGATAGACTCACGGGGTGCTATGAGATGAGGCTGCAAGACGAATTTCCTCTTCAGGTTCGGAAATAGAAGAACTTATGGCTTGGCAGCGACCATGTTGTCTTTGCCAGTCTTCGAAGGAATCAAAATAAGGAGGTCGAGCTGGTAGTTTCATAAGGCTGAGAGTGCGAATATTGATCAAGCCCACAGTAGAGAATTCCAAGTCAGGTTGGCGAACACCAATATCTAAAAGAAGTTGCATGATATATTCGCCAAAATATATAATATTCATGTTACCGTTATTGAAGCTGAGAAATTCATCTAAAATACGACGAGTTCAATTGACTTGAATGCCGTTCCAGATAGCATATAAGGCTTTGAAGTATTCAGGGTAAACAAGCTCATAAGAACCGAAGCGGGGAGGTATAGTTCGCATTAAGGTTTTGTGAAAAATCCAAGCCTTCGTTTGTAGAAACTTGGACTTCAATTCTATCATATCATCTCCCTTAAACATATGACTCACTCTATCTCTCCTTCTAGTGTCACATTGAACATCATCCAAAATTGTTCCATGTGCAAGAGTTTGTAAAATGTGTGCACTACGAGCTATTGAAAGAAAAACTGGTGTTCCCCAAACTAAACTCCAAACAAAATCTTCTCTATTAGCGGGATTTTGATGTCCTAAATTGAGGTTAGCATAGAACAACTTGACCATAACATGATTAACGTTGTGGTGATTCAAATTATAGTCAAGTAAAGATTCTAACCACTTCTCCTTGTTAGTTCTCGAAGACCGTAAGAAGCAAAATCAGAGTTTCTCATAAACGAACCGTCAAAACTTTAGGATTTCTTTATGGAGTTCCATCGTTTGAGAGCCGTCGAGTCATATAGCCATTGAACAACTTGGGAATCAATAGGATCGGATGAAGAGGAACCTTGCTTAGATCATTCTGATTTGGCAGGAGCTATAAATTTGGAGAATTTTGGTGAAAATATTGAAAATTGGGGGCTAGGGTTTTGCTAATTTCGGTAAAAAGTGAGAAGTAAAAAGTGAATAAAAAAGGTGAAAAGAAGGGTTACTTAACCTTTCATGTGCCAGTCAGTCGACTGGTCGAATAGGTTCAATCGACTGACCAGTAACCCGAGAATTTTCTTGGCCTGTAATCAGTCAACTAAACCGAATAGCCAGTCGACTGGCTGTAGGAAAATTTGGAAGAGAATTTTTTTGATATACAAAATTGCAATTTTATTCATAACCAAACAATCAGAAGATGAGAATACATATGAAATAAAGATACAAAACATTTAAAAAGCTAAAAATAAACTAGTTTAAATCACTTGAGGTCTTGGATTCATCCGGTTCTATTTTGGCAATTTCCATACTTGGTCGTAGCGGATTGCTAGTCCTTGAGATGATGGTTTTGATGACAACAACCTTAGAATAAGATTATAAAATATAAATACTAACACTATAGTTTAGATATATATGTATATGCAGGATTTAACCATGCAGGTGCCAAGAATGAAGACTGTACAGTATAGAGATTCAAGACTGAAGATCAAAATTGAAAACTCATGAGTATCAAGATTATCAAGAGTTCAAGATTTCAAATAATTTAATTAGGAAATTTTGTTAAAACTCCTAGAAAAGCACTGGCATCTTAAAATCCAAATTATTCGTGGAATGGAATCCACTTCGAGCCTGTTAAAGGGATGGAACTCTAAGTAGGATGGAACCTAGAAAAAATCTAGTGGAACTTTTTTTTGTACCCACTAACTTTTATTCCAAATGATTTAAAAAAATTATCTTGTTTTCAAAATCTTCCTTTTAAAAAGACCAAAAACATCTATCCTGGTTTTAAATATTTTTAGCCTCAAAAATAATCTTTATTTTCAAAATCAAATTATCTTCGGTTTTTAAACTATCTTTTAGTTATAATATATTTATTTAACTTTTATTATTTATACTTAGATTTAAATATAAAATTATGTAAAATTTTATATATACCAAAATATTGTTCTCCATATTTACTTATGTATTTTAACTATAGTTAAGTATATTTATAAAGTGTAAAATAGTTTTAATATAAGATAGAAGTTATTTTCAAAGAAAAACAAATCACCAAAAATTCCTTTGGCATGTCGACATCCTCAAGTACCCCATGTCGACATGGTAGCAGTTTATTTCAAAATTTTGAATTTCAAAGGAAGTGCCTATTCGTCATGTCCTTTCACGAATGGACATAGCTGTTGTTCTACTATATAGGGGTGGTTTTGAATGAATTTTCAATCATATTTTTCTAGTTTTCACTCCTCTTTTTCTTCCACATTTCTTTATACACATTCTTACCATTACTCTGCTGAAATCAACATTGAATCTAACTAGATCATTTCTGGTTTGATTCTTTATCACTATCTCAACAAAATCTTAGTGCTATTCAGAGTTATAGACTTCTTTGTAATCAATTTAGCGAGAAAAGGTGTGATTGTAGCCTTAGAAATCAATCAACTAAAGGTGCGATTGTAGCCTTGGAAATCAATCAAGTAAAGGTGTGATTGTAGCCTTGGAAATCAATTGGGTGAACTTATTGCCCCTGAAATCAAGTATCTCTACCCGAAGGATTGTGAATCTGGAGTGGTGTACCTCATGGCCTTGAAATCAAGGGTGTAATTGTACAATTTCTTTTGAAAGCAAATCCGTACTTGTGTGCGGGACTGGATGTAGGGTAAATCTGAACCAGTATAAAATCCAGTGTGTTCTTTCCTTTACTGCTTTTACTTTATTTCTACATCTGTGTTTGATTCTATGATCATATCTGTGTCTGAATATTGCATACATTTGCGTTCAAATTAATATAAACTCAAAACGATTTAGTAATTCCTTTAAAAATTATTCACCCCCTCCTCCTCTAGCGTTAATCCTAGCCTTAAGATCTGTATTCCGCATTTTTCACATTTGATATCAGAGCAAGGTTTTTAAAGTTTCATAATCTGATTTTTGAAAAAGTTTTTAAAATGGCTTTGATTGAAAAACTTGTTAATACTAGTTTAGAAATATTCAGATCATCATTGTCTCTTGAGTCTGCATATAATCAATATTCAAATTCAAGTTGTCTACTAAGATTGTTTGATGTGCAGGGAACATGATTTATAGGGGTTGAGGAATCAATCCACAATGGACAGATTGTGTAGATCAAAAATAATAAATGGACACTTGATAATGGATGCTCTAGACACATGACTGGTAATCCAGATATGCTGAATGATATAATATACAATGACGGAGGACCGTTTAATTTCGAAGATAACTCAAAAGGATATGTGATTGGCATCGGCAAAGTCGGTAACTCTGAAATTCCTATTATTACTAATGTTTTGCTAGTTAAAAATCTGAAACATAATCTTCTAAGTATTAGTCAACTTTGCGATAAAGGATATAAAATTAAATTTGAGAAAGATAAATTTCACATTGAAGATAATAATTCAACCATAATATTTGAGAGAATTAGGAAAAAGAATATTTATATTCTTAGCATGAAAGTTTCAAATGATAACCTATGTCTTTTGGCAAATACAAGTGACCTTGGATTTGACATAAGATATTTGGGCATTTGAATTTCAAACTCTTATCTGGACTGTCAAAACATGATCTAGTAAGAGGTCTCCCAAAAATAAATTTTAAAGTAAATAGTCTATGTGATGCATGTCAGTTAGAAAAACTTAGAAAAACTTCCTTTAAATTAAAAATATGATTTCAACTTCAAAACCTCTTGAATTACTTGTCCTTGATTTATTTGGTCCATCTCAAATTCTGTCAATAAATCATAGTAAATATGTTTTTGTAATTGTAGATGATTATTCTAGATTTACTTGGACAATGTTTTTGAAACATAAAAGTGATACTTTTGAATGTTTTAAGAATTTTACAAAAAAGATTCAAAATCAATTTTCTCCAGAAATTATAACCATTCGTAGTGATCACGGTGGTGAATTTGAAAACGAAAAGTCTGAGGAATTCTGCAATAAAAAGGGAATAACTCACAATTTTTCATTTCCAAAAACTCCAAAACAAAACGGGATAGTAGAACGTAAAAATAGGATGATTCAAGAGTGTGCGAGAACTATGCTTTTAGATAGTAAATTACCAAACTATTTTTGGGCAGAAGCAGTTGCTACCGCCTGTTATATTTTAAATAGAATTTTAATTAGACCTTTAACTGATAAGACACCTTGTGAACTTCTTCACAGAAAGAAACCTAAGCTATCTTATTTTAGAATTTTTGAAAGTAAATGCTTTATTTTAAATACAAAATATAACTTAGATAAATTTGACCCTAAATCCAACAAAGGTATCTTTATTGGATATTCTAAAAGAAGTAAAGCGTACAGAGTGTTTAATTTAAGAACTAACACCATTGAAGAAACAATGCATGTTTCATTCGATGAAAATCTCAAAATTTTTTAAGATACAAATGATGAAGAGGATTTAATCACTCAAAATCAAGAGTCAATTGAAACTAATAATGAAATTAATCATCCTAATAAAAGGACTAAACTTTTAAAAGATCATCCTACAGAAAATATACTAGGATATATGAAATCTATTGTTAAAACTAGAAATCAACTTAGTAAAATGAGCAATGTGGCATTTATATCAACTATTGAACCCAAAAATCCAAAAGAAGCATCAACTGATGATTCATGGATTTTGGCTATGCAAGAAGAACTAAATCAATTTACTAGAAATGATGTTTGGGAACTTGTTCCTAGACCTGAAAATAAAATTATAATTGGAACTAAATGGGTTTATAAAAATAAAATGAATGAACTGGGGGAGGTTGTTAGAAATAAAGCTCGGTTAGTCGCTCAAGGTTATTGTCAAGAAGAAGGAATAGATTTTGATGAAACCTTTGCTCCCAAAACAAAATTAGAAGCCATTAGGATTCTACTTGCTTTCACAAATCATAATAATTTCAAATTATATCAAATGGATGTTAAAAGTGCCTTTTTAAATGGATTTGTAAAAGAGGAAGTATATGTTGAACAACCACCACTTTTTGAAAATGAAAAATTACCAAATCATGTTTACAAACTTAAGAAAGCTTTATATGGTCTAAAACAAGCTCCTAGAGCCTGGTATAATAGACTAAGATCTTACTTATTACAATCAAATTTTGAAATTGGTAAAGTAGATAATACTCTATTTATTAAAAGAAATAAAACTGATATTCAACTAGTACAAGTCTACGTAGATGATATCATTTTTGGATCAACTAATTTTGAAATGAATAAAGAATTTTCTGAAATAATGACAAAAGAGTTTGAGATGAGTCATATGGGTGAATTAAACTTCTTTCTAGGATTACAAATAAAACAATTAGATAATGGTATCTTTATTAGTCAAGAAAAATATGCTAAAGACCTAGTTAGTAAATTTGGTTTGTCTACTGCAAGTGGAAAACCACTCCCATGGCAACCAATGAGTACCTAAGTAAAGAAGATCTCTCGAAATATGTAGATCAAAAATTATATAGAGGAATGATTGGATCACTACTTTATATCACTGCTAGTAGACCTGATATCATGCATGGTATTTGTCTCTATGCAATATATCAATCCCAACCTAAAGAGATCCACTTAAAAGCCGTAAAACGTATCATAAGATATGTTAAACACACCTCTAATTATGGCGTATTTTACCCTAAAATGATTCTTTTGACTTAATATCTTACTGTGATACTGATTATGTTGGTTGTAAATCAGACCAAAAAAGTACAAGTGGAACATGTCACTTTTGGGGCATTCTCTGATTTCCTGCTTTAGTAAAAAGCAAAACACAGTTTCTTTATCAACTACCGAACAATTAGATAATGAGAATTTTTTTGATATAAAAAAATGCAATTGTATTCATAACCAAACAATTAGATGATGAGAATATATATGAAATAAAGATACAAAACATTTAAAAAGCTGAAAATAAACTAGTTTAAATCACTTGAGGTCTTGGATTCGTCCGGTTCTATTTTGGCAATTTCCATACTTGGTCGTAGCGGATCGTTAGTATTGAGATGATGGTTTTGATGACAATAACCTTAGAATAGGAATATAAAATATAATACTAACATTATAGTTTAGATATATATGTATATGCAGGATTTAACCATGCAGGTACCAAGAATGAAGACTGTACAGTATAGAGATTCAAGACTGAAGAACAAGATTGAAGACTCATGAGTATCAAGATTATCAAGATTTCAAGTAATTAAATTAGGAAATTTTGTTAAAACTCCTAGAAAAGCACTGACATCTTAAAAACCAATTTATTCGTGGAATGGAATCCATTTCGAGCCTGTCAAAGGGATGGAACCCTAAGTAGGATGGAACCTACGAAAAATCTAGTGGAATATTGTTTTGTATCCACTGACATTTATTCGAAATGATTTACAAAAATTATTTTGTTTTCAAAATTATTTCAAAATCTTCCTTTTAAAAATATCAAAAACATCTATCCTGGTTTTAAATATTTTTTGCCTCAAAAATAATCTTTATTTTCAAAATCAAATTATCTTTGGTTTTTAAACTATCTTTTAATTATAATATATTCATTTAACTTTTATTATTTATACTTAGATTTAAATATAAAATTATAGTAAAATTTTATATATACCAAAATATTGTTCTCTATATTTACTTATGTATTTTAACTATAATTAATTATATTTATAAAGTTTAAAATAGTTTTAATATAGGATAGAAGTTATTTTCAAAGAAAAACAAATCACTAAAAATTCCTTTGGCATGTCAACATCCTCAAGTACCTCATGTCGACATGGTAGCAGTTTATTTCAAAAATTTGAATTTCAAAGGAAGTGTCTATTCGTCATATCCATTCACGAATGGACATGGCTGTTGTTCTACTATAAATAGGGGTGGTTTTGAACGAATTTTCAATCGTATTTTTCTGGTTTTCACTCCTCTTCTTCTTCCACATTTCTTTGTACACATTCTTACCATTACTCTGCCGAAATTAACATTGAATCTAACTAGATCATTTCTGGTTTGATTCTTTATCATATCTCAACAAGATTTCAGTGCTATTCATAGTTATAGACTTCTTTGTAATCAATTTAGCGAGAAAAAGTGTGATTGTAGCCTTGGAAATCAATCAAGTAAAAGTGTGATTGTAGCCTTGGAAATCAATTGGGTGAACTTGTTGCCTCTGAAATCAAGTATCTCTACCCAAAGGATTGTGAATCTGGAGTGGTGTACCTCGTGGCCTTGAAATCGAGGGTGTAATTGTACAATTGCTTTTGAAAGGAAATCTGTACTTGTGTGCGGGACTGGATGTAGGATAACTCTGAACCAGTATAAAATCCGGTGTGTTCTTTCCTTTACTGCTTTTACTTTATTTCTGCATCTGTATTTGATTCTGTGATCATATATGCATCTGAATATTGCATATATTTGTGTTCAAATTAATATAAACTCAAAAAGATTTAATAATTCCTTTAAACACTATTCACCCTCCCCCCTCTAGTGTTAATCCTAGCTTTAAGATCTGTATTCTGCATTTTTCACACGGATACCCATTATTTTGGTGTTCCCAAAAGTTGGGAGTCACCGGAGGTCGTTGTGGTCTAGGAGACCAAGGATTCCTTTCTTCTTACAAAAATGTTCAAAAACTTCTTTTTCGAATTCACCTCCATGATCACTCCTAATAATTTTAATTTTTAAACTTTTAATTGAATTCTTTTAACAAAAGATTTGAAATGATCAAAAGTATCACTTTTTATTCATAAAAATTGTCCAAGTATATTTAGAAAAGTCATCAACAATTACAAACACATATTTACTGTGATTTATGGATCGTACTTGTGTTGGTCCAAATAAATCCGTGTGTAGCAATTCAAGTGGTTGCATTGTTGAAATAACCTTTTTAGATTTAAAAGGTGACTTAGTTAATTTTCCTAACTGACATGCATCACAAATATGTTCTACTTTAAAATTCATTTTTGGTAGCCATTTTACTAAATCATTTTTAGATAATTTTGAAATAGCTCTAAAATTTGTATGACAAAACCTTTTGTGCCATAACCAAGGATCATTTTCTTTGGCTAATAAGCACATATTTGTATTATAATTTATATTCATATTCAAAACATAAATATTTTTATCTCTAAAACCCTCAAAAATAAGATAATTATATTAATAAAAAATGCTACATTATTTTCAAAAAAAGTGATTTTGAATCCTTTATCACTCGATTGGCTGATACTTAGTAAATTGTGTTTTAAAATTTTAACTAACAAAACATTTGAAATAAGAGGTAAATTAGATGTACCGGCATTGCGGACTCGCCTTTTTCGATGATATATCCTTTAGAATTGTCTCCAAAAGTGACAGAGCCTCCATCTGAGTAAGTAATGTTTGATAGCATATCTTTGTCACCCGTCATATGTTTTGAACAACCGATGTCGAGTATCCATTTTCCTCTCTTTTAAATGGGACCTGCAAGAAAATAAAGAATAACATTAGTATTAATAGGGTCCTAAAAGTTGGGTCTTAGGAAACCCAACCCAAGAGGGTTCAGTATCCCCTTTGAAAATATAATTCTTATTTTTATGCACAAATTCAAAAAATGAATTTTTATATTTCTTCCTAATCAAACTATTATTTGTTTTAGGAATCCACATTTTTATAGTTTTCAGATTGGATTTTCTTTTTAAAGGTTCTTTCGTAGTCCAAGGTTTATAATCATTTCTCCTTTTGTTTTCAGTTTTAGGTTGAGCTTTTGATTTCTTAACATAACCTAATCCTTTTTTATTTGAAGCAGGTTTAGAAATTTCAATAATACTAGATAAATTTTCTCTTACTTTATTAAATTGGAAATGTTTTTAGTAATGTCATCTAGCTTTGTTTTGAGACAAGTGTTATCTAACTCAACAGTTTTAATTTTTGATTTTAGCCCATGATTTTCAAAAGCTAGAGCATCGTCCTTTTCTTTTTGAGCTTCTATTTCTTGATTTAAAAGGGCAAGTTGATAATTGTTAGAGAATGAATCTTGAATTTTCTCAAGATCTTCTTCTAATATTTTCTTCTCGTCTTTAGGCATATCTCTTTCGAATTCTGCTCCTTTCTGATTTTTCGAAGCTTTTTTTATATTTTCTTTTAAGACTTTTTAAAGTGTCCAGAAGTTCTGAATTTATTTCTATCATATCATCAAAAGTAAGATCACTAACCTCATTATCATTTGCCATGAAGCATACATTTGCTTGTTCATTATCACTGTCGCTTTCGCTTTCAGAAGATGAAGAATCGGAGTCATCCCATGTTACTGAAAAAGATTTTCTCTTGAACTTGTCCTTTTTATTCTTGTTGTTGTATGCTTTCTTTTGTTCTGGACAATCTTTTTGTATGTGTCCCTTTTTGTGGCAGTTGAAGCATTCTATTGCCGAGGTTGATGGTTTGTTGGAATTGTTGTTGAAACTTTGTTTTCCATTATTCTTGTTCCTTTTTCTATATTTCAAATTTTTTTAAAGTTTTTGGCAATGAATGCTAGGTCTTCCTCATATGAATCTGAGTATTCTTCTTCAACATGAAAAGCTATGTTCTTCTTGTCTTGTGCTTGTACCCTTTTAGCCTGCAAATTTACTTCATAGGACATTAGATTTCCTATTAACTCTTCTGATTGCATGGTAGAAAGATCATTAGCTTCTTCAATAGCTAAGACTTTTCTTTCCCATTCGTCCGTTAAAGAGTTAAGGATTTTTGAAACAATATCAAAGTTGGAATATATCTCTCTTAGTCCTAATAAAGAATGATGAACATCTTGAAATCTGGAGTACATATCATTTATAGATTCATCTTGCTTCATCCTAAAATTTTGAAATTGATTCTTAAACATAGATATTTTACTTTTTTTAACCCTGTTAGTACCTTCATGAGTGACTTTTAATGTTCTCCATATTTCTTAGGCAGTGTTACACATACTAACACGATTAAACTCTATTTATCTAAAGCACAAAATAACATGTTCATGGCTTTGGCATTTGAAGAAGCATCTTGTTTTTGTGTGTTTGACCATGTTGAATATTCAGCTGTGGGTATGTGATATTCTGATTGTATAATGTTCCATGAATCAAAATTATTTGCTTACATACACACACACACACACACACACACACGCATTCGTCTAGCCTAATAGTTATAATTCATATCATTAAACAGTGCAGGTCGTGCAGTAGATCGACCTTCAATAAAACTAGTGTTAGTGTTACTATCCATATTACTGAGATATCAAATAACCGTGTCATGGTTATAGGATGACATTGCTCTGGTACCAAATATAAGTATGTTATGGATCGTATAATATGGATAAATGCTAGGACAGAGTGTAGTGATGATAGCTATAAAATATTGCAGAATATAAAAGCAGTAAAGTAAAATGACTCTAGGAATTTTTGTACTGGTTCGGAGCACCGTCCTACGTCCAGTCCCAGACTTCTTTTGGAATTTCACTAAAACAATAACCCTCACTTACCCCGAGGAATAGGTACACAAACACTTGAGCAGCCAAGTAGGATTTTTGCCTCAGTAGCCGAAGAGGACTTTCTACCTGAGCAACCGAACGGGACTTCTACTTGATACAGAAAAACTTTGTTGAAAAGTATGTTCTTGATAACACAGATATGTCTTGAAGTACACCCTTCCTATAATCAAATCCTCAAGTATTTGAAATGTATGTGAGAATAAGAAGGAAGGTATCGCTTAGAATCGAGGAATATGTAAGTAATTCAGAGATTCAAAGCAATTAGATATAGAATGCTATTAGAATACAAGAATATGAGAGCATAAGAGTAATAGAGAACATTTAGAATGATTTCAATGATTGTAGAATGTTTGGAAACAAGTATATATAGAAAACAGAGAGTTGCTGCTATTGGCGAAGAGTTCTGATGAAAAGAAGCAACATTCTCGTTCAGAAATCGGTCGCAACCCTTCGTAGAGACAACATGTCTTTTGAAAATATGACAGTTAGACTCTGATCAGTCGACTGGTCGAAAATGGTCAGTCGACTGAAAAGTAAAATCATTTATAAAATTCATGCACATATGTGGATGTATGTGCAGCATATACAGAACCAGTCGAGTGGGCAAAAATGCCAGTCGACTGGCTGTATGTTTACAGCACATAAAAGCCATTTTTCAAAGAATCAAAATGTGTTTTGTGTTGTGTTTTCTTGAGAATAGATTTTAGAGAATTTGTAAGGATCAAAAACAAATAAACACACATAGAAATGAGGAGTTCAAAATCACCATTGTTCTTGCCTCTCTTTTTGTCGCACGATGTCATACTTGAGTATTGTCTTGCATATGTGAGCGTCGCCTTGTCGTGAATCAAAATTATGTGATTTAACAATATCTGTTAATTATGGTCAGAAGACAATGTAGCAAACCTACTATAGTCTGTAAATATTCGTTAGAAATTACAAAGAAGAAAACTACATATACAAATAATAAGGAATGTGATGTAAATCACAGAGAAAAAAGGAAAAACAAAGGAGAAGGTATAAATCTTTAGAAGAGCCATGACTGATAAAAACTTAGTAAAAAACTTGTAAATTAGAAGGTAAATTTTCTTCAGTGTTAACAGTAGTTACAGTTATAACTTACCATAAAGGCTTAAATTGACCTGTCACAATTTTTTCTTGGTTTTCTACTATGTTTGTCCATGGTTTTTAATAAGATTTCTCCGCTGATTTTAGTGGTTAACTTTTCCTTAGATTTACAATGTGCTTATTAAAAACTGGTTGTGAAGACAAACAAAAAAGCAACTCAATTGATCTTGACTGGCCGATATATATTCAATGCTAGAATGGAAACGTAGAAGTGCCATATTGTTTCAACTCTACATGCATGCCCAACTTTCCACATATGTGCATAGAAAATGATTTTAACTTTATACTCGATTTTGTATCTGACTGCTTTTGATTATACATATATTTTTGATCCAAAAATTCTTATCAAATTTTCTATTAAGCATGTCAAAGAGTTATTTTTTTTCTGATATTGCGATACTGGTTTATGGAGTAATTGTCTAGTTAACATTGTAAACTATTTGCTGATGTTTTCAAACTTGCTGTTATAATATATTAAGTTAGACTTAGTACTTAGTAAGGTTACACAAGAAAGCTATTTTCCTATGTAATTTTTAATTATCTTATTTTGCAGTTTTCAACAACATTTCTTTTCATAGTCTGCCATAAATTCTTCGTTAGTATCATCAGAAACAATGTTTAGTTGTCTGCTCAAATTCTTTAGTTCATTTGACAATTTAAAATTATCAAAAAAGTGCTTCTACTTTTGCTAGTTGTATCTATGATTTTTATGGGTGCAGTTGTCATATATTTGACTATAATACAGTTTAATTATGAATACGAGTGTTACGGCATGACTTCATACGTGAATTGTTTTCCTTATAAATTATATATGTATAAATCAGTCAATGTGCAGTTAATTTTCTTGTTGTGTAAATGAAATCATATACATGAAATAATTTATACATCAAACTAGTTTGAGTTGTGTTATGTGTTTGTTTATATCATAGGATAATATAATGAGCTGATAGAAAAATAATCGACAACATATTACATATGATATAACAGGTTAGTATGTCTTCTAGTATAGACAAACAGTGGATGAAAGAATCCGATCGAAGAATCGCACGATATGTGGAAGGATGTAGAAGTTTATTTATAATTTTTATATCAATTCACCATTTTGAAATCTGTATTTATTTGCAATTTATAATAAAACTTGTGGTGAAGATAAATATTGAATTGAATTCTCATGCATCTTCAACATTAAACGAATACCACTGCAGTTTGTTTCTAAATCTATAGGCATTATAACTTCATTGATAATAATACTTCAGTCATTTCTATATATGTGGGGAGTTGCTGATAGTGCTGTAGAAGAGAGAAACAATATCAGAAGCC
The DNA here is from genome assembly GCA_030765085.1 of Allium cepa. Lineage (NCBI taxonomy): Eukaryota > Viridiplantae > Streptophyta > Magnoliopsida > Asparagales > Amaryllidaceae > Allium > Allium cepa. The sequence goes on along the minus strand of CM060940.1, from coordinate 69,093,254 downwards.
GCTGAAGCGTCAATCCATTCAATTACGCAATCTTCATCTACACAACCTGAGAAAGTTGAGGCAAACGCATTTGGTGCTCCAATTTCAGATAATGCTGGAAGAAAAGGCAGTCGAGTTGGTAAATTGATACGTATTCATGTGCCAATCTCATATGAAAGTAGGGATTAAGCACCCCAAAAATGCAAGGATGACGTTTGGGCTGAATAACATGTAAGTTAAAATATACCACTTTCAGTTTTTTCAGTAAGTATATTTTGCCATATTGCTTTTTTTAAAACTAGAGTCAGATGCAAAAGAGTTTTATTTTAAAAAATGTCTTGAGTCATTAAGGAGATACAAGAGTGAATTGAGGACAAGCTACTATAACAAATTTGATAATGATGAAGAGAGGAGGAAAATTTGTCCGCCAAAAATTAGCCTAGAAGATTGGGACGAATTCTTGAAAGCAAAACCCGATGCACGCAAAAGGAATGTAGGCAAAAAACAAAGCATTATACAAATATGGCCACCACACTAGTCGTACAAGTCACACTGTAGTAGAACATAAAATGGTACATACGTTTGTTTCATCTTTTTTTATTATATGGTTGTTGATTAAAGTTGTGTATGCAGTGCTTGTTATTTATTAGCGTAGAAATACATACACCGTGGACTGTTATAACAAACTTTCTTCTGTAGTTCAATGCATACATGTGCTTGTTTCGAATATTGGCTATTACTTGACAATCTAATGTAAATATTTAAACCTGGAATCTTCGAACGTTTTACAGAATTCAAACAAGAAATGCATAACTGTCCAAGATTTTCATATTATGCACACATGTAAATATAAGCTTTGTTACTTCCATAAAACTCTTTTCCCCCATAAATTATGCACATATGGAAATTATGTTGAGGGGAAACAAGGTAACATAACTTTAATAACATCAACTATATAATGAGTAACAACTCTTTTCCCCTATAATTTAATAACATGAACTCAATCAAAGAGTAATAAGTTTTATTTTAGACATAGAAAATGTGCCATAAAAAACAATTTACTTTCTTTTATACAAGAGAGCTATGCATGATAATAGCTCGATAACAGTTTATGTGATAGGTTAATAAATTTAAATATTAAATCAAACTATTAAATATAAACTATTAAACATAGAGTAACTCGGACATTATTTAAGTTTCAAAACTACTTCTATAAACTATAAACATCATTAATGTCAATATGTCATCAACCACTCACTGTTATGAAACGGTCGAAACAAGTTAAGCGATTTATTGTTATGTTTTCACGCCAATAGTGCATTGTTCTCAAGTTCGACGGTTTAATTTTCAAGTTTCATCATCGTTTTTTAACTATGTCTAAGTTTTTTCATAAGGAGAAAGGTTATACCCCTCTTTTTAGCACCGTCATTTTTTTATATCTTAAGCTACATTGCATCAAATGCCATAATATTTACACATATACTGACAATATAGTTAAAATCTTTGAATTTTTTTAAAACTAATTTGAGTATTTCTAGCACAAGGAACTTGGTTCTTTAAATCAATGGTTAAAATAGATATCTCAGTGGTTAATATTGACTTAAAATTTCAAAGAGGTTAGAAATTTTGATGTGATCTCAATTTTTACAAGAGATAACAATCATAATATGAGCGAGGTTTTTTAGTATTTGTAATAATTGATGGTAACGTGGTCCCAAAATAATAGAATGGTACCATGTTAAACTACTGGAATATAAACCTGAAATTTCTGCATCTATTTTGAATCTTGTATGATATAAGTTACATAATGGGTTATAACTGCAACTCGAGGGAGAAACTTCAAAAGAGTTATATACTCTGTATGAAGTCTTTAATTTATATAATTGACAAAATAAAGATTTTATTGACAGTCTTGGAGCTTATTTGCTACTTTGATCTTTTGATTGTTAGGTGAACTTATTTTTATCTATACTTCATTTTGTTTATGTTTGAAATTTGCAGAACACACGATTTTATTCTTATAGTGGGAGATCTATCTCCCAATGTTGGCGTTTTATGGTAATATGAAAAATTTATACGTATTACTTAGTTGGATTCTTCATTCATTTTTCTTAAGCTTTTATTCTTACAAACGAGCTAAACGAATATTTTTTTTGCTGAAGTGTTTGATTTCTTCTATTTTAGTATTATTTCTTTTATGATCAACTACAAGTATAATAATATTTCTTTATTGGTTGTAAGCTAGTGCAAATCCAGAAAAAGAAATTACATGTCGTCAAGTATGGGAGAAAACTCACACGAAGAAGGATGGTACCATATCAGATTCGACTTCTTCCTACTTCATAAGTTAAACAATCTATAGTTTTAGATGATAATTAATAATGATTTATTATGACATATATGTTTACATGTTTTATCATTCTACCGTTTTAAATCAGTAACCTATCAATTAATAATAATATCTCAAGTATTATCATATTTTAGGGTAAAATTGCAAAATCGAAGGAAACAATCAATAATAATGATGAAGAAGATTTTCCACTGGATGAAGACATCTTGTCATAAGTGTTTGGCAAGGATACAAGACACCAAACTCGCAATATAGGAACGAAGATATCAAGAACACAAGTAAAGGCTTCTAATATTGCGTGTAAACAACTCAAAAAGACCAAAGTAGACTCAAAAGACTTGAAAGCTAGGATGGACAATATGGAGGGTACCCTGAAGTCATTGGTCGACTTGTTTAAGGGATACATGGATAACGGAAAACACATACCAGACATTCCTTCCAATGAAGGAGGAACTGGGACACGTCAGGAAAGTGTTGGAAGATTGCCAAAAAATGAAGTTAATAATTCATTGAATTCATCTGGTTTGACAAATCAAAATTGTGAAATCCTGAACTTTGATCTAGAGGTCACTGCAATAGGTTCTATATGCAGAGATTCGATAGCATCCATTATATATGGGAAACATGTACCTCTGACACATGAGAAGTTGGTTGTGAACAACATACTACCACCAGATGAGAACATAGCCAAATAAAATCATTCTCTTGCTACGACCTTTGGTGAAGTTGGAATCGGTGGTTTGCCGTCCAAAGATTTCAATTAGATATCTTTAGACATGAGAATAGGTAGTGGTCTAATTTAAGGAGTTATATATGTAGTATGTTGCTTAGGGAAGATGTATACTAATATCGCTGAAACAATTATAGAAAAAGGAAAACAACTTATATGTTGAATCAGGTATACATTTACCGTTTATGTTAATAACTTATATATGCATTTTCTTTTCTCCTTCAATGCAACATTGCTTGTATTATATTGTGACAAAATCCGGTATGTCAAATCTTTAAATCACTTATGTAGTCAAGTATCAAGTAGTCCCTTTTGGTGCAATTAGTTTCTAGTGTATATCTACAGTCAATGCAATATGCTACCTATATTTTTGTGACTTCATTCTGTCTTCTTTTAGAGAAACTCTGAGTGGCAGCATCAATTTTTGGTTGGAATAAAGGTTTTTGTCGACTTTTTTTATTTTTAAAATTTCGCTTTTGGCTTGTAATTTGTCATGTCGTGCACTAAACTATCATACAGAAACAAAAAACATATAGTGTAATAACAAATTTTTATCCACAGACTTATCACACCAATTACACTAAAAGCCGGTCTTCATCTTGCAGACTATTATTATAATTTATCTTCCATGTTTTGGCATGGTTCAGTTTGGCTCCATAGAGAAGGTGAATGCATAGTTTAATTTGAATCATATTCATTCAAACACCATTTCACATAATTTGTTAGTACGGTGAATCGTTGAAACGTATCATATGTTCTGGCTAAAAAAGTAAACTTATCTATTTCTTTTCATTTTATTCACTGAATGTTGATTGTAAAGATACTCCTGAACAGCAGATCGTGATTCTTGCAAATAAATTTAGTGTATAATATGATTTACTGTTTTCCTACTATAAACAGTACAAAACCGAAACTGTAAAATAATATTACAATGTATTAATCTTAGATGAATTTTTTTTTTTATTACTAATATGCCATTACTCTAGTAGAAGCTGTAATCATAGGTAACTCTTTGCGCTTCTGTTTTGCTATGGACCTGTGGCGATGATACATGTATGTGGATTTGTTGTTGAGTGTTGAATAAAATTAGATGGTTAAAAGTGTCTTCTTAGCAATTTTATTTTCTAAAATGTTCCTTCGACACTGAAATGTTTCTTGGCAGAACAAATTTTTTTGAGAATAATACTGAATTTAATGAGAAAAATGGCTCTTATACCTCACATTAAAAGCGATTATAGGAAAATTTTCAGGCATAAATTAAGGAATTATCGGCCAGTTAAAGATCACATAAAGTGACTGAAAGAAATGCGGATTACGGATCTTAAGGATAGGATTAACACTAGAGGGGGGTGAATAGTGTTTATAAAGAATTACTAAATCTTTTTGAATTTATGTTGAATTGAACACGGATGTATGCAATATACAGACACGGATATGATCACAGAAACAAACACAAATGCGGAAATAAATTAAAAGCAATAAAAGAAAGAACACACTGAATTTTATACTGGTTCGGAGTTACCCTACATCCAGTCCCGCAACACAAGTACTGATTTCCTTTCAAAAGCAATTGTACAATTACACCCTCGATTTCAAGGCTATGAGGTACACCCTCCAGAATCACAATCCTCTGGGTAGAGATACTTGATTTTTGGGCCACAAGTTTACCCAATTGATTTACCAATGCTACAATCACACCTTATCTCGCTTGATTGATTTTCAAGGCCACAATCACACCTTTTCTCACTTAATAGATTACAAAGAAGCCTATAGCTCTGAATAGCACTGAGAACCTTGTTGAGATAGTGATAGAGAATCAAACTAGAAAAGATCGAGTTCGATTCAATGTTAATTTCGGCAGAGTAATGGTAAGAATATGTATTAAGAAATGTGAAAGAAGAAGAGGAGTGAAAAACCAGAAAATCTGATATTAAATTCGTTGAAACTAACCCCTATTTATAGAAGAACAACAGTCATGTCCATTCGTGAAGAGTTATGGCGAATAGACACTTCTTTTGAAATTTAAATTTTGAACTCAACTGACATCATGTCGACATGGTCACCATAGGCATGTCGACATCCCAACGCAATTTTTGATGATTTGATTTTCTTTGAAAATAACATTTTTCTTATATTAAAACTATTTTAAACTTTTCTAACATACTTGACTATAGTTAAAATACATAAGTAAATATAGAGAATAATATATATATATAATTTAACTATAATTTAAATCTTAAGTATAAATATTTAAAAGTTAAATATATTACTTTAAAAGATAGTTTAAAATTAGAAGTAATTTGACTTTGAAATTAAAGATAATTTTGAGGCTAAAATTATTTAAAATCAGGATAGAGGGTTTTGAATCTTTTAAAGGGTAAGTTTTGAAATCATTTTGAAAACAAGATAATTTTTTAAAATCATTTGAATTAAAATTAGTGGATACAAAACAATGTTCCACTAGATTTTTCGTAGGTTCCATCCTACTTAGGGTTCCATCCCTTTAACAGGATCGAAGTAGATTCCATTCCACGAATAAATTGGATTTTAAGATGCCAGTGCTTTTCTCTGAGTTTTAACTAAATTTCTAATTAAAGAATAAATTACTTCAATTCTTGAACTCTTGATAAATTTGATACCCATGAGTCTTCAATCTTGATATCTTGAATCTCTATATTGTACAGTCTTCATTCTTGGTACCTGCATGGTTAAATCCTGCATATACATATTTATCTGAACTTATAATGTTAGTATTTATATTTTATAATCTTTTCTAAGGTTGTTGTCATCAAAACCATCATCTCATGGACTAACAATCTCCCCCTTTTTGACGATGACAACCTTTGTTTATAAAATATTTATTTCTATCTTAATAACTCCACTAAAACTAATAACTCCCCGTTAATCTATGCCTAATTACCCTATTTTATATTTCTCCCCCTTTGTCATCAATAAAAACTAACTCCCCCTCATTCTTGGACTAGAGTACCTACATTAATAAATTATACAATGGAATATATAATAGATAGATTAAGAAATAATTATCCTTATGAACATGATAATTAATCAAGGATTATATACATGTCAATGTATATATATACACATGTTTTATGTAGCAACCATCAAACCAATTTAAGAAATCAATCCACACCGATTGTCAATCCAAACCAAATCAAATTAATTCAAACAAACAATTCAAACAAATAATTCAAACAAAGCAAACAAATAAAAATCAAATGTTACGTGGAACTTCCACCCATCCATATTCTCCAAAGATTGGATCTGCCTTAATAGCATCCTAATTATCATTGTCGTTGGTGAGAGAGACTGGAGGATGTGCTTCGTTATCATCCTTGTGTAGGGAGAAAATCATCCATTGTATTGCATTGAAATGCCTTTTTTGCTCCTTGATCATCTGCATTTGACTCAATTATAAGTGTCGCTGGTTACGAAGAATGAACGAGAGAATACTCTTGAATGAATTAAGAGTTTCTTCAAGATTTTCGGATAAATAGTGAATTGGATTAGCCATAATTGAATTTTTGAAAGAAATGAAGAAGAAGATAGGAAATAATTTTCAGTGAAGAATTTTGGAAGAAATAGGTATATATAGGTGTAGAAATTCGTTTGAAATGAATAGACATATGGTTGTTATTCAAATTTCAAATTCAAAATGAATTGTCATTTCTGACCAGTACATGTCGACATGGTCATAGGGGGTATGTCGACATGGATTAGTGAAAAAATGACTATTTATATTTTGTGAATAATTGTGTGTATATATATATATATTTATATAATATACTAACATTTATTCTGGAGATAAAATAAGCTAGATAATAGAAAGAAAATTTCATTTCATTGCATAATAAGATGATAAAATGATTAAACACACAAAACTACATGAACTTTCAAATTAAAACAAGCCAAAACTCATACATCAAGATATGAAAAGATAAAACTAGTTAGAGGATGATGATGATGAAGAAAGTCCAAGTTTCTTGTTAACTTTGGAAATGAACTTGCTTATCTTGGATGAAATTTTGCCCAACTTCTTACTGACGGATCGTTTAAGAATCCGTTGATTATTAACAATCGTCTTTTGATTTTTGATAAGAGTTTTGGTGGATGGATTAGGAGGATAGTCAATGCTTTCCAAAGAGGTTTCACCTTCTTCTTCTTCAATTTCGATTTCATCCCCTTCTTCTTCTTCTTCCTCTTCCTCTTCTTCCATTTCCTCATGAGCAAAACGCTCTTCCTTTTCGGCAAGGGTCTCATAAGGTTGAAAAACAAATGGAATTTTCATAAGCAAAATGTTGGAATGATTGAAAACTTTTCTAGAAATAAATTCTTCGCCTTTGAAATCCACTCCAAAATAGTTAAAGATCCGAGTGAGATAAATTCCATGATATAAAGTATTCTCACCCATTTCAAGATTTTTAGGACGAAGTTCATCCAAAATAACTTGCACCCAATTTATGTCATAATTTCCAAAAATAGCAAAAAGAGCTTTGCAAACTTTTGAACTAGGATTGTTAAAATTCCCCGATCATGGGGTCAAAGTATGTTGCAAAAGAAGATTGAAATTCTTGTCTTTGGTCGAAAATTTTGATTTTTGAATTCAAAATTATCATTCCCTTCGAAAATGTGATGAAATGTCTCACGATCATTTTCATCGATTTTAAAATTAGAAAGATCCATTCCCGTACACTTGCAATTGAGAATGGTACCCAAAAGATCACAATTCAAAACAATTCTAGTGCCTTTGACACTACTCCAAATTTCATCCTCATTTCCATGATAAAATCCACGGTTTAAATTAGCATAGATAATTTTGACAAGATTTGGATAGCAAACAAAATCAATTTGAGAAGCATCAATAAGACTAAGAACTCCATTGTTTGCAAAAAGAGAATCAAGTTCATAAGAAGAGAAACCTTGAAAAATAGAAAACTTCATGAATGGACTTTGGCATAATTAGCATAATTGATGTATGCTTTATTGCCTCCGGATCATTGAATAGTTGCTTTTTTATTTTTGTGGAAATTCTCATGGTGGAGGGGTTGCTTGAAGAAGCCATTAAAGTAGAGAGTAGAGAGCTTGAAGTTTTGAAGAGAGAGTTTGAATTTGAAAACGAGAGTGAAAAGATATGATAAAAGATAGTGAATAAATAGATTCTCAAAGGACATATTCTCTGGTCAAAAGGTAGCTTTTCAGAGAATTGAACGAAGTGAAAAGGTGGAGGGAAATTCAAACATTTGAATTCAAATTTTGAAATTCAAATTCTGGTACCCATGTCGACATCATGGTAGGAACCATGTCGACATGTGCCAGTGAATTTTGATAATTTATTTTTCCTAAGTTCTCTAAAATAGATATATATATATATAATTATTATTTTTAGTGTCTATATATATATATATGTATGTATGTGAAATATTTATAGTATATTTCAGAAAATTATATATTAAAAAATAATAAAAATAATAATAAAATAATAAGATAATAATAAAAAAATTAAAATTCAAACAACACACCAATTCATAATCAATCAAGCAAGCAACTAATTCTAAGCAAGCAATTGCAACCAATTGTATTGTAAACGTGTACCTTTTTCTGAATCTGTTTCTTTGAATTCGTCGGAGTCGTGAACAGCTATGAAACACAAATTCGAATTATCTATCTTCTGATCATCATCACTTGAGGATGAGTCTGAGTCATCTAGAGTAGCAGTAAATGCACGCTTCCGTTTCTTTGTTGGATCATTATTCATAGGAGGATTTTGCCTATCTGGATACGGACAGTCTCTTTTGAAATTGCCTGGTTCATCATAGTTGTAACATTTGACATTATTCGGCACTACGTTCTGATTTCCAGAGTTCTTATAGTTGTTTCTCTTGAGATTATTCATCTTTCTGTATTTCAGGAATTTCCTAAAATTTCTGGTCATAAAGACTATCTCTTCATCATTATCGTTGTTTGAGTCTGATCCATCGGTCAATGCATTGAATGCCATTGATTTCTTTTCAGATGTTTTGTTTTCTCTTCTCCCGATCATTTGAACTTCATACGACATTAGATTTCCGATTAATTCTTCTATCTTTAAAGTACTGATGTCATTTGCCTCTTCGATAGCAAGTGTCTTTTGATCCCATTCTGGAGTAAGAGAATTTAAAATCTTTCTAACTTGATCTTCTTCAGAAAATTCTTTTCCTAAAGATATTAGAGATTGCACAATATCTTGAAATCTACTACATATGTGAAATAGACTCATTAGGATTCATTTTAAATAATTGAAACTGATTTGTGAGCATGGAAATTTTGGTCTGTTTAACTTTGTTTGTTCCTTCGTGAGTAACTTGCAAAGTTTTCCAGATTTCATATGCATACTTACAAACTGACACTCTATTGAATTCATTTCTATCTAGTTTACAAAACAAAATATTCATTGCCTTAGAATAATTTTGTGCAACAGTCTTTTGCTCAACAGTCCACTGTGCAAAGTCAGTTGTGGGTTCAGAATCTTCAGTTTGTGTAATATTCCAAGTGTCTAATCCTATAGATTGTAAGTATATTTTCATCCTACATGCCCAATATGCATAGTTACTGCCATTAAAAAATGGTGGTCTGACAGTAGACTGACCTTCCACAAATGAACTAGTGACGGGAATACAGGTGTTAGTAACAGTACCAGTGTTGACAGCCATTTCGAAAACTTTTCAAAAATCAGATTATGAAACTTTGAAAACCACGCTCTGATACCAATTGAAAGAAATGCGGATAACGGATCTTAAGGCTAGGATTAACACTAGAGGGGGGTGAATAGTGTTTATAAAGAATTACTAAATCTTTTTGAATTTATGTTGAATTGAACACGGATGTATGCAATATACAGACACATATATGATCACAGAAACAAACATAAATGCAGAAATAAAGTAAAAGCAATAAAGGAAAGAACAAGCCGGATTTTATACTGGTTTGGAGTTGCCCTACATCCAGTCCCGCAACACAAGTACGGATTTTCTTTCAAAAGCAATTGTGCAATTATACCCTCGATTTCAAGGCTACGAGGTACATCCTCCAGAATCACAATCCTCTGGGTAGAGATACTTGATTTCCGGACCACAAGTTTACCCAATTGATTTACCAAGGCTATAATCACACCTTATCTCGCTTGATTGATTTTCAAGGCCACAATCACAACTTTTCTCACTTAATAGATCACAAAGAAGCCTATAACTCTGAATAACACTGAGAACCTTGTTGAGATAGTGATAGAGAATCAAACTAGAAAAGATCGAGTTCGATTCAATGTTGATTTCGACAGAGTAATGGTAAGAGTATGTATTAAGAAATGTGGAAGAAGAAGAGGAGTGAAAAACCAGAAAATCTGATATTAAATTCGTTGAAACTAACCTCTATTTATAGAAGAACAACAACCATGTCCATTCGTGAAGAGTTATGGCGAATAGACACTTCTTTTGAAATTTAAATTTTGAACTCAACTGACACCATGTCGACATGGTCACCATAGGCATGTTGACATCCCAAAGAAATTTTTGATGATTTGATTTTTTTTGAAAATAACCTTTATCTTATATAAAAACTATTTTAAACTTTTCTAATATACTTGACTATAGTTAAAATACATAAGTAAATATATAGAATAATATATATATATATAATTTAACTATAATTTAAATTTTAAGTATAAATATTTAAAAGTTAAATATACTATTTTATAATATAGTTTAAATTAGAAGTAATTTGACTTTGAAATTAAGGATTTTGAGGCTAAAATTATTTAAAATCAGGATAGAGGGTTTTGAATCTTTTAGAAGGAAAGTTTTGAAATCATTTTAAAAACAAGATAATTTTGTAAAATCATTTAAATTAAAATTAGTGGATACAAAACAATGTTGCACTAGATTTTTCATAGGTTCCATCCTACTTAGGGTTCCATCCCTTTAACAGGCTCGAAGTGGATTTCATTCCACGAATAAATTGGATTTTAAGATGCCAGTGCTATTCTATGAGTTTTAACAAAATTTCTAATTAAAGAATAAATTGCTTCAATTCTTGAACTCTTGATAATCTTGATACTCATGAGTCTTCAATCTTGATATCTTGAATCTCTATATTGTACAGTCTTCATTCTTGGTACCTGCATGGTTAAATCCTGCATATACATATTTACCTAAACTTACAATGTTAGTATTTATATTTTATAATCTATTCTAAGGTTGTTGTCATCAAAACCATCATCTACGGACTAACAGTTGCAAGCCCTATAAACATGGTGTGTGCAGTATGATTCACGTATATTCAGACATTTAAAACCTGACCTGGGACATGATCACAATAACCATTTAAAATACTCAAGTTGGAAGATATGATGGTTAACTAGATTGAGTTGATGCTTCTCATATTTTAGATAGCAATTCTCTTTAATTTTGAAGAATGTATATAGATATTTTTATTTTCATAATATTGCATAATTTATTCCATTGCAGCCAAACTTACTGCACGTTACCATCAACAAACTACTGAAGTTGTAACCAGCAAGAATACTTGTTCTTGTAACTTGTAAGGAAACTCATTCTTAGTCATTTTTTGCTCATATACATGAATTACTATAGCAGGATAACAAAAGTCTGCAAACCTATCAAAGAATTATTGAATGATGATACAAAACTATGAACTGTTTCTCTTGTACAAGAAATTAGAAATAGAGAATTCTTTCATCAAGAAGGAAAAAACTATTTTTAACAAGCTGCGGGATTATTTACTCATATTCTTCCACTGTACAAAATTTGAAACTTAAATAACCAATTAACTTTACCAAGCAAATGCAAAGTATGTATGCATCGCATCCGGCATTTCATAATGAAAACATAACATGCTTATAGTCCATGTGGGTTCACATGCTGAAAAAATATTATGAGAATTATTCATATATTGTGCACTGATGGCTACCTCTATTGCTTGACATCTTGTAATTTTTTAATCCTCCCTAATTGTAATAAATTTCTTGTTACATTTTTAGCCTTACCTAAAAGTAGCACAGTTATTGTAGATTAACATGCATGCATTTTTTTAATGATCATCCTTTTTGTTTGCTTTTTATTTGAAATTGGAATAGTGTCTATCATTTTGTGTTTCCCCTATAACATCAGTTTCTAAGAAATTATACTACCGAAAGTACAGAAATTGTTAACCAAGTTCAAGAAAGCTTAAGCCAAAGAAAAGATATAATGCCTGATTTTCAGCATATTTACTAAAGATAGCCTAATTTTCTCTGTCTCTATTTGTTTTGAAGATCTGGAGTATTGCCAATGATGATTAGGCAATCAGAGCTAGTTGTTGCCAAACTGTGTACTGTGCATTGTATACTGTAATATTATTGCTGCTGCTGCTGAACTATGTAGTGTTATGTATTGTTGTTGAGCATTGTAATTAAAAGACTTGTTATATTTGGTTTTTGTGCTGAATCTATGAAAAATATTTGGTTTGATGATCTTTCTTTTGTGATATTATGCTAAATCTGCAACTGTTTGTATTACGTATGATAATGAAATGAATGTTACTGCAATAGGGCTGAAAAAGCAATGTAATTTTTTTTAAAATATATTAAAATTAGCAAGGTTTTGAGCCGTTGCAAAACCAAGTTAACAAAGTTGTACAATAAGGTTTTACAACGGCTTTCAACCGTTGCGAAAATAAAATTAGAAACAGCTCTAAGCCGTTGTAAAGTAAGGTCTTACAACGGCTTTAAGCCATTGCTAATTTTAGTTTCACAATGACTGAAAGTCGTTGCTAATTTCTTACCACTGCCAATTTTGCAACGGCTAAAAGCCATTGCTAAATCATTTTGCAACGGCTAAGAACCGTTGCAAAATGACATTTCTGGTGTAGTAACGTTTTCAAATCTTTAATTAACGCTTGTAAATAAACATCGATTCTTTATATCAGATCATCGGGGCCAGGGATAACGATTATAAGAAACATATACATAGTTTTCATACACATCCACAGAGGTAAATTGTAAGGTGTAGCAATTATATACAAGACGAATATTTAGAACCAAATTGAGAAAATGGTGAAAATACATTCATACACAAATCAAGTCTAACATTACAGCTCTATGCTGCGAAAGCAGGATATTTCTTATCAAAATGCTTTCATGCTTCTCCATCAGCCGGGCATGTTAACATACCTTCTTTCTATGTTTTCACACTGTGTCATCTCATATTATGCGCTATTACAGAAGATGCATATAACCTTTGAAGTCTAGGAGTGATATGTAAGTAATGCAGATTCTTGTACAGAACTTCATTTCCCTTCTTTTTTCTTGGTTTGTATCTTTCCTCGTTACATATTCTACAAATTCGAAGATTGATGTTTTCTTTTCAAAACAACATGCAACCATTTAAACATGTATCTATTTATTGATATGAGAAAGTAAAAGATGACATAAGTTTCGCTTCATAATGGTTTTTGCATATTAAATTATTGGGTGGCATATACAGTTTAGCAGCTTGTACAATGGTAGTAAATCCGGCTTCTGTGAAGTTGTATTTTGATTTCATCGCAATTTATTCTACACTTACTGATAATTGAGTGCTGCTTGTACAGCCATCCCAAAGGGGTTTCTTAGCAGCATCCAATAAATCATAATTTTTTTTGCTCCAACCTTTGGTTCTTCTACGACATTAACATCGCCATCATCAACTTCAACGGTAGGAAACATTGATCGTGTTGCATCTTCAACTATATCTTCTACGAGATGCGTCGTAATAATTTCATTACCAACCCTATCCTCTAACTACACATGATTAGTGCTAAAATTTCTCCATGACGATCCCACACCAAATAATTTGGCACAAAATCATATTGGCGCAAATGAACTCTAACCATATTTGGTATCAAATGCTTCAACAATTTGCACTACTACATGGACAATGAATTTCTTCGCCGTTTCCATTATCACTTAAAGTGAATTGAGTAAATATGTGTACACCAATATAAAAATGTTCACTTATTGAGCCTCCATTTACTTCGTTGTTGATACATCCAGCTCCGATCAATAAAATAGTTGATAATTTTTTCTACTTCAAAACATATGAAAAAAATTAAAAAAAGGTACCAATCATTCTATGGATTGACATTTTATTTTTCAATACAATCGTACATTTTAATGTTTTATATATTATGTAACGATCCCAGTTTTAAGTCGAATTTAAATTGGTAATCAAAATAATTTTTTGATTAAATTGTGAATTAAATTGATTTTTTTCAAATAAAATAAAATATTTGTTTGTTTATTCATTTGTAAATACAAATGGATTTTTATATATATGTAAAAGAATTTTCAATTTAAAAATAAATGTTTTAAATAATATATATTGGATTTGGAAATTCAATAATAAATATTTTAAATAAAATTGGGTTTGAAAGAAAAACTCTATCTTTTAAAATTAATAGAAATTTGTTTTCAAATTTATTAACATACATATGTAATGTGTATTTTGAAAGTTATATTTGAATTTAATATAGTAAATTTCTAAAAGCTATTTAAAGAATAAATCCAATATATATGTATACATATTTATTTATTTATGTATATGGATAAATATTTATTTAAAGGTATAATAGTTTGAAATATAAGTAATTAAAGGGTTTAAAAAAACAAATTGCAAATATAAATAACACAAGGGTTGAAACACAAATTTTAAATTTATTTAAATTAAGGATTTAGACACAAATTTCTTTTATGTTAACAAATTTAAACCTTTTCCTTAATAATTAAACAAGTGTAAATATTTTTTCTTATACAATTAACAGGTATAACAAATTTAACAAGTGGCAACATCATCTTTTCTTTGAAATTAAATTATATGAATATGAATTAAAAAGAAACAAAACTTTTCTCAGTAACAAAAATTTCTTAAACCTGAAAGTACAAAACCAAAAGAAGAATCAAAAACCAAGAAATCAAAACTAAAGAGAAAAAAATCAAAAACCCTGTATTTCAAATTCTTCAAACCTGGAAATTTAAAAATCTGAATCATGCAGTAGATCAAAGCCCAACTCAAATATCATCAAGCTTCATAGCTCAGATTCAAACATTAGAGATTCAAATCAAATGACAAAATTCAAGCTTCTGTTTCAAAAATAAAGTTCCAGGTCTGAGCATAAGATTTGTTCTCTGCTTTCAAATATCAGGTGAGAAAAATCCATTTTTTAAAAACCCATTCTCTTGATTCTAATATCTGTGATGATAATGCCTTGGAAATAATAAATGTTTGTGGATTTATTTGAATGCATATAAGTATATGTATATGTGTGTGTGTGTGTGTGTGTGTGTGCATGCCTGATATACAGGCAGAGTTGCCTCTGTTGATAACAGGTTTCAGCAACCTATTTTGAAAATCAAAAGCTCCTCTTCAAATCCTTTTTGGTGTTAGATGTTTAAATGAAATTTGTTCAAATTAACATGACCTCAATTCTAAAAGTAGTTACAGGTAAAGATAATTAGTAAATATTGTAAAAATGGTAAATTACAGTTTCAACTTGAAATTTCAAAAAATTTATTATCGAATTTTGGTTATATACATGGATTTGTGTTTGCAAACTACGATTTTTAAGATGAAAATCAGAATTTTTAGCTTTGTATTGAGGTGGGAATTTCAAGTTGAATGGAAAATGCAAAACGATCGAATTCTAGTGATCCACGTTGATCTGGGCATCGAAATTCATGGTGAAGGAAGTTGATGCGTAGGGGAGCTTGGGAAAAATGTTCGAATTTTTTTATTAATCATAGGAAATGAACGAGTTTAAGTTAGGGTTTTAGCTTAGTTTGAAATCGATGTCGGAAATTAGGTTCGTGCGGCATCGTGGGTTGATCGTTGTCAATCACACCTAGGGAAAATGTTCGTGGTCGTAGTGGCAACTTTCGTCGAAGTGGTGTGGATTATCGTGGCTGGGATCGTCGGTGTGGGGTGGAGTAGTCAACTGGAGTTTGGGTTCCGGGTGGTGTCGAATAGCTTAGTTTTGATTTCAGGCAAAACTGATGGAGCTATGTTCTCGAAACGACTAAGGGAAACTTGGATGACTCATCGATGGCTGGTGCAATGATCGAAGGTAGTTGGTCGTAACGTGTACGTGCACAGCATGTTAGGATGGTATCAGTAGATTGAATTTGGAGAAGAAGGTTGTTGTCTCGGGTTGTGCTCGGAAAATTTTGAAATTAGCTCGGGGATTTCGAAAGGAGGCCGGGTTGTTTAAGATGATAACAGTTTTTAAAATTTAAATAAAAAAAGAAAAAAAAAGAGGAAAAGTGGAAAAGGGTGACTTGAGAGAATGCTCGGGTAAAGTTTAAAAAAACTCGAGGGAAGGGTGTGTCTGACTCGGGATGATATCAGAGTTTTGAAATAAAAGAAATTTTAACGTTTCAAAGCAAGTTGAAAATGTATAGGTTTTTCAAGCAATTATTAAAACAAATTTCAGAGATTGAGTGTTAAAGTGAATGTTTGAAAATTTGTTTTGTTTTTAAAATAATTATTTATAGGGATAATTGTTTAATTAAAATCCTTAAGTGATTTCAAAAATGATTTGATTTAGTAAGTAATTAAGATAAGTGATTTATCTTAAGTCAATTAAGGGTTTGGATAAATTAAGGACTAATTAATTTGTTAATGATTGAAGGTCAAGTTAATTATGAAATCAATTTAAAGAATTTAAATTAGTTATTAATGTGAATGATTAAAAGATAATTACTTAATTGAAAGTAATTAAATTATGATATTTAAGACAATTAATCAAGTGATTAAAAGGATAATTACTCGAAGTAATTAATTTGTGAATAATTAATGTAGGTGATTAGGATGATCACTTATTGTAATTAATTTAATGGTAATTAATTAAGGAATAATAAATTTATTAATTAATCAATTAAGGGTAATTAATTTAAAAGATAATTAAATAATTAGGGGTTAATTATTTAATGATTAAAGGTTGACTAATTAATTGATTAAAGCTGATTTAATTAATAATCAAAGGTTAATTCAATTAACGTGATTAATTATGGACTAATTAATTAATTAACTCTAATTAATTAAGATGGATAATTAAGGATTAATTAATTAATTAATACTAAATGATTTGTAACTAATGAATCAGGATTGAGTAATTAATTCATGAGTAACTAATTTAATTAAAAATTAAATTGAATTAATTTAGGATTAAATAATTAATTAATCCTGTTTATAAATGATTATTGAATGCTTGGATTGCTTATGGATGTTTAGATTGTATGGAATGTTTTGAATTGTTTGATATTCCTAATATTTTATTCTTTGTGCTATGAATAGTCTTTATGTAAAGAAAGGATTTCCAATTTATGTTGAAAGATTTCAAGTTTGAAATGGAATTGAAATGTTTTGAAAGCTATGAATTGAATCTTTGATTTAAGGATTGGATGAGTTAATCCAATTTGAAAGGAAAATTATTTTGAAAAGGGTATGAATGAATCTTTGGTAAAGATTGGTGAAGTTTGTTTTTAAATTGAAAAGGGATCTGAAAAGCGTATCTAGATTTGAATTGGAAAGATATTAATGAATCTTTGTGAAAGATTGGTAAACTTTGTGAACTTTGTGAAGTGAATCTTTTTGTTTAAAGATTTGAAAATGGTAATTTGTTTAAACCATTTGAGAAGAAGATTTTGGGTTTTAAGTTGTGACTTAACTGAGATCCCATTATCCATATGGTTTTTAAATATTGCGCTCACTATTCGGTTTAGCCGGGAGAGGACTTTGTGTCATATAACCCATTCCAAATAATGACACGACGTTATGGATAGAATTTGAAGATCGGTGGTGAAGACCGGATATTTTCGAAAGCGAAAGGATAACTCGTCGAATGTCTCTGCACCGGCTGATCCCCGGTATAGAGATTTGATCACCCTTTGTGATGGGGAGTCCAGACGTGATTAGGGACTATCCGGATTTGCAAGGGTTTCTTTGTGAAGTGCCTTCGGTTCTGTTCGAACCCAGAATAGACTTGTATGGATGTATGTCTGACGTTACACTTTGAGATGTAAAGCTGGTTTCTATCAAATACATTTTTGTTTGGTTGCGGAGATTCATTATCTTAGCTTAACACCCTTCTCTGAGACGTACGAGCTCAGAGGTTATGTAGTTGATGGTTACTAGTGATACATTTCCAGTTTGGTCATGTGGCATACGAAGTGCTGCTGATCATTTGTTGATCGAAGCATGGCTTTTGTGAAAAGCGTAGCTTTGTGGACGTGACTTCGTCGAGCCTCACAACCCGGAAATGGTCGAAACAGGAAGGTTGCGGCAAGATTTTTAGGGGTCGCGCACCTAGGGTATGTCCATTTCCTTCTGGATAAAAGGTGGTATCATGGTATGGAGCCCAGATATTTAACCTATGTGGTTGTTGCAAATCTATTGCTTTGTGATTGTTGGTGTTGAGAGCTCTCGGATAAAGGTCGGTAATGACCAAGGGCAGCATACTCGTGAGTTAGTTACCTAGTTACAGCTTGGTTAAAGCGTGAGGTAGCGCCGACCTTGTGTTAGCAGAGATCCGGCTAGGTTCTCGGGACGTCCTTCCAGAGGTGTTTCCATTTTGGTGAGGAAGTTCCTTTGCCTATCCATTTGTTGGAAATCCAAAGAAACAATACGCGCCATGTACGGTTTTTAGTTGTATAACCTGCCATGGAATGTGGCGATAACCTGCCATTTAAAGTGGCAGCTATAGTAGGCATACGACGAAAGGTGGTATGCTGGCTAAGATTAATATTATACTTTCGAAAGGTTTTCTGCTCTATGCACTAATAATAATATCAAATGGTTTTCGCGTATCAAGCAATTTTGACTGTCATAAGGAGAAATCTCCTCCAAGTGTACGCTTGCATTGTGTGTGTGGCGGGAGGCCTTATTGCAGATTCATTTTCCAAAAAGCATTGTGGATTTCTTTTTAAAGATAAACTGTTTTTGTTTGCTCATACCAGTCCCATGACTGACCCGGAGTTTATTGTTCCCTTTCTAAACTCTGGGTGCCCACAATTTTCCACACGAGCAGTCTAGAGTTAGGTTTTTCAGATAGTATATATCGATTCAGTAGCTTTCATGTAACATTCTAGAATTTAGTTAATTTAATTTCGATAAATAATTTGAACTTTTGAATTTAAATTAACTAAATTTCAAGAGAAATAAAAATATTGTTAAAGTTAATATAAATAAATAATTGATAGTTTGAGTTTTAAATAAATAATGAATAAATTAAGTAACAAACAAGATTTTGTATTAAACAATAAAATAAAAAGTAAGTTGAAATTTAGATATTAATAGTTAAAAACTTTAAATAAGAACTCAATTTTATTCCATTCAAATATAGACATAAGAAAACAATAGTTAAAACAAACACTTTCATTTAGAAAAACAAAAATAAAATAATACTTGCAAAAAGAATAAAACAAGCTGTTGTAAACCATAGCAATGTAAACAAATGAAGGAATATACAAACCAGGGAACTAAAGTATGCAAGCCTCAATAAAAAAATAAAACAAATCAATGAAACAAGATTTAGTACTTATCAAAAACATAAAGCATGAAACACGGCATGCTGTAGATTTATAAAGTAACATGCTTCAATTAATGCTTGCAATTAATGGTGTTACTCTCCAGCATGGGTTAGTCAATATTAAAAGCAGTATTCTACCTACCTATACAATGCAATATGTACACCATCTTCGTATATATATAAACATCATAGTCCCTGCTTTATTTCGTTCAACAAAACTGAGAAAGAACAGAAATTTAAAAAAGGAAAACAAAATAGCAAAGAACAGGAAGTTAAAAAGAAAAGAAGACATCACCTTATACTTACAAGTTGAAAGGCAATTTACTGAAGGAAGTTTCAACTGCAGATTTCCAAACAAAACAAAGTGTTCTCTGTTTCAACAAATAGGTGAGTAATAACTCAAAAAAAAAACTTAAGTATAACTGTTTATTGCTGTAAAATCTGAGGTTCAAAGTCACTTTAGCATGCATATACATATATAGTTTTCCTATGTGTATAAATATTAAAAAGTGGAATGTCTGTCATGTTGAAATCACCTCTGTCTCTGGTTTCAGAGCACCAAACATATTCAAAACCCAAATCTTTCATCATGTAATCATTGATAGACCTGGATCTCAAAATGAAACTTGTATATTTAGGGATGAACTATGATTTAAAAATAGATTTAAGAAGAATAAGTATACACAGTTGGGAAACAAATGATTTTTACAGTAACAATGGATTTTATAATGAATTCAGGAAAATTTTAATTTAATGATTCGAATATATAGCTTGAGTTCTTACTTCCATTTATGATTTTTAAAAACAAAATGAGGATTTTTAGTTGGTTATTTTAAGGGTAATCTGTATGTGAATAAAAATTGAACTTTTATGAATTTGTAACAATTGATTCAATTATAAATGCTAAAATTTGGTTTGTAGCAAGTTTGAACATCAGAGACTTCATGAAAATTGTCAAAGAATTTTTCTATTGCGTGAGATTTGGATTCGAGGTCACATTAGGGTTTTAGTTCCATTTTTTTTGAGTTTTGTAAAATTTTGATGGCGCCCTCTTTAGTTGATCGAGCTCCACGAGGACTTGGGGGATGATGGCTTGGGGTGTTGTCGTGCTTGGGTCGGAGTTTCATGGCGACAAGTGGTTGTCGTTGGGGAGGCCAAGGTGATTGGGGTTGATGCATTCGTATAGTTGGCGCACGCTTCAGGCAAATTTCGATTTTGACAATTTCGTGAAGAATTAAGTTTCGATCTCGTATGTAGGGATACATCGTGGTTTGCTGGCGATCGAAATGGCCACCGGAGTGACGCCGTGATGTTGTGCACGTGCACAGCGTTCGTATGGGAACAGGCAGTTTTCGCGTGTGCTTGGCTTCGGGAGAGACTCGAAAATTTCATGTAATGCTTCGGGTTTGTGTTCGTATTCGAGCGAGTTCTCGCTGATGCTATTTTATTTAGCTACAGTTTTTAATTTACTAGAGAAAAAAAAATAAAGAAAAAATAAAGGAAGAAAATGAAACAGGGAATGGGGAAGAAAGGGAAGGGACGCGGGGAATTTCTAGAAACACTTGAGTTTGGCTCGAGTCATTCTCGTGTTAATTTAGGCTTGCTTTTATAATGGGCTAAGCCCAAACAAATTTTCGAGTTAAAAATGCTAAGTAAATTTTGTATTTGCAATGCAACCAAGATTACTTATGTTAAGTTCAAACTTACTATAAGTTTAACCATTTAATAATGTTTTAAAATTTAAATTAACCCTTCTTTTAAATAATAAAATCTAAAATAAGGATTGGAATAAAATTACATTAGCACTTTTAAAAGCGACGATAAAATTGATTTTTTTAAGCAAAGCAGACTTTCAAATGATAATTAAGGTGAACAATTTATATTAATAGTTTTTTTTTTGAAAAGAAATTTAGAATGATTTAAAATTTGTAATTAAAATTGATTTAATAAACAATTAAGTGTTCAAATTAAATTGTCAATTAAGAATTTGTTTTTCAGATAAATTAAAGTCGACAAATCAAAAGTTAGTGGTTAATTTAAATAACTAATTTCGAAATAATAAAACGAGTTAATCAAGATTTAAATTATTTATCCAAATTCTTATCATTGATTTAAAATAATTTAGTGGTAAATTTATTTAAACCACATTTGAAAATGATTAACTATCGCTGTGCACTATATTGATATTTCTGTTCTGAGTGTGATACTATGTGATATAAATTGCCATGTACTGTACTGTGATTGTGATTCGTTCTGTATTGATGTGAAAACCCTGTTGCCCGTAAAACGGCATTTAAACTTCGATGCGACAGGGAATCGGATTTCAGTTGGTTATCCGAAACCCACATCGAACCCGTGAATATTTGTGAATGACATCCACATGTTTTAAAATTTGACACTCACTATTCGAATTAGCCGGGAAAGGACCTTGGTGTCGTATAACCCACGAATATGTGATTCGACGTTATGGATAGCATTTGAAGACCGGTGTTGAAGACCGGGTATTTGCGAGAGCGATAGGATGACTTGTCGATTGACTCTGCACCGAGTTGCTTCGGTATAGAGTTCTCCATATGTGATGGGGAATCCGATCAGGATTATGGATATCCGGATTGCAAGGACTTCTTTGGAAGTGCCTTCGGTTCTGTTCGAACCCGGAACAAACTTGTATGGATTGTATGTCTGACATTACAAGTTGAGATATAAAGCTGATTTCTTTCAAATATATTTCTGTTGATGGCGGAGCATTTATTCTCTTAGCTTAACACCCTTCTCTGAGACGTACGAGCTCAGAGGTTATGTAGTTGATGGTTATCAGCGATATATTCCCAATTTGGTAATGTGACCTGCTGAGTGTTGCTGTGAAATGATCATTGTTTGATCATTTGTGATATGATCATTTGTTTGATCATTTATCTTTGTGATCATTACTTTGATCATTTATGACCCAAAGCATGGCTTTGTACCAAAGCGTGGCTTTGTGGACGAGACTTCGTCGAGCCTCACACCCCGAAATGGTCGAAACAGGAAAGATGCGGCAAGGTTATTGGGGGTAGCACCCCTTAGGGTATGTACATTTCCTTCTGGATAGAAGTGGTATCATGGTATGGAGCCTAGATACTTAACTTATGTTGATATCGCAGATATATATATATGTATTACTTTGTGATTTGTTGTTGGGGCCCCAGTTAAAGGTTGGTTACAACCGGGAGATAGCATACTCGTGTCAATAGTTACCCAGTTAGGGGTAACCCGGCCTTGTGTTGGCAGAGATCCGGTTTGGTTCTCGGGAACGTCCTTCCAGAGGCGTTCTCATGTGGCAATAGGAAGTTTCTTGGCCTGACCATTTGTTGGAAATCCAATTCCCAATACGAGACCCTGTACGGTTTTAGTTATAGAACCTGCCATTTACTTATGGTGGCCACCACTGTTTAGATGGTAGCTATAGTAGGCATAGTTCGAAATGTCTATGCTGGCTAAGATTAATATTCTAGTTTTGAAATGTTTTCCTCACTATGCACTAGTAATAATATCAAAGAATTTCTTTTCTCGTACCAAGCATATTTAACTATCATAAGAAGAAATCTCCTTCAATTCTGCGTTTGCATTGTGTGTGTGGCGGGAGGTCTTATGGTAGTCCCATTTTAAAACCATTCCGAAAATTCTTTGATAAACCTAGTTTCTTTAATAGTAACTGTTGTTTTTGTTTACTCATACCAGTCCCATGACTGATCCGGAGTTTATTGTTTTCTTTCCTAAACTCTGGGTGCCCATTATTTCTACACGGGCAGCCTAGTAGCAGGTTTCTGTATTTTGGAGTAGCAGTATTTTGGAGCTCTTATCTAGGAAATATCTTGGGAGCTTTTGGAGATTTCATGTGTTTAGCTTTTGGGAGTTCGTTATCACCTCTCTCATTTGAGGACTTTTGGATATATGATCACTGTTGTATTATCATGATGTTGTATTTGGAGTTGTGGTGTATGTATTATATACTCTGTTGTAGTATGGATATTATATTGTAACTGTGATGATATTTATGATATGCGCTGTTTTATATTCATCTAATTGTTGTTATAAGCTCCGGCGATGCGAATTTGATGTCGTTTACCGGACATCGAGTTTGGGTCGTCACAAGTGGTATCAGAGCTGTTGGTTGAGTAAGAACTTTAGCTACGGAGTATAACACATTAGATGGCTCATTAGAGATAGGGTGAAGTATACCCTAGAATGAGTATAACCGAGACTGAAACTCTAAATTTATTAGTTTGTTTCTTTTACTGCTGATATTCCTTAAGATATTTTGTTCGTGTATTTAAATCAATTTTCTTACTAATTACAGATAGTAAGAAATGAGCGGACGAAGGGGAGGAGTTAGGGGTCAAGGAGGTGCCACAGCACCTGATCAAGGTCCCCCAACGGCAATAGCGGCAGCTCAGAAACAGCCGAATCTGGCTGATTTACATAAAAGTTTCTCGAGACTTGGTGGTAAGCCTTTCAACGGCAAAGAGTCGATTGTTGAGGCTCAAGCCTGGATACGATCGTGTGAGAAAATCTTCAAAGGGCTAAAATTGGAGGACGATCAGAAGCGACTCATAGCTTCTTGGCAACTGCAAGATGAAGCTTCAGCTTGGTGGGAGACAGTCACGGTAGATAAGCCAGAAGATGATTTTTCTTGGGAAAATTTCAAAGAAGTGTTTGAGAAGCGATATCTGCCATCGGCCGGAATTTCTTGAATGTATCAGGAATTCATGGACCTGAAGCAGGGAAGTTTATTATTTGAAGAGTATCTGAACAGATTTAATGAGTTGTCTCGTTTTGGTCTCGAATTGGTGAATACGCCTTTAAAGAAGAACGAAAGATTCATTCACGGGATGAATAAGAAATTCCATGAAAGAATGACGGGCCACGTTAAGGAATCTTTTTCAGATTTAGTTGATATGGGGTACAGATACGCTACCCTTGATGTGCAAGAAGCCCCGGAAGAGAAAGGAAATTCAGGTAGTCAAAATTGTAAAAAGCGGAAATTTGGAGGCAAGAAACCTTGGCAAGGCAACGAGAAGAAGAGGAGCATTCAGGGAAGCGTGGCAGAAAATGTTACTTGTTACAACTGCAAAGAAAAGGGCCATTATTCAAATAGCTGCCCAAAACCGAAGAAGCAAGTTAAAGAATGCTACAATTGTCACCAGCCGGGACAAGTTATTAAAGATTACCCAGTGATGAAGCCAGCGCAGGTGGCAAAGGTTTATACGATAAAGAAGGACCCCTCATCTTCAAAAGCTGATAAAGGAAAAAGGGTTTTGGAAGGTAACCTTATTATTAATAATAGAACTGTTAGAGTTTTATTTGACACAGGAGCTTCACATAGCATTATCTCTCAACAAACAGTAAATGAATTAGGACTTAAAACTAAATTTGTTGACGATCCTATTTGCGTGAAAAATCCGGTTGGAGGTCCCGCAAATCTTTGTTCATATTGTAAGAGAGTTCCTATTTCATATGCTAGCTATCAATTTCCTATCAACCTTTTTGTCCTCGAATTTAAATTTGAAATCTTACTCCGTATGAATTAGTTATCGATATACGACGCTATATTGGATTGTAATAATCGAACATTTTTAGTTAAAACAAGTTTTGGAAATTTTATTGAAATCTCTTGTGAGGATCCAAGTCCAAGGAGAGATAGATTGATGTATACCTTGGGATATCTTGAACCCACTTTGCAATCTATACCTGTTGTTCGGGACTTTTCCGACGTATTTGAAGAAGTGAAATCTTTACCTCCTCACCGAGAAATAGAATTCCGAATTGATCTTGTACCCAATGCTCGTCCTGTCGTTCATGCAAGTCGCAGGATGGCACCCAGGGAAAAGATTGAATTGGTTCATCAAACTGATGAACTGAGCAAAAGGATTAATTCGACCCAGTGTTTCTGAATGGGGCCCAGCCGTCGTATTTGTTGCTAAATCAAACGGATCTTTGAGATTGTGTGTAGATTACCGCGATCTAAATAAACAAACTCTAAAGAATAAATTCCCTCTACCAAGAATTGATGATCTATTCGACCAACTTCATGGCGCTCGTTTCTTTTCAAAAATGGATCTAGCCCAAGGATTCCATCAACTACGAATTGCCGAAGATTGTGTCCATTTGACCGCTTTCAGAGGTCCTGATATGTTCTACGAATGGTTAGTCATGCCTTTCGGGCTAACCAATGCTCCAGCATACTTCGTAGATCTTATGACTCGTGTGTTTCGGGAAGTTTTGAATAAATTTGTGCTCGTACTCATTGATGATATTTTGATCTATTCCAAGACTAAAGAAGAGCATGCCGAACATCTTAAAATCGTATTGGAAATATTGAGGAGAAATGTTCTATATGCAAAATTTTCCAAATGCCACTTCTGGGTCAATGAAGTCAAATTCCTTGGCCATATTGTTAATGAAGAAGGAATTTTGGTAGATCCTGGCAAAATTTCCGCTATTCTTGATTGAAAACAACCCACTATTCCAAAAGAAGTTCGAAGCTTTTTGGGTTTAGCAGGCTATTACCGGAAATTCGTTCAAGATTTTTCTAAGTTGGCTAGCCCATTGACTAAGCTAACGATGAAAAATTCAAAGTTCATCTGGACTTCAGAATGTAAAGAAGTTTTTCAGGAGTTGAAAAAGAGATTGACCACTGCTCCTGTTCTCACTATTGTTAACGGGAACCAAGGCTTATCTGTCTATACTGATGCATGTGGTGAAGGGGTAGGTGCAGTATTAATGCAAAATGGAAAAGTAGTTGCCTACGCGAGTAGACAATTACGTCCGCATGAGAAAAACTACCCGACGCACGATTTGGAACTTTTGGCTGTTGTTTTCGCCTTAAAAATCTGGCGACACTATCTTCTGGGTAAGAATCTTTTCAGCTTTCCTAACAATTTATGAAACCAACTTGACTAAAGAAATATACCTAATAAACTCTCTTTGTTTTTGGTGAAAAATTCGAATTATTCACCGACCATAAATCTTTGAAATATATTTTCACCCAGAAGGATCTAAAATTGCGACAACAACGTTGGTTAGAATTTCTGGCATCTTATGACTTAGATATTCTGTATACGCCGGGAAAAGCCAATGTAGTTGCAGACGCCTTAAGTAGAAAACATGCTATTCTTGCTTATCTTTTTATCACTCCTACTCTTCTCAAAAGGATTGCAAGACGGCAGAAAGAAGATGAGTTTCTTCGAGGAATCCATAAAAGAATATGCCAGGGTGAAGATACTAGTTTTGAGATAGATAATAGAGAAGTTATAAGAATGAAGTGCGGAATTTGTGTCCCTGACATTCCAGATCTAAAACGTGAAGTATTGGACGAATGCCACAAGTCCAAACTTAGTATCCATCCAGGAGTCAACAAAATGTATCGAGATATTAAAAGAACTTTCTGGTGGAAGACGATGAAAAGATACATATCGATTTATGTGAGTCGCTGTGCTACTTGTCAGCAAATCAAAAGCGACCAAATGAAAGTGGCTGGTTTACTTCAACCTTTGGAAGTACCAAAATGGAAGTGGGATCAGGTATCGATGGATTTCATCGACGGATTGCCACGAACCAAGAAAGGCAATGAAGCGATTTGGGTTATTGTGGACCGTCTAACCAAAACAACTCACTTTATTCCAATTAAGTCCACTCGGACTGCGGCAAGCTTGGCAGGTATATATATAAAGGAAATTGTTCACCTCCATGGTATTCCCAGCAGTATAGTAAGTGATCGTGATCCGATCTTCACCAGTAGATTTTGGGAGGCATTTCAGGACGCATTGGGAATGAAATTAAATTTCAGTACTGCTTATCACCCACAATCTGATGGGCAGACTGAGAGGGTCAACCAAATTTTAGAAGACCTACTGCATGCTTGTGTTCATGATTTTGGTGGTTCTTGGGAGGACCATTTGCATCTGGTTGAATTCTCATATAATAACAGTTATCAGGCCACTGTAGAAATGGCTCCTTTCGAAGCTTTATATGGTCGTCCGTGTCGATCACCTACATGCTGGATCGAATTAGGTGATAGACTTGTTCTTGGACCGGATATGATAAAAGAAGCCACCGAGAAGGTAGACATTATTCGAAAGAAGTAATTAACTGCCCAAAGCTGTCAAAAGAGCTATTATGACCGCCGAAGGAGAAATTTGGAATTTCAAGTTGGAGATTCTGTATTTCTGAAAGTATCTCTGATGCGGGGTGTATTGAGATTTGGAAAACTAGAAAGCTAGCACCACGTTATATTGGTCCTTTTCCTATTCTGGAAAGGATTGGTCCTCTAGCATATCGAGTGCAGTTACCCAGCTGGTTGTCTGGCGTACACGATGTGTTCCACATTTCTAATCTTCGGAAATATGTGCAAGATCCAGATGATATTATTGAAGAAGCTGCTCAGCAGGATCTAGAAATCACTCCTAACTTGGCAGTTAAAAGAGAGCCGATAAAAATGGTAGATCGTGACGAGAAGCGATTAAGAAACAAGATTGTGAAATTGGTCAAAGTTTAATGGAGTGGCGATCCAAAGGACTGTACTTGGAATACTGAAGATAATATGAAGAAATAATATCCCAATTGCATAATAGACATATCGGCTTAAACTGTAAGTCATTTCCTTATTTCCGAATTCGTATATTATTTGTTTGCATTTCTCTCTCTTTCAATTTCGAGGACGAAATTTTCTTAAGGAGTGGATAATGTAACATTCCAAAATTTAGTTAATTTAATTTCGATAAATAATTTGAACTTTTGAATTTAAATTAACTAAATTTCAAGAGAAATAAAAATATTGTTAAAGTTAATATAAATAAATAATTGATAGTTTGAGTTTTAAATAAATAATGAATAAATTAAGTAACAAACAAGATTTTGTATTAAACAATAAAATAAAAAGTAAGTTGAAATTTAGATAATAATAGTTAGAAACTTTAAATAAGAACTCAATTTTATTCCATTCAAATATAGACATAAGAAAACAATAGTTAAAACAAACACTTTCATTTAGAAAAAACAAAATAAAATAATACTTGCAAAAAGAACAAAACAAGTTGCTGTAAACCATAGCAATGTAAACAAATGAAGGAATATACAAACCAGGGAACTAAAGTATGCAAGCCTCAATAAGAAAATAAAACAAATCAATGAAACAAGATTTAGTACTTATCAAAAACATAAAGCATGAAACACGGCATGCTGTAGATTTATAAAGTAACATGCTTCAATTAATGCTTGCAATTAATGGTGTTACTCTCCAACATGGGTTAGTCAATATTAAAAGTAGTATTCTACCTACCTATACAATGCAGTATGTACACCATCTTCGTATATATATAAACATCATAGTCCCTGCTTTATTTCGTTTAACAAAACTGAGAAAGAACAGAAATTTAAAAAAGGAAAACAAAATAGAAAAGAACAGGAAGTTAAAAAGAAAAGAAGACATCACCTTATACTTACAAGTTGAAAGGCAATTTACTGAAGAAAGTTTCAACTGCAGATTTCCAAACAAAACAAAGTGTTCTCTGTTTCAACAAATAGGTGAGTAACAACTCAAAAAAAAAAAACTTAAGTATAACTGTTTATTGCTGTAAAATCTGAGGTTTAAAGTCAATTAGCATGCATATACATATATAGTTTTCCTATGTGTATAAATATTAAAAAGTGGAATGTCTGTCATGTTGAAATCACCTCTGTCTCTGGTTTCAGAGCACCAAACATATTCAAAACCCAAATCTTTCATCATGTAATCATTGTTAGACCTGGATCTCAAAATGAAACTTGTATATTTAGGAATGAACTATGATTTAAAAATAGATTTAAGAAGAAGAAGTATACACAGTTGGGAAACAAATGATTTTTACAGTAACAATGGATTTTATAATGAATTCAGGAAAATTTTAATTTAATGATTCGAATATATAGCTTGAGTTCTTACTTCCATTTATGATTTTTAAAATCAAAATGAGGATTTTTAGTTGGTTATTTTAAGGGTAATCTGTATGTGAATAAAAATTGAACTTTTATGAATTTGTAACAATCGATTCAATTATAAATGCTAAAATTTGGTTTGTAGCAAGTTTGAACATCAGAGACTTCACGAAAATTGTCAAAGAATTTTTCTATTGCGTGAGATTTGGATTCGAGGTCACATTAGGGTTTTAGTTCCATTTTTTTCGAGTTCTGTAAAATTTTGATGGCGCCCTCTTGAGTTGATCAAGCTCCACGAGGACTTGGGGGATGATGGCTTGGGGTGTTGTCGTGCTTGGGCCGGAGTTTCATGGCGACAGGTGGTTGTCGTTGGGGAGGCCGAGGTGATTGGGGTTGATGCATTCGTATAGTTGACGCACGCTTCAGGCAAATTTCGATTTTGACAATTTCGTGAAGAATTAAGTTTCGATCTCGTATGTAGGGATACATCGTGGTTTGCTGGCGATCGAAATGGCCACCGGAGTGACGCCGTGATGTTGTGCACGTGCACAACGTTCGTATGGGAACAGGCAGTTTTCGCGTGTGCTTGGCTTCGGGAGAGACTCGAAAAATTTCGTGTAATGCTTCGGGTTTATGTTCGTATTCGAGCGAGTTCTCCCTGATGATATTTTATTTAGCTACAGTTTTTAATCTACTAGAGAAAAAAAAATAAAGAAAAAATAAAGGAAGAAGATGAAACAGGGAATGGGGAAGAAAGGGAAGGGACGCGGGGAATTTCTGGAAACACTCGAGTTTGGCTCGAGTCATTCTCGTGTTAATTTAGGCTTGCTTTTATAATGGGCTAAGCCCAAACAAATTTTCAAGTTAAAAATGCTAAGTAAATTTTGTATTTGCAATGCAACCAAGATTACTTATGTTAAGTTCAAACTCACTATAAGTTTAAACCATTTAATAATGTTTTAAAATTTAAATTAACTCTTCTTTTAAATAATAAAATCTAAAATAAGGATTGGAATAAAATTACATTAGCACTTTTAAAAGCGACAATAAAATTGATTTTTTTTAAGAAAAGCAGATTTTCAAATGATAATTAAGGTAAACAATTTATATTAATAGTTTTTTTTGAAAAGAAATTTAGAATGATTTAAAATTTGTAATTAAAATTGATTTAATAAACAATTAAGTGTTCAAATTAAATTGTCAATTAAGAATTTGTTTTTCAGATAAATTAAAGTCGACAAATCAAAAGTTAGTGGTTAATTTAAATAACTAATTTCGAAATAATAAAACGAGTTAATCAAGATTTAAATTATTTATCCAAATTCTTATCATTGATTTAAAATAATTTAGTGGTAAATTTATTTAAACCACATTTGAAAATGATTAACTATCGTTGCGCACTATATTGATATTTCTGTTCTGAGTGTGATACCGTGTGATATAAATTGCCATGTACTGTGCTGTGATTGTGATTCGTTCTGTATTGATGTGAAAACCCTGTTGCCCGTAAAACGGCATTTAAACTTCGATGCGACAGGGAATCGGATTTCAGTTGGTTATCCGAAACCCACATCGAACCTGTGAATATTTGTGAATGACATCCTCATGTTCTAAAATTTGACACTCACTATTCCAATTAGCCGGGAAAGGACCTTGGTGTCGTATAACCCATTTCGAATATGTGATTCGACGTTATGGATAGCATTTGAAGACCGGTGTTGAAGACCGAGTATTTGCGAGAGCGATAGGATGACCTGTCGATTGACTCTGCACCGAGTTGCTCCGGTATAGAGTTCTCCATATGTAATGGGGAATCCGATCGGGATTATGGGTATCCGGATTGCAAAGACTTCTTTGGAAGTGCCTTCGGTTCTGTTCGAACCCGGAACAGACTTGGATGGATTGTATTCTGACAATACAAGTTGAAATATAAAGCTGATTTCTTTCAAATATATTTCTGTTGGTGGCGGAGAATTTATTCTCTTAGCTTAACACCCTTCTCTGAGACGTATGAGCTCAGAGGTTATGTAGTTGATGGTTATCAGCGATATATTTCCAATTTGGTAATGTGACATGCTGAGTGTTGCTGTGAAATGATCATTGTTTGATCATTTGTGATATGATCATTTGTGATATGATCATTTGTTTGATCGTTTATCTTTGTGATCATTACTTTGATCATTTGTTGACCCAAAGCATGGCTTTGTACCAAAGCGTGGCTTTGTGGACGAGACTTCGTCGAGCCTCACACCCCGAAATGGTCGAAACAGGAAAGATGCGGCAAGGTTATTGGGGGTAGCACCCCTTAGGGTATGTGCATTTCCTTCTGGATAGAAGTGGTATCATGGTATGGAGCCCAGATACTTATGTTGATATCGCAGATATATATATGTATTACTTTGTGATTTGTTGCTGAGGCCCCGGTTAAAGGTTGGTTACAACCGGGAGATGGCATACTCGTGTCAGTAGTTACCCAGTTAGGGGTAACCCGGCCTTGTGTTGGCAGAGATCCGGTTTGGTTCTCGGGAACGTCCTTCCAGAGGCGTTCTCATGTGGCAATAGGAAGTTCCTTGGCCTGACCATTTGTTGGAAATCTAATTCCCAATACGAAACCCTGTACGGTTTTAGTTGTAGAACCTGCCATTTACTTATGGTGGTCACCACTGTTTAGATGGTAGCTATAGTAGGCATAGTTCGAAATGTCTATGCTGGCTAAGATTAATATTCTACTTTTGAAATGTTTTCCTCACTATGCACTAGTAATAATATCAAAGAATTTCTTTTCTCGTACCAAGCATATTTAACTATCATAAGAAGAAATCTGCTCCAATTCTGCGTTTGCATTGTGTGTGTGGCGGGAGGTCTTATGGTAGTTCCATTTTAAAAGCATTCCGAAAATTCTTTTATAAACCTATTTTCTTTAATAGTAATTGTTGTTTTTGTTTACTCATACCAGTCTCATGACTGGTCCGGGGTTTATTATTTTCTTTCCTAAACTCTGGGTGCCCATTATTTCTACACGGGCAGCCTAGTAGCAGGTTTCTGTATTTTGGAGTAGCAGTATTTTGGAGCTCTTATCTAGGAGATATCTTGGGAGCTTTTGGAGATTTCAGGTGTTTAGCTTTTGGGAGTTCGTTATCACCTCTCTCATTTGAGGACTTTTGGTTATATGATCACTGTTGTATTATCATGATGTTGTATTTGGAGTTGTGGTGTATGTATTATATACTCTGTTGTAGTATGGATATTATGTTGTAACTGTGATGATATTTATGATATTGATTCTGTTCCGCTGTTTTATATTCATTTAATTGTTGTTATAAGCTCCGGCGATGCGAATTTGATGTCGTTTATCGGACATCGAGTTTGGGTCGTCACATTTCAGCTTTCTCTTTGTAATTCTTTGGAGACTTTGGATATTGAAGTCTTTGGTTAGGACGACTGACCTTGCTTAGCTTGGTACAACTTGATGGTGGTTCGAGCTATTTATGGAGATTGCTGATATTAGTGTTTCTTCTGAAGTTTCAAGTTCTAGTTGTTTCCGCTGCTAGTTCATTGGTGTTTCCGCTGTAGCATTTCATTGTATCTCTGATTTTGATCATTGTTGTATATTTGGATATTGTATCATTGGAGTTGTATATGATATTCATTCATTTTCTTCCGCTGTGTTGTTGTACTTAATGCGTTATAAGCTCCGACGAACCAGATTCGATGTTTGAATCTGCGACATTCGAGTACAAATGAAGTACGGGTGTCGATTTTCGAAGGTCGAGTCAGTGTCGTCACATTTGGTATCAGAGCTGAAGGTTGAAACTTTAGCTCAGGAGTATAACACGTTAGGTAACTCATTAGAGATAGGGTGAAGTATACCCTAGAATGAGTATCCCTAAGGTATCCGTTTGAATGCCTCAGTTAATTCTCTTACTCTCCATTGATAGTAAGTACGAGTGCAAGAAGAGGACGAGATAGGGGACAGGGGAGTACCACTACAAATGGTCGATACCCTATAACAACAAGGAACAATCTTTTCTCTATCTATCTCTTTTGATCATCATCCGATTCCAATTCTTTGATATTTTCGTGGTAGCTCGAGAGAAAAGTTTTGATGGGAGATCATTATTTTGGTTGAATCAAAGGATAAGTTGATATGGGACATAAACTCCAAATGGGTCAGAATTGTTTGTATGGATGAATTATTTGCTTTGGTTGCTACGGTTGATAGGTTTACTTTGTTTAAACTAAAAAGTTTTAGGATTGTATCCATATATCTATCTATTCTTTGGGGTCCAGATATATTCTACGAGTGGTTAGTTATCCCTTCGAACTAACCAATGCCCCTGCATACTTCGTAAATCTGGATGACTTGTGAAGCATTAAATAGATTCTTTCTTGAATTTATTGATGATATTCTGATTTGGTAAGCCAAATACAGAATAGATATTCTATATTCTTGTTGTCTCCCTAGCAAATTTTGAGGATGAAATTTTCTTAAGGGGGGAATCTGTAACGATCCTGGTTTTAAGTCGAATTTAAATTGGTAATTAAAATAAATTTTTGATTAAATTGTGAATTAAATTGAGTTTTTTATCAAATAAAAAAAATATTTGTTTGTTTATTCATTTGTAAATATAAATGGATTTTTATATATATGAATTTAAAAGAATTTTAAATTTAAAAATAAATGTTTTAAATAATATATATTGGATTTGGAAATTCAAGAATAAATATTTTAAATAAAATAGGGTTTGAAAGAAAAACTCTATCTTTTAAAATTAATAGAAATTTGTTTTCAAATTTATAACATACATATGTAATATGTATTTTGAAAGTTATATTTGAATTTAATATGGTAAATTTCTAAAAGCTATTTAAAGAATAAACCTAATATATATATGTACACATATTTATTTATTTATGTATATGGATAAATATTTATTTAAAGGTATAATAGTTTGAAATATAAGTAATGAAAGGATTTAAAAAAACAAATTGCAAATATAAATAACACAAGGGTTGAAGCACAATTTTTAAATTTATTTAAATTAAGGATTTAGACACAAATCTCTTTTATGTTAATAAATGTAAACCTTTTCCTTAATAATTAAACAAGTGTAAAGATTTTTTTGATACAATTAACAAGTGTAACAAATTTAACAAGGGGCAACATCATCTTTTCTTTGAAATTAAATTATATGAATATGAATTAAAAAGGAACAAAACTTTTCTCAATAACAAAAAATTTCCTAAACCTGAAACTACAAGAAGAATCAAAAACCAGGAAATCAAAACCAAAGAAAAAAAATCAAAAACCTGTTTTCCAAATTCTTCAAACCTGGAAATTAAAAATCTGAATCATGCAGTAGATCAAAGCTCAACTCAAATATCATCAAGCTTCATAGATCAGATTCAAACATCAGAGATTCAAATCAAAAAAACAAAATTCAAGCTTCTGTTTCAAAATTAAAGTTTTAGGTCTGAGCATAAGATTTATTCTCTACTTTTAAATATCAGGTGAGCAAACTCCATTTTTTTGAAACCCATTATCTTGATTCTAATATCTGTGATGATAATGCCTTGGAAAATAATAAATGTTTGTGGATTTGTTTGAATGTATATAAGTATGTATATATATATGTGTGTGCATGCCTGATATACAGGCAGAGTCGCCTCTGTCGATAACAGGTTTCAGCAACCTGTTTCGAAAATCAAAAGCTCCTCTCCAAATCCAATTTGGTGTTAGATGTTTAAATGAAATTTGTTCAAATTAACATGACCTCAATTATAAAAGTAGTTACAAATAAAGATAATTAGTAAATATTGAAAACATGGTAAATTACAGTAAGATGTTTTCAGCTTGAAAATTCAAAAAAATTATTATCGAACTTTGGTTATATACACGGATTTGTGTTTGCAAACTATGATTTTTAAGATGAAAATCAAAAATTTTAGCTTTGTATTGAGGTGGGAATTTCAAGTTAAACGGAAAATGCAAAATGATGGAATTCTGGTGATCCACGACGATCTAGGCATCGAAATTCATGGTGAAGGAAGTTGATAAGTATGGGAGCATGGGACAAATATTCGATTTTTTTTATTAATCAAAGGAGATGAACGAGTTTAAGTTAGGGTTTTAGCTTAGTTTGAAATCGATGTTGGAAATTGGGTTCGTGCGGCGTCGTGGGTTAATCATTGTCAATTGCACCTAGGGGGAAATGTTCGTGGGTCGTAGAGGCAACTTTTGTCAAAGTGGTGTGGATGATCGTGGCTTGGATCGTCGGTGTGGGGTGGAGTGGTCAACTGGAGTTTGGGTTCCAGGTGGTGTCGAATAGCTTAGTTTAGATTTTAGGCAAAACTGATGGAGCTATGTGATCGAAACGATTAAGGGAAACTTGGATGACTCATCGATGGCTGGTGCAATGATCGGAGGTGGTTGGTCGCGACGTGTACGTATACAGCATGTCAGGATGGAATCAGTAGATTGAATTTGGAGAAGAAGGTTGTTGTCTCGGGTTGTGCTTGGAAAATTTTGAAATTAGCTCGGGGATTTCGAAAGGAGGCTCGGGTTGTTTAAGATGATAACAGTTTTTTAAAATTTAAATAAAAACAGAGAAAAAGAGCAAAAGTGGTGACTTGGGAGAATGCTCAGGTAAAGTTTAAAAAAACTCGGGGAAAGGGTGTGTTTGACTCGGGGATGATATCAAAGTTTTAAAATAAAAGAAATTTTAATGTTTCAAAGCAAGTTGAAAATGTACAAGTTTTTCAAGCAATTATTAAAACAAATTTCAGAGATTGAGTGTTAAAGTGAATGTTTGAAAATTTGTTTTGTTTTTAAAATAATTATTTATAGGGATAATTGTTTAATTAAAATCCTTAAGTGATTTCAAAACTGATTTGATTAGTAAGTAATTAAGATAAATGATTTATCTTAAGTCAATTAAGGTTTGGATAAATTAAGGACTAATTAATTTGTTAATTATTGAAGGTCAAGTAAATTATGAAATCAATTTAAAGAATTTAAATTAGTTATTAATGTGAATGATTAAAAGATAATTACTTAATTGAAAGTAATTAAATTATGATATTTAAGACAATTAATCAAGTGATTAAAAGGATAATTACTCGAAGTGATTAATTTGTGATTTATTAATGTAAGTGATTAGGACGATCACTTATTGTAATTAATTTAATGGTAATTAATTAAGGAATAATAAATTTATTAATTAATCAATTAAGGGTAATTAATTTAAAAGATAATTAAATAATTAGGGGTTAATTATTTAATGATTAAAGGTTGACTAATTAATTGATTAAAGCTGATTTAATTAATAATCAAAGGTTAATTCAATTAACGTGATTAATTATGGACTAATTAATTAATTAACTGTAATTAATTAAGATGGATAATTAAGGATTAATTAATTAATTAATACTAAATGATTTGTAACTAATGAATCAGGATTGAGTAATTAATTCATGAGTAACTAATTTAATTAAAAATTAAATTGAATTAATTTAGGATTAAATAATTAATTAATCCTGTTTATAAATGATTATTGAATGCTTGGATTGCTTATGGATGTTTAGATTGTATGGAATGTTTTGAATTGTTTGATATTCCTAATATTTTATTCTTTGTGCTATGAATTGTTTTGGTGTGATCTATGATGAATGTAATTTATTTATCTGTGATAAATTATATTATTTATCTATGTTTATCTGTGAATGAAAGATAAGCGTTATAAGGGCTATACCGCTTATCGATATTGCTGTGTTTAAATCTGTGATGATGATTGATGTTGTGGCACTATTGTGTAAAACCCCTGGACCACACTATATGCACACAAATATGGATTGCACGAGGAAATCGATTAAGTCACATATTTTTGAAAAAGCTTGAAAAAATTGAATTTTGAATCCAAATGGTTTTGGAAATGGAATAGGGTTAAAAATGAAAAGCTTTTGAAAAGGAGCTTTTAAGATAAAAGTTATTTGAATAACTTGATAAAGTTTTGAAATTTAAATAGTTTGATTTGAATTTGAATTCAAGACCTGAAATTGAATTCTATATTTGGAAATTATGGTTTAAAAGATTATACGAGTTATAAATGTGTTTTAAACCATTTTAAAAGCATTATTTCGGGAATCTGAATTTAACCCAAGTTTTAGATTTAAAGGGCTTTAACTCGTACAAATAAAATCGAATTTTTACGAAAACGAAAACTATTTGTTTTCAAATAATAATAGCCTTTATGTAAAGAAAGGATTTCCAATTTGTGTTGAAAGATTTCAAGTTTGAGATGGAACTGAATATTTTGAAAACTATGAATTGAATCTTTGATTTAAAGATTGGATGAGTTAATCCAATTTGAAAGGAAAATTGTTTTGAAAAGGGCTGTGAATGAATCTTTGTTAAAGATTGGTGAAGTTTGTTTTTAAATTGAAAAGGGATCTGAAATGCGTATCTTTTGTATAAAAGATTTGAATTGGAAAGATATTAATGAATCTTTGTGAAAGATTGGTAAACTTTGTGAACTTTGTGAAGTGAATATTTTTGTTTAAAGATTTGAAAATGGTAATTTGTTTTAAACCATTTGAGAAGAAGGTTTTGGGTTTTAAGTTGTGACTTAACTGAGATCCCATTATCCATATAGTTTTTAAATATTGCGCTCACTATTCGGTTTAGCCGGGAGAGGACTTTGTGTCATATAACCCATTTCGAATAGTGATACGACGTTATGGATAGAATTTGAAGACTGGTGGTGAAGACTGGATATTTTTGAAAGCGAAAGGATAACTCGTCGAATGTTTATGCACTGGCTAATCCCCGATATAGAGATTTGACCACCCATTGTGATGGGGAGTCAAGACGTGATTAGCGACTATCCGGATTTGCAAGGGTTTCTTTGTGAAGTGCCTTCGGTTCTGTTCGAACCCGGAACAGACTTGTATGGATGTATGTCTGACGTTACACTTTAAGATGTAAAGCTGGTTTCTATCAAATACATTTCTGTTTGGTGGCGGAGATTTATTCTCTTAGCTTAACACCCTTCTCTAAGACGTACGAGCTCAAAGGTTATGTAGTTGATGGTTACTAGTGATACATTCCCAATTTGGTAATGTGGCATACGAAGTGCTGTTGATCATTTGTTGATCGAAGCATGTCTTTTGTGAAAAGCGTAGCTTTGTGGACGTGAATTCGTCGAGCCTCACAACCCGAAAATGGTCGAAACAGGAATGTTGCGGCAAGGTTTTTAGGGGTCGCGCCCCTAGGGTATGTCCAATGCCTTCTGGATAAAAGGTGGTATCATGGTATGGAGCCCAGATATTTAACCTATGTGGTTGCTGCAAATCTATTGTTTTGTAGTTGTTGGTGTTGAGAGCTCTCGGATAAAGGTCGGTAATTACCGGGGGCGGCATACTTGTGTGTTAGTTACCTAGTTACAGCTTGGTTAAAGCGTGAGGTAGCGTCGGCCTTGTGTTAGCAGAGATCCGGTTAGGTTCTCGAGGGTGTCCTTCCATAGGTGTTCCCATTTCGGTAAGGAAGTTCCTTTGCCTGGCCATTTGCTGGAAATCCAAAGAAACAATACGCCCCATGTATGGTTTTTATTTGTATAACCTGCCATGGAATGTGGCGATAACCTGCCATTTAACGTGGCAGCTATAGTAGGTATACAACAAAATGTGGTATGCTGGCTAAGATTAATATTATACTTTCGAAAGGTTTTCTGCTCTATGCACTAATAATAATATCAAATGGTTTTCGCGTGTCAAGCATTTTTGACTGTCATAAGGAGAAATCTCCTCCAAGTGTGCGCTTGCATTGTGTGTGTGGTGGGAGGCCTTATGGCATTTTCATTTTCCAAAAAGCATTGAGGATTTCTTTTGAAAGATAAACTGTTTGTGTTTGCTCATACTAGTCTCATGACTGACCCGGAGTTTATTGTTCCCTTTCTAAACTCTGGGTGCCCATAATTTTCCACACGGACAGTCTAGAGTTGGGTTTTTCAGATAGTAGATATCGAATCGGTAGCTTTCAGCTTTCTCTTTGGAATTCTTTGAAGACTTTGGATATTGAAGTCTTTGTTAGGACGATTGACCTTGCTTAGCTTGGTACAACTTGATGGTGGTTCGAGCTATTTCTAGAGATTGCTGATATTGGTGTTTCTTCTGGAGTTTCAAGTTCTAGTTGTTTCCGCTGCTAGTTCATTAGTGTTTCCGTTGTAGCATTTCATTGTATCTCTGATTTTGATCATTGTTGTATATTTGGATATTGTATCATTGGAGTTGTATATGATATTCATTCATTTTCTTCCGCTGTGTTATTGTACTTAATGTGTTATAAGCTCCGGCGAACCAGATTCGATGTTTGAATCTGCGACATTCGAGTACAAATGAAGTAAGGGTGCCGATTTTCGAAGGTCGAGTCAGGGTCGTCACATATTATATAGTATTATTTTTCTTACTTTTTAATTTTTCAATTCATTTATACATTTTATTATGTATTTAACTATAGTTCATTTTAATTATCTTTTATACATTTTATGGATTAATATTATGAATTTAATATTAAATTTTTAGGTTATTGTTTTCAACTTTGATGGTCGATCATCCAACTTCTCATTACAAACATAATAGTAGTAATTACATTTCGTAAATCTTTTCATTTTAAATAAGTCAATAAAATTTCGTCAGCACTTCCCCGTGTTCCCTATATCGTACAAAAATGTGTGTGCATAGGGAACAAAAAGGAAGTGCTGCTGAAATTTTGTGAACCGTTTAAAATGAAATAATTTATAAAATGTGATTACTTTATTGTGTTTGTAACTTATCCATTACATAGAAAAATCCGACAAATATTATATCAGATGAATATAGACGTCTGTTCTGTGACAAAAACGAATATCCGTATAACGATCATATATAATATCCGTATAACTGTAATTAGCATTCGATGGGGTATAGTAAACAATCAATGAGGTATTATAAACAACTAGAATAATAAATTAACCCTAATTTAACAAATTAAAATTATTTAGGGTTTAGGAATAAAACCTGATTGGTGATAGATGAAGGGCCTAAGCTTGTCGAGGGTGGAGAATGATAAAGTTGGAGATGATCGGGGAGGCACGGGGGCTAGTTGACGATGGGGAGGAAGTGATGGAGTTAGGGATTTGGTGAATTTGCGAGGAAAGGAGGGGAGATTATGAATCAGGTCATGGTTTACTGGCTATATACACGCTTATTTCTGACGGCTTTCGATGGACGTCGATGGCATATTTGCGTCGGTTTTCGACATACCACGGTCACTATATTTTATTTACGTAAAAGCCATAGGGATTGTAAGCCCTCTGTAACCTTCGGAAATATCCATCGGTGGCCCTCGGAAGCTTCTGCCGCTATTTACTATTGTTCTAGTAGTGTATTGAAGATATGTTACCGATGATTTACTGTAGAAAATGGTAAATTTATCGTTAGGATACCGATTAAACTGGTATACCGATTTTACATAAAAATGTTAATCGACCGACTGGTATTAGTATTCTAATGGAAAATTGACCGTTGCCATAATAGGCCTATGAGAAATACACTCT
Source organism: Allium cepa (assembly GCA_030765085.1). Classification (NCBI taxonomy): domain Eukaryota; kingdom Viridiplantae; phylum Streptophyta; class Magnoliopsida; order Asparagales; family Amaryllidaceae; genus Allium; species Allium cepa. The sequence continues at coordinate 69,052,042 of CM060940.1, read as the reverse complement.
CGTGGGTTTTACTAACGAAAAATAAGCTTATCGATGAAAAAATGAATACAACTGCGAATACGAAGGCAACCTCCGATCAGTTTTGTCAATTTATAGTTTTTATTATTTTATTTTAATACACTATAAGATATGTTTTTACTGTTTTATTAAGTTAATAGTATATATTATATACAATTGATGTATATCAAGGGCTCAAAATTATTTATTATTATCATATTTGTTGATTTTAAATATTTCACAATCAAAGAAACTAAAAAAAAAGATCATGTAAATCAAAAAATTAATTTGTATTTTTTTTATTATTGTCCTTTTCAGATTATATAATTACTCAATATCCATCCGTATTCGCGGCACCGTATATTTAATATTCGAAAATAATTTCAAATAATATACTTGAAAATAATTTTGAATACGGATACACAAAAATATGGATTGCTATGGTCTTGTTAGCTGCAAAAACTGTATTTTTGAAATTGCTCTTTGGTTCATAAACTTTATTCGGTTGCAACTTCTACACATCATTAGGGATGGCAATAGGGTGGGTCTAGGTTCTAAATCCGGTAGAACCACTCCTGTTTTGACCCATCAAGACCTGTCTCATTAGGTAATTGGGGCGGGTAGATCCATGACCCATTCTTAAGAGCTTCGAGTCTAGGGTCGGGTTGAGGCTTGACTGACCTGCCCCACCCCAATCCGCATTATGATTTTATAAAATTACTTTATTACTGTAATAATAATTTGTTAATTCTTTTGTACATAAGCTGTTATAACATTGATATTCTAATATTATATTCAATATGTTATATGATTTTTATGGTATTAAGTTGCATCATTAATAAGTATATAATAATATATGCATGTTTTTTTGAACCATTATCGTACATTTCACTTTTATTATTTTACTTATCACTGTAAACACATTGAGATTTATATTTATTATATCATTTAGTGACAATCCTCCTTACAAATAAAATAAATAAATATATGTACATGAATAGATAATTTTGAATAAATATATAAAGTTTCATCGGCTCTTGGGATGGGCAGAGTCTATCCTGGCTCGTATGGCATTCGGATAAATGACGAAAATGGATCTGCACCGGCTCTACGGGGCAGGTCTGGGACATCGTTTAAAAAACCCAAAGCGGGTCTGAGACATAAAAAACCACTCAAACTCACTCTATTGTCATCCCTCCCCATGGTATTGTGTCTTAACACTAGCTTATCCAGACAGTAGCTCAAACTATATGTACTACAAACCTAGAGTATTATGTAATATATTTTTAGAAGGCAATTCTAATAAGTTTGTGAAAAGTACACAGTCGTATTAAATGCATTTTCTTCACAACGAAAATTAAAGAACATATCATCAAGCTCACATTAATTTAACCCAAACTAAATCATTAATAATCTATATATAATGAGAATACTTTAATTTGAAGCTTTTAAATTTACAGAACTACCCATATCAAATGCAGATTTGAACTGAGGGTAGTTATGTCATTTTATTCAACCGTCATTACTAATCACAAAAATAAAACTGCTATATAGTTCGTGCATTGTTTTTTTCTTCGCCCCAAATTACCCTCTCTTTCCATTCTGCTCTAACCCCAAGCACATTCATTTCAAACAGACATAGATCAACTTTTAGCCCCGAATACATCGCTCTCCTTTTCTTTCCTTTGTCAGCCTCGGTGCTATTGCCGCCAAACCTCTTCCTTAGTGAACTCGATTCCATTGATCTCAGCAATCACTAACACTCATAGCCGCCTCCTACTCCATATTCTTCATAGTACGAGTTATTTTTTGCTTTCAATTTATTTTAATTATCTAAGTTTTAATTGATTTCAAAATCGCATATGAAATAATTTGTAAAGATTCGATAGAATATTTGGGTGAGTAGTTATCTAGTAGGATATGCGTATGTTATTGATTTTGCAAACATGAAATGTAACCATAATCATATCTATGAACTATATGTTTTCATTATAAGTAAATTTGACGAAAAGATAATCATATCATTATGTAAGCTTCATGTTTTAACAAAAGCTAGGAGCACAGGTAAAATTCAATCATTAAGCTTCATGTTTTAACTAAAGCTAGGAGCACAGGTACACTTATTATGATATAAAATTATAGATCATAAGATAAATTATTATCATTATAAATGGAAATATGATGCATGTTATACGTTGTTAGCAAAATTATTAGGTTGGACCAACTAAAGTGCAAGTAATGATGCACCTATAAAAGCAACTAATTAAATAGTTTTTCGTTTGAACGTGATAATCTATTTGCAACTAAGAATTATAAATGTTCCTTCATTGATGTTTGATATAACATCAGATTTTACATGTATCGCAACATGTTGTTTCTACGGCAATAAAATCAACTTGGTAAATTAAGTGGAACAAATTTGGTCATGGAACCTTTTTTCCAAGAAAATTTAGTCTACGAGTGTCAAAAGACTTAAAACTATAGTTGATATTTGAGATACACACTTTATCCTAGCATAAGTACAGGAAAAGAACTACATTGCTTGGTTTTAGTATATGAACTATAAGGATGAATTATTAAGTTTGCCTATGTTAGTAAGTGATGAGTTGAATTGTATGTTATTAAGAATCATGTGTTGTTTTGCTCGTTTCTTTAATACTCAAGGCAACCCAATAAAGAAGGAAGAAAAATCCAAATTTTTAGAGATCGTAAAACAAATGAATCCTTTGTTGACATGAAAATATCCCTATACTTTATGAATGGAGGTATAATGTAGAATTTGAGAAAGTATGTCATTCTATTTTGTAAGTTCTAAGAATACATATCTTAGAATGTATATGATAAATCTAAGTTTAATGAATTGAAATAACTCATTCCATCGTTAATTGGCTACAATTTGTATGTCAAACTACCAGATTGGATAAGGTTTAAATTTTCATTAATGTATCATTTTAAGCTACAAATTTTCCCTATTAAAAATACATGTATAAGAGTAAATCATGCATTAGATACTAATATATAAAGACAGACTAAAATGTTAGACCATTTCATCAGCATAACCGATATTTTATTAGCATTTTATTTTAAATATGATTTATTTTTCTAAGCACATGAGGTTTATTTCCTGAATAGATGTAAATTGAAATCAATATTTTACATTAATTATGATGAACATATAAAAGATCAAAGAAGATATGCATCTAGAATTGTAAGGCCAGTGAGGTACGATGATTTTTTAAGAAACATTTTGATCCTAAAGTAAGGTAAGATATATATATATATATATATATATATATATATATATATATGCATTTGTTCAAGTATCTTGGTTCTGCAATGCAATATATAAGATAAAGTGGTAAACATGTTAGTTGTTGATAATTAAATCTTGAATCTAAATCTAAATTGGAAATTCAAACTTCAATTTGTTAATCAAAATTTTATGTTAGTCAGATCGTAACCCATATCTGAACCAACATAGACTACAGAAGGTATGTTTCTTATCACATGGCTCAATACAAGATGTTTTCTTCGGTTTCCCTCCCGACCGTATATGTCTTCATTTAATTCACCCCATTTGATAACTCAAAATCTTGATCAAACAATATCCATATTAGATTTGAATAAACTGCACGGTAAGAACTCTTTCAACTCCACCTGAGATAACAGTTGTCATGTTATTTCCAAATGTATCATTCAATTTAGATTCCAAACGACCTTCTTCTTTTGTAGGAGTTCTTTGGTTTAACCTCTAAGGATAAGCTATGCACTTGAAATTGTAGAGGGGTTCGATTATTTTTCATGAACTTTTGTAATAGGAAAGAGTCTGAGAATTAGGTATGTGGCATCAGGTGGTCAAATGGTAACCTCACATTGATCTTGCACATCATTTTTATCAGTTATTGTTGACATTCTGAATAGATTTATTGTCACAGTTGAATAAATTTCTATTTGACATACTGAATTAAGATTCTGTGAGTATGATTATCTATTTTTGTGTGATTATGCAGTAAAGCAATCATAATTATGGTATTGTGTTGCTACTTTATCTCTTATTGTCATTATTCCAACTCATTTCTATGTATACTATATATTGTTATGCCAATGAACTCCATAAATGAGAGTTTGTTAAGGTGTTTCACATATGGTATATTGTTGTTGCGAAGGAAGTTAAGGCATAGGATTTTCATCAATTGTGGACATAAAGTTGGATAGGTATGGTCTATATTTTTACTGGTTTATACCTTGATATTTCCTATTATAGTTGTGCTACTATTTTTTCTCATTGACACTAATTCTTTATTTTCTAGAATTAGTATTTATTATTTTGTACTAATGCTCAACTTAATCTCCTATGCTACATATTCTATATTAATAATGCATACTACTCTTATCATTGTTTTTTATTATGAGACATACATGTTTCAGTGTTGAGCCCATATAATAGGGTCAAAACATTAAAAATGATGTTTTGCAAAATATTGAAATCCAATGGTACGATAAATGTAATTTTCTACGTTGACTTTTAGTATTATATTTTTTATCCATTATTTGATTTGACAAATTATTGGGTTGTTGTTAACAAAATTTTTACTTAGATTAACATATATCCAACGTGCACACGGACAAAATTAATTTAGTCGGTACTGCATGGACTTTTCACCTAAGCTAACGCTTCAAATTCTGATATACGAATGTACTATACATGTCGTTATGCTAAATTTTTATTACCAAAATTGAAAATAAATTTACTAGATATCTAGCCCTTTTAAAAAAAACTATGGTTATTTCACATCATATTTTTGAAATAACAATATGTGATAATACTTATTTCATTTTTGGTTATATAAAAACAGAGATTCGTAGTTTAGCAAATCGAAATTTAGATAATAGAGATCAAAGCAATATCTTGGTAAAAGGTTTGTACATTTTACAGGATGTTAATTCTAGGGAACAAAATTTGTACTATAATTTCTATGCACTATGTTATATTATAATATATGATGATATGATGCATATGATTTTACCAAAATGTACTTCCTTAATTGCTCATGCGCAGAGTGCGTGCCATCATATTGTTATAATATAATATAAATAATTGTGTTTTTTCTAAAAGAATACAGGAAAATATCTGTTATTAAGCAACAAATTTCAAAACCTCGCTTTATGCTTTAACATATAATAGAAAAACTATTGCAATACGGGAAAGTCTGGTTTTTAGAATTATCTCTTAATATTACTAACAAAAAATAAACCTATCAATGCATATCAGATATTTGAAAAAATGAATACGGATGCAAATACGAAGACATCCACATTTGAATATTAGGAGTGGTCGTTTGGTTGGTTCGTTTGAAGATGAAAATTGTTAAACCAAAATTAAAAGTAACAAAAATGAAGATAAACCAAACCAAACAAATTAAGATTGGTTGGTTTTGTTGGTTATTTGATTAACCAAACTATAAATGATTCGCACTTTATATTTGTAATATTCATTGTACTTTAAAATAAAACATAACTATATGATTAAAATATTCATATTTAGTATTTTTATGCTTTTAATGGTATTTTTGACACGTATATGATAAATAAAATTTATTTAGACCACTAAACTAATCTAAAGAAATCATTATAATATTAGTAATTTTGACAATATAATAAAAGTTCGGTTAATTTGGTTAAATCGACAGCCGAATTGATTTTTTTTAGCAGACCAATTAGAAATCAACATAGTTTCAAAATCAAAACAAACCGGCCGAAATAAACTGGTTTATTGGGTTTAACTAAAAGTTGCTCACTCTACTGAAAATTATCTGATCGGTTTTGTCAATTTATAGTTTTTATTATTTATATTTTAGTACACTATAAGATATGTGATTATTGTTTTATTAAGTCAATAGTATATATTATATACATCAGACATATACTAACAGCTCAAAATTATTTATTATCACCATAATTAGTGATTTTGTATATTTTCATAACTGAAAAAAAAACTACGATAAATCAAAATTTTAAATATTTGATTTATCGTCATTTTCAAATTATGTAATTCTTCGACATCCGTCCATATTCGTGGAAACATATACCCGATTTTGAATGCGGATAAGACGTATCCGTATTTGTTGACGAGTGTAGCCAAAAAATATGAATTGCAACGGTTATGTTAGCCGCAAAAACTGTATTTTAGAAATTGCTCTTTGGTTCAGAGACTTTATTCAGCTACAACTTATACACACCGTGTTGTATCCAAAAATTAGCTTGTCCGGACATTAGCTCAGACTATATGTATCACACACCTAGAGCATTGTGTCAGCGGATATCCGAAAAATCTAAAATCCGTCTGCACTCATATCCGTAAAGCGGATAAATATTTGATATTCGAAAAAACGAACGCGGATGTAAATAGGAAGGATACGAAGACATGCGCATCCGGAAATTATCTGTCCGTTGTTTTTCAACATTATAATTTAAATTATGTGTATTTCAGTACAATGAATTATATTTTTATTAATTTCAAAGTTCATGTTATGCGCACTAAATGCATATTAACTCCTTAAAACTATTTATTTTCATAATGGTTGTTTATTTTTAATACTTTAATAATTAGTGAGATTCAAAAAGAAGTATATTTCATAAAAATATCATTTACGTTTTTTGATTTATCGGTCGTTTGCGAACAAAATGATTATCGGATATCCGTTCGTATCCGTGGATGTGGACATTCGAAAATAATTTTTGATAGGATATGAATATAATACTATATACGTTCGAAGGTACCCGTTGATAGGTTTGATATATTTTTAGAAGCCAATTTGGATAAGTTTGTAAGAAGTACATAGTAGTAATACATGCATTTTCTTCGCGGATGGAAATTAAAGAATACATCATCAAGTTGACACTAATTTAACCCAAACTAAATCATTGATAATATAATATAATATAACTGTGTTTTTTCTGAAAGAAAACAGGAAAATATCTTTTATTAAGAACCAGATTTCAAAACCTCGCTGCAGCAAATATAGCGTGTAAACTGATGTATTTTGCATTCATAACTCACATTTTAACAGTGTTTGAAGTCTCCATATCTATTAAATAATAGTAAAGCAGAAGAAATTCTAGCTCTCACATTAATTCTAGCATTTCTCTCGCCTCTCCTTAATTTTCTCTAGATATTTATTTAAATTTTATTTTAAAGACCTAATACAATGCATTAGTTTTAAATTGAATTGTTTATAAGATTTTATTAATTTTACACTATTGTTTTACATTCAAAAATCTACACTTTCTGCTTTCTAAAATTATTTTCAAAGTCCTCAATTTTCATGTACAATTTACATTTAAGTCCTTATATTTAAATTAATTAAATAATTTCATTATAAATTATTTAAAAAATAATAATTAACAATTATTTATTAATTTGTCTAATAAATAATATAGATAACCATTCCAATAAAATATCATGCTCATTGTAACAAAATAGTATAAATATGGATCACATAAAAAACAATACGAACAACTTTAATATATAATTATTTATTTTAATAAATTATTAGTTAAATGATTGAAGTTTAAAGATCACAAATCATCACAATAATTATAAAATTTTCACCCCTACTCATTAATTCTCTTTGTTTTTTTTGAATCCATATAAATTATCATTTTATAGTTATCCAAAATATTATGTTAATTTTTTCCATGGTTTTATATTCATATATACCGAGATTTTATAATTTCTACAGTCATTTATAAAGTTTTCATCAATTTTCTTTTATTATTTTACATTCAAATCTATGTATTTAAATTAACCAAACACTATAAATCTATAATATATAAATAAATTCAAGTAATCAATACTCATTAAATTCTTTGATAATTTATAAAAAAAATGACAATTTCAATTTATATACCGCATTAGTAGTAACACATGGTAGATATTTCTGTCGAATATAAACATATCTGAATCACTTAACAAAGCATAGGCATAAAACGTTTAATTTAAGATTGATATATCGAACATCGGATAACAAAATTTTATTTTAACAACATTTAAAGTATGAGTATCATGTTTTTACAAAATTAGTGTGTGCAATGCATGAGATACATTCTATTACTTTATTATAATTATCCACAATTTTAGTAAATTAAAAAAAAAATAGTTTTTCTCTTAATATCTCATGTTACATTTAAAATTCTTATCAATACAGATTTGCAATTTGACGTCTAAAACTCATCATCATGCATATGTGCGGTTGCGCATGCGCATCAAAGCACACAGGATCATGAATTTACTCAGTATTACTTCAAAAAAGAACATATTACATCTATATTTTTCTTTGAAATTTATCGTAAACATAAACACTAAAAATTGTTTCACATGCATAGATATATCGGTCATATTTAACGTATAACTTCTTAATTTCAAAATATAAATTACACTTATTTTAAAATTACATAAAATATTTTAAAATATAAAATTTTGGAATAACAATAGTATATATATATATATACATTTTTTAAATGTATAAATATATATATATACATTTTTTAAATGTATAAATCAATAAAATAATATGTTTAACGTATAATTTCCTTAAACTTTAGAAATATTATTGTAAAACTAATTTGAAACAAAATCTACCATTTTAAATAGTTAGAATATGAAAATAATGAATATATGATAATTTTTAAGTATTCGAAAATAATTTTTGAACATATTTTACTATGAAAACTTAACATTTTAACATGCTAAAATCAAAAAATATATATTTAACATTAGCATATTACATTGTATGTCGACTATTTAACTATGTGTATTTGACAATTTCTTTTACAACATTACCGTGTGCAGCGCACGGGTTACACACTAGTTTTGAAAATTACTAGAGATACTCTTGCACGGAACATTTGGCCAATACTGAATTTGCATTGAACTAGCTCATTTCGAAGTAATTTTATTTTATTTGCAATTGCAAAGCATATTCAGCGGTACACGAGGTAGATGTTAATCAGTCTGTCCTTTTAAATCAGTCCGTGTATTATATATATCTCTCTTCTCTTATGAAATTTTACTATCTCCTTCTTCACCCCTCTCTCTCACTTTTCTTTTCATGCTATGCTCGTGCCGTAACTAGTAATTCGCAACCCGTTCAAGGAACAAACCCAAAGACAAATTCGAGCTCCCACCAACACCAACCGCCTTCCTACCCTCCACCCCCAACCTCTCGGCCGACTCCCTCAACCCCTCATCTCCCATCATTTCTCTCACTTTCATACCAATCTCATCTGCACCCACCACCCCACTCTCCGCCTCCCACCCCCACCCCTCCATCCACACCCCCAACCCACACTTACCCACCACCTCCGCGTTCACCCTCTGATCCCCCATCCTCGGCCACCCCATCACCCTCACCCCCACCCTCCCTGCCTCAGTCACTGAGTTCCACCCACAGTGACTCACAAACAGCCCCACCGCCCCGCTACCCAGCACCTCCTCCTGCTCCACCCACCCCCTAACCACCACTCCCCTACCCTTCACCCTTTCCTCATACCCTTCTTCTCCCACCATCTCATCCACTCCCACCCCATCCTCCTCTTCCTTATCCACCTTCTTCCTCTTCAACACCCACAAAAACCTCTCCCCGCTCCTCTCCAGCCCTCGCGCCAGCTCCCTTATCTGCTCGTTGCTCATAGCAGTCCGGCTCCCGAAGCTCACGTACACCACCGACCTCCTCGGCTGCTTCTCCAGCCACTCCATCACCGTCCGGTCAGAGCCCACGGTCTTCTTCAGGGTAGCCAGTGGCCCAACCTGGTTGATGGAAATAAAAGTCTCACACAGCAAAATTTATATAAAAAAATCTTGTATAAATATAGTGTATCACTATCAACCATCCCAATTTTCTATTTTCTTTTTATTATAACTACGGTCATTGGCAACCACCGAACCAAGCAGGGTTCGGTCGACTGTTGCCCGCCGACCCCGCCGACCGTATTGGTCAAAGTACAAACCTGGGTACTAATAACAGTAAACTAAATATAAAAGGGACCACTATTGTCAAAAGCTTTAAATCTTTCGATTAAATCCCGATTCAGATAGTATCTCTCACTTTACGATTCAATTTAGTTTTCGATTCAAGCTTAGTTAAAAATACAATCAAAAAAACATTCAACTCACATTAACATATTTAATATACTTATATAGATTCATAATTCCAATTATAATGTTTTTAAATAAAAGTAAAAAATGTAATAATAGATTAAACTATGTTTTAAGTTTAGTTGTAGGAGTTCAAAAGTGCGTACAGACCTTAAAATATGAATCTTTTGAATATACGATTTATCTAATGAATCCCGTTTTGATTTGAAATTTAAATTTTACGATTTACGATTTAAATCACATTTTAAAAACCTTGAAAGAGAGTACAATTCACAATAAATAAAAAGTGAAAATTAACGACACGTTCCTCTTTTTTAAACTTATTTTTTTGCATCTACTTTTTTAGAAACTATTTTCTACATTTTTTTTTAAATTTCTTTTTTTAGTTCTCTTGTTTACGAATCTAAAAGCGGCTGATACAATGTGTTACGGCTATCATGAGTTATAGACATATTTCAACATTGTTCAAATATCCGTATATTTCAGTTTTTTCATTAGAGAATAAAAGAAAACTGAAAATGGCCCGTGGCTAATTTTTTACAATCAAAATAATGTTTGCTAAACTTTCAAAAAAAAAAAAAAAGAAGCTAAAAATGGTATCAAATCTACGCCTGTGCTGCATTCTTTTTTTTTTTTTCCATTTCAGTATTTGTTGTATCTAAAATAAGAAAATTATACCTATTGCTTTCAGTTTTTTATAATATTTTGAGATTGAATTTCACTCTTTAAATCTTGCAATTGAAATTTTGGTCTCTCCACCCTTATTGAGACTAGCAATTTAAAGACCGAAGGCTACATTATCTGATCGATAAGTTCAGTTTAAAGACTGGAACGCCTAATTAGAGATTGAAATTGCTAACAGACCTGGTAAATCGGCGGCAGATTCAAAGCAGCCGACAAATCCAAGTGTTCCAACGCTTGGAACGAGTTCACCAACACTCCGTCCGTGTTCCGAATCATTGCGCCATTTTCAATGAACTGGATTCTGAATAAATCGGTCGGGTCAAGCAGAGGCGGTGGAAGGGACGACTTTTTCACCGTGACAACTCCTGGAATTTCGACATCCCCAACTTCACTATTTAAGGCAAGGTAATCGGGAAAATAGACGAAAAGGGACAGCATGGACAGGGAAGAAGTGAACATGACATAGGAGGGTAGGTTCAGGCACTTGGTAACAGGAACAAAGGCGGAGATCAGCATGATGTCGACGATGGCTGCGGAGACAGGAGGGTCGGGGATGGAGTTTAGGACGGTAGGGAGGAAGTGGGCGGAGCGGCGAATGGCTTCGACGCGGCGGTAGAACGGGTCCAGAGTGGGTGGGTATTGGGCAGCGGGTAGGGGGGCGAGGGTTAGGTTGAGCAAGCGGATGGAAGGGTAGGATGCGATGAGGTTGGATAGGTGGAGGGATTCCGCGTTTGAGACGGTGGGCTGGGCTGCGACAAAGGTTACGGTGCAGCCGTGGGTTGATAGGGCGGCGGCTATGCGGCAGAATGGGGCCAGGTGGCCCATGCCCGCGCTTGAGATGAGAATGAAGTGGGTGGGCTTTGGGTCGTTGTTTGAGCCTGACATTTTCGGAGTCTTTGTGTATTTATGTATTTATTTATAATCTTTTTCTGCTTTTTTTTTTTTTAGATTTGAAGTTTTGTATGGAATGATGGGTGAATGGTCGTAAAAGGTGGTTGAAGCATGCTTATTCAGTCCAACCACTTTTTCAAGCTTTATATTAAGAAGCACCACTCAACTTATTCAAGTATATTAAGAAGCGCCATCCGCTTAAGTTATTTAGGCGTGTCGTGGAGTATCTGAACAGAGTATTTAAAATGTTATTTTTAATTTAATTGATTTATATTTGATTAATTAATTGTTTGTTTTTAATAAATAATATCTGTCAATAATTTAAAAAAATAAATAAATAAATTGTAAATTTATAAATTGTTCAGACTCAGTTCAAACCAATTTCATAATATAGCACTTTAATACGACCGCAACGCAAAAAACCACATCTCAGATAGACCTCGTTTGTAAAAGTTATTAATTTTAGAAACTTATAAATATATAAATCTATTAATTAACATCCCCAATGCATCACATTTCTCATTCGTTTGTGCGGGCTTTCGGCCCGTTATCATTACCGAAGCGTCTGATGCATGGAAACGGTAACGAGCCATTTTACTATTGCCGAACGCATCCTTATTCAAGCTTAACATTAAGAAGCACCACCCCACAAATAAAAGTATAAGAATCGGAAGTTCAAGAATAAAGATTAAATATGCGTCCGATTCTTTGTAGTAAGTAAAAATTAATTCTCAGACGTTTATTTAATAGATGCACTAGAATAGAACGTTTCAGAATCAAACGTCTATTTAATCTACTTTTACGGTCCGACACGCCTATTAAATAAAGGTCAAAAGCATAATACATGAATTAATACACGATTCTTTTGAAGTTTCCGTTAGAGTGATACTTTGTACACTGTCTTCTAAACTATCTATATAGCATATGCTGTACGTTTTTGAAGATAATAATATAAAATTGTTGAAGGCGAAACATAGGTAAAAGGCAACAAAAGCTGCGTTATAAAACAACAGTATATGTAAACCCAAAAAAAAGCTAAAGTGAGTACATGGAAACAAATATTTATACATAGGAAGCTGTAGACATATATAGGAACGACAATAAGCTATAATTCAAAATGTAGGTTTGTTGAGTTTGTGTTTTTTGCCGGTTTAATTGAGTGGATTTGAACGTCAGATTCCAAGAGCTAGTTTTAATACATAAAATACCCTGTGATTACATGTAAATTAGATATGTGTCTGCGTTTTGTTTGCAACCAGCTGTTATTTTAATATTCATATCTTATTTTGATTTCAATATTTAAAATGTAATAACTTTCTGTAGAAATATTGTATCAACGAATCGTTTTTATCATTAAATTACAAATTTAAAGATCTTTTAAATGATATTATGCATATGTCTACTTGTTGTTTAATGAGATCAGATGCATTTATAATTGAAAGGAGACATTAACATAAATATAAAATTATTGTAGATGTAAATAATGGAATGTATTGCAAATATAAAATTTAACTACATAGAGTGATGTCTTAGACTCACACCTTGACCTATCGGTCTCCTATATCTCTTAGATTTGCACCATGCTTACTAGTAATCGATACATCACTATTGAATATAGTCGTTGTTTCTTGAATTTAGGGTACGAGATCAAACATTGATAGTTTAGGGAGAATTATGTTCGGACATGACAAGGAAGAAAGAGGAAAGGGTTGGAAAAAGCATCATCCAAAACAATAAGATTTTGGCTTTTATTTATAATGGAATTTGGTGATCAAGTCTTCCACAAATATCTCCAACCAATTCAAAATTATGTTCACATCACTCTCTTACTTTTACCACTTCCGTGGTCGGCCCTATTAGTCTCATAATGGATCAATCGAATATTCAAGCCCGTTTGTAATTATTTCTACCTAAATTGAATTTGAATGTACAACAGTATCGTATATCGATAAGCATATGCATAACTTTTGTATACACGTCCAATTAATTTCTAATAATCCCAAAACATTTCTACAAACTACCTCATTCACAAATACACTCCATATAGGAATCATAAAAAGAAATTAATATATCATAAATATTAATTTATTTAGTCAATTTATATTGGATGGTGTTCCGAGACCGAATAAATTTGACTGTGCAACACACAAGTGTGAAATCAACCCATGATTAATATTTGAACAATTCTGATACTAATGTTCTCACATTACCTTAGCTGGTGGTATGACGGTTAAAGAATTTGTCGCTTATATATCTTGACGGTAAAATCCACCAATTCTCCTCGTCAACACTATTTCATTTTAGGATTTATGGAATTTGGTATTGGTCAAAATTCCTTCATCCACATTCAACTTGGTTGGTTCGTAAACGAAGCCCTTGCTTCAATAAGTTATTTATTTTTAACTATACTACGCTGGCTAAAGATTTTGACTTTGATTTGATTATAATTAGCCATGATAGCAACCTTATACAACTAAGGAGATGAATTCTCTATTGAATAGTGTTTCGTTTCGATGCTTCTACTCAAACCCAACTATGGTCGCTCAATGGTCGTTATGCCATGATTTAATTATAAACAAAGCAGAGTATCCACATTGAAGCTCAACGGTATTCTCAAATCAAGAGAATGTGTAACATCGTTAGTTCGAGATTTCTTGTTTGACTTAGTTGTTACTAACCAATTGGAAACTATCGGATGAGTCATTCTTACTTATCCAACAACTTTTAGTACGTAGCCCTTGGTGCCTCTAGCAGGCATAAGTAATACACTGCCCAATATTTGAAAAGCGTTACGTACTCTAGTCTCAACAGTTGTATCGATATCCTTTTTGAAACATCTTGACCATGAATGCATTTAGTAATATGTTATTCTGTATTAAGATAATTTTCTCATGTTTATAACTATTTGTAACAATTATCGCATAACATATTAATTAAGGAATTTCTAATTAATATACATTAAAGTAATTACTTGATTAGTTATATCATAATATAACAAAGTACATAATAAAAATTGAATACCTTTACTGCAAACAAGATTGGTTTAGAAGAAATAATATGTAACAAATTACATAATTTCCCTTAGGCCATACTCCTAACTCTCCCAATTATATTATAGATTATATATATAATCCAGATTTTATAAAATAAAATAAAAAATTTCATTTGGATTAGTATCTATGTGTATATATGATAATGGGTTTTAAATTTAAGTTATATACACTTGATTATGGCTATAAATTTGACAAAAAAATTATTCTCGATTTTAGGTTAAAAAATTTAGAATTCAATATATATAATAACCGTTTAAATTTAAATTATGTATATTTATTTTATGGTTTTAAATTAACAAAAACATTTTTTTATTCTCGGTCTAAGATAAAAAGGGTTGTTTATTTTATCTTTGGATTTTTAGTTAATTTATATATTCTTGGAAATGTCAAATTAGTTTAAGATTAGAATTTTATAATATATATACATGTATTTATATTTATATATTTATATTTATATATATTTATATTTATATATATAATAGCATGAAATACAAAATATAAATCATTTATATTATTATAAAATCAAATAAAATAGCATATATACATACTAAATGCTAAAAATCGAATAATAATAATATATAGATCAAATTTAAATAATACAGTGTATATATAAATATACATACATAAGTACATACAAACATTTCCACATAAATCATCGCCATCAAATAAAATAATATTATAAATCACATTAATGTGGATATATATAGATATTTATGTGTGTGTGCATGACATTTTCGTTGAATTATGACCATGAATCTATTCATTAGTCATAAATCACAACGGTTAATTATGTATCTTCATCATGTTTACCCTAGGTTAGATCACCACTTTAATGCAGTTATAATGTTTGTATTACGAATATGAACATGTTATTAAAATATTAAATTTAATTAAATTGAATCAAATCATAGTAAACAAACATAAAAATTTAAAATACAAAATAAATAAATTTAAAATTGTACCCCAAAATTTTCTATTAATCAATACTAAATATGATTTAATTAGTACAAAATGTTTCTTCACATAAATACAAAATGTGATCTTACGCAAATTAATAGAAGAATTTTCTTGAAATTCTCCCTTTCAACCTCATTGCCAATGCACCTTCTCCAACAAGTTTTTACCTAAGCGTCCACCCATCGTACCCTATTTTATTTGTCTTCATCGAGTCAGTGTTGAATGATTTATATATTGTTGAGGTCATTCATGTTGTTCTCCTTCATTTCTCGCTCAGTTCTCACTTACATGAATAATGAGTTGAAATTTGGTGTGATACTTGCCCTAGAGATCTATGCTAATAAGAATCAGGGTAGAATTAGAACTTCCATTAGAGGTCGTTTCATATTTCCTAGCCAGACTATAATGTTTTGGGCACGTATTAATTTTAACATTTCTCCAGTTCTATCATGGACCATATACAGTGATTGATTTGAATTCTTGAAATGGTTATTATTCAATGATTATGTTTCTCCACGTCCTTTCATGACTGACGGGTAGAAATTCGATTATTCGCTTGAAAAAGTTGTCTTCTATTCCACTTTATTTTTCTTCTTTATTATTTCATTTTCTACCCATTTATTCTTCAAAGAAAAAAATGTTAAAAACCTTGATTACACATCTCTTTGTTGCTAAATTGTTGATGTTTCTTCTTCAAATTAGTAAGTTTCTTCTCATTGCTTCTTGTTTGTCTTGAAACTTGCATTTAGTTGTTAGATTTAATGTCCCTGAATGTTATTCTTTCCTGTCTTTGCTTGAGTATTTAATCTTGCATAAATTGTTTATTATATTCTTTAGAAATAACTTCCTTAAATTAAATGATAACTTTTAATAATTGATGAAGGTAATTTGATAAAGTAAATAAGGGAGAAAAAGAGAGTAACAATGACCTTTCTGGATTTTGAGGATTCTTTAACATCTAGCAATTTGAACTTCCCTATATTTTTCTCAAGTATGCCATATCTACCAAGAAACTTAGCTCCAGTATCTCATGTGATTCTCTAAGCTTAGATATGCTAATAGTCCTTTAATAATCCACTCCCAGGAGAACATTAACTCAATTCTATCTATATTTGGCATCATTGGATTTGCCGCCTTGATCCCTTCGCCCACCAATAGCACGAACGGTCCTTTGTCTAGTTTCACGCCAATCCACATGATAGAGACAAGAATGTGCCCTAGGCTAATTATATAATTTGATCATATAACTTAACTCTTGTAAAGAATATTATTCGAAATAAAGTATGCTTCTGGCTCTATTTTTCTATTATATATATTGTTATATTGAATATAAGTAAAGTTTCATATGCGTTAAATACACACACACACAGATATATATATATAGAAAATCCTTAGAAGAAGTGTTTTATCAATTGTGGTTGCAGAAATTTTCGTACCAATGAGTTTTGAATAGATATTCCTATATTTATTCCTTAAATGTTCATAGTCAAGATTTCTTGCGAAAAGGATATCGACACATCCATCAATGCTAGTGTATGTTGCTCTCCATATAATGGACGGCGAATTACTCATGGCAGTTTGGGACAACAATGAATTACATACTTGTGGTTGTTTGGAAAAAAAATCATAGAATGACTCAACAAGAGTCTTTCATGGGTTAATCAACTAAGTCAAAATAGAAGATCTCATGTAACGACGTGTAGTAGTTTTCAGACTTAAGGGTACCGTGGATCTTAGGTAGCTAGAGTATACTTTTATTCTGGTCAATCACATGACATGACGATCATGTTAAAGCCATAATCAGGTATACATTGAACTACTTGAAGTGAAATACTACTCAAAAGAGGATTTGTCTCCTTCATTATAGAAGGTTAGTATAACCGTAATTAGTAATCAACGTGAAATCAAAATCTCTACCTAGAGTAAATTGGTTATTCGACAAAATGTTATTGGGTTGAACTAAGAACTTTAAAGTGGTCTTCAAAATTAACTACAGATATTAGTAGAGCTTTTGACCATTGACCAAACTCTAGGTATCTAGCGATATAGCGATGATGGAAAGAAAACATGTACAAAATATCACTATAAGGTGTAGTTTAATAAAGATTAGAGATGGGATTTCATCCAAATGATTTATATGACCAAACTTGTGTCTGTAACTTTACTTTAGTAAAGTCCGTGCAGACTTCAGTATTTAATTTTTGTAAATATTAATTGAGGATTGAGTTCGCACCAGGGAGTCAACACAACTATTTTGTTAGCTAATCTCAAAGGTCAACCAATTTAATATTAATTCTTAAATGTTATAAGTTAATAATAAAATTAATAAAAATGTTGTATTGAATTTTTATAGTACTTTAGTTATCTATTTAAAGCCTTAAAATTATTAAAATGATGTATGTGACGCCCCACCTCTACACTCGCACTAGCCAAGGACACTACGGAGTAATACTGTCGACTAGCACGAAGTATAAGGCTGTTGAGGAGCAACCATCTGTGTAAACGGTTTGTACGAGTACCAATATGCCAAATAGAATATGATGTATTTCATTCAAGAGGAAATTTGACATATCTAATACAAACTTAAAGCTACTACAAGGTGGCTATGTGGTCTTCGAAAAAATATATAAAATAAGCATAACACTAATCAGTCACATATATTCATATCACTAAGGCGGAAACAGATATGAATAAACAAAGAAATGTACATCAAAGTAGAGGTCATGCAAGATCCACTACATCATAAAAGAATATGTAAAAATGCTAGAAAAAAGAATATGTTTACATCAAGGAGTCTCTATCTCGAATGTATAAAAGCAAAAATTACTAAGCTAAAGTAGTTAGCCAAAAGTCAGACGACGGACCCTGATAAGAAGTCAAGCAGAAGCACTTGAAATACCTCGGTCTGACCCGAGTATTATTTAAGAAGAAAATAATAAAATAATAAACGGGTCAGTCTAGCTATTTATATCATATTAAATGAGATATGATAAGAGATATGACAAAAACGTATGATAACAACAATACCATACTATGACAAGTATACATTAGATAACAACAAAAATCATACAATATCTCAAATTTTCTCACACACCAAAAAGAATGTCATACTCTTTATTTTATTCACCGAACCACGAATATTGATAAAGCTTATCAATATAAATCACAAAATTGGTGAAACAAAAATTCTAGAAATCATCAGTTTGAAATCCAGAAATCACAAAGGAGGAGGCCTATCAAAAATGGAAGCATGAAACTCACCAATGCGTGTATCACAAACAGAAAACTATCCCATGGTCGCTAACCATATAGTCGGTGCAACGTAGTACAAAGGTACGCCCGAGGAACCTAAAACTTAAATAATCCAAAACAACGACGTAGTACAACGTTACGCCCGATGAACTTGAAACTCTAATGAGCCGGAACAACGACGTAGCATAGCGTTACGCCCGATGAACTTAAAACTCAAATAATCCAGAACAACGACGTAGTACAGCGTTATGCCTGATGAACCTGGTAAGCCAGAACAACCATGTAGTATAATAGTACGTCGGATGAACCAAACTCCATAAAACCCATAGATCGCTAGCCTATAAAAATGTGACGAAGCTCAACAGAACGGGGTACAGTCCCCCATGCGGACAAAGAGATATCGCATATCGCTAGTCTAAACCACAAAATGACCATCATTGATCAATAAGAAGTGTAAATAACACTAAGCTAGTAAATAAATGAGTTTAGCTTTATGTCCCATAACCACTAGCTTAACTTAATATTTACGAACAGATTGTAGATTTTCACTTGAAAATTATCGCAAGATTTCAATCGAACAAGTCCAAGAATTAACCGACAAAGAAAACGCAAGCATTTCATACCACTTGTTTTGCTAAGTTGTTTAATTAGATTTCTCATACGAATGAGGTAAAGGTTTGTATATACTAATAGATATTGAAAAACGTTTTTAAAAACGAGCTTTGTATTAAAAATAATGTTAAGATCATTTTTGTGAAAGAGTTTGAATATTTATTACTAATATAGAAACCTTTGTATTTTACAGTGATAAATCACATAAAAGATATAAAAACAATCAATCACTGAAAATTCACATAAGAAAACGTGAATTAAAAGCATAGAAATCGATATAAAATCCATCAAATGGATACTCCAAAAATCCAGAATAGAAGTCATCAAAGTCGATACAGGTGATAACAACTAATCGGATTAACCAAAAATCGATAAAACAGAAATCCACGTAGAAATAGGCAATTTCCCTGAATTTAACAGTGTCAGACGTCTGGTGGTTTTCCAGACGTCTGAGCTGAAGGTCTAGAATTTTCTTCCAGATCGCCCAGACGTTTGGGAAGTAAGCTCAGACGTCCGAGCTGTACATCTGGAATTTTTATTCCGTTGGCCTAAACGTTTGAGTGTTATACCAGACGTTTGAGCTGAAGTTCAGGGCAAGATTTAACCTGGACCACTGATAGCCAATTCAACTCTGAAGTAATCGAATAAGCGACGATGGTTAGGGATTTACTCCAAACGACAATCCAACCCTTTAGACTCGTCAATACACTTCGAACAACATGTCCAAACATCCATATAAGGATTTTCATAGATTTTGACTTCAAAATGCCAAAAATTGAAAAATTCGCCAAACCAATTCAGTTCAAAAGCAAATGGACGTGAAATAGATGTTAGGAATTCATACCTAACAACTATCAAAGGTATAGACATAGATGTGAGTTCAAGAACTCACCTTTAAACCCAAAAATAACGAGTGAGAAGCTTTAAAACAAGGCAAGATCAATCTCTCCTCCACTTAACTTCAAGAACCCTCAACCTGTGATCAAATGCAAATATTACCTGAATTAGGTTATAGGATTTTCTGGAAACTGAAGAGAGATTGAGGTAGAGAAGAAGAAGAGGATGCTTACCTAAGCTTCTCTTTGATTTTGGAGCTTGAATCTTGAATTTCCTAGTAATCTAGGGTTTAGGAATTTTAATTTTCCTTTCTTTCCTCAATTTTCCTTTAGCTTAGGTGTTAGGAAATAATAGAACATATGAAGAGGAGTTGGAGGAGGAGTTAGGGTATTAGATGAGTTGGTGGGATGAAACCCAAACCCAAGGCCTAATAGAAAAACAGTAAAATTCTATTCAACTCCAAACATATCAATGTTTATACTCAAAAAGGTCGCAAACGCCATTTTGGAATCAATGAAAGTGGTCTCGAGTCCGGATTCGATCATTTACAAAAATTCACTTTTTGGACTTTTAAATTCAACTAACGATGCTATATTTAAATAAATCATTTAAATTATTATCGTAAAAATATGCGGGTTGTTACAGACTTCTCTCCTTGAAGAAATCGCGTCCACACAATACTTAAGAATAAATTAGAGAGTAACAACCACACAAAGGCATAACAACACAAAAGAAAAAAATTGAAGTGAGAAGTTTACCTTAAAGAGCATGAGAGAGTAATTCCGGATGTGTTCACTCGATGAATTCTCTGGATTCCCAAGAACAATTCTTACGATTTGAGGACCATTTGAACTTTCACAAGCGGGACACCTTTATTACAAATATGTGTAAGCTCCGTAGTAATGATGCCTTTCTCATAAGTCAAATTAGGTGAAACTTCAATTTCTTCAATGACACTGGGCTCAAGAATAGAATCGGAATCTCTAAGGCATTTCCGTAGTTGAGAGACGTGGAATATGTCATGAATAGCAGAAAATTGAGTCGGTAATAAAATGCGATAAACCACGAAACCAATGTGTTCGGTGATAGGAAAAGGGAAAATATATCGAGGTGCTAATTTTCCCGATCGACTGAAAACACACAATACCCTTCATAGATGATACACGAATAAACACCAAATCTTCCACAGAAAATTCCAAATTCCTTCTTCGGTTATTGGCATAGGATTTTTGTCTACTTTGTGCTTCTTTTATCCTATGATGAATTAAGTCAATCTTTTCTGTGGAATCACGAATAAAATATGGACCTAAGACCAGCTTCTCACCAGCCTCAAGCCAACAAGAAAGAGATCGGCATGGCCTTCCATAGAGTGCCTCGAAAGGTGCCATACCAATACTAGATTGGAAGCTACTATTATAATAAAACTCAACAAGGGAAATATGATCTTTCCAACTTCCACCAAAATCAAGAACACCTGCACGAAGAAGATCTTCAAGAGTTTGATTCACAAGCTCTGTTTGTCCATCGGATTGAAGACGATAAGCGGTGCTAAAAGAGAAGGATGAGCATCAAGGCTACATAAAATAAGAGATGAGCATGAATTGGATTCACGATCTCGAATCTCATAAGTGGACAAAGATTCAAGATCATTCCATTTGGATATCATCATGGAAACAACCGCTTGTTGCTTACGACTAAGGGCGTTGGCAACACGATTTCCCTTTCTGGGAGTATAGAGGATATCAAGATCATAATGCGCAAGGGATTTGAGCCAAGTTGTTTTCGCAAATTAAGTTCCTTTCGAGAGAATAAATACTTCAAAGATTTATGATCAGTATAGAGAACAAAATTTTCTCCCAAAAGATAATAATGCCAAATTCTAAGAGCGAAAACAATGGCCGTGGGCATTAGATCATGAGTGGCGTATCTAGTCTCGATAGGCTTCAATTATATAGAAGCATAAGCGATAACACGTTCCCTTTTGCAAGCGAACGGCACCCAAACCAATATGATTAGCATCGGTACAAACGGTGAAGTCTTGGTTCCCCTCGGGAATCACAAGAATATGAGTATTGAAAAGGAGTTCTTTTAATTTATCCTCTTTCTCGAAAAGCTAAGACTTTCAAAATAATAATTAACTTATGTAATAATATTTTTAGAAAAAAATTACTTATTTCAAGTCAATTTACTATGTCCAACTGTCTCATCATAGCGTTTAGGAGGTTCCTATCAATAACATTGATCAGGCGCATTGACCAGAATTCTTAAAGCACTTAATGGGCAATACAACACAAAATCATCTTCTATATGATTAGAATATCTCTAAAAAAATTACGAATATTCTTTGTTCGTTTTAAGAACAAAATCCAATTATACTTATAAATATCTTATTTAAAAGATTTGCAAATGTTAAATTGTTGTTTTCATCCATAATAAATGAATACAAGGATGGTCTCATCGAGATATTCGTAGAATACTCGATTCATAAGATGAATGAAATAAGCTGGACAAACCGAATGAAATCACGAGTCACTCATAAGAATTATAACAAGTGCGGTAAGTGGAATGCTAACCTCCGCAACTCGTAGCTAATGAAAACCGATCACAAGGTCGAGCTGAAAAGACCTTAGCACCACTCAATAGATCATTTAGGTGGTAATCCTAAGACAAGTTCAAATGTACCGAAAATTTTACAAACTACTTGAATGAGAGAAATAACATTTTCCTCATCATGTGGGTTTAAAGAATAAAATGATGCCACCGAATTGGAATCAAAATCATTAAGAAAAATTAAAACCTGCTTAACAGATTGAGAATGTTGAAGATGGATAGTCCTCTCGGGACATAGGATATAGGCTTCATAATGATTAAGCCAATCCTTTCTCAAAAATCAATTTCGAAGCCTAAGTAGCACATGACATGCAAATCGGATCGGAAAGCAATTACATAAAATAATCTCGAAATCTTTACAAAATAAACTGAGTGTTGCGGATCCACCAATCGAATTCGCAATTTTCATTGAAAAAGCTCATAACATTTAAAGATAAGGTATCAATAAGTTCCTTTAATATAAAAGAGTAAGATGCACCCGTATCAAAAAGAACTCGGATAGGATAATCACGAAACAAATTAATGCCATCAAGGACTAAATGAGAAATACCTTGACCAAGAGAAGTGTTACTAGGAGCTTGCACAACATTCAGCTCTCCCTCTCTCCTACTTTAAAATATGGGATACATAGATATAAGATAACCTGAACTTTTGTAATAACGACAAAAAGAGGTTTCAGACACCTATTTGCATAGTGGTCTGTAGAATCACAATTATAGCATTGTCCACGACTAAATGTGGGAGTCTTTGCTACCGAAGTTGCTTACTTCCCCTTCCCCTTCCCCTTCTTGTTGGGATTAAGGCTTTTGAACTTAACAGGCCACTTCTTGTTGATGTTAGAGGTCTGTTTGGCACCCGCAACTTCATCATCGCTTTCTTTATCGGCATGTTCAAGTCAAAGAGCGATATCAACAAGCTGATCGAAAGAAATTTCTAGTTTCAGAAGTAAAGGCTTTTTGAGGTTCTTATTCAACCCGTAAATAAACCTATGATTTTTCTTTAATGGGGTATTCATATAATCGAACCCATATTTAGAGAGAGATTCAAAAGATGTGACATAATTTGCCACAGAAGATTCACCTTAAACAAGGTCAATAAAACGCCGGACCAAAGTAACCTTTTCAGCTTCTGGCATAAACTTTTACTCGAACCTTTCCTGGAATTGCTCCCAAGTAAGGTCCGCCTCAATAATTTCTGAATCTAAAAGCTCATACCAATCTAATGCTCTTTCCTGGAGCATGCTAGAAGCCACTTGTATACGATGTAGATCTATAAGATTCACGCGGGAAAAGATGCGGCCATACAATCTAAGCCAAGCTTGGATTTCTATAACGCTTTCGGAACCCCTGAATGGCCTTCCATCCAAATTGGTATAATCCCGGCACAGGCATGCAAACCCAGATTCAGGATAAGTAGGCTTTGGAATGGGTCCAACAGCTTGAGCATTATTTACAAGATTTAAAAGTTGTTGGGCAGACATGAATACTCCATTCTGAAGAGTAGCACTGGATTGACCGGCACTGGGACGACCAGGTCTAATCATTTCTCTTCTTTAAGAAAGAAAGAAAGAAAGAAGAGGAAAAAAGTTATTCTCAGAATGAATATCAAACAAACTTGATTGATCAAACAAGGCACCATAAAGAACATAGGATAGAATGGGTTCTAAGGCTCGAATTAAATCCTAAGGCACGATTCCTAAAGGAGACTTAAGAAAATGATCCTTGCTAGATTATTATATATTGTTTCAAAGTTTGGCTCTGATACCACACCATGACGCTCCACCTCTATACTCACACTATCCAAGGACACTATAGAGTAGTGCCGTCGACTAGCACGAAGAATAAGGCTGTTGAGGAGCGACCATCTGTGTGATTGGTTTGTGCGAGTATCGATACGCCAGATAGAATATCGTGCATTTCATTTCAAGAGGATATCTGACATATCAAATACAAACTTAAAACCACTACACTATCGCTATGTGGTCTTCGAAAACAAATATAAAATAAGCATAACACTAATCAGTCACAGATATTCGTATCACTAAGGCGGAAACATATATGAATGTAACACATAGAAGTGTAAATCAAAGCAGATGTCATATAAGATCCACTACATCACAAAAGAATAGGTACAAGTGCTAGACAAAAGATTATGTATACATTAAAGAGTCTCTATCTCGAATGTACAAAAGAAAAAAAATACTAAGCTAAAGTAGTTAGCCAAAAGTCAGATGATGAACCTTGATAAGTAGTCAAGCAGAAGCATCTAAAATATCTCGATCTGACCCGAGTATTATTTAAGAAGAAAATAATAAACGAGTCAGTCTAGCTATTTATACCATATTAAATGAGATAGGATAAGAGATACGGCAAACACATATGATAACAACAATGCTATACTGTGACAAGTATACATTAGATAACAATAAAAATCATACAATATCTCAAATTTTGTCATACACCAAAAAAAATGTCATATTCTTTGTTTCATTCACCAAACCACAAATATTGATAAAGCTTATCAATATAAATCACAAAATTGGTGAAACACAAATTCTAGAAATCACGAATGAGGAGGCCTATCAAAAAAGGAAGCAGGAAAACTCACCAACACGTGTATCACAAACGAGACGCTATGTCATGATCGCTAACCATAGAGTCGGTGCAACAACGTAGTACAAAGGTATGCCTGAGGAAACTGAACTAAAATAATCCGGAAAAATGACGTAGTACGACGTTATGCTCGATAAACCTAAAACTCCAATAAGTCAAAACAACGACGTAGTATAGCGTTACGCCCGATGAACCTGAAACTCAAATAATCCGGAACAACGACGTAGTACAGCGTTACGCCCGATGAACCTGGTAAGCTGGAACAACGACGTAATACAATGGTACGCGCGATGAACCGAACTCCATACATATCGATGTTTATACTCAAAAAGGTTGCAAATGCCATTTTGGACTCAATGGAAGTGGTCTCGAGTCCGGACTCGACCATTTACAAAAAGTCATGTTTTGGACTTTTAAATTCAACTAACGGTGCTATATTTAAATAAATCATTCAAATATATATTATCGTAAAAATATATGGGTTGTTACAATGAATAATTATTATATACTAATTTGGTTAAAGTGTGGGATTAAATTAATTAATTTAAATGCTGACTTAATTAGCCTTGATGCCCGAAAACCCTTTATAACATGGTTGGTCATGTTAAATTAATTGACCACGGTTTTAATAACTCATAGGATCATAAAAGTTAATCACTTCATTATACAATCTAAATAATTTATATATGTATGTTTGCATGCATGCTTTGTTTGACCAAAAATAAAATATAAAAAATCGAAACTATAATTAATTTTTAAACAGTTAAAATAATATATATATATAATAAATAATATATATAAATATTTTAGACTGGGTTCAAAAAAACTTCTCATCTTTTTACACACAGCTTAGGTGTCTATGTAATAATTTTCAAATGCTAAATTGAAATAAAAATTGTTTTATTCACGTTTGAAAAAACAAAAACAAATGATTTTTTCTCCCTTGGGTTTTAACAGAAATTATGTTTTGAATTATATATATGTATATATATATATATTCATGGCTTGTAATTTATATAAAAAAAATATTCCGGTGGCTTTTTCTAAAAAACATTTTTTTAAGTTTTGAAATGTCAAAATAAATTAAAATTAAAATTATGAACTATATATATATATATATATATATATATATATTTCAAGCATGTGTATACATATGGTTTTAATATTTAAGTTTAATCGAATATATATATTTAGTTATCTTGAGAATAATATTATACACACACACAAACGTAATTATATATATTTTGTAAATACATCAATGGCCGAATAAAATAATATTATATGTGTGTGTGTGTATGCATGCATGCATGCATGCATGTGCGTGTTAGGATTTTTGGGATGTAAGACCCAGCAAAGGATAAAATTATTGCAGAAGACTTTCTAGAATCTCATATCATCCAAGTTAGAAAGGGATAATATTGGATAAAAATAATAATATTTGAAGACAAATAATGATGAAGATAGTTATAAAACACAAATAAATCAAGAGAATCAATACGCAAGATTCCATCCAACAACTATTTATATTGATTTTCAAAAACTATTATTTACAATTAATCCCCATATAAAAGTAAACAAAACAAAATAGAATCAAAGAAGCAATAACCTGATTGAGAACGAAGCATTGATCTCTGTGGCAATAACTTCTTAATGTTTGGATAAGAAGAATAAAGATGGAAGAATAGAGAAAAATCAAATACTTTTCAACACTTTGCCACTTTCTCTTTTGGGCTATATTTATATCAATTAATTACTTAGTATCCAAGTTAATATGTTTATGAAAAATAAATTGATTAGGTAATTAGAAGAAATAAGCATAACCAAATATGTCTATTAAATAGTGGAAATCCGAAAAAATTCTTTCGTATTCATTTGTGTATTCACTTCCTTCTAAATGTGATTTTGTATCATCGAATCTTAACACTCCCATTGATATAAAATCACATATCTCTAACATATCTTCGATCTCCTCCTTTAACCAAATTGTCTCTTCAAAGCTAAAAATAAGAAAGTGACCTCATCGAATAAAACCTCATAACTTTAGATTGATCACCGCTCCTTTATTCTCAATCACACCAAATCATAAACTACTACCACCGCCTATGAACGATGAATACCCCCATGAGATACACCACACCATTTGGCCTCGAAAGCATTTGTAATACCACAAAGATCTCCATAAAGTCTTCGTGGACTATCTAACTCGGCACCCGTTTACCACTTGACCCGAGCTCTCCACGCGATCATCATTAATACCTTAAGAATCATCGAATAATGACCTTTATTGAAAATATAACAATCAACATGAAAATCAAAAGCAGTGCACATATTCACCTCACCTTCGACCTATGGACTATGCTCTTCAAATGTTACTCGCTTCCTATTATCGACCACACGACCGACCGACCTATAAAAGTTTCCATCATTTAGCACTCCTCTCATCACAATATGAGCACCCTTCATCACCTACAAAACTCCACCTCGAGTCTAATAAGTGCAACTATAGCAATGAGTGGAATGAGATTATGCGAACTAGTAGGTACATGTCGCATGCTCGAGACTTTCTAACCACTTCACCATGCATGTGAAACTGGATAGAACCAATACCATAAACTGGTAGGTCTACTTCTTTGGCGATCCTAATTATGTTGACGATCTCCTTATAAGAAGAAAAATAATTAACATCACTACATATGTGAAAATTAACATCTGAATCCATCTTCCAAGGCTTAACATCACTAATGAGGACATCACAAGAAGTATCGCTGATGCTGCCTGAAGCTATGTCTTCCCGTGTATCGCTATCACTCTCACTGTGTATATTCGTCTTTTGCTCCCTTTTATATACTTCACTCCTTTTGCGCATGTGGCCTTTTTTTTGACAATAATAGAAAAATATACTTTTTGACATACCTCTACCATTAGTGACTTTTTCTTCAATTTCATATCCCACTGAGTCCCTTGCTACCATACCCTCATCTTGTACTAATTTCAAGATTGACCCTTTCCTTATAAGTGCTTCATTTAAGAGACTATTCCGGACGGTGTCCAATGAGATAGTTCCACTAGAAATGGAGTTACTTGATAGAACAACTATAGTTTCCCAACACTTAGAAAGGGAAATCATCAACAAAAGAGCTTGTAATTCATCATCAAACTTGACATCTATACCTATCAACTGATTTATTATACCTTGAAGTTCATTCAAATGTTCCTCTACAAACTTCTCTCCATCCAGCCTCAAATGAACCAATTTTCCAACAAGAAAACCCTTATTGCTAGCACTTTTCAATTCATATAATGACAACTTGTCCTACAAAGCCTTCGTAGATTTACAACTAGCCACATGGTGGAAAATTGAATCATCATGGTACTGAACCAATGCAATTTCCTTCTTGCCCATATTCTTCCATTTATCCTCCTATATATTTGAGGGTCTCTTTCCATCATCTTCAATTGGCTTATGAAGATCGTTGGGATATAAAACATCCTCCATCGTAGGCTTTCAAGTACACCAATTTTTTCTTTTAGAAGAGAAGCCTTCGAGAATGAAATTAAATCTAACATCTCAACAATTATATATATCTAAAATTACCTTCGCCTTGCGATGATCTAGCTCTGATACCAATTTGTTAGGATTTTTGTTGCACAAACCTAACAAAGAAAATTGTTGTAGAATTCTATTCCAGAATCTTATATCACCCAATTCACAATGGGATAATATTGGATAAAAATAATAATATTTGAAGACAAATAATAATGAAGATGGTTCTAAAATGCAAAAAAATCAAGAGAACTAACATACAAGATTCCACCCAACAACCATTTATATTGATTCTCAAAAACAATTATTTACGATTAATCCATCGAGTAAAAGTAAA